>OX638249.1:4229166-4866250 GCA_951806755.1 Brenthis hecate
TCTAGAGGCTGTGAGTGAGCTGTCCAAGGATGGTTTCATACTAGCATTAAAAAGGTTTATTTCCCGTCGTGGTATACCTAATCAAATATTTTGTGACAATGGTAGAAATTTTACCGCCGCTTCTAAGGAAATAAGTATTTTTTATAAATTGCATAAAGATTCGCTATCCGATTTTGCATCTGAAAAGGGCATTGAATTTCGTTTTTCGCCACCTTACGCACCTCACTTTGGCGGTTTATGGGAGGCGGGCGTAAAGTCAGCTAAATTCCACATCACACGCATATTAGGCAATAGTCATTTAACTTATGAGGAACTATCATCTTTATTTTCGCAGGTCGAGGCAATCCTTAATAGCCGTCCTCTTTGTCCTCTCAGTTCCTTACCTGACGATTATAGCCCTCTCACACCGGGCCACTTTTTAATAGGCAGACCATTGACCGCATTACCAGGTCCAAATTATATGGAGCACAATTTTAATTATTTGAATAGATTTCAGCGACTTGAGACTATGAGGCAGCATTTTTGGAAGCGTTGGGTCGCTGAATACATAGCAGAGCTTCAACAACGTATCAAGTGGAAGGTGAAATGCAAGGACCTTGAACTCAACGATTTAGTCCTTGTAAAGGAAGAAAACCTACCACCTTTACAATGGCGACTTGGAAGAGTAGTCAAACTATCTTATGGGTCGGACAACATACCACGAGTAGCAGACATAGCAACTTCACGAGGTACAATTCGACGAGCTATTAATCGCATTTGTCTTCTCCCTTCGGACAAGGACGAGTCTTGAAGGCCTTCGCCTTCAAGGGCCGGGACGATGTTTACGCCGTTTCGCCTTCTAAGATATGGCCCGCACACATAAGCATTGCGAGCCCCCGCCACCGGACGCAGTTTCTACGTACTAATTGACATTCACCTTTTATCTCACGCGCGAGCTACATGTCGGTCCGAAATTCTAATTGTACTATACTATACACTTCTCTAAAGTGCAAATTAAACAAGTATTTGATTTAATGTGGATTATTTTAACCCGTCCACCTACATATTCTTCCGAACACCTTTTATATTTATAATAGTAGTAGCGGTTACTCGGTTACTCGGTGGCGGTAGAGTTCGTCCCTAGGTACGTTTTAACAGTTGTTAGTTATGGAATAGAATAATTTAGAAAGATGCATATTGAATTAACGTGACGAATACATTATAAATTTTCTTTTTATATTAATTCAATGTTATTTTAATCTTCCATGTGTGTTTTAGATGGAATGCTTCGGGGATTTTGAAGGAAATAGAAAGGACTAAAGAGATATTTCAAGAATCAAATAATGTCAAGGACCACGAAATAGTTATGAAGGTAAATCCATACTCGTAATATTATAAATGTTAACTATACGTCTATAACCTTTTCACGCTCAAATCTATGTACAGATTTCTATGAAATTTGACGAGGGTGTAGGTTTCGTCCCGATGGAAATAGTCTACCATCCATTTAGGGGGTAGCACTCTTCTATAAAAAAAATAAGTTCGACAAAGGAGGTTGGCCTTTTTTACAGGTTACTCTATCAATGACTGCCCCGAGTGTCACATGTCCTAAAGCTCCATTTTTTTTAACGTTGAGTGTGGGACTTACCGAAAAACTCAACGGAACCTCCCCCGTCTTATTGGGGCGTCGCAGGATCGTTTACGTACTCAACCACGACGCCCCGACGGCAGGTCTGCCGAAGCAGACCACAACAACCATGGGGTTACTAAACGGTCCACTCACACGGTGCTATCAGACAAGTACCGGGATCAACCCGCACGGCACACCGTCCACCGAAGTGGCCCACCTCCCAGTGTGTTTCTTGGCTTCGCGCCCGGCTGTTTTGCCGGGCACTACTGAGCCCCCCCATCACGACAAGGTGAACGCACATTGGGGGGAGGGGGGCCTGTCCCAAAGTTCCCGCGCAATTAGCTGATTTCCGTAAAATTGGCCAGCGTAATGAAAGTTCGGTCTAGAGGAATAATAACTTTCTTAAATTTAAGCGAATATTTGACATTTTAAATAAAACTATATTTTAGGAGGTTTTTTCTCTAATTTATTTTGATTTTTGGGCCCCGACGTTTCGAATGAAGCAATCATAGATAATAAAAATCGCCAAAAATTAAAAAATAACCGCGATAAAATCGAAAGATAATTTAATTGGTCTAGAAGATCTTAATTTTTATTCCCATAAATATCCCTATGTATCCTTATCTGCAGAACTACACGAAGGCGGCGACCACCTCCGGCGCGCTGCTGCTGGCCGTGTACCGCGGCAAGGCGGCCGAGGGCGTGGACTTCCGCGACCGCCAGGCGCGGGCCGTCGTGCTCGTACGTATAAGCTACGGTCACAGACTAAACAGTTATAAAATTGCAAACTTCTTTTTGTTTTTTTTTTATTTTTGTTATATACAGGGTATTCCAAAATTCACGCAAGTTTTTTTTTTATTGAAACAAAGGCTAGAGTTATGTATGGAATAACACATCAGGTAAATGGATTATTTCGACATTGCTGGGACATACTCATTTCATGATTTCGACAGTAATTACTCATTTGGCATAAATTTCGTTGATGCTACGTTAATTCTTCACCTTCAATGTACAAGCAGATTGTGACCTTCTTAACAAAGACTTTTGAGTTCAAAAGGCCCCGACAGAAAAAAATCCAATTATGTTAAATCACATGATCTAGGGGCCTAATTCTGATCACCGAAACGAGGAGTACACGACCAGAAAATATCTCATGCAATTGACGAATCCCTTTACAGTTGACGAAGTTAAATTAAAATACCTTTTATATTTTCTAAGAAATCATTATTTTTGAAATACTGTTCAACAATGAAAACGCGTTGTTCTTCGGTGGAATGCTACATTTTTATTAACCCTATTCTCTCAGTTGCTCAAACTGTTCTTTTTTTTGGTTGCCGACAATTACTTCGTCAATGGTAGCAAATTGAAATCTTGCGTGAATTTTGAGACTCCTTTATATATTACCTATTTGAATCAGATCTTTTCACAATTCCATGGGTCTTAAATTTTTTGCGCTGAACCCTAATTGTTTTTTTTTTTTAAATAAAAGTAGCCTTTGTTACTCCTCTACCATCAGCTATCTGCTAATGAAAGTCCAGTCAAAATCGATCCAGTGGTTTCGGAGATTAGCCGAAACTAACAGACAATACAAAAAATTGTATCTTATTTCCTTATAAGTAAAAAGCTGTTATTTTGACATTACAAGCAGACACTTTAGTTTTATTTATTCGTATAGAATATAGATTAATAATTATTTTTTTCATCATTTAAACCTTTTATTTATTCACAAAGGTAGGCGTACCGTTTCCGAACATTAAAGACGAAGCAGTCCGCAGCAAAATGGAATATAATGACAACAATGCACTTAAGATGAAACTTCTCTCTGGAAGCGACTGGCTTTTTGTACAAGCATTCAGGTATTGTATTATATAATCATATAATTAGGTATTCATATAATCGTCTTAGTTTTAACTGCTTTGGTCTAGTGGTTAACATGTACGGGGTACAGGTTCAGAGGTCCTGGGTTCTAGTCCCGGGTCGGGCCAAGTTTTGTTATTGAGTCTTTCTGTATAGTAAGCCTCAGTAACAGCCCGGAGTTGGGAAGTTGGCGGTGTTTTACCCCCGTGCAGAGGCAGAGCACCTAAAGCCGTCGGTCCTGCGCCGACACTCTCACCGGTCGCGTGGAAGTTTCATCGAGGGTTGCTGATCGTATAATTGGATAGGAAAATTGTGAAATGTGGTTATTTTATGCATATTTCATTTTCAGCTATAACGTTTCTTCATTGAATTTTTTTATTCATCACAGACTATTTCTCAACCGTTTTGTTAATTTGTAATTGTATTGTTTATTGCACATTAAATTTGTACTATTTATTCGTCCTATTTAACATCCCACTGCTGGGAGCGTCCCTTCAATACGAATGGGATCACGCAACTTCGTATAAACTAATTAAATCTTAAACAGCTGTGACCCAAACAGATATGGCAAAGATTTTCTTAGTACCGTTATTCTCTGTCTCTATCTACTTATCGTGGTCTCTATCTATTGGGATGTGTTGGGGGATGTATCTATTGGGATGTATTGGGATGTCACATGTTTTATCGACTGGCTTACTCTATGTGTATATGTTTGGTACATCCTGTGCGTGCAGGGCGCTGAACCAGGCGGTGGGGCGCAGCGTGCGGCACGCGCGCGACTGGGGCGCCGTGCTGCTGCTGGACGCGCGCTACCGCCGCCCCGACTACACGCGCCACATCTCCGAGTGGGCGCGCCGACGCGTGAGTACACACACACACACATACATACACACACACACATACATACACACACACATACATACACACATACACACGCACATGTACTTAGTTGTAAATCAGCTAACCTACGATCTCTTTCGATTATGACCACAGAAATTATATACATCAATTGTGAGGTGGGAGGTCGAGAAGAGCGCGGGTTGTACACACACGGTTCTGTTAGTCTCACTAATACTGTAAATGCTACTATATATAATTTTAATTAATATTATAGTAATACATAAATTAAGCAATTTTTTATCGACATAATATGTGTCTATCTATCACGGAGTCAGAATCGCGGACAAGAACTAGTTTTATACAATACTAGCGACTCACCCTCGCTTCGCTCGGGTTCGTCCCTAGCTTGCTTCCCAATACATACTTTGATCCCCATTTTCACCCCCTTAAGGGATGATTTCCGGAATAAAAAGTATCCTATGTCCTTCCCAGGGTCTCAAACTATCTTCTTACCAAATTTCATCTAAATCGGTTCAGTAGATCCAGAGATTACCCCCTACAACGTCACAAACTCACAAACTTTACTTCTTTATAATATTAGTATAGATTAAGTACCTACCTACCAACTAAACATGCATAAGAAATATAATTGACCGAGCGAGCGAAGCGTCTCTCTCTCTGCTTCAAGACTGGCAAAATTTGTTTTCCTTCGTCAGTTTATTGGTACACCTCTGCAGGTCCTATTTTACAACCGATTTGGAAGAAACTTGGTATAACTAAAGTTTTATCACTTTATCGGTTTTTTTGTCGTCCGGGATTTTTGGTTGAAGGGGTACTTCCTCCAAAAGGGGCAAAAAGGGGGCTACTGGATATCTCCGCCTTATGAGATCTGATTTCGATGGTCGATTTTTTGTTTGAAAGGTAGTAACTTTAAGTTGGTCTCATAAATATTTGATGAAGATCTGATGAGGATCTTCGGCGTGATCAGTGGAATAGCTCCTCAAAATAGTTTTTGCTCGCGAGATCTACTGTTCACAGAACTGCTAGCTATTAATCGTATGATATTATTTTATCATACTAATATTATAAACGCAAAAGTTTGTAGGGATGTACATATGTATGTACGTGTGTAAGTACACTGAACGGATTTTGATAAAACTTTACAGTAATATAGTTTATATAGTGTCATTAGTAAAATAAAAATGAATTTGCAAGCTAAGTCGCAGTCTTTAATTGGTATATATAAAGAAGTTAAATGTTTTTTTTTTAGTTGGAGCAAAAACAAAATCATAACTTCAGCAGCTTGATAAACCATCCAAGTGGCATTAAAGCGTTTATGGAAATAATGACTCAAAAGGAAGCAGGAGAAGAAACAGAAAGCGAAAATTGAAATATAAAAAAAAGCTGATAATGAAAAATTGACAATATTTTTATAAGTACGTTTTTAGTTTAATATAAACATACATATATAGTTAAAATATACTATATTATGTCAGTATAAGAGCATGTAGCTGTCTACGGGAGTCGAACTCGTGACCATGAATGTGTTGAGCTGCAGTTTCTTTTTTTGTAAAAAAAGTAAAAATCAAAATACACTTAATTCATCTGCTTACTGGATGGGAAGTGTATACATATATACATATTAATTTAAAGTCCAAAGTATGGGAAAGCATTTCTTAAATAATAACTCCAGGATTTAAATTCAATAACAAAAAAATAGATGAACGACGAGAATATTTATGCATAATTCTTAAGTGGCATGCTTACTTAATTTTAAATGCTCTGGTTTTAGTTAGATTTTTTATAGGTACTTAGTCATAATAGTTCAGTAGGTAGTTAGTGTTATGTTCCAAATGAAATTTTTTGTAAGTTATTTTTTATGTATTTATTATTAAAATACTCCAAAAAAATATTGTTTTGGCCGATTGATCTCTGTAAATATTTTTTAGAAATCATTGTTTTAAATCTTACTATTAATTAACATTTAAAATTCTAAATAACAATATAAATTATATTTTTATTTCATTTTGTTTTACCATTTAACTGTCTGATGTTAACCCTCGACGAAAGACTGAAAAAAGGTCGAAATATTAAGTGTAAATTAATTCAAGCAGCTTAATTTCGGCATAATTTAAAACATCCATAGAACGTAAAATCTATGCATTTTTATATTCCTACAATTTTAATTATTTTTCTGTAGCTGTTGCTGTTTTTGCTCAAATATCATTTTAGATCAAAATAAAGATGAAAATCTGTAAACATAGTCTGAGTAGTTGTTTATTAGAGCTATGTACCTTTATTAGGAATACAAATAATATAAAGCGTCACAAACAATCAATGCCCCGTTTTCCTTCTTTCTAAGGGGTTGCCATATTTGATTTTACATATATCGATATAAGAATAGTTACTAAACTAGGTAAATCTCAAATTTCAGGCGACCATATTCAACCTAATTAACTAACATTAGATAGAAAGTCAGATAGATAAATACTTTATTGCGTACATAAAAGAAGAGAGACATCTATACATATAAATAAAATAGAAATGACTGTTTGTAATGTCAAAATAACAGCGTTTTACTAAATGCTTATGAAAGTGTAAATGGTACTTATATGATTTTTTTTTATATTGTGTGATGAGCACGAATGTTTGTACTCCAGTTATGGGTGTTTGTATTTATAATATGTATGTATTTAAAGGTATATATGTGTAGTCTACAACTATCAGGTATCCATAACACAGGCCTCGTAGCTTACCATGAAACTAGATGGCGCTGTGTGTTAATGTGCCAACATATTTATTACAAATGTCTAATTATACACATACATATATGTTATTATAATGCCTTGTTTTGTATTATAATGGAATAAATATATGTAAATTCAAATTTATATTAGCATAATATGTACGTACATTTTTAAAGCCTGAATTGACTGTGATTATCGTCTCGACATTTAGTGAACGAAACGTACATTCAGGATGATTGGTTGAAATGAAAACTATTAATGAGTAAATATTTTTATATTATTTAGAGTCTTAATAATAATAATAATAATAATAATAATAATAATCTTTAATTCGGAATACTTTTCCATAAAATTAGATTACAAACAAAATAAATATAAACTAAATACAAAAATAAATACAACAGTTTTATACGTAGAACAATAAATAAATAAAATGAAACATTTAAGAAAATAATAATAACAATAATAATAATACAACAACATAACTATGTGTGCAGAAATTTGGCCCAAAATCTTAACATTTGAGAGTCGTAGCTGCCTGCTACAGCTTGCATGATAGGATTTGTGCTGTCATTTATCCTCTGTCTCAGAGATGCGATTCTCTTTCTTATGACAGCAACAAATCCATCAGTACGTGCCTCGCAAAACATCCAAGACGCACTACAGTATCTAGGTAGTCTAAACATTGCTCTAAAAACATCATTATACTGAATTCGTAGAGCATTGAAAGAGCGTTTCGCATAGTTTGTCCAGAGACCACACGTGTACAGCGTTTGACAATAGGCCTTAAAGAGAGTAATTTTTACTTGATCAGTACACATAGCAAATCTCCGGGCCAACATGTTTCCACGCATCGCCAATGCTCTACGTTCCCTCTCTATATCGTCCTCATCCGTTAACATTTCATTTAGAATATGTCCAAGGTATTTAAATTTTGCAACACGGTCAAGCTTGACATTATTTAGAGTAACGTCAGGTATATAGTCAGGTCCATTTTTATATTTGAATACCATAGTAACAGATTTTTTACTATTATAAACTAACCCATGACTTTTAGCATATTTTTCACAAATGGCAAGGAGCCTTTGTAAGCCTCTGATTGATGGACTGAGCAGCACCATATCATCAGCATAGCTAAGGCTATTTACACAACATCCGCCTATGTGACATCCTATACGCGAGCTACTCAGTTCACCAATCAGATCATCGACATACAGGTTGAATAGACTAGGCGAAGTAAGACCTCCTTGTCTCACTCCACACTCTAATTTGTATACATCTGAACTAGCATCTGACCATCTTACAACATTACTCTGATTCTTATACCAATATTTAAATAAATTTATAGTCTCAATGGACATTCCACTTTTCTGTAGCTTGTTCCACAGTATATTATAATTAACGAGATCGAATGCCTTTGACAAATCTAGAAAACAAGCGTATATACTCGTTTTGCGAGCTTTGTAATAAGAAACTGTATGTTTCAAACTTGCTATCGCCATTTCAGTAGAAAGCTTAGGTCTAAATCCAAATTGAGCTCTATTAATGTTTAAAGACTTTTCCAGCCTGACATTAAGCAACCTGTCCAGGACTTTGGCCAACACAGTAGCCAGAGATATTGGCCGATAATTATTTAAAGATGAAATATCACCCGTTTTATTTTTAATAATGGGCACAACTACTGTTTTGGTCATGTCCGGAGGTACATATCCATGACTAACACATAAATTAAACAAAATAAATAACACTCTCGGTAGATGTTTACCGCCATTGATTAGATGTTCTATACTAAGGTCATCGTGGCCAGGTGACTTGCCCCTTTTCATATTTTTAATAGCACTTTGAATCTCTTCAACAGAAAAGCGATCAGTCACCTGTCCACCACAACGCGTTGTTTCATCATGAGGAAACTGAGTGGAAGAATCTATAGGTAGGGGAGAGCTAACACGGAAATGTTCCTTAAATAGATTAGCAATGTCTGTAGAGTTACATATACCATTTACACTAATCGGTCGACTTGACTTATAGTTTAAACTGTTTGTTTGCTGCCAAAATTTACCAAAACTATTTTCCGATCTATTACTTGCAATTATATCTAGTTTAATTTTATCTTCATTCTGTTGACACCATTTAAGCTTACTTTTGAAATTATTACGTGATTCTACCATATCCCTATGTACCATTCCTGTCAGTGGCTTACCGCACCATAACCATATTCTGTATTTTTCACGTGCTATATTGTGACTTTCCCTTACATATCGATTCCACCCTGTTATATAGCCACCCTTTCTTTTTACTTTCTTTACTTGTTTACTTTTCCTAGCTGCATTCTGAAGAGAATTCACAATACTGTGGTAAAGCTCACATATAACAAGGTGATGATTAGTATCATTACAAAAACTGTCAAAGCAACTTAAACAATTATCTGGTATTTGTATATCACAAAGAGAGTTATCACATAAATACATATATTTATCTATTTCTTCAATATTTCTTATTCCCCAAATTACTTGACTAGATTTTTTATTAATACTATGCCTATCATCAATTTTACAACTTACAGAGTTCAAATTACACGTTATAGATATGGGGAAATGATCAGACCAATAAACATCGTATAATATTTGAATTTCTGATACCGTGCTATACGCTGACTGAGTGGTCAATACATGATCGAGCCATCGCCTACATCCATGACCATGACAATCACTAATGAATGTATACGCATCTGAGCCTACACCAAATTTTTCTAAGTCCGCACAAAGCCAGTTATATTCTTTACAAAATTGAATTAATTCATTACCAAACAGTTCACCTGGATGGGCATTAAAGTCACCTAATATAAAAACACTTTCGGTATCATTTACTTCTACTATCGAATTTATATATGCTAGTATACCAGTAAATTCAGTCAAATTATCGATACAGTTAGTAGGCATATACACAGAAAAAATCAAAACAAACTTATTGTCAAATTGAACACGAATTCCACATACTTGAGGGTAATCGCCACAGTTCAGCACAGTCACACTCGGAAACAAATCTTTCCGCCATAAGAGCGCAACGCCTCCGTATGGCCGCCCCCGTATTACGCCTGCCGAAGTATCCACTGCACTTGTACCCGTGAAACAAAACTTATTATCTATAGTAGCTAAAAAGTTCAAGTCATGCGGAAGAAGCCATGTCTCTTGTAAAGCTATGACACTATAAGTCTTACAAAAGTCTCTCACACATTGGACGGAACGTTTCACAGATTTACAATTAAAAGATAATAATGTCACTTCACTATTTTTCTCCATTTTGACTGTTATTCTTATACTTCCTAAACTGAATAAATCTTCTGAACATAATACCTTCTGGCCATATATCACTATTCAAATATAAATCTAATTTATTTCTTGATACAAAGATTTTATATGAACAATATTGTTTATCCTCTTTCATTGTTAACTTTTGAATAGTTATTTTTTCTTGAGTTTTACTCTGCACGTATTCGCATATATCCCGTTCACTTGTATTTTTATCAACGTTCGAGATATACAAAGGAACTTTAATATCAGCTGATTTAAAAGTGCTCGCCGTTTCCACTTTTCCTATACCTAACTTCCCTTGAAATCTGTTAGTATTTTTCTTATATGTTACATTGATCCACGGGTTGGGATTTTCTTCAATTTTATTTGAATGTTCTGTGTGCTTTTTTAGCAATGAACGCGGCTCAGGTGATGTAATAGCTGTCATGGAAGCGTATGTTGCATTTTTCTTAGGCTCATGCTGATGCGAAGCTTGTAATGACACATTCTCAATTCTATTACTCGTACTTACACTCAAGGTATCCACCGGGCCGGGGTCAACAACCCGCGCATGACGCTCACGATTCGAATTTGAAACCGGCAACGGTTGAAGCGCTTTGTTCTTACTCGATTCGCAAACCTTTTGAGTAACGATTTCAGATCTCAACTGTTCAACGCATGTTTTAAATACTTCTTCATCTTAATAGCTTAAGTCGTTTTTAGATTAACATCCTTTAAAGCGCGTACAAAATTTTATGTTCTTTAAAGTTCATTTCATTCATTCATTTTTAGTTTATTTTTATAGAGGCATAGGTATAAAAACACGAAATTTCATTATTAGGTGCCATAACATACCATTATATTATTTCTATGGCAAGTAGGCCCTACTTCACCATTTTTATGTTGTCGTCTATGATTTTAAAAATGGACGCTGCTATTCGCACGATCTAAGGTCTAAAAAGTTCAATCTCAAGTTCTAGCTTTCAGATCCACGGGAAAATTTCCCGTATTTGTCAGAAACAAGAAAGATTCCCAGCTACGGGAAAGTTTCCCATAACTTAATTATTAATAAGAGTATTTTTATAAAGTCATAATTTCGTTAAGTGCCTTGTATAATAAAAAACATTTAATGTAATCAAAGTTGTTTTAATTACATTCTCTATTATCTTCTCTATTACTGTTCTTGCTTGCGTTGCTGTCGTTGCACCCTGCAACAATAAAATAGTAATTTTCTAAAATAGTAGAAATAGTAGTTCTCTATTCCTGTCTCTCTCAAAGATTGGACGACAGTTCGACACTCACGGTGAGATATCAGGCAACTTTGATGAAACACCACCTCCTCCATACTGTTACTATTCTCAACTGAACCCAGGACTTCCTGAAGTGCAGTCATGCAGCTATAACCTAATATTTTCTTAGATAATATTTTCTTAGATTTACGCGAATGTTTGACATTATTAAATAAAAACTATCTTTTCGGATTATTTCGCGGATTTATTTTGATTTTTGGTTTCCGACGTTTCGAATGCTTTACAGCATCCATGGTCACGGGAGAGACTGAGGTGTTACATGTCTTGAATGTATAATTGTTACAGACAGCCTACCCACAATTAACAAAATGAAAATTGCACCAATTACATTACAATATTTTTTAACTTTAAACATTTTTATAATTTTATAATTTTATAATTTTAATAATTTTATAAATTAATTGATAATTGAATATGGAAAATTATTTATTAATCTATATTTAGTGTTGCCATTATTATATTTATAACCATAAAACAGCTATAACCTATAAGATGGAGGTTACCTGCGCGCGCAGTCCACGAGCCGCGCGTGACGGCGCAGGTGCGACACATGCAGGAACGCGAAGTGACACACCTCGCACACGAACGGCCGCTCGCCCGTGTGGTACCTGCGATAAGGTAGATTGTAATTAATAATGTTCTCCTGACCGATTCCGGCCACGGCGGCCAATCTCATTGATATTATAGTGCACTATACGTGCACTCTTTATTCCTGTCGCTCTCATACTCCGATAGGACGACTGCTCGACACGACCAGTGAGAGTGTCGGCGCAGGACCGACGGCTTTACGTGCTCTCCGAAGCACGGGGGTAAAACACCGTCAACTTCCCAACTTCGGGCTGTTACTGAGGCTTACTATACAGAAAGACTCAATAACTAAACTTGACCCGACCCGAGACTCGAACCCAGGACCTCCGGGATTGTATCTACTGCGCCACCGAGGCAGTTACATTATAACAATCAGTACTTAAGCGCCATTTATCGGAGAAGATATAAAAAAATATATTTTTTTCATATATATAATATATATATAAGTTAAAAAAGCAAATATATATAAGTTTAAAAAGCAAAACCTTATCTAAATACAAAATTTGATCCAAATCGTTAGCCCCGAGTATTGCAAATTTTATATCTTATATATTTAAACGAGCTATTCTTGTATATATATATATATGTATATATATCAATATATAATTTGAATCTCGGAAACGGCTCCAACGATTTTCATGAAATTTAGCACGTAGGAGGTTTCGGGGGCGATAAATCGATCTAGATTAGTCTTATTTCTGGGAAAACGCGAGTTTTCGAATTTTCATGCGATTTTCTTTTGCATTTTTACAATTTTTGCATTGTCACTTCTGGTGGGTGGGTGGCGCCACTGTGCAACTGTCAACATCGTGTCCGTATTTACATCAAGTTTAAAAATATTTAAGTGGAAATAATCTAAAGAAAAATAGAATACATTTTTACAAATAAATCGATAAAACCTATGGGCAATATGTAAACATCACCAAGTCTTGATGTGTTGAAGAACAGATGAGCTTTTAAAAATTCACCTACCAAACAAATACAAAAGTGACAAACATAACTTAAAGATACTATCAGTGCAAAACCATCTTTTCTGTGTGATGACAATAAAACAAAATAATTTGTGAAGTGAAAGCGTCAAATATTAAAACATAAGTTTATAACATCAAAAACTAATACTCGGTATAAAATTGCAATTCAACTAGGTGTAATTGGTGCTCTTTTTCAATCAGCTTTTCTACTTCCAACTTCACACATAAGATGGAGGACAAAAAAGTTGCTAATAAACATGCAACAAGAAATAAGACAGCAGAAAACAGAACTGTTAGAAATGAAAGAAGCCATTAAAAATAAATCAACAATAATGATTTAAACACTTAGAAATAAAAAAATTGAAGTTCTTGAGAAAAAAATCCAGGAACAAAGTACCTCAATAAATAATTTAGAAAGACATATTAGGCGCAAGAACTTGGTTATGTTCAGAGTAGAATAAGGTGAAAAATCCTATCATAGAACTAGAGGAAAAAATAGTCTTAAACAAACGCAAGGAGTTACAAGCCCAACTGAAGATAAAGAAAAAGACCTAGGCAAAACGGCTTTCTTTAAATATGACAAACTAATTATTGTGGATAATAATAAGAACGCTTCTCGCCAATACTCAAATAAAAGAAGTCTGCCTGTATCTCCAGAAACGCCTTACCTCAATTATAAACAAAAACTAACAAATAAACAACATACAAAGAAAACCATACCTGGTAATATTAAAGACTTCATATTACAAAAACCAAAATTAACTTTCAACCACACAAATGATAACCAGGAACAACTAAAATCAACACTGCAAGATACAGTTTATTAAACACAGTAGGAACCTCCTCATCTTTATCCCCCAGTACGGCCGGTCACTGTGGGGGAGTTCGACCATAACCCTCCAAAGAAAAACAGACATACAATGAACAAAGGTATACATATCTTCACCAGAAAAACTTCTAGAATTAAAAGCAGTATTTCCTACAACAAATCAAAAGAACACAAAGATAAAATTATAAACTTGATAGGCATATCAGAAACAAATTATATATTGGAAACAAAATTTGAAAAGAAACCCTTTGCAATCATACAAGCATAATCTCCAACGGAGAGCTCTATGCAGGACTACTTTGGAGTTAACCGAGAGGGGTCTATACATGAAAAAGACATTTACTAAATAAATACATTTAAATATGAAATTAAATACCTAATTTATAACTATTGTCAGAATTAATGTATGGAAAGAAATTTTATTTATATGTATTATTGTGAAATGTTTAGTATTTACTCGATTGAATTATTTAATTTACTGTCATTGTTTATTTATTTGTTAATGACAATTTATATATATACAATACAATTTCAAATAAAATTAAAGATTTTTAAAATAATTTAATTCCAGATTACAAAATTATTAGTTCAAAAATTATAAGTTAATAAATAGTCACTAAATTATATAATTTTATATTTCAGCAATGTGATATAGACATTTTTTCTGATACTTTAAATTTATTTAAAAAGAAAGTGTATTTAAATATTCAGATTAGTTTTTATTTCTTCTTTTGTTTATTGTACAACTAAAATGGCTCCTTATATACTCTTAACCAAATAAAATTTTAATGGAATACTTTTATAAAAAGCTGTGCATACTTTTAAATTAAATTTATATACCAATAGGTAAAATTATAATGTTAAATAAATGTTTTTATGTAAATTCAGTTAGTAAGCCTTTATAATAAATAAATGAATAAATAAATAGAGCTTTATTATTATTATGATTCCTTTTTCATTATTTCAATAAATTAATAATTAATAATTCCATGCAAAATATTGTTCGATAATTTCGCATGCTCAGATATAACCATCATGGTCAAGCGGCCAATGCGCAAATTTAACAACCACAGGTGTCTGGGTTCGTATCCCGGTCGGACACAAAGTTTTTAATTTTGTTTTTTTCGTAGTTATTCAAATTCTTAGTTTGTTTTTTTTAATGTTTTTTTTGGCCAAACACTCCGAGCAAGGCTCGGTCGCCCAGGTACTTGTACTTTATACTTATAAAATACTAAACAAACACACTTATGTGTACATTGACGGCAATATCATCAGATCGGTTCTGATTGCGCTTGGTATGAATCTTTACCTCTGTAATACTTTATTAGATTCAAGTGAATACTTAACATCTAACGCGTGAGTACAAAAAAAAAAGGCTGGATACAATAGAGATAATAGAAACTATCTTTTCGGATTTTTTCGCGGATTTATTTGGATTTTTGGTTTACCTTAACAATGATTGCAGTAAAGCATTCGAAACGTCGGAAAGAAAAGACCAGAAAGATAGTTTTATTAACCTCCGTTGGTACTAATGTGCTAGCTACGGTTGAATATTTGGATCGCCGTCGCAAAAGTTGATTAACTAAAATATTACTTGTACAAACTAAGCACACTTAGCTTTAAGGTGAAGTGAACTGACGGACATTTTAAAAACATTATTTATGTATGAAATCAAACCTTTTATGCACTACAAGATCGCATTTCTTATAGAACTTTCTGGAGCACCCCGGCGCGTCGCACGCGTGCGGCGTGAGGCGCTCGTGGTCACGTTCTATGTGGTTTTTTAACTGTAACAAATTACATTACAGAATCAAATCAAAATATACTTTATTCAAATAGACTTTCACAAGCAATTTTGAATCGTGAATAACTTTAAAATAACATATTAAAATTAAATTAAATGTCAGTGTAGTCAGTCCGTAAGGAATCTACCACCGGCTCCGGAAGGCAGTTCTGCTAAGAAGAGCCAGATTAAAAGGATACAATATTTAAGCTCTTTAAAAAGTATTTTAAAAATTTCGAAGTACAAATAATATTATTTTATAATTTGTAATATATATATATATATATATATATATATATATATATATATATATATATATATACATATATTGTACTGCGCTTATTTTTGACGTTTGAAGAATACTCATGCAGTGATCAATAACCTTTCGGGGAAACGATACAATTTCAACTGTGTATTATACGGCATACTGTGTAGTATACGGCATATTTGAACAGCCACGAATACAACAAGATACTTTTGATGAAAACATCACAAACATTTATTTTAAACGCTGATAATGCAAAACTAATACCGTTTACCATCACTTTGTTGTGTATTTTCCGGGCATAATCGTCATCTTTCTCACTCCATATAGTGTAAATAGCAAAGTGTATGGTAAAATAGTGCGTAGGATATAGTGTATAGTGTACACAGTCTCACCATCCAAGCGGCGGGGAAGGCGCGCCCGCAGCGCCGCGCGGCGCAGCGGTGCGCGGGGAGCGCGGGGCGCGCGGGGCGCGCGGGCGCGGCGGGCGCGTGCCGCGCACGCGCGTGCTTCACCAGCGTGGAGCGGTAGCTGAAGCGCGCGCCGCACTCCCGGCACGCGTGGCGGCGCAGCGCCGCGCTGTGCGTCGCTACGTAATACGCATAGTTATGATAATAATAATTATTATATAATCCCTCCACGACAGCGGACACAATTATTTTTTTAAAAATTAATACAATATATATATATATATATATATATATATATATATATATATATATATATATATATATATATATATATAACATGCCTTTATTCAGACATGGTTTACGATAATGATTACAAAGTATATTGAATTGTTTTCTTTTTACACATTTATGACAACTTACTTAAGATACATATTTGATTGCGTTTTACTTATTCTATTACTTTATGTATGTATTTCTTTTTTTAAGCAACACATAGTTTTAGCATGGTACAAAAATCCATATTTGGACTTCAACGACAAGTTTGACTCAGTTCATACTTCACAGTGACAGTACTTGCTGTGTCAGTGGTCGCGGGTTCGAATCCCGCTGGAGGCATTCATTTGTGTGATGAGCACGAATGTTTGTACTCCAGGGTGTTTATATTATAAATTTTATAATGCGTATGTATTTAAAGTTATATAATATGTGTAATGTATCAAATATCTGGTATCCATAACACAAGCCTCATAGCTTACCATGGAACTAGGTGGTGTTGTGTATTAATGTCCCAACATATTTATAATTTTATTATTGATTATTATTTATTCATATAAAACCACTTACCTATATGAGATTTGTAATTATCCTTTTTTTTAAATATCTTATCACAAGTTGTGCACACGTAGAGTACCTGCTTCTTACATTTACTCTTGATCTGTTTAGGCATTTTATCTTTTTCTTCTTTATTTTCCAAACTCTTCTCAATTTGTCTATCCCTTATATCTTCTATTTTAATAACGATTGGAGGCGGCATACTTTCATTATTAGAATCATTATTGACAGCATTATTTTCTTCCTCCTTACTCGGTTTATCATCAGCATTCGTATTAACTACCTCTACACCTATATTCAACATGTCTGTCAGTTGTTCTGCATCAATCTCACTGTTCAATCTAATTATAAACATATCGTCATCCTCAGTAGATATATATTGTACTGTATTTTCGCCAATTAACTGATTCAAATTGGCCGCTAAATTAGTACTCGCTTCTAAGTCTACATCACTTTCGAATATAGTCGCGCATTCGTTAACAGATACTGGGTTTTGTGTTTCAATTGCTTTAGGGGGTTCCACATTCAACAGCTCATCAGGTAGGTCGGCTTTGACTTGGTATAGTGCATTCATTATATCTTGATCCACACTTTTATTTGACATGTCATCGAATAGAATCCCATGCTTATCTCCCATATAATCAATATCACTGGTACTAATATGGTTGCTGTGGAATGAGTCGAAATCTATATCGTTGTATAGCAGATCCTCCTCTTCATCTAAAATGTGAAGCTGGTTCATTTCTTTAAGAAATTCTATTTGCATGAGGTTATCGTAAGTGTTAGTATCTGGTAGGGTCGGTGGGTTGAAGTGTTGAAGCGCTTGCTGTGTGGGCATGGTCATGTAATCATCTTCGGCTGACAGGATATCATCCACGATGTTGTCTTCAGTTCTGTTTGTGTCGATATTGGTTTGACTCATTTGTAATTTTTGTTCTTCATTGTCGCCAGTATTGCTATGTTGTCTAGAAAATAAAATTTTAATAAATAATGTAACCAAAATTATAGAGAAGTGTTAAAGATTTCGATATCCATATAATATTTGTTTTACATTTGAAGTGAACATATAATTCACATACATTACTATCTATATCTATACTAATATTATAAGAGATTTTTTTTGTATGTATGTTTGTAATAGATAAACTAAAAAACTACTTTACCAATTATCAAAAGCTATATTTATCCATTCATCATCATTACCATATTTTATTTTCAAAAAAATTAGAGATCGCCACGAACATTGCAATAATAAAAAAATAAAATAAATGTTGGGACATTAACACACAGCGCCATCTAGTTCCATGGTAAGCTACGAGGCTTGTGTTATGGATACCAGATAGTTGAAACACTACACATATATAACTTTAAATACATACATATCATAAATACAAACACCCATGACTGGAGTACAAACATTCGTGCTCATCACACAAATGAATGCCAGCGAGACTCGAACCCGCGACCGCTGGAACAGCTAGTAGGGCCGCTACCAACTGAGCCAAACGTGTCGTCAAATGTAACCTAGCTTGGGTGCAATCAAAAAATTGCCTACAATAGTAATATTATTTGACGTGCGCAACGAAAACTAGGGACGAACCGGAGCGAAGCGAGGGTGAGTCGCTATTTCGAAGTAAATATATCTCTTAAATATTGTACTATATTTTTTTGGATACTAGAAAAATAGTTACTAGATTAGATTTTGATTTGACATGAAAATGGGACTAGGAAATGATGAATAAAATATAAAATGGCTAAATATTTACCTAAGACAATGTTCCAATAATGCAATTTTGTATTGAAACGACTCTCCACAGGCTCGACAGTAGTTCTTTCTGGTTTTATCCTCATTTTCGTTACGATTCTTAAATAGAGCACAGTTCTTTTGGTGACGTTTCAGTGACGCTATCTGAAACAACATTTTTGAACAAAAGGTTTGAACATTTTTCTTTAGAAGCTGGTATTAACCACCCTCTGTCATTTTAAGGCAATAAAAAAAAACAAATCTGCATTATGAGATGTACTCTAAGGTGTAACATTTCTGAGACATTTATGTACCTCCTCAGCTGATTGAAAAGGAACCTTATATTATGTTTTTAATTCAGTCTACTTATCTATCCAAAGAACACACAAAAGTGGCATCGAAATTTCATACAAGTTTTAAAATTGTACTTTGGGAGAGACAAATTGAAAAGAATTATACTTTCTATACATGTATATCTTTTTGTAATACATTTTCATTTTAACCATGCATCTTAATGGTATGAAACTTTTGTAACTTTTTATATTTGTTTTTGTAATGAGTTCTAACAAAAAAAATCTATAACTGCACATTAGGGAAAATGCGTGTGATTTCATTCATTTCAATATTTATTAATGTAATTTCTTTTTTATTAAGAAAATAATTATCAAAAATGCAAATATAGGTGGGAAATGTAAAGTAGTTGAAACGCACGCCATTGGTCAGACCGAATATGACCTCAAAGTATTATCATAACAGAGCAATTAGCGATTTTGTCACTTATAAATTGAGTCATAATTTCTCTGTGTATATCATACTGTGACGTCACGCCAAGCACGCGAAATGGCGAACTTTCAAAGTATCCATATCAGTTTATTTAAAAAAAAATTATACTAAATTTTTGTTTTTTGGAGGTGGCTTTTTTTTCAATTATATAAAGATATAAGCTGTTGTATAAAAAAAATCATGCATATTCCCTATTGTAATGAGACAATGGCCTGAAAAATGTATTGGATCATTTTAATTCAATGCAATTCTCTTGTTAATGGCTTTAAAACATGGAGTTGACTTCGCCAATGTTGCATAGAATTGAGAATATAAAAGAAAGGGAGTGGATAATTTTGTCGTTTCTTCTAAATTCATCAAGTGTTACAACAAGACTGTGTGTTGACACTACTGTATAACATTAATATTAACAATAAGTTACCTGTGTAAACCTGCTATTGCAACTTGTGCAACTGAAAGGTTTCTCATTGGTATGTGTCAACATGTGCCTCTTCAAATTCGATTTATGTCCAAACTGTCTTTCACAACATGGACAACAATGTTGTTTTGTGTCTGCAAAAGAACATACTTTGTTTATATTGAACAGTTTTGCTTATATGTAGAAGCCTTTATGTACCAAGAAATAGTAGACTTGTACGAAAGTACAATTTAATAATATAGGTGAGTATACTGTGGTGCTTTATATCAGCTTTTCCTCAATCAAAATATTTTTTTGTAGAGTGAGTTTGAGTACAGGAATATAACTTTTACTAGATAAGTCAAGATCACCAAAAATGGACACTATGTAGTTAAATAACTTTGTGATTAATAAACTGGGGTGTTTTGATATATTTTTTACTGTTACTCTTTTGCTGAGTCACCTCTCTCCCTTCTGTGTGATACACTATTCAACTAATACATAGTTGTAGCATCATGTGGCCAGATACAGTTAGTATTATATCAAAACAATTGTTTATATACTTACTATTATGTAAATCTTTATGTTTTTTAAGATCTGAAGATTTCTGGAATGATTTTTCACATTGATCACATTTGTGTGGCCTAAAATAGTTAAATGTGCAATAATTAAAATTAGATACCAGAAGAGATCAATGTTAATAAATTTTTATATTCATACCTATAGTCAAAGTGTTTGGCAAAAACATGTTGTTGAAGGCGCCATAATGATTCAAATGCCATTGGACACTGTGGACACTTCCAGACTCTTGCAAGTGGCTTATGAGTAAGGCTATGCTTCATGAGTTGTTGTTTAGTAGAAAATTTCTGATTTGGGCATTTATCTAAAATATATAGTAAATAAATTAAATTATTTAGATTCTGTAATAACACCAATAATATTATTAATTAATAATCTCTAAAAGTAGCTGCATTATTCATACATTTTTCTATATCATCTACCAAAATATTTTTTATTAAGACATCATAAATGAATGAATGAATACAGAATTTATTAAGTACATAGTAATCATAAATATTATTTAGATATGAAAGGAAAGCAAATAACTCTCACAGAACAAAATTCATACAAACACATTAATGACAGCTAGAGAAGAATAGGTAATTAAGATACTGTTTTCCTTAAAATTTAGTAATAGCAACTTAAATATCATATCGTAATTGCAACCCACCACAAATCCAAAGGTTATCCTTAGAATGTACTCGTAAATGTCCATAGTACTTCTTTGCATTATCAAATCTTTTATGACATATCTCACAATGCAAAGTAGCTGGTCCATTTAAGTCTGGTTCTTCTAAAGGACCATCAGCTGTCAAAAATTGAGCTAGTACATCATCTGTACCCAACAAAGCACTTTGTGAAGGCAATTCACTTTGAAAATCATAATCACACTCATCAACCTTTTTATTAAACACGAGATCTGAAGTTTCCGAGTCCACAAACTAGAAAAAGTTATTGATAATTAGAATAATTTGCATATGTATATAAAAATTTGTATTAATGAAAATATAATGTTAAATTATATATCTTACGGGTAAACTGAAGAAAGACATATTGGGCTCCATTATGAATAAACAAAAAATATTTGAGAACAATATATTTAAATATATTGTACTATTAAATATCCTATAAATAACAATAAAAACATGTTATATTTTTATTTATATTTCACAACTAAGTATTTAAAACAAATTTGATTGAGTCGATCCATAATTTTACAGTTCAAATGATTTATTGAACAATTCAGTATTCACGAACACAACAGTGAACACTATTGACAGTTGACATTGACATAAATAACATGTCATGAAGCATGGATGACAAAGTCATGATTTGAAGCTTAGAGCAGCGGCTGTTACGCATCGGGCCGCAGGCTATTTGCAAATCTCCAATTTGTACACTTTTAACTATGCAAAAAAAATGTTTATATTACAGAAAAATCTAAAGTATTGCATATTACAGTTGCATTTTTCAAAGAATTGAACTGAACATTTTAATTTGAAACAATGAGTCCAATAAACGATGATTTTAATTTTGTCATCCATGATTTTGATTGAGCTAACAAAAAAACATTTTTATACGGTGATATTCCCGTTCCGTTTTTGTTTCTTCTTTAGAAAAAATACAAAAAATCACATACACAAGGTACAAATAGTAAATATTTCATAAGATTAACATCTTATGATCTTTGATTTACTCCTTTACCTTTTTCATCTTATTTAATTGAACAATTATTAAGAGATTCATAATTTTTAGAGTTTGATAACAATTTTTAATTTATTTCAATATACTGAGTTACAAGATTATTCCTTGCAAGCATGAAAAAATGAATATTGATTATTGATTTGATTATTAAATTTGCAACTGTCAACTTCAATGTTTTGTAATTTGTAAATAGTATACTATTAACAACTCTAAACCATTATAGAAAAAATATATTTACTTTAAATGACTATAGTGCAATATAAGAAAAAAAATATTTAAATAAAAGAAGAATAAGTTAATTATTGTGAAATAAAATATATCCTATCTCGAATAATCATAAGCTTATTGTTAATTTTAATAAAAAGTAATTACGTATTGTCACTCTAGTCTCTACAACAGGGTTTACATTCTCTTTGCTCTACAACAAGAAACATACTAGTCTCTGAAGTCTGACGAGAACGGAGAGCTCTACAATCAGTGTTAAAATATTAATTGAAGTCTTGTATCACCTGAATTTGACAAAAATACGTAAAATTAATAATATTGCATAACGTTTATTTTGAAATACTTTTAAGTCTGGTAAATATAATTGTCCCTTTTGTCGTTATTTTTTATATGTAAATTGGGTTTATAATATAAAAATATCGTAATATAATTTAGGGTGATAAAAAGAGTTCTAAAATCAGCGAGTAGCATTGATAGCTACTTTTCTTATATACACAAATTATGTGTATAACTTTTATATATAATGGAAGCAATGAAGTCGAAAGTGACTATAGTCTTATTCTCATTTCTAATAGAGATGAATTTTATGACCGACCAGCACAATGTATGGAACTTTGGAAGGAAGATCCAACCATTTATGGAGGTAAAATTGTTTTTATATATATTGCATTTTTTAGAATTCTGTAGCCTAAAGACACTGCTTTATATCATACTTATCCATAATCCTACCACCATACTATTGGTATATATATATATATATATATATATATATATATATATATATATATATATATATATAATACTGCAATTTGGAAAGTAGTTGTTAAGTGCTAAACGATCAGGTAGTCAAATTACAAAATAGGCCTGGCATCCCACACATGTGAAAAAATTTAAGCAATAAATATCAATTTCTAAATATGTATTTACTTTTAAACTTACCCTTGGTGTAAGAGTCAAACTCACACTTATCTGAATTAAACTTTTTTTATTAATATGCTTTTGATTTTTTATTTTTCAGGTCGCGACTTAGAAAGTAATTTTGAAGGAGGCACATGGTTAGCTGTAGCTCCAACACGCAAAAAAGTTGGAGTTTTGTTAAATATTCCAGGAGTCAAAAAAGAAAAAGCAAAAGGTAATATACTTTGCTTTGTTTTTTTGATCAATAAGATTTTTTTTTAATTACTTAATATTTTATTTTACAGGTAGAGGTAAAATAGTGGAAGATTATGTAAAAAATGCATTAAGTATTTCAGATTACATAAGTAGTATTCAAAAATATTGTAAAGATTGCAATGAATTTATATTTATTTCTATAGAATTTAGGTAAGAAATATGAATTAAATATTTTAAGCAAATTGAAATTTGAAAAAAATAATTAAATCATGAAGTACATTAAAAGAATATAATGTAATTTATATTTTCAGCAACTCAATTCCAATAATAAAAACATATAACAATGCCACAGACACATTAAGTCAATGGTCAGATCAGTATATAGGATTTGGGAATAGTTTACCAGAGAAGCCTCTGAAAAAAGTGGAAAATGGAAAAAAACTTCTTAAAGACATTTGTTCTAAATTTAATAAAATAAATACTAAAGAACAACTAGTAGAAGAATTAATAAAACTATTAAAAAATGAGTGCAGGTATATTTTTATTTTATTGACATCATTTATATTGGTCATGAAGAGTAATAACAATATAATATTTTTCAGAAATTTACCAGATGCTCAGTTAGAAAGTAGGGAACCTAAAATTTATAAAGAATTAAGTTCAATTTTTGTAAAAATACCTGAAGAAAGATATGGTACAAGGTAAGTGGCTGTAAAGACTATGAATGTTTTTAATATAAATTGTAATGCTTAAAATATAATATTTTACCTTATTTATTTAAATAACATTTATATATTTCAGAACTCATACTATCTTACTTGTGACAAAATTGGGACATGTTGACTTAGTGGAAATAACCATGAAATCACCAATAAATACAGAAGAACCTGTTTGGGAGAGAAATGAATTTCAATTTAATATTTAACTGAAATGTCAAATTTTGACAAATATATATTAAAAATTGTTATAATATATTTAAAGTTAAAATATTATATTAAACATTACAAAATTATCTATTTATTACACAATTGTTGAGATATTTTATTTACCTTGAACTAAATGCAGATTTATTGAAGCCACCTCACTCCAGTTTCCGACTTTAATGTTATATTGCAGAGGATTTATTATACATTAAATTACCTTCAAAGTAATAAATTATTGAAGCTAGTTGACAAGTAATTAATATTAATGTGTAGGTTGTAAAATTACATTCTAGATTCAATAGACCAATTCTCGACTTTAAATTGTTCAGGTAATACAAAATCATTATCTTGCTCTAAAACACATGCTAAAAGTTTTGGTACATTCAAAATTGTACCAGATAATAAATATGGAAAATGGCTTTGTTTCTCTTCAGTATAAGTAAGCATGAGTCTTTTGCTCATGTAATCACCACTTAGGGAAATGTTTCCAACTTCTACATACTTTTTTAAAGAACTAGAGTACATTTCTATAGCCAATCTTAATGACTCCCATATATTTAGTCTGTTTGCAGGAACAAAGCTCAATCTATAATGGTAACCTAAATGATTATATATATCTTTAGCCATATCAATCACATCACCAAGAATTTGGTCAAGTTCCAAATTATTCTTAGCCACAACAAATATCTGAGCAGCAGAGCTTTGACTGACATGAAATAAACTGTCTTCTTCTATTGGTGATGGTACATACTGTCTCCCCATAGAAAAATATTTCAATGGAAAAACTTTGTTATGCAACACGTTTTTAGTGTGGTAAGCCAAAAAAGAATATATAGAACTAGCTCCAGTTAAATGCAACCTGTTATCTATGTTAGGCTTCGTGTCCTCATTGTGATGGAGTATAAATGTTGAATCAGAATCTGTATGATCTTCTCCACACCCCTCTATTACGAGACTTTTAACAAAATCAGGATTAGAAAACTGAATGAATTTATTTTGCTTCAATTTTTGACTGATATAAAATTTTGCACCTAGCTCAAATATGGCTGCATCACCTCGAAGGTAATAATTTTCATTTTTGATAAAATGAATCAAATTGTATGTTTTGCCTATAATTAAATGATCTTTATTGTTGGATGGTGGTAAACCTAATTCATGAATTATGTGATTTTTATGTTCAGGAGTTAAATTGTGCAATCTATTTGGTAATTTCAGAAATTCAGTAATAGCAGCTTCTTCAGCAGACCACAAAGGGACTTTTAATTTATTTATATTCTCTTTTAATAAATTTCCTTGTATTTTTAATTTTTCTACATGGTTATCTTCTTTGTTATTCTGAAGCAGTTCTCCCAATTCTTTACTTATTGTCTTCCTTTTTGTATCCAATTCATTTTTTCTAGTTTTTATACTTTCATACACAGACCAAAGGTTTTGTAGTTTATCTAAGTCAAATTTTACTTGTCGTTTATTTAATTCAGACTTAATAACATCTATATGCTTCATTTGCTCATGAAAATCAACATGTGGTGTTACAAACGTAAAGTTATCAGTTGCCTTAGGACCATTTATAAACAGTGCAGAGTACCTTTTTAACAATAAAAATTTGAATGCCTTATTAGAAAGAAATCTTAAATTAGGTTTAAGTAGCATTATCACTAACTTTTTTCTTTTTACTTGGACTTTCTTCCTCTAATTCTTCACTGTCTTTTTCAGTAATGTCAGTGTTACCTGTATTTTGAGTTGTAATTTTTCTTTTGTTAGGTAGCTTAAAATTACCGTGTCCACCTGCTCTTTCAGATTCTTCTATTGTATAAGGTTCCAACTCTAAAGCTTTTAATCTTCTTTTGTGTACTTTTGTTTTAAAATGTTCTAAAAGAGCATGATTATCAATAAAGTATCTCGCACAATGTAGGCAATAATGTTGTGCAGCGCCTGGTAAATCAAGATCTACAGCTTGATTAAGTAACTTTTCAGCATTTTCTGAAAATAGTTAAAAAGTAAATATACATAATACATGTAACCTAAAACATTTACCATGTGACACTCTTGCTAAAAACTAGTTATACCTTCTTTTATGTCCTTATCAATTTGATCAAGATCCTTCTTCCGATTGCGCACTCTCCAACGCTTTTTTAGATGAGTATCACCAACATGATACTTTTTACGCTTATAGGTCATAATATATTAAAAATCAAAACGTTTTCACAATAAGTTAATGTCAAATGACAATTACGGCGTGTGACAACTGACAAGTGAGACACAGATAAAGGAGACTACAAAGTGACAACAGACAACTGACATCTAATAACAATATATCGATATATGTACGCGATATATCGCTTCAACCCGATATTATCGTAGTATCGATATTATAATATATCGATATATTTTATCCGTTATATGAAATGTCGTGAGAAATTAAAAGCACATTTCTTTTTTTTTATATTAATTCGTTTATGGATGGCGATTTGAATAAGAATAAAATGTAAAACCCCGAATTATTGAAAAACTAGGCTTCGCAATAACAGAACGCAAAGACACGAAAATCGAAAACTATTCTCCTATGTCCTACTCTTCGTGAAGGCAGACTAGTAGTAGTAAAAATTTTATAATCTGTGACTGTAGTCACAACTCATAGTGTGTCTGTGCCTCGAGTCTCACTTGCTTCCGAAATCCGGGTTCCGACTTATGCTTCGTTCATCGTTCTCACTTCTCAGTACAAATTACAAAATAACCTATAAAGTATAAATAAAAGTTGTCTGTTTTGTTTCATACAGTTTACGAAATTTAAATACAGTTAGTGTGTATAACGATATATAAAAACGGCTATTTTAACTCGGCAGAGAAACAAGACTGCATGCCAAAAGTTTTAATAAAATTTTGTATTTGCAAGGTCTAGAGAGAAAGTATTGGGATTAATAAATAAATAAATGTTTTGTTTCTTCACTAACAGTTTTTACTCATATTAACCGGATCCCTATCTAATATTACAGACTAGTTAAATACAAACAAGACTTACAATATGATATGGTATGTTCGGGCTTCCGGGGCAGAGGCTGACTGCTACCGGACGCGTCCCCCGGGTGGCGGATAGGGGAACACCACTCGCGACTGTCTGGACCCGACAGGAGCTTGTGGTACCGGAGCAATCCGGCGCGGACCAACAGCCAGGAGGGGAGGGGGGAGCGGCGTCAGGAGGGCGCCGTCTCCTTCTTGGAGGTAGCGCGGTGTCTCCAGCCGTTTCGCGGTAGGAGGCGCTGCGCGGGCCGCGCTGCCGGGGCTAGCCCGTCGGTGCGGCGGCTGGAGCGGGGCCAGTTCTGGTCCTGCGTCTGGCGTGGGGTGTCGGCAGCCATCTTGGTCCGGAGGTGGGCCGACGGTAGGGGGGCCGCGGGGGAAGAGGAGTGTCGGTATGGCGATGCGCCGCTCGTCCCTATCTCCCGCGGCCTAGCGGGGCCGCCACCGCTTGATGGCGGACGCGGTGGGGCTGCAGGGGAAGAGGAGTGTCGGTGTTGCGTTGCCGCTCTCCCTGTCCTCTGCAGCCGATTGGAGGTGGCCCACTTCGGTGGGCGGTGGTGGGTTTAATGGGGCTGCTCCGGGTACCTCTCTGGTATAGCAGAGTTGACTGTGGAGCAGCCCCATTGGTTTGGTGGTCTGCCTAGCGCTTAGGCAGACCTGCCGCCGGGGCGCCGTAGTAGTTATGCGCAAGCGATCCTGCGGCGTCCCACTAAGGCGGGGGGAAGGGATGTCGGGTTTTAGTGGGTAGTACCGGCTCTTCTAGCCGGTGAGCCCCACATAACCACCTGGAGGATCAGGTGGTATGCGTAAATGCATTTCCCGACAATAAAAAAAAAAAAAAAAAAAAATGTTCGGGCTATTTTCCGCAACTCGACGATTATGCGCCTATTTTGCGTGTAGACTTACAATATATCGAAAATATCGATATATTTATACGATATATCGCAAAGTATCGATACAACAATACGATATATTATATCAAAAAAAATATCGATATTTTTTACATGAACATCCCTACGAGTGACGACAGTCGACTTATGCTTATAATTTAACCTAAAACCACAAATATTTTATTTACATAAATTCAATTTATTAAGAACAATTTAAATATTTAACAAATCGTTATTCATAAACATTAGCTTTCTTTAGTGACTGTTTTGGATCTTTTTTACACATTAAACAACCACCTTAATTTAACGCTTTTCGATGGACACTTTTCATCACGAAGATAGTTCTTCTTACCTTTACCTTCCATACCTTATTGGTAATTGGTATTATGATTTTTACCATCCATAGAGTATGTAAGGTTACCACCGAACGTTGCATTGAACAAGACTATCGCTTCATATTTTGCTTACCCGAGTTTAATATTTACCGCCTCGGTGGCTAGCATATTCGGCTGCAGATCCGGAGGTCTTAGGTTTGAGTCCCGGGTCGGCCCAAGTTTAATTACCGAGTTTTTCTGTTAACGTATTCACCCCCGTGCCTAGAAGAGCACGTAAAGTTGTTGGGTCCTGCGCCTTAATTCTCACCAGTCGTGTCGAAATATCGCCCATCGGACTTTGATAGTAAAAGGAAATAGGAGTACAGTAGTGTCTGCGCGTTCACGTGTTGCACTATAATATCTCCTGAGCATCTGGCTAGTCTCAGTGAGATTCGTTCGATTCGAGACATTATTATTAAATGAATACCTCATAAATTGGGTATCAAATCAACACGTCATCATTTATTGTTTCGTCAATTCTTGTCAAATGACAATATACTATACTACTTCTTCATTATCTCTTTTAATATATCTAATTACATTATCTATAAAGATTTCAAAATAATCACTCCCCCGCAGGTTCTTTTTGATTAGTTGAAGATGAAAAAATGTAGTAGGTAATAGGTAATTAAAGAAACAAGCCACTTTATTCATATTATATAATCTTACTATGATAAAATTCAGGGAAATCGTATCATACATGAATAAATACAATACTAATAATGTAATAATTAAACATATTCTGGCTTATTTTGTTAATATTTGCTCTATTAAAAAAAAACAAACGTTATTTTTATTAATTTAATGACAGGAATGATTTAAATGATTTTTTTTTAATAATCAATAATAAATGTAACTCGCGATCATATTGTTACAAATAGTATAACAGTATGTGGAGCCATCAACAGTGTCTCTGAAAACATTATAAATTTAAATAATCTCGATAAAAAAATGAATGATAGAAATAAAATAACAAAAGGCTCTGTCGGGCAGCCGGCTAACTATAATTAATATTCTTAAGTATTATCTAGTGAAGGCATACCAAGGTGTGATAGACGCAACGCAAGCAGCACGCGTGACTGATACAAACTCGCACACGCTCGCAAACATAATATTAATTAATTCGAAAAAAAAATAACATACCGCCTAAACTAAATCTAATCGTACCTTAAGTTTTCACTTATTACCATTAATTTGCAATTTATAAGTGTTAATTTCCAATGTCTCCCACGTCATAGTTTTTACGAAAGCATTATATACATATAACAATAACCAATTCAAATGAACGTTTTATTTTTTGTACATTAAAGAATATGGATGTGTCCTGTGTTCAAACATTGAATATCTTAATGTTAAACCAATTATTGCACCTATTTATTTATAACGAAATTTATTTAACTTATCGACCTTTGCATATAGATTTCAGAACATTTTTTTTATCTAATTGTATGTATAATGTATATAGTGTTTACTATTGAACAACTATATGAAATTAAATTCAAATATTTAATATTATTTAGTTTATTATAATTTTGAATAATTTTCTCACATATCAGATAGTTTATAATTTAAATAGCTAATTATTTAGGTTTCAGACGACAATGTCGCGATAAATAACCACTATGTACATAAACGTTCAATATTTTATCTATGCACCTAGTGGCGCATCTAAACTTTGAATCTATAATTTGGTTACAGCTGCTCGGGTAACAGTAGATTTTTTTTTAACTATTAAATTCTTATTAGTTTTCATATGCACACTTAATTTAACGAATTTAAATGATAGATCGATGATGGAATCGGCAATGAAAAACAGACTGCAGCTTTAAGAGTTTAAGGCCGTGTGTATGAGTTACTGCTACATACATATATTATGAATTTATTGTAAACCAGTAACGATCAATGGATGATGAGCACGTTATATATTCAAATAAGCCATCTGTTATAGAGATTCAATCTACTTTCAAGTGAAATTAATTTCACGTAACAAACATTATGTTAAATATATAAGTATGTATCAATTAACGCATCAGCGTATGTAAACGTTAAGTCGACTGAATCCCCTACACACATCAACGATTAATGACTGATTGAATAACTCTCTACATTGCAAAGTTTATTTGAGAGCTATAAGATTTTAATGCGATTTTTGTACAGACCGACTTCTTTATAGTTACTTGTCGGTCCAACGAGCTAATATAGATTAATTATAGGTCTCCGTGCATTTTCGATTAATAATACTTATGAGATCCAAAAAAACTCAATTAGGCCATGCCGCTTACGAAAGTAAACCCGTCCTGTAGAAAATCTAGTCTATTTCATAACTTTGATCTCATATAAAAGTATAATGAGAGTTGAATTCGAAAATGCATAGAGAATTTCAGGTTATAACAAACAACAACTGCACCGCGATGACACGCCGACGTCCATACGCTCCATAAATGTAAATCACTGGTCTACTATATCCAATATTATTCTATTCTAATCAACATCTAAATTATTAATAATACGATCCACAAGTCATATAAGCATAAGAATATGTACACTATTTAAAGAAATGCCGAAATCTGCCGAATTATTTAAATAGCATAAGTTATGTTATATTGAATTGTACAGTTTATTTGAATGGATGTCGGCATATCAGTGTCGGTATATCGGTGTCGGCATATTGATGTCGGTGTGTCGGTATGTCGGCATATCGGGTGTCGGTATGTCGGCACGTCGCTCAGAAGTGCGCGTAGGTCCCCCATGCAGGGGTGGCGGTTCCCTACATGCCGTACCCGTGGTAGGGCGCGGGGGAGGGAGCCTGCGCCGCGTACGCGTAGGGCGATGCTTGTGCGGGAACGCCGGGGTAGGGCATCGATGGTCCTGTTAAACAATTTTTATGTAAACGTCTTTTATTTAAAACACAAGAAGGATATAATGACAGATAAAGAGACAAACTGATATTAAATCTGTTTGTGAAAATGAATATTTATGTTGTTCTGTAGTATATAAGGATGTACACTACTGCACTTATTTCATGAAAATTTATACATCTATACTGATATTATAAAGAGGTAAAGTTTGTGAGTTTGTGACGAAATGTGATTTAGATGAAATTTGGTATTAAGAAGATAGTTTGAGACCCTGGGAAGAACATCAATCAACATTTTATCCTGGAAATCATCCCTTAAGGGTATAAAAATGGGTATGAAAATTTGTATTGGGAAACAAGCTAGGGACAAACCTCGAGTCGCTAGTATTGAATAAAATAAACATACCAGCAGTAAGCATAAGCTGTGGCTCCATGATCATTGCGGGCTTGGCCTCTTGCTCTGCACTCTCCGTGCTTCGTTTAGCATCAGCCTCTTCCAATTTCTCTACTTTTGTTGTCAACTCGCGAACGGTTTGAATAAGGTACGGCATAGCAAAGTCCATGATGTTATGTCTCCATGCCAATTCAATAACTACATCTGGTTTCAATAGGTCATAGCACTGAAAGAAAATAATATAAATTTAAAAAATGTTTCTAACGTTTTTACTAATTATTTTTAAAAATGAATCACAGATATCAGATCAAAATATTTAGTTAAGATATCATGAACATACAATAGTTATAGTATTATTTATTATTAATAATAAAAGCTCATTATTGTACACCAAAACGAAGACAAAATATACAATATGCTTGGAGAGTGTACAAGAGGCGGTTTTATCACTAAAATTGTGATTTCTTCTAGTTAACCCTGAGGTGGAGGAAATGTCTGCTATTTCCAGATGGAAGGGGTGTGAACTTTACACATCTATACATATAATATAATTCTAAGTCGAATCTGTACGTTAAATATTTTTTGGAAAATCTTATTGAAATATGACAATATTATCGATACAGAGGCTGAATCGATAGCTTTAATTTTTATTTGTCTGTCTGTTATCGCATTAGGAAAAAACCACTGGAGGGATTTTGATGAAATTTGGTATGGTGATAGCTGGTTATCCGGATCAACATATAGGATACTTTTTATTGCGGGAAAATACCTCATTTCTGAGAAATCTAAATTAAACGTTAAAACGTAAGTAGGGACGAACCCGAGCGGAGCGAGGGTGAGTCGCTAGTTATTAATAATATATTCAAGTCAAAATATCCATACTAATATTATAAATGTGAAAGTGTGTTTGTTTGTTTGTTTGTCCTTCTTTCACGTCGAAACGGGGTGACGGATTGGCGTGATTTTGTGTGTGGAGATAGTTGGAGAGCTGGAACTCGCTAGCAACATAGGCTACTTTTTACCGTGGGAAATTATTTCATTCGCACGGGAAAACACGTTATAATACAACCCAAAAAAATATGACCAGAATTACTGGAAACTTAGTATTAACGCTCCTCAATACAATTTAAAAAAACGTGTTTCAGCATTCTTCGAAATTCATTCCATAAGGGGGTAAAATAGGAGGTAAAAATTTGTATGAAACCTATTTTTTAGTTTTTTTATTGTAGTTTTAGCGGGAGCGAAGCCGCGGGTTCTGCTAGTATATCTATATAATATATTACCTGGTACAAGCAAGCAGAGAAACACTCATAGTTGTTCCTCTCTAAGAACCAGTTGAGCAACTCCTCAGCCACCTCGGGCTGGCGCGACTCTGATGCGTACTCCATCGCGTCCGCGTACAGCGCGTCCTTCTTGCACAGCTCCACGCTTTGCTTCCATCTGTTGTTGCCTGTTAACGCAATATCGTATCATAAACACGTGTTGTAACATTAGCTCACAGCACCATCTAAGTTCATGGTAAACATTTTCAACGCAGTAGAAACCAAGGAGAATAGCTATTATGTCATATTGATATTGCTTATAACATAATTTTCAGTTCTTTAGAACTACTACAACCGCCTCAAATGTTTATAATAATGTAGTTACCTTTGTATAAGTAAGCCGCAATTCGTCTAAACTCTGTAAGTTCATGCTTCTCTAATTGTTGGGCGAGCGCAATAGTGTCAAAGTTGTCGAATGCGTCTATCGATGTCCGCAGACCCTAGAATTTACACAAAACATACAGAATTAACAATTGGGAATATGCGTGCGATTTAAATAAAGGTGAAATATTATTAATTTTTTAATCTTTATTACTTTTGAATGAAGCCTATATTCATATTTTTAATGTACTTCTTTTTGATGAAAAAATAATTATTAAAAAGTACAAAAAATAGTTGAAACGCAAAGCCATTGGTCAGATCGAATATGACGTCAGAGTATATATGATAACAGAGCGATTAGCGATTTTGTCGCTTACAAATTGAGTCGTAATTTCTTTGTGTTACATACTAAGCACCTTATAACCATACCCACTCTGATATCAACATCAATTAGCTACTAATTAAGCAGAATGCGCGTTTAGCATCGATTAGGGGACTTTTGACAAGTCTAACTATGAATAAGTTTTTTATAGTTCGAACATTAGCACCAAAACGAACCTGATAGTCTTCCTCATCGATGAGCAACGAGTTGAGCGCCTCATTCACGGCCTTATTGTTAAGACTCTGTACAGATCTGAGGTACGCTTTGACGAGTTGCAAATGTCCCGCCTTGGTGAAGAAGGCTACGGCACGCGTGTGGTCCATACGCGGTGCCAACACCAGCAGCAGGTCGTTGAGGAGTAGGGGCTTGTAGTCGAGGTAGAACTGGATCGCTTTATAGTATAACTCCATATTCGCTACCTGAATGAAAACATGTTATTGCTTGAATCATTTATAATGCCACCATGTACTGATCGATAGAGGTGAGCTAACGAAGAAGTCTATATGATAAGGTGAGATGCGAGTGAGGCGCTTCCGACAGTCTAACATACTTTTTTATGGCAATGGGGAAATAGTTTTAGGTTTGACTGACATAATTGTAATTTGTATTTTTATACTGTGACATATTCTAATAATATATAAATATGTAGTAAGTAAAGTTTGAAATAAATCATGATATAATTGAAAAAGTCTTTTTAAGTAATATACCTTGGTAACAATATCTTTGAAGTGTCCTTCGCGCCACGCTTCAGTTGGATGCTGCATCATGGTGAGGGCCGCGTTGTCGTATTCCTCATACTTATCGTACAGGAACACCAGCTCCGACCAGAGGTGAGCTTGTTCTGCTGCACGGAGGACCTGTTCATTTTGATAATTGATATTTTCAATTAGATAAGTGTCTATATAAAATATTTTTTATATTATTTACCAAAATAACTTCAGATAAGTTTAGCTTAATACTTAAATATCATATAAAAAAAAAATTAAAAATAAATTATTGTCAATTTATATAAAGTATAAACTTATTGATTAATTAAAATACATTTAATATATAATATATTATAAACATATATTAATGTAATAAATACAATAATATATTATTTATTAATATAACTTTTTTTAATGTGACTCAAGATTTTAATAAATATTTTTTTTGTAATTACCTTAGGAATGTTAACACGCGACCAGAAGAGTTCCAAGTGTTCGCGCATCTTGGCGGGCTTGTATTTAGAATAGAGGATCGCCAGTTCTGTGAACATGCCCATGTGAGCCCTCTCCAGACCGAGTGCTGCTTCCAGTAGACTGATCAGTTCGTCGAAGTGACCACGGTCCTGTGAAATAAAATAATATTATGTTGAAATAAAGAATTTATTTTAAAATTATAAATATTCAATTTATATTAAAAATCATTTGTGAAATATATATAAATAAGGTCTCAGACCTGTGCATAACATGGCCCTAACTGGAATTTATATATTTTTTTTTCATAATAATAATTAAAAGTAAAGTTTTTTCTTCAGCTTTCGCGTTTCTATTTATATGTTGGAAAAGATCATTATTATTACAACAAATCGGGGCGTCAGCGCCATCTATTTGGGCTTGACAGAGTCTACGTCGTAACAGCCGACCGACCGGTCTTAGCTCCGTCACTGCTGGGTCGGTAACGTGTATGTGTGTACTTATGTACGCACATAAGAAATTATACTTTTTTGGTGTAACAGAACAAAAGTAGCTAAAGATTTCATTCCGTATGTCACAACATCATGTCGCTTTTTGGCTGTCGGTGTGCGCGCGCATTGTAAAAAATTTACTGTCATATTTTCTTCCAAACGCGCCAAAAGAATTATAGTTTCCACAATAAACTGATACCTGTTTATTACCTGGTAATAATTAATGAGATCCTCCAGCTCGTCCGCGTGCACGACGATGTGAAGCCCGCACATCTGCGCCAGCCGGAACTCGCCCGCGTCCACGCACGCGAAGCACACCTCCTTCCAAGTGCGCGTAGAGTTCGCCTTGCGGGCGCTGTCCACCGCACCTGTTTTGTTGTCATGGTTATAATGTTTGTTAAATGAATATTATATAAATGATTATTTAGTTATTTTTATTCATTTAAGGGAAACAAAGAGTATTACAGAACATACAACTTGCAACAAAAAATACACACATTTACCAATTAAGTTTGAACAAATATGAAAAAAAAAGATGTATAATAGTTAATTTATATAAGCAATGGCAGCTCAGTGGTAGAGCGCTCGCTTGGGAAACCGAGTAAACCGGGTACAAATCCTGGGTCTCGCACCTCTGATATTTTTATCATCATTTCTAATTATGTCGGACCTTTCATATTACGGCGATGGAAATCATGGACTATAAGCATCATCCCACTAGTTTAAAGGGAGGCCCGTCCGCATCAGTGGGACATTAAAAAGAGCTGAATACAATATGTTGGATGATGTTAAGCCTTTGTAACTTGAGAATCACTAATTTTTTATTGTATATAAATATGTAATCTGACTAGGTTTTACATATTAAATGTAATATAGAGCATTTAGTAAATACACACTTTCATAACTAAAAATAAACAAAATGTATGTGTATAATACTATAAAAATATATTTTTGCAATAGAGATAGCTTCTGAGCCAGAATGTTACATAAGTTACTTTCACTCTTATCTTTTAAAATAAGTTTTTTAATAAATAAAAAAATATTAATATATTGTCATCAAAAATATAACATGTGCTACAAGTACTAACCTTGGAATTCTCTGAGATGAACCAAAGTGATAGCCAAGCGGGCAAAGTTGCTAACATTATTGTAAAGCAATTTTGCGGCGTTATACATTTTGTCGTCAAAGCATCTGTCACCAATCTTCTGTATATCTGCATGGTTCGGACCAGAAATGAACTCTTCTAGGTCAGCGAGACGGCCGGTACGTGCGTATGCGTAGATAAGTTCAGATTCGATGTACGACTCGCGGGCTTTCTTACGTGCCATCTGTATTGTGTATTATTGTTATTAGTATAACATATATAAAAAAAAAAAACATTTTAGATTATAATACATAGAATGTTTAAGTCACTAATGGATTACAGATGTTCATAAAATAATAAAATAATGGTTGAGCAGAATTTATTTGATTCTTATCATGTATGGACATGTTTTGGTCTAATATTCAAACATACGGATCTTCCTTTGCTATTTACAAAATTATTAGATATAAAGTTTACTAGCATTGCCCGCGGCTCCGCCCGCGTTCAGATGACCAAAAACCAAATACTTAGGTTTTACATAATATTAGTATATTCTCACACTGCAGTTTTTGTTTTTTTTGTCAGAAACAAGATATTTTCCCACGGTAAAAAGTGTCCTATATGTTGACCCGGATAACCAGCTATCATCATACCAAATTTCATCAAAATCCCTCCAGTGGTTTTTCTGTGATGCGGTAACAGACAGACAAAAATTCTAAATACTATAGATTCAGCATCTGTATCAATAATAATGACTATTTCAATGAGATTTTCCAAAAAATAATTAATGTACAGATTCGGCTTAGTTACAATTTTATTATATGTATAGATTAACATTTAATAAAAAAGAAAACATTTTTTGAATCTAATAGCAGTGGTGGTTATCACATCACAAAAAATCATGCTTAATATTTAAATAAATTATATATATAAACACTAACCTGTAAATACCGCACAAGATCCTCCCACGACTGTTGCTGTGTAGCCGTATCGACCACGTCCATGTAGGCAGAGGGATCATCAGCTTTGATGTAGGAGTCGATGGCTTCCTTCACTAAGCCTTGCTGTAACTGGGCTTTGGCTAGTTGTGACCACACTCCAGGCTCGTTGCAGCGCTCGGCGAACTCATATGCACGTTTGAGGTCTTTCACTTGATCGATCAGCACCTTTGAACGTAATTTATTGTTAATATTCACTTGTATTATTTGTGGTCGATTTTTGATTAATTTTAGTTTTATATTAATGAAATTTAACTTATTTTGCACACAATTAATTCCTTTAGAAGCATAAACAGAGAATCTAGTAACATGTTACTGCTGTTTTATTATATATATATATATATATATATATATTATATATATATATATATATATATATATATATATAACATGTTACAGCTGTATTATTTTAGTCTTGTGTAATCACATAAAATTTGGAAATAGAATAGTTTAAGAAATAAACTGTGGTACTTACTTGAATAGCAGAAGTATTGACATCGAACTTCTTGAAAATAGCGAAAGCTTCTTCATACAGTTCATTATTGATAGCAATGTTCGCGATATCCGGTGCGTCGTAGTTGTCAAGACGGTTGATGTACTCCATGACACGAGTGCGGTCCGCCTTTATGGCTATAATAAACAATTGTTTAAATTAATAATCACATCTTATATATAAATAAAAATGAACGTTCGTATGTTTGTTCTGTATGCGTTCGTAAACCGAGTCGATTGTGATGAAACGCTGGTAAGTTATTTGTAAGACTGAAATTTTAAGCCAAAAAAAAAATTGTTCTTGGATGTTCGTCTTTTATGCGTTCCTAGATTGTTCAAGCCTACGGATACGAGCAAAGCAAAGTTAACTTAATAGTTATAAAATAAAACTAATTGACGATCTACAAATATTTTAACGAGATCAATTCATAATAAATATTTAAATTATGAACTTGAGGTCACAAAGATGACGTGAGTGTGGATGGTTAATCAGTCAACCCTATACCATATTGACTCTAAAACCATCTTGCTCTCAAACTTAATACCATCTTGTTTATAATAAAATAAATCCAATTCAGTTCTCTTGTTAATTAATGGCTTCAAAGCGTGTCAGTTGAGCACAGATTACCTCTCCAAGAATGGAGAAAAGACGAAATATATATTAAATAAACCTGAAACCATATATTATTTGCCCACCTGTCAAAATAAGCAAGTTCTGCAAGTTTCTGTGATCAGAGAACACAGAGTTATCTAGCACAATCTTCTCAAGCAACTCTATCAACTCATTGGGGAGGTCAGCAGTCATGAAAGCTTTCACAGTGACGGAGATGTCCTCTGGATCTTGTGTCTCGGATAAAGCAGTTTGGACTACCTATAAAGAATATATTTTTAACTATGTTAGTGAAATTTTCAACTTATTGTCTTAGATTTAATAAATGACATATTTTGTTACATATATAATAGAAAAAAGAATTAAAAAAAACTTTTTTTAATAATAGTGTTCTCATGACCGATTTTGGCCATGGAGACCAATCTCAACGAGACTAACTAGATAATACTACTACTGTCAGCCTGGAAATGGTAAGTCAGGATTGTGTAGGAGAGTACACTTCGGAGAGTACACTAAGCTGTCGGTCCTACGCCTAATCGCTCATCGATTATATCAAATGACAAATTCTCATCAGGTCAGAGTATGTGATTGATGGACTAAAGGAATAGATAGCTAGTGCACTTGTGTCTGCATGTACAATTGTACACTGTATATCCTGCAAAGTGGCTATTCTCATCGAGATTGGCTGTCGTAACCGACAGACAGGTATAGAAAGACGTAATACATACATATTTGAAAATAAGTTTAGATATATATAAATATTGTAACAATATCGCTAATACTTTTAAAAATACAATATTCACCTGATCAATAAGCTGCCGTTTGAACGGATTGGACTCGGCCAGCACCTCCAACCAGAGGTCCTGATCACGGCGACGCACCAGGTACCGCGCCTGCGTCTTGAACAGCGAGTTGTCGTTGCACACGGCGATGAGCTCGCGGTCGCACTGGCCGCGCTCGTACGCGACGCACGCGAGGTGCGGGTCGCGCTTCTCGCAGTAGCGGCCAACAACGCGGGAGTCGTACCTGTGGTGATAATTGAAATTAGTGTATGTTATAATAATTATATATTATTTTTATAACACTTTATTGCACACGAAAATGGTATATTAACAAAAAAAATACAATTAAAGAGATGTGCAAAGGCAGCCTTATCACTAAAAGTGATCTCTTACAGGCAACCGATAGAAAAGGATAAAAGAAAATAAGTGAGAAGAGCGGAAAGGAAATTATTAATTAGTAACATTTTTTTAAGCAGTGGTAGTCCAGTGGTAAGCGAGTTCAAATCCTGGGTGTCTGATATTTTCATGTGCGAATCATTTCCAACATGATTAATTACTTGTCATAACGGTGAAGTAAACCATCATGAGGAAACCTGCATGTCTGAAAGAACCTAGCAAGTTTTCGAAAGATATGTGACTATTTACTATAATAGCCCGATCCCCCTCGTATTGAAGGGAGGCCCGTGCCCAGCAGTGGGACATTAAAAAGGGCTAAATACACAATACATACAATTTTTTAAGGTGTAATTAGTCAACTGGGTTATTAACAGAATCTTCAAAAATATAACAAGGATTGATTTCAATTATAGTAGAATCAAAAATAGCTTTGAGTTTTGTTCCCATATAAAGAAAGAATATATACAGTCATCCTGGATAAATAGATACGCGCACACATAGATGGTTGATAATAAAGCAATAATTTTATAATAACTTTTTAACAAAAATGGTAACTTATAAAAATTTATCACTACTAAAAAGTACCATCCCTTAGGGCAAAAAATTTCTATAGGACCACCATTGAGGTATAAACCTAATCATTAAAAAAAAATTAAAACTAATTTGCAATCAGAAGGATATTGAATAACATATGTAATCACAAAAAAAAAACAAACAACTTACCATTGATTTTCCTTCAGGAATCTTTCAGGATTATTATTGGAGTCGATATATATCTTCGCGAGGGCGTTGTGCGTGGCCGGCTCGTTGCAACCTTCGTGGACGCGGGTTTCCAACCAGGGGAGAAGTAACTTCAGTCTATAAACAAATATATTTAACACTTTACAATGTCTTCACAATTTTTTAAAAGTATAATAGTGCCAATATATCGAATAATTTTATTAATATTATAAACTAGCTTTTGCCCATAGTTCAGTTGGAATATGACAACGTTTGGAATTTGGAAGGTCATTACTCAATCACGAGCAAACCACTAAACGAATTTGGGTAAAACTTTGCACAAAGATAGACAATGTTCTGATTGCATTGCCATACTTTAGTTCTGTACTTATAAATAAAAAGTATTGACAGAGAAATATATTTCTCAATATGCTGATAAAGATAGAGAGACAGTAATTAGTTAAAAAAAAAATATTTAAATGTTTTGTATATTAACCTGTTTCTCTTCTCGACCTCAGCTACGAGTTCATCAGTTGAGAACTGTCCACGCACAACCAGGATCAAGTTCTTGATAATATCCTCTGCGCAGTCCACATCGAGCAGACCGCCGACGACCACAGGCAGACGAGACGGGTTCACCTGGAAAGTTAGTACTTTAGATATTTATTTTTTTAATGTATGTATTCAAGCCTTTTTGATGTCCCACTGCTGGGCACGGGCCTTCCAATAAGATAAGGCCATAAGTTCACCACACTGGCTATGTGCGAGTTGGCGGACTTCAAATGTGTTTCAAAAACTTGCTAGATTCTTTCAGACACGCAGCTTTACTCACGATGTTTTCCTTCACCGTAAGACAAGTGGTAGTCATGTTGGAAATGGCTTGCACATGAGAATATCTGAAGTGTGAGATCTGGGATTTGAACCTTTTCACTCTCTTTCCCAAGTGACGCTACCACTGTTTTAAACAAGTTCTGTATGCAACAGTTAAATATAAATTATTTAAATTTAAATAAAAAGTAACTGTTATTGACCAACAGTAATTTGTTTTATTTTTTCTGTGAATACTTCCATTAAAAATAAATAGTACAATTATTGTATCTTACCACTATGTGACCAAAAGTACAATTTTCTTTTTTAAAAATAAAACTAAACACTTGAATAAATACAAAAAAAAACAAAAGTATAAACGATGACCGGGACTCGAACCCGAAAACCTGTGTTTATCAATCTTGCGCCTTGGCCGCTTGACCACGATGCATATGCCCGAACGTGCGAAGTTAGCGACCATATTTTGCATGCGAAAGAAAACCGCATGAAAAGTGAAAACTGGAAAACACGCGTTTTCCCAGACAAGACTAATCTAGATCGATATTACGCCCCCGAAAACCTCCACATACCAAATTTCAGCGAAATCGCCGGTATATATAAATAAATAAATATACAAGACTTGCTCGTTTAAAAGCATTAGATTAGATAGATTCATAAATACTAATACTTTTAAGTTTTAACATATACCTTTTGCACATAAATCTCGATGTATTTCTGCAAGCTGTTTCTGTACAGGTAAAGCACGAGATCGTGCACGAAGTCGAACCGGTCGCACACTATGATAAGTGGCAGCTGGTCAGGCAGCTTGGCTTCCTTTAGGAAGTTCTTGACTCTCTCTGCATTGTAGCAGTTGGATTCACGGCAAATGCGTTCCACTTCCTTGATCTGACCGGTCTTACATGCAGCCTGGAATTAAAATAGTATGTTAATTATAAAATATAATATAAAAATAAATAAATAAAATAAAAAAATTAAAAATAACCTTTAATTCTCTGACCAATGTTTAGCTTTATACCTAGTTACATATATTTTAGTTGTGAGCTTATACCTAATTGCAAATTTTAAGTAAATATACATATTATATTTTAATATATAAGATAAGCTTGACTTACTATAACATTTTCTGAACCAATTAATTAATTACGCCAATATATATAACAATAATAATTAATAAAATTTGTATGTATAAAGAAATTGACATTGGCAGCTACGATGTCAGGTTATCTTGAACATAGGCCTTCTCCAACAATATAATATACATTAAATATAAAAATTAAATACCCAGCCAACAAATTTATTTATATATGCAAATTCATTAAGATTATTATTATATTTATTTGTTTCATTAAGATTATTATTATATTTATTTATAGGATGTTTGTTGAAGATCTTTTTTATAATTATACCTACTAAAAATTCAAAAAATAATGTACTAACCTGAATGTATTTAAAGTGCACTTCTGAATCCTGGCTAAAGTTGACAATAGAACCTAAGAAGTAAAACAGTCCTTCATATGTCTTGAAGCTTTCAAAAAGTTCAATGAGAGCCTTAGTGGTTAACTGTTCATGATACTTGGTCGCGATTTGCACACAGATTTGTAGATTTTGACGAATATTCGCTTGGAGCATTGCCTTAAGGCACTCGAGGGAATCTTCTACAGATAACGTCCCGAAGTAGCTGACCAGCCAGTCCGCTGATAGTAGATGAGTATGGACCTAAGAAATAGAAAATTAGTTTAAAATTAATTATTTTATTGTATTATTTGAAAAAATACATATCTTAGAAGCTATCCCTCTGGTTATATTAGAACATGATTTTCGAGTTCAGTAGTAACGCGTGAAAGAAGAGACCAAAAAATATGTTTTATGATGAATGTTTATTATATTTACAAAATAATGATTCAAATTAAATATAATTTTGGTTTGTGATAACAAATATAAAGTTATGTAATAAATATGTATTTTTAGATGTATGTTTGTTACTCTTTCACACCAAATGGCTTGAGAGATTTGGATGTACATAAACGGACTATGACCTAGACAGTAGACACATCTACGCTAATATTATAAAGAGGAAAGATTTGTATTTTTGTATGTAATGAATAAACTCAAAAACTACTGGACCGATGTAGATGAAATTTGGTAAGAAGATACTTTGAGATCCTGGAAAGGACATAGGATATTTTTTATTTCGGAAATCATCCTTTAAGGGGATGAAAATGGGGATAAAATTGCGTATCTGGAATCAATCTAGGAACGAGCCCGGGCAAGTAGGTTACTATTTGGCTAGTAAAATAATACAAGATACATTACCACAGCCCGCTTGATATCGTACAGGTCGGTGTAGTGCTCGAGCGCGCGCTGCAGCAGGCCCGCCTTCTCGCAGAGCTGCGCGACGTGCGCGCGGTCGTAGTGCGTGAACATGCCGTTGCCGAGTATCGCGTCCGCCACTTGCGGAGCAGACATCAGGTTCATTTCCAGCAATCTGTTAAGACCATGGGAGTATTGTTAATATTAATTGTGAAATGTCTGAGCTACTTTTTGTTTGTGTCATTAAAATTAGTGGTATTCGTTGTTAAAATGAGATATGTAGGTGTTTACAGTTTTTTTTTACATTTTGATATAAAGCCTTAAAAATATATTTTGACTTATATAATGTTTGGTTATTGATATACATATAATTTTAAATTCAACTTGCACAAACAACACATATATATGGTTTAAAGTTATGAATAACATAAATATTATGTAAATCGTAAACAACATGAACAACAGCAATAAAAAGTCAAAAAAAATTAATTGTGTCTTCTCCATTATATGTGACATTTGCGAAGTAATCTTTTGTTTTGAAGCCATTAACATAAGAATTGAATTGAATTAATTAATCATTTCACTGTTAGTTATCATCTATGCTAATATTATAAAGAGGTAAAGTTTGTGAGCGAGATTGTGACTTTGTGACGTTGTAGAGGGTAATCTCTGGATCTACTGAACTGATTTAGATGAAATATTGGTAAGAAGATAGTTTGAAACTCTGGGAAAGACATACGATACTTTTTATCCCGGAAATCATCCCTTAAGCAGGTCAAAATGGGGGTGAAAGTTTGTATTGGGAAGCAAGCTAAGGACGAACCCGAACGAAGTGAGGGTAAGTCGCTAGTCAATAATAATGCAAAGAAAAAAATAGAGACTAAGGTTTAAGATGTCTCAAAAGCATAATATAGTTGTTACAGACAGCCTACCCACAGATTAAAAGAAATAAATTCAAAAAATTCAAAAATGGCAACAAAGTACCTTACAATATTTGTTAATTTTAATTTTAAACATTTTTATAATTTTATTAAGTTTTATAATTAAATGTGAAAAATTATTTATTTTATTTTGGCTGTTATTATTATAATTATTTCAATTTTTAGAAAATTTATAGTTATCTTATTTAGTGTTGCCATTATTATATCTATAAACATATAGAAAATAAAACATCAATTAATGAAAGCAACATTATTGTGTAATTTAAAAAAGTTAAAGTTGAAATTAATTGAGAATAATAATTTTAATGTGGTTTGCTATTATTTAGAAAAGAAATGTCGGGAACCAAAAATCAAAATAAATTCGCGAAAAAAATCCGAAAAGATAGTTTTATTTAAAATCTCATAAATAATACTTAATTTTTACTTTTATATGAGTTTGTAACAGTATGATTAATAAAATACTTTATTGAAATACCTTGTATCGACTGCCTAACTGCCTAACCTATGAATATGAAACCTATTTTTGAAATAGTCTCGAAAGTCGAAAGTTTCGTTTTTCCCGTTGAATATCATAAGACGACATCGAATTTCGATTTTTTTCCAGGGACTCGTAAATACAACGAGACTGAAAGCCCTTAATGTGTACCCAATACTATATGGCTGATCAAAACTTACCTAGTCTGCAACGGTCCTTCCTCGGGGCGGTTATTCTTGAGTGCATCCAGCAGGAAGGCGGTGCACTGCTGCACCATGTTCTGCTCCATGAACACGTCCACGATCTGCTGTATATCAGCGAGGGGTGGTTCCTCCGCAACGAGCATGCCCGCGAAGCCCGCGCCTTGCTCGGGGTTGGTGCGCATCACTGAGCGGAGCAGGTAGATGTAGTCCGGGGTGTAGCTCACCTGTTGTGTTGTAAATAAATGTTAATTGTTAACAAAATGTATTTATTTATATACTAAAATTATAACTGTGTAAGTGTGTTTGTTTGTTATTTAATATTAAAGACGAAGGACGGATTGTCATATTTTATGTGATTGTCCCTTGATGATTCTTTAAATTGACATAACTTTTTTATTTATGAACTGATTGAAATAAAACAAATACTAAATATTAAATGAAGCTTACCACAATATATCAGTGAAAACCGCATCCAAATCGGTTAAGCCGTTTCTGAGATTAGCACGCACAAACGCACAGACACATCAACAAACAGACATAAATTCTAAAAATCATTGTTTTGGGTTCTATTGCGTATATAAAGACCCCCCAATGATAGTTTTTCTCAAATATCTTCCATAGACAGACAGCGATCAGTTACGCTTTTATTATATGTATAGATTTTGGATATAAAACTATCTTTTCGCATTATTTCGCGGATTTATTTGATTTTTGGTTCCCGACGTGTCGAATGCTTTACAGCATCCATGGTCACGGGAGAGACTGAGGTGTTACATGTCTTGAAGGTATAGTTGTTACAGACAGCCTACCCACAATTAACAAAATGAAAATTGCACCAATTACATTACAATATTTTTTAACTTTAAACATTTTTATAATTTTAATTAGTTTGATAATTGAATATGGAATATTATTTATTTAACTTTTGCTGTTACTCTTATAATTACTACAATTTTAAAAATATTAATTAGTAATCTATATTTAGTGTTGCCATTATTATATTTATAACCATAAAAAAAATATAAAATATAATATTAATTATTTAAGCCATATTAATTGTCTATATGTAATTTAAAAAGTTAAAATTAATTAAGGATAATAATTTTAATTTAGTTTGCTATTATTTAAAAAGACAACTTACTAAGCAACACTATTGGTATATACTTTTACAAATGAAAAATATTAATCTGATATGCTGTCCTTTTGATCTACACAGTAAAAACTTACTACATAAACGTAATTAAAAAACGTAGATCAAAATGACAGCATATCAGATTAATATTTTTCATTTGTATATAAATCCGCGAAATAATCCGAAAAGATAGTTTTATTTAAAATGTCAAATATTCGCGTAAATCTAAGAAGGTATTATATTTTGGATATAGTTAAAGTGGTGGAAAATGACATGAAAAATTAGTATTTTTTCAAGAATGCTTTTTGAAAACTGATACATGGATTATTGTAAATCAGGTAATCTGAAAAAAAGGTTTTGGATCAACTTCAAAACGGATATAAACTGTAAATGATTATGTACGTATGAATCTTACCTTCTTAGCATACAGCACAATTTTCTGGAATTGTCCCGTCTCAGCAAAGCATTGAATGACTTTACTTGCAACATTAGCCCGCAAGTAAACAGACAGAGCGAGAGTGGGGTCCACTTGCTTCACGAGGTCACCCAGTTCCTCTGAACACTCCAGCTTCTCCTCTTTCAGCCACTTCTCAAGTAACTGCTTACGACCTGATTAAAAAAATATGTATTTAGTTATATTTTTATTGCATAATAGCTACTTCTTTACTCTTCTAGATAAAACTAGTCTTAGCCATAGCTTAAATTTGATGATTAATTATTGTACAACAAAAAACCCAATTGAAATAAACGGTCTTTGACAAGGTGACACTCCGTAATATCTTTTTAATTTTAACTTTCAATCACACAAGCACGTCACATTTAATAATTTATGCAATAAACATAGATAGTTTCAACATTATTGGGCAGCGCCATCTAACGCTGAGTTTAGAACTAACGTAAATAAGTTCTACTATTGTCTCAAGTGAAGACATACATAAAAATCCCAACTCACATAGACCATCTCCTTAAATGCTGAGAGACTCATAATCATCTAAAGACCTTCACAAACGTCGTCAATTTATTGTGGATTTATTTATGTGATTTGGTTCTCGACGTTTCGAATGCTTTACAGCGATCATGGTCACGGAAGATAGTAAGATTTTAAACGTCTCAAAGGTCATTTCTTTAGTTCTTACAGACAGTGCCTGCCCACAAAATTACAAAATGATTTAAAAACAATAATACAAAAATGGCACCAAAGTACTTTAGAATTTCTACTACCACCACGTCTATCATCTAATCTAGCTAGAACAATCGTCGTGGGGCCCTGTAATTAACATAACAAATCAACATAACAAATCTAATAACAATGTCATTAAAAAAAACGCGAAGAAAAGATTGTTTTATTTAAAATGTCAAATATTCGCGTTAAGAAAGTATAGACCTTCAACCCTCACTTGGCAAGTGTGGTGGACTACGACCTGATCCCCCTCGTATTGAAGGCAGGTCCGTGCCCAACAGCGGGACGTTAAAAAGGGCTGTATGTATACAATAAGGACGTCACCTTGCAACAACACAGGTCGGCAAAGCTCGAGCGACTCGAACTTGTTCAACTGTGCCTGATCGAGCAGGATACCGAAGTACTGCAGCAGCGGCGACGTCTGCCCCGGCTGCGTCGGCACCTGCTGGAAGCGCTGTATCGTTTGCGGGGTCCTGAGTATACCGCGTGGTGCCATTGCTGCCACCTACAACATATTATATTATGATATTATTATGTGTATAGATTCTCAGCTAAAAGCTGGTAGATAAAATGGTGATTACGGTTCAAAACCAAATGACCTTCATTGTAATTGGGGATAAGCTACATTAGTGTCATCCTGCATGAATTTTCGAACGATTGGACATGTTTTTAAGATTGCTGCTTTTTGTATATTAATGTATGAGTTTGGTGGTATATCTAGAATTTTCAAGCTATGATGCAAGTACTTTGGAATTATTCCGGTCGTAGAAAGTACTATGGGTATTATAAAAACTGTTTTATCTTCCACATTTTTGTTATTTCTTCTTTTAGTTCTGTGTATTTTATTTATTTTTTCGGTTATGGTTTTAATTAAATTGTGAGTATTAGGTACGATTATTATTATTTTTATTATTTATTCATTTATTTCAGGCAATATTTACAAAAAGATCTTAAATATGTAAACAGAGGCCCATAACATTATATACTTTAAAAACTATAACTTATTAACCTTGCTGCGCTCATGTGCGTCCCTAGAAAATGATTTTTGGATCAACACGCAAATATCATACCACCGGTAGATTATACTTGCAAAGTATTTTAATTTGTAGTCTATAACCTTCCTAGATAAACCTTTTTACCCGACTGCAAGGAGAGGGTTATGTTTTTTACATTTAATCTTAATCTAAACAAGTTTTAATGGTTGATATGGAATAAATATACTATATATGTATACATAGTTTTTGTGGGTTGTATTATAACATGTTTCCCGTGGAAGTGAGATAATGTCTATAAATTATCTCCACACAAAAACTACCGTCTAACCGTCACTCGGTTTCGACGTGAAAGAAAGACAAACAAACGAACCCACTTTCACATTTATAATATTAGTATGAATTATACAACTATCAATACAATAATCCTTGCATCTACAATCAACATAGCAATCATCTTATGTAATTCATAATATGTATTCAGCCCTTTTTAACGTCCCACTGCTGGACACGGGCCTCCCTTCCATACGAGGGGGATCAGGCCATAGTCCACCACGCTGGCCAAGTGCGGGATGGCGGACTTCACATGTCTTTTGAAAACTTGCTAGGTTCTCTCAGACATGCAGGTTTCCTCACGATGTTTTCCTTCACCGTAAGGCGAGTGGTAATCATGCTAGAAATGATTCGCACATGAAAATATCAGAGGTGCGAGACCCGAGATTTGAACCCGCATCACTCGGTTTCCCAAGCGAGAGTGTTACCACTGGGCTACCACTGCCTCAATTCATAATATATCAGAGATTATTATTAATTATAAAATTAATTTACATATAATTTAATTTATTATTACAAATGACTAAAGGCATGATCGTCAGCGGCTTTTATTAGGCTTCGTTGGCACCTATTAAATTTAGTTGATTCAGCGCCATTTTTAGCTGACGGTTGGCAAAAAAACACTTCAGTCCACTCTCTACGTCTATGGTATCGTCATCTATATATTAATAGGTGAAGCAAAAATATTGTACCCCTTTTTACGAAAATTGCGCGGACTGAGGAGTATGAAATTTCCCACACTTATAGTTTATATAGAAGAGTGCAGAATGCTAATATTTAGAAAAAAAGGTATAAAAAATACTTTAAATCAATAAAAAAAAACATTACACACAATACTAATTGCATTACATGCGTAAATACTCTTTTGTTTATTATTAAATTTTATTTTATTTTATGAGCTATTTAATATTTATTATTTATATGACTTTGCAAAAAAAATCTCAATGTCGATCAAACTTAATGAATTATGGTTGATTTTCAACCATGAGGCGATCACTAGTACAACTCAATACGTCAATCATTGAAAGGCTAACTCTATTAACCAACTAGAGTTTGCCCGATTCTACCTGCATAGGTTATGTTTAATTGCTCCTCTTCTATAGGTCGAAGCGTGATGTTAGATATAATTTTACTAAATAAATACGCTGTACAAATGCAAAAAGAATGTTTCAAATTGGACTGGTAGTTCCAGATTATAGCATGTTCAAACATAAACATATTCGTCAGCTTTATATATAATATATAAGTGTACAGATAATAATCACTTTTTTAAACTCAAAGACCATGCAAAACAATCATGTTATAGTGTTTACTAAGAACTCTACACTTATATATATATATATATATATATATATATATATATATATATATATATATATATATATATATATAAATATTGCCTAACGAATCCAGCTTGTAGTGTATGTTAGAAACTACATTTACATCAGATAAAAGTTATAAAAATTAATTAAAAAATGGAGAAAAAATGAATATACATATACTATATGGTGCAAAGTACAAACAAACTACTCATTTATTAATCCCATTAATATTATAATAGCGAAAATTTGGATGAATGTTTGTTACTCGACGGTTACTTTTACTTGATAGATTTGTTTTTGTTTTTCACTAGTGACAGTGGTGTATAAATAACAGTTTATATTAAGTATTTTATAACTAATTATACTCTACTTCAAATTGGTTTATAGAGGTTTTTATCTTTATTTCAATTTTTTCTGTGTTCTTAAATTAGGAAGTAAAGCATTTTTTAATTTAACAATGACCTTTATAATTTGTAGTAATTTGACTGTATTTTAATTTTGGAATACATACTAGAAAGATTTGATTTTTTGTTTGTTTGTTTGTATTGAATAAGCTTCGAAACTACTGAACCGATTTAGATTAGATTTGATAAGAAGACAGTTTGAGACCCTGGGAAGGACACAGGATAGTTTTTATTCCAAAAATCACTCTTTAAGGGATGAAAATGGGGATGAAAGTTTGTATAGGGAATCAACCCAAGGACGAACCCGAGCAAAGCGAAGGTGAGTCGCTAGTAAGATCATAAAATCATTTAAGTATAATTTTTTTGAACAACAAAGTAAGTACATTATAAACAGTATTTCTAAAGATCGCAAATGATTTTTTAAGATGTGAAAATCTTAACACTGTGGTTACAAACCACAGTTTGACCGAAACTGCGAAATTTTCAAATCGCTCCTTAGTTTACGTTAATACCCCTACGTTATTTTCGCAATTTTATATTTTATTTCAAGCAAGTTAAAGATTTTTTTCGTATGCACTAAATCTTAGTTATCTTCATCTTGAAAGAAAAGTTAAAAATTTAAAATAACAATTTGGATCTTACCTTAGCAGCTTCTCCGTACTGTCCATTAGTGAAGAGCATATTAAACTTCCTAACAAACAGCTCTTCAGCACCTGCCAAGTTATTTCTCACAGCGAGACGTAAAGCCAGCTCTGGGTTTTGAAGTACCGTGTTGATGTACGGTACTATGGAGTCTTCCTCCACTGTCACTGAGAGTACTTGGCCTTTTCTATTTACACCTATAACAAGTGATTAAAATGTAATAAATTCAACAGCTGAGATAGAATGAAATTAATTAATATAATATCCTAATATATCTGTTGTATAATTTCAAAAAAGAAAGTAAATTCACAGTTATGGACTAATATTTAGCTTTTTTTTAAAGGCAGGTTTTGTATTTTTGTATGTGTATCTATTTCTATTCCTAAGGAAAATGCTTAAAAAAATATATTATATTACACCATATTAGATCAAATAAGGTAAATCCAAACTGAAAGTATATTTTTTTTTTTTGATAATAAAAGAAGATTTTAATTTGAACTCATTTATTTTGATTAATTATCAGTTAATTTTATAATGTAACCACTGTTATTATATTACAAATTTTGTTCAGAACCGTTTTAATTAACCCCCGACGCAAAAACGAGGGGGTGTTATAAGTTTGACGTGTCTGTGTGTGCGTCATGTGTGGCATCATAGCTCCCGAACAGATGAACCGATTTTGATTTTGTTTTTTTTTATTGAAATGTGAATTAGTGGGGAGTGTTCTTAGCTAAGTTTGATGAAAATAGGTCAAAGATAGTCGGTTTTTTTTTAATTTATCATTTAACTAGAAAATATCCATGTAAGTTTCTATACAAAGTTAAGTAAAACGTGATATATGTACAAAGTATCTATAATAAAAACAAATCTCTTACCAATAATCCCACCAGTGGACTCGTGAGGCGCTGTCACGAATATAGTATCAGAAGATATTCTATTCATATATATACAGGTGCCAGTCTCAATGTCGTACATGTGTATGTATCCGTACTTGGTGATCAAGTAGATGACGTCATACTTGGGCGACACTTGCATGGCCACGGGGAAGTCGTTTTGGGCTTCGGCTGGGAAGAATACGTCTACTGCCTTCTTAGGGAACGGTTGGTTGCCTGCTGGTGTTTGGCCGACCTCTGAAAATATAGTTTTATGCATGAATTCTGTGAATTTTTATAAATTTTTACATATATACTCTTGTAGTGAAACATTATTGCACTCTGCTTTTACTTTATATTTATTTAATGTAAACAAAACCCATTCAAATCAACTTATATATTAAGATTTGTATGATCCCTACAGTCCACCCACCCACCGTTCTTTAACTCCACGATAGGATTGCTCTTTATAAAATATAAAGATTATAATACACATGTGAAAATCATTGCACATTATAAGACAAAGCCGCGTCTGTCTGTCTGTTCGCGATAAACTTAAAAAAGTACTGCACCGATTTTCATGCTGTTTTCACCAATGGGTAGAGTGGTTCAAGAGGAAGGTTTAAGTATATAATTTGTTGAGTTTTTGTATACATTGGCTAAAATATAACGATATTTGTTGGAGGTGTCGGAAAAAAATTAGCCGTCTGGGAGCTTTCAACGAAAACGCTGTCTAAACCCTTTGAGATATAGCAAAATAATGTATGGTGGAATTGTGTATTTTAAATAGGTCTACAGAAAAGTCCACGACGGCATATGCCTATCTCTTAAGGATAACATACTATATCCATTTAACACCTAGGTACGAACCCGAGCGAAGCGAGGGTGAGTCGCTAGTATATGTATTCACGCCATACTTTTGGGACACTTATATTATCCAAACGAAACCTTCCTTATATAACATTACGTCATATACATTAAGTAACTCACCGATAATATGCAGCTTGCCGCCCTGAGCGGTCCTTACTGCGAAACAAAAGAGCGTTGATGGCTCCGCATTTCCCTCCGCTTTGAAGGTGGCAAAGGAAGCCGCGTGCCCTTCGATGGGCTGAGAGCACTTGCGCTCTACCGAGTATAGTTGCATTGCACCCACTACGCGGTTTTGCTGCGCTGAGATACCTATACAGTACAAGAAAAATATAAATATTTTAAATTCTTTTAAAAAAATTATGTTTTCGGATTTTTTCTCAGATTTATCAGATTTATATTGTAAATACTACACACACATAACTTAAACTTAATATAAGCTATAACGATAATGGAGTAGATGTAGATTGTAGAAATATTGATTTATCTAATTTAGACTAAATACGTCACGCCGAAATTTGTATTAATTTAGAAAACTTTCAATCATTAAGCGCGGGTGGCATTTGTAATAGAGGATGATAAGTTCTCCCTCTTGAAACTTCTTTCCTCCCACCTTAATGTCTATGATAGGGCTCGGACACCCATTCAATTTTTAAACCGGTTTTGATTGACCCCAAACCGAAAGGCTTTTCGGTTTATGATTTCGGTTACGTTCTTTAAGCGGTTAAAACCCGGAGAACGGTTTTTGAAGTTTTTAGGTCCCATGATCGAAAAAACCGGGTTAAAAGGAGTTTTGGTACGTTTACATTTGTCGAATCTTTACTAATGGTGAATTGCGTAGTAGAAGGGTACATGTACGTTTCTTAATTATGAATGAATTAACCGATTTATTTCGGTATCAAAACTTAAAACTAACCTTTATTTAAGAATAACCATTAGCCATTATTACTTCGGTCTACTAAATCGTTCGTTTTTATTAACCGGTTAATGAACGAGCAATGAATTGACCATTACATTACCGAAATTAACCGTTATTTTAAACCGGTTCCAAGCCCTGGTCTATGCAAAGAATATAATTCAAGAGCCAATATATTAATTTTAAAACTTACCAACTAACAGCAACCATTGTTGTTTGGGATCAGTCCTGTAGTTGATAATTTGGCATTCGGCCAGTGATGAGTGTCTGTCGAACATCTTGACTGGGGTCGAATCACCTTCCATGGACCAGTGGTATACTGACATCTTGGTGACGAGGGCTAAGGTGTTCGGAGATATCCACTTCCAGAACACAACATCCTCAGTCATGGTGTGCGCCTTCATCTTAGATTTCATCTCAATGTTGAATATTTGCAGCGTCTTTTGCGCTGCTGGGACATCAAAATAAATAAGTATGCATCGTCTAGGATACGCCTACTATTGTATAGATAGCAAAGCAAACAAATTTAATTTAAATAAAAATCATTAAAGTATACAAACCGAGTAGAAATAAACAAAGCAATAGAAATGATAATAAAAATGGAAGTTTTATTTTTGTTCCACTATTTTAATAAGAACGTCGACCTGACAATAGTAACAATACAATGGCGTGCCTTAATATTACATTCCTGAGGTCAAACACATCATATAAATAAAAGAAGCCTTAGATATTGTGTATATTAAACTTTATTCTTGTTGAAATTCTAGCAGTTCCATGTTGATTAGAATTCTTTTTGGTGATTAGTGTCTAAAGAAAACATTTTCGTAATTTCAATTGAATGAAGCCATGCTATATGCAAGTGCAGGTGTCGCATGGATCAATGACGACGAGTTTTTAGAAGTGTTTCTTGACAATTTGTTTGCGTATTATTTTACTTATATCTCTATCTTTAAAAAGATATCTATAATATACCTAATACTATTAATATTTTACATTTTTTCCAATAAATATAATAAACTCATTAAAATCCATCGTGAATCTACAGCATCTATTCTATAATAGCGGGTCACCATCGCTTATCCCACGGGAACCGTTCATTTTTCCTGAATGAAAAGTAAATTATTGTTTGACCGGCAATATAAGGTATCAGCATGCCAAATTTTACTAAATTAGGTGCAGAAGTTGTTGTGTACTAAGCTGTTTAAATTACTATAGTTTGTCAACTGTCCCACGAGAACTCTTTAATTTTAGAAAAGTATCTAAAATGTTGACCGGGGATATAAGCAGGGCTGCCAGTAAAGCCAACTTTTTATATACCGCTGGATCACTAAAATTATACCAAATCAAATTTTATTATAGGTATGTACAGATTAACAAAACTGTTGAGAAATTGTCTGTGACGAATAAAAAATTTCAATAAAAATACGTAATAACTTAAAATGAAATATAAATAAAATGACCATATTTTATAATTTTCGTATCCAATTATACGATCTGGCAGCCCTGGATATATGTATAGTACTATCATGAAAAATTTCATTTAAATCGGTCCAACAGTTTCAGACATTAGCCCGTACAAACAGAGAAACAAAAAAATTGAAAAAATCTGGATTTGTACTATTTCTCTTCTTACATCCCCCTGACTCGGTTTTTAACTTTTTTTTTCTATGTACAGACATTCGAACTCTACAGTTTTATTATATGTATAGATTATAAAAATCAAGTCATTTTGTCTGTATGTTTGTTTAAAATTCCTAGAACTACTATAACGATTTGAAAAAAATCGTTTTGCATAAATAAACGGCGTAAACAATTCTGCGGGCAAAGGCTAGTGTGAAAAAGTAATCGATTTTTACATATTGATGCATATAACAGCTTTGAACTCAGCCATGCGTACTAAGCAATGCTATTTTCTAATAAAATTAACCTATAACCTATTTAATATATCACTAAGGAATGTTGGTAGGTGACCCCATCCACTGTTGGAAAATATAAAGGTTTCTGTTATCTCATTTGTATTTTTTTTATTTTATTATGTTTTACAATGACTTAAGACGCAAGCGATAAGGATGATGACGACTGACAAAAAGGCGATGTAATGATATTCCACTAATACATAAATAATGTATGGAATACCCCCACATTAATCATCAAATAAACCATTTAAAGTAACAGCTACGAAAATATAGAAAAAACGAATTATAATAAAAATAAATGATTATATTATAGGTAATTGACTGCTTAGTTGGTACTTTTTATTACGGAAAAATGTACGGCTCTTGTTAGATTGTTTTTATTTTTTTTTGTTATCTAGAAGTATTATTTATAGTTAAGTCCAATTTGTGTATACTTAATTTATATTATACCTACTGAACAAGTGTGTGCGCAAATTTATTTGCGCTATCTTTTCCTTTTACTTTCATAGTCTATACTGTAGTGGGACGACAATTCGTCATGCCCACCGTTGAAAAAGTGAAAAGATAAAAAAAAAAAACAAATTAAATGCCTCCTTCTTTTTAATGTCAGTCAAAAAATCCTAAATAAAGTGGTTTTTTCTTGGTTTTATAATCATTATATTAGTTATAATTATTTATAACAAATATAATTATTAAAATGAAAAAAATATATATGGCAATTTACAATATAAAATAAACCTTAAAGCTTCAAATATATTCATAATACGTTATTTCTGTGATGAGGTCAACACCATACATAAGTGTGAAATGACGAAGTAGTCGCAAGACCTTGTCATGTTTGCGACATCAAACATGTAAAATATAACGAAACCCTTTAATAGTAATCCTGCCTTTTTCACTAACTTACAAAATTACATAAAAAGATACAAAATATCGATCTTTATCTGTATCTATACATATAATGAAATTCTGAGTCGAATCTGTACATTAAATATTTTTTGGAAAATCTTATCGAAATTGTGTCCAACCTTGTAATATTAACACTGTTTTTATATTAAGTTTGTAGGTTATTTAGTTTGCTCAATAAATTAATTAAAGGACTAAAACCATTTGCATATAGATGGATGCGGAATTACATCTGTGAACTTCAGCTTAGAAGATAGTTTAGATAGCCAGTCCGATTTTCCTGTATTTTTTATATTGAGCACTGGCGATGTCTAAATCCAGTACCAAATTGCTTTATGTACCAAGATAAAGAATAGCATTTGCAAAAAAATCACATCTTGTGGTACTCGAAATATTTTTCTTTCTACTATTTTTTCTTTGACTATAAACACTTATATATGTAATATTAGCAAGGATTCGTTTAAATTATATTAATCGTACTACTTTGAAGTACCTAAGTTATAACTCATTAAAATAACCATGACAAAAGAGATATCCTGTATACGTTAAGGGGAAATGACATAGGTTCCTTAAGTTGACAAATGTTTTTTCAATATTATTATGAGGTCGTATTTTTTTGGATCCCATGCATATTTCATTACGTAAGTAGGTATATATTGTATTAAAATAGTAGTAGTTTTAATCTAATAAAAAAACCATTTGTGAGTGCATATAAACTTATAAATTATATAGAACTTCCATAGAAAATTTTGATGGCACTTTTACACTCGCTGTTCTGTGTGCAACGTGATGATTCATTGAATGTCAATGTTCAGAGTGGACGACGCTAAATATGACGTAATCACAATTGAGATACGATATATCTATATATTAAAAAAAAAACAGAATTCACTATATTAGAATATCTTATAAAATATCCATAATATATGTACCTATAATAAACGGTAGCAGATAAAATATTTGGGAGATATTTTTTGGAGCTAAGTTCGGAGATAATATTTTATACTTTTACTTTTAACAAAATAGTTGATTCTACAAAAAAAAAGACGATAAAAATTGAAAAAAAAAAGGAAAAAAAAATTTGCACAAATAATTTCGCAATAGACTTCCACATGTCGTTGTCGTTTTTAGATCAAAGTGTCACCATATTTGAATTTTATTTTTACTTCGCAATTAATCCAGAAGAAAAAGATATTACCGTGAATCATAACTGATAAAAATGTTTATTTTTAATGTCTATTCCAGCCATCAATAATATAAACATTGCTAATCAGAAATTTAATAAATAACACATACATACGAGTATGTATGTATGTATGTTGGCGAGTAAAACGATTAATTGCTTCAATATCATCGATGATTTGATTCATGTTTTAGTAAGGGTGATTAAATAAATAATGTTTTTTTTTCATATTAAATGAATTTTTGAACGGATAGATCATGGATCCATATTCTTTTAACCTTGAACTTTCTGAGTAGCCTGTACTATTATAAAAAAAGTATTTCTACATAAGTTTCATCCAAAATCGACTCTATAACTTCATATATTTTAACGTTTTTTTTTTCAGAAAGACAAAAAATTAAAAATGATATATATAACATATAAAATTACATATCAACAAGGCTATACTTGTGCCTAAAACATTTAATCTCTTATTTGTGTTTGTCTTAACAGTATACGTAACGTCGCGGTTCAAATAAATTACTTTGAACCGGAGTCTACTAATAGCTGGCCAACTTTCAATTTCGATTAATAAAGTGAAAATAAATCAACTAAGTTATGTACCAACTGAAATATAGTTCTGGCCTAACTGGCGTATGTTTCCAAAAAGTTTTGGCTAAGTATAACGTACATGAAGGTCAATTATATGTAGGTGCGGTTAACGAAATGGGTCATCCATAACTCGTGTAGATTTAAATGTCACGAGAGAGAATTACAAGTCAGCGAAAATGCTGAAATAAAAAGTTGTGCGAGTTTGAGCACAAGTAAATTAGTTTTATGATTATAATAAAATTATTTTACAAAGAATTAAGTAAAACTGCTGCATCACACTGCACTTACGTCTGGTTTCTAGATTGGCACTAAGCCGATGTTCTACTTTTTGATAATATTCAGTAACTCTTAGGTCCAGAACTAGATGAAAAAAAGGCATTCTTAATAGAACACGTGTAACGAATGTGAAGGTAATTTAATTATTTCGGGGGTTTTAAGTAGTGTTTCACCGGATATCCGTATCCGTATCCGCGGATATCCTAAGGAGAAAAAAGATATGTATTCGTATCTGTCAGTTTTTGACGGATCTCGATCGGATCTTTTTTATCATTATATTTCATGAAGTGAATGAAATTCGAAGTGTAGGTAGCAATGCAACACTTTTGAATACCATTTAAATTATTATGTTAATTTTGCACGTATCAAAGGTATACTTGTTAGGTTAGGTTGTATACAGACAGGTCTAAAACCTTAGTCTCTCCCGTGACCATGATAATGATTGCTGCAAAGAATTCGAATCGTCGAGAACAAAAAAGCCAAATAAGTCCGCGAAAAAATCCAAGAAGATAGTTTTATTTGTAAAATATCAAATATTCGCGTAAATAGAAGAAAGTATTATTATTTCTTAAAAAGACACATTTGGCACATTTGTATTGCACAAAGTGAATATTAGATCATTTATTGTAGTGAATTACAAACAAGCCTTACATGTATATGGTGTTCTTATTAAATAAAAAATTATGAAATATTTAGGATAGAGAGCTAGTTATATGAGCTCCGTATCCATGTCCCTATTCGCGGGTCTTCAGACTAATGATCCGTATCCACGGATATACACTTTTAACGATGCAGCACATCACTGGTTTTAAGCTAGGTTGCATGGCAATTTGACTTAGGATAGATAGTTTCATTCAGAAAATTATTTTAAATGTAATTAACTTATCTGTGTAAAACAGTAAAATTCTAGGTATAAATGCAATATTTATCTAGAATACTGCATAGAAATAAAAATTCTATTAAAAAAAAATTAAAGGGCTCACATCAATGCAATAAATACGTACAGTGGAGCAAATAATACAAATTAATCAAAAGAAATTTCTCTTAAGAAGAAAAAAAAATAGATTTTTACTAAATTTTGGTTTTGCAATATTCACACAAATATGTACTTAAGCTAAAAGCATAGAAGGCCTAAATTGTTTAATTATGTCTCACCTTCCACTCCAGCTTTGCCTTTCAGCGCAATGACTTTGCTTGCTGGGTTCATTATTGCAGAGTCGGCACTGATGGGCCGTCTGATGGGGTTGGTGGGGTCAGCCATGTCTATGATCACCACCTCTGAGGTCTCACCTACTTTCTCTCGGACGCAGATAAACTTATCCGACTCCATGGTGAGAGTGTTGAAAGATATTGATGCGGGATTTATCCCGATGTTTGTGAGCTATTAGACAAAAAATAAAATGATAATTTTATATATGTATCGAAAGACTTAAGCATTATATAAAGGAAAAAGATTAACAATCTCATACAGAAACATCAGAATCCTTACACTGCTTGACATACTTGATTATATATCTGTGTCTTATCCTTGTTAAGCCTTTAGTAATAACATACACTGTAACTTTATTATATAGGTTTAAATACCCAAAAATGTATACATAAATAATTACATGAAAATTATCATCTATCTATCTATCATCACAATGAAACAAGCAAAAACTTTTGCACTTATTATGAAATTGTATTAGTAAAAAATTGGTTTTAATTTGATTTAACTAAGATATTTTACAATATATTTTCTGTTGTTAGCAGAATACACTCCATTCCATACTCCTACATCCTTCTCTGATTTATGATAGTAATATGAAACAAATTGTTGAATGATATTCAAGTATCAAATGCCACACTCTTATCATAACTAGAATTTGACATCTATAAAAATGGATGCTATTTGTAATATTAAAAATAGCTGTATGAAAAACTGTAAGCTAGTATCTATGATGCTAGGTAGTGCCAGTCTCCCATTCGTTTTGTCTTCTTAAGCTATTCATGTAAACTTAATAATTTTTGTCATATGTGCTTAATAATATATTGATAATGCATATTTATAGGTTTATGGTGCATATTAATGGGTTTTATAACAAAACATATTACAAGATCCATGTCTATATAATTGTTTTTAAATTTAAAAACCAAACATTGTTATCTATTTCAAGTTTAGGTATATTCAAAAAAATAAAAATATCAAAAATTCACCAAAAAAATTTTCTCCCCTACCTAAAATATTATTTTCATTTGTAAAAGGTGATAATACTCTTTATGTTACAAAGATAAATGATAATACCTTTGTTAGATTAAAGTATTGCAACTCAACCTCTTTCAATATAATGGCCATTGTTTTTCAGATTCAAGAAGTGTGAAGTTGATGCTAAAGGGAATAATCTTCTTATGTTTGCAAGAAAGTCTTGGCACAGTGCCCATAAAAATAGGTCTTCTGATACTATACTTTTTATTTGCATTTTTTATTCTGATATATAATATAGATTTATATTTTTATGAGTTTCATCATTAATTTTAATTAAAATTTTAGCATAGTAACTAAAATCAAAATTTTCAATATATATTTTTTATAAATCATATCTAGCAGACATTTAAATTTATAATTATTTATTACATAATGTGTATAATTTATTATCAAACATTTTTATGTATTTCTTAATTCTTATAAATTGGAAAAGTATACTCTATTCTTATTATAAATTGATGATTCAAAAGTGCTTGTAGAAGTCTAATTAAACAAAGTATAATTTTCTTTCATTTGTTTTGTCTAAATATTTGTAGGTAAACTATGTAAATAACAAGCAATTAATGTATTTATTTGTTTTTTTGTTTTCCAAAAAACAATCAACACATCAATTTAAAAGTTTACTTATACTAATGTTCCTTTTATCCTAATTAATAAAAAGATTGTCTTTTAGTGAATCGGTTAATTTATTTTCTAATAAAACTTTTCAATCTATCTAATATCTTTTCTTCGACTAGTATTAATTTAATAATTTAGTGCGAGAGAAAAGCTGCCAAAACGCTGAATAACTCGCACATCATATGATCCAGAGGGAATGTGGAACAAATCAATACCGGCACTCTTCCGTGCACGGCTTAGGGGGTGGTATCTGTCAACGCATATAATTGCGCAATGTCATTTCTACTATCACCTCCCACTTTTACACAACACAGCAATTAATAAAACACTTTAAACCTATTTTGGGTAGATATTACGTCCCCCTGTATTATCAATAAAAGCAAATCTAATAAAAACTGATGGGCGTACTCACCTGTAAATGCTCCTGAAAACGTATCGGCAACACTTGAGCCATGATTGCTTTTTGTATGCTCTAACTAAACCGAAACGGCTTACGAGCGATCCTCTTTAATCGCGGAGTCTGAAAATTTAACACAGTTATTTCAATTCACTGCTGTCTCATCAGATACGAAACACCTTTGACAATCAACATGGCGTTCATTCATGTTTGAAGGAATAAGAACAACGACCGGAACACTAAATCAAATATACATATTTTTTAAAGCTACTGTAATTACTCACTATTCCAATTTAATTCTACATGAAGAAAAAATAGATGAATAAAATATTTTATTATTTGTATAGAGAAATGACGAACAATGCACCCGCGGCTGCCACATACACAAATGAATGAAACGAAATGAACTGTGAACGATTATGAGATAGAAAGAGATAGGTATATTAATCGTTGTCGAATCGGCGGATATACACGAATACTCATATCAAAATATGTCTTGATTATTATCAAATTTTGTTTCTTTTTAAATAAATACATAATACGTATTTTATAGCGTTTATTATTTAGTTTTATGTTAAGAGATTACTTATTCAGTAATAAAATGAAAATATAAAAATATGTAATGGGGAAGAATTTTGCCCTTTTGTCCCGACAGATGTCACGATCACTAAGGCTCTCAGTATATTGTAAGGCTCTATAGCGTGAATGTTTTTTTTTTTTATTTTAATTAAAATAACAAATTGTGCAGTGCCAGGATGCAAAGAAAATGGATATAATTTGATCCCAAAACACAGAAGCTGAAGAAATTGTGGGTTAAAGGAATAGGATGACTAAAATTGGCAAAATTACAATTTTTTTATTTAAGGCTATGTTGTAGAAATCATTAATTGTAATAATTGGGGAAAGAAATTCGGAACGTAATTTAAAATTTTAAAGAACGTAAAAGGGACGTAATTACTGACATTACAAGGAAACTTAAAGCTCCCAAGAACCCATTAGCAGAAGTTAGGATTGTAAATTGGCAGGTAGTTTTGAATTATTTTTTCTGAAATACCGTAACTTTATCATTAAAATAATCGCCATAAGAGGCGATTAAAATAATAAAATCTAATGTTACATTAAATAATAATAATTTGTGAAAATATTTAAAACCTTAAATCCAAAAAAGACCGGTGATTGATGGAGTACAAATGTCAGTAAAATTGCTAAGTCATATTATAATAAATATTTGCTCTTTATTTAGCTTCTATTTTTAATAAATGTGTAGATAGCTGTACATTTTCCGAATTAATGAAACATAGTAAAGTAATACCTATGTTTAAAAGTGGTGATAGGTTTGAATCTAAAAATTATAGGTCTATGTCAATACTACCAGCACTAAGCAAAATATTTGAAAAAATAATTTTAAACCAAGTAAGTAATTTCTTTTAACATTATGTCTTCACCAAAGGTAAATCTACAATTGATGTGGGTGCTGCGCTTCTTTGGCACATTTACGATGCATGGGAGAAATCACAGAATGCTATTGGTGTATTTTGCGATTTGTCTAAAGCTTTTGATTGTGTCGATCATCAAACACTTTTGCTTAAACTAAATCATTATGGAATTCAGGGTGCTGCGCTTGATCTTGTTGCCTCGTATCTCAATTAAAGAATACAAAAGGGTTGATGTAAATAATGTAAAATATTCTGGATCTCTTTTAAAAATGAGTGTTCCAGAAGGATCTATTCTTGGTCCCTTTTTATTCTTAATATATATTAATGATTTACCTTTCTATTAATTTGGTTGATGATACCTCCTGAATTTTTAATGTTGAGCGTAGTAAACGTAGTTAAGATGAAGTAAATAGTGTATTGTCACATTTACTATGCTGGTTTGATTTAAAAAACCTAGTATTAAGTGTAAAAAAAAAATGTGTCAAATTTACATTGCCTAACGTAAAAAAGCAGAATTTTAGCTAAACTCCAGTGGAACCCTCATCTCTCAACACTTGAAGGAAAACTCAGCTCCGCCGCCTATGCAGTTAGGAAAATTAAAAACTTAACGGATATTAACACTGCCCGACTTGTATATTTTAGTTAATTTCATAGTAATTTATCTTACGGAATACTTTTTTGGGGCAGTGCCGCGGAAATTAATTCGATATTTATTCTTCAAAAAAGAGCAGCACAGTCTATTTATGTTCTTAAGCTCGTGATTCCCTGCGAGATGTTTTCTAAACAATTGGTTTTTTTACGGTTGCTTGGTCTTCAAACATTTAAAAATAAATAAAAATATTTTACTGAGCAAAGCGCATTACACTGTACTGTATTACAAAGTAAATGTAACTTCGATATTTAAAAGAGCAACAGTTGAGTTTTTTGCCGGCTCTTTTTAGCAGAACTGCTTTCCGAGCCGGTGGTAGCTTCCTCACGGACTGACTACACTGACGCTTACATTAATTAGACGACACGTTTGGCTCAGTTTCTAGTGACCTTACATGCTGTCCCAGCGGTCGCGGGTTCGAGTCCCGCTGGAGGCATTCATTTGTGTGATGAGCACAAATGTTTGTACTCCATTCATGGGTGTTTATATTTATAATATGTATGTATTTAAAAGTTATATGTGTAGCGTATCAACTATCTGGTATTCATAACACAAGCCTCATAGCTTACTATGGAATTAAATGGTGCTGTGTGTTAATGTCCCAACATATTTATTTAATGTAAATAGGCCATACGTGTGTGGTGTCCTCCTTTCGAGAAATGTTCCTCATTCAATAGAGACATTGTGCTAAATTAAATCAATTGTCAAAGTGACAACTGACATTCGACGAATTTGTGTCTTGTAGTTGTCATCCATGATTTGTGTTTTGATTGCAGCCAGTAGCAGATGATTTGCAGATAATCTTGATAGCTTTCTATTGTTTAATAAAAAAAACTATCAAAATGGTAAACATTGTACATATGTAAGTTGCTGTTTGTCCTTAACAAATTTTATTATCTTGATTATATCTGCAGTTTCAGTTTGGGTTCAACATGTTTCATGAAATTACAAGACCATTTATAATGACATATCGATGTTACTCCGTTTCTATGCTGCCTGGAAATGAAAGACAAGACGTAGAAAGAGGAGGGAAAAGTAAGGATAATGTTAAATGTTATATAAAAATGAAAGATTGATATTATAAAACATGTTATATTATCCAGTAATCTTAATTTATAAGTCTTTCTATTTTTATTTATTTTTTCTTCTTACAGTAATCATGCCCCCTTCCGCATTAGATCAACTCACTAGGCTGAATATTGAATATCCAATGATATTTAAGTTGACCAATAAAAAAACTAAAAGAATTACACATTGTGGAGTACTTGAATTTGTTGCAGATGAAGGAAAAGTATATTTACCTCATTGGGTTAGTACTTTAATTTCTTGTAAATACATAAATGGGGAAATTGATCCCATATTAAGTAGGTTCTTAAAGGGTCGGCAAAGCGCATGTGATCCCCCTGGTGTTGCAGTTGTCCATAGGCTGCGGTAATCGCTTAGCATCAGGCGGGCCGGATGCTTGGTTGCCACCGACGTGGTATAAATTTTTTTTATTAACATATAAATTTATTAGTAAGTAAATTTCAAAAATTGAACTAATATACGTTCTCTTTGTATTTATGCTGTTTATAAGTTAATTCACATTTTAAATGTTCATAATATATAAAATAATATGTTGTTTGTCTTTTATACATGGAGTAGAGTCACTATTTACATTTAAACTCTAAAATCATATAGACCCTAATAAAATAAAATTTTAATTAAAAAGTAGGAAAGCATAAACAAAGAGTCAACTAAACTTTATTTAATTTGGTAGATGATGGCAAATCTTGTATTGGAAGAAGGAGCTCTAATCCAGATAGAAAGTGTTTCACTGCCAGTAGCTACTTTCTCCAAGTTTCAACCACTGTCAGAAGATTTTCTTGATATTACTAATCCAAAAGCAGGTAAGATTCCATAATTACCATAATAATAAAACATAAGAAAATTTTTACAACTACATATGCATGTATGTTATAGTCACAAAAATAATTTATTACTTCTCCTTATGAGTGAACAAAATTCTTATAAAAGTTTTAAATTATATAGATAGTATTAGGTACAGAGTTAAGAAGATTTCTGTCAAAATCAGTAATTTTATTAATTACAATTACAAAAAGGTATAAATGTGCTGTAATATAAATTGTAAAAGTCTTAACTTGTTTCAGTTCTTGAAAACTGCCTCAGAAATTTTTCATGTCTAACAACTGGAGATGTTATAGCTATCAAGTATAATTCCAAAGTCTATGAATTATGTGTACTAGAAACCAAACCTGGTAATGCAGTTATAATTATTGAATGTGATATGAATGTAAGTATATTTTCAGTCCAAATAATACTTAAATGACTTGACAGTAGAGCTTAGTTGTACATCCAAGGTCACAAAGTAATCATATAAAATTGGTAAAATAAATATTAAAGAAAAACTAAATTATGATTTAGCTTTTAATTATGGGCAAGTACTGTGTTATTTTCAGTTTATATGAGGAAATAACAACAAACAATTTGTAAGTTTTGTTTATAATGGCATTTAGATTAAAATATAAAAAATCTATTTATGAAAACATACATCGACATACTGTAACATTTATTTGGACCAGTATGTTTTATTAATAACTAGCAACTCACCCTCGCTTCGCTCGGATTTGTCCCTGATGAAAAACAAAAACATCTATCCCACGAGAACCATACATTTTTCCGGGATGCCAAAAAACCTATTTGCTATTCAAGACTATAATCTATCTCTGTACCAAATTTCATTCAGATCTATTTACCCTTTCTGGTGTGATTGAGTAACAAACATATATCCAAACTTACACATTTATAATATTAATGGGATGGGATTTATCATATTGAATTTGTTACAGGTGGAATTCGCTCCTCCAGTTGGATATAAAGAGGAGGACCATATTAGCAGAGGGGAAGGAAGTTCAGAAATGGGAGGTGTGGATGAAGACCCAGAAGCTATGATGCCAGAACCTAGTGGTTTTATAGCATTTAGTGGAGAGGGAAACAGGCTTGATGGAAAAAAGAAGAAATTGACCAGTGAAAGTGAATCAGAGCCTCAAGCTTCAAACTCCAGACAGGTAAGATGTTGTTGTATTGTGTTAAAATTATAATTTTTGTACAGTAGTTTCAAATCAAAGCTCCATGTTAAATCTCTTTGTACTACACAGTTATATTGATGAAATCATAATAATTACATTATATGTTGTTTTATTTTTAGCCTTATGTCCGTGGCATACCAGACTATGATTATGTAATCGGTACACTCAGATTTATCAGAAATTCAAGACCCACTAGTGCAAAGGAGGAGATACCGTCTGAGCCATTTGAAGCTTTTAAAGGAGAGGGATTTACGTTACGTACTGCTAAGTCCAAGAACTAATTATAATATATAACTATTTAGTTATATCTTATTTTTAGACTGGACAAAAATTAAAAAATAATATAACCTAATTTTTTAAATGTATCATAATATTGTAAAATCTTATAATGAATTCCAATAAAAAAATTGTAAGAAACCAAACTCTTTTTACTTCACCTTTTTAAACCATAATACTATTTGAACAAATATCAGAATACCTAAATATTTAAAAATAAAATAAGCCAGATTATCAATGTTCAAGACACTACTGGATCTGGATAGAGTTGAATATTGGAAGCCTATAATGATAAAAGTAACCATTAAGAATTGACTTATTGAAATTCAACTATCAGGTTGCAGTTTGTATGGCAGGCAAATGAACAAATAGCCAAAGTAGGTCAGGTGATTGATTGACACAAGGTGATATTTTTTTCAAGTAATAAAATTATACTAGAATAAATAAATAAAAGAAACAAGTATTATAAAAAGATTTTATTGATACTTTCCTATTCATGTTATTCTATATTCTAAAGCATCAATCACATTTAGGGCATATTTTATTTTGAAAAGTTGTATATAAGTAGATATAAAGCTACATTTAAAGTATTATCAACTTATATAATTTGGATTTTTAAATTACAGATAGGGTTTTAAAATAAATGCATAACAATATGAATTGTGAAAATATATTTACAAGATCACTTAAGAGTAGAAATTAAAGTCTTATCAGTCCAATATAAACTTCTTCCATGAGTTTGAAAACTCAATATATTGAGCACAAAAAAGTTAAATCATGTTAATTAAAATCTCTTCAAAAATTCCTCGGAACAAATCCTAGCACGGGCGTTTACAGCCAATTTCATTTCGCTTATCTCCTTGTCAATTTCTTCCATAAAATATATTACAAAATCGACTAATTTATGTTTAAACATTTGCTCGGTATGAAAATTTGTAATCAGGAAACTGATATGATACCCGTCGACTGGTTTCCGCCTTAGTACGATAAAGTTTTCCGCTCGCATCATCATAAAACGCATAAACTTTTTACACAAGATTTTTTCAATCTCATCAGCTTGTTTTATCATAATACTTATTCTTATAGAATTGATAGATGATTCAATTAACACTTTCTCATTAGCGTTCCGCGAAATGGTCACAGGATTCAATAACAATTCTTTGCTTGTGCCCACTTCAACCTCTGGTTTGTTATATCTCTCTACGACTTGAGATGAAAAATGTTCTAAGCACATCGCAGATGTCAGCGTATGGCGTACTGCTGTTAAATAAGGCTTTAGTGTGGCCGACATAATTGCAGTTTTCTAAAAACTTAGTTAAAAATTAAAATACCACACCTAGAGTTCCTACAATTTTTATCTCTCAACTATGATTCTGACAGTAAGTCAGCAACGTTCGGAAGTCGGAACGACAAACATGACATCGTCATGACATGAGTCATCCATAATCCATATATTGTGGCAAATGGCAATATTATTAATTATATGCACATAACACATTGTGTAGTATTGTGTGTACACATTACATAAATATATTAAGATTTCTCGAAAGGAGGGCGCCACACATATGGCCTATATACATTCAGTCTGAGGTTAAGCAATTTATTGTGATATTTGTTTTATACCCAGGTTTTTTGCTTCTATTATGTTTGCATCTTACCTGTGCAATGTATTGTACCTGGAAGTTAGACCAGCTGAAGGAATAATTAAGAAGGAGAGATGCATCCTACGATGGTCCTGACTGACTGATGAATCAACACAGCCTATGCCTGTGGTCGTAGAAACGTGAAATTTGGAGGACGTATTTATTATATGATGCAGGCATCCGATAAGAAAGGATTTTTCGAAATTCATCCCCTTAGTGGGTAAAATAGGGTATTTTAGATTGTATAAAACTCTCCTACTCTTAATATGAAATACACAGAAAGTGGTGTTTAGCTTTAAGATACAAAATAAATTTATTTGATTTTTTTTTTTAAATTCATCCCCTCAAGGTGTAAAAAGGGGCAATAAAGTTTATATTGGCAAAGAATTATTTATGATCAGAATTACTAGAAACTTGGTATTAATATTCTTCAATACAATTAAATTAATATGTAAAAAAGTACAAAAAAAAAATCTGTAAACGAATTAAGAGTTTCAAAATCAATTGCTTTAAAATGATGGCCACAGCCTTAAATATAAAGATTGTGATTTCGCCAATTTTGGTCGTCCTATTGTTTTAGCCCACAATTTCTTTAGTTTTTGTCTTTTGGAAACAAATGATATACTTTTTAATTGCATCCTGGCACTGCACAATTTGTCATTTTAATTAAATTTTAAATAAAATGAAAAAAAAATCATTCACACCATATAGCTTTACAAAATGACGGATCGCGACATCTGATAAGAGAAGAAGGTAAAATTCTTTCCCATTGGAAATTGGAATACCAACGAAGCGGTCGTTGATATATGCCCTTAAATTTATAGGGAAGGTAGAACTAAGGAGACCCAACTTTTAAAGGAAACACTTGAAAAGTGTCTAGTGGTGACCAGCAAATTGTACTTCAGAAACTCACTGATATAGCGCTAGCGTAGCAAGTATATGTGATGTTAACAAATTAACAAAGTTAACAGCTGAATTATTATTACTTGAAAGTAATATGTAATTATATTCTATAACTGTGTTTACCTCTGTTAGAACTAATTTGAAAAGTGCGTCACAGCAAAGCGGAAATCTTTCTTTCCTTGTTTAATTCACCATGTTAATCTTATGGCTTTTGGCGCTAAGTTTTACGTTAGTTTTAATACATCTACTTGTTTCCTGTGGCGCCACCAATTTGATGCTTGTCAGCGGTCACTTATTATACGAGAGATAGTTCTCCTTAGTTCTACCCTTCATTTAAGTTTGCTAAAGCGTGGACGACAAATAAAGTGTATTTGATTTAAAAAAAGTTTTTAGAGATTTATAGTCATGTCTTTTACGTAAAGTACCTATTAAGTATATTTTTTCTAAAGTATTTTAAATCCATACATAGTGTATACTAATAAATCAATTTATATATATAAATCAAAATGTTCGTAAAGTAAAATAAATTTTTGTGTATGTCTATAGTGGTAATGTATCTGTAATCTGTATTCAAATTGAATGATCATACAACGAAACGATAGACAGATCACAGAACAATAATGGCGGACGATTTATAAAGTGACGCAAGCTAACGTTCTACGGCATGCGTTTATCTAATAATTCGGTACTAAAAGTTGTTGATCAATTATTATTGCTATCGTTAAATACATGACCTATTAGGGGTGTAGTTGTATATATAATAAGCAATGGCTCGCGAGTTTGATCACCTCTTCAAACTGCTGATTATCGGTGACAGCGGTGAGTGGGCGAGGCCTGAGTTCGCGAGTGATGTTAAGCTTTTCTCTTTCTTCCTAGAGATAAACAGTGGGATGATGTTCTTGTGTTGCAGGTGTAGGTAAGAGCTGTCTTCTACTGAGGTTTGCCGACAACACGTTTTCTGGTAGTTACATTACGACTATTGGTGTAGATTTCAAAATAAGAACTTTAGAGATAAATGGTGAACGGGTTAAACTACAGATATGGGACACCGCGGGTCAGGAAAGGTTTAGAACCATAACGAGTACGTATTACAGAGGGACTCACGGTGTCATCGTTGTATACGATGTCACTAATGGGGAGTCTTTTGCCAATGTAAAAAGGTGGCTTCATGAGATTGAACAGAACTGTGATGTCGTTAACAAAGTTCTAGGTAAGTCTTTTCTTAACATCTAATAATTCATCAACAATGATAGCTATACATTTTTGGCTTTAAATATTGATAAATATAGGCACATAAAAGTTTTTTAATCAATTGATAATTATAACTTAGTATTAATGGGCAGGAAACTAATTATTTATGATGATTCATATAACATGATTGTAAACTATTATTATAATGAATAAAGAAAAATATTTCTTTGTGTAATTATTTGCAGTTGGTAATAAAAATGACTGCCCTTCAAGAAAAGTGGTTGTAACAGAGGATGCACAAAGGTTTGCCAATCAAATGAACATACCATTATTTGAAACCAGTGCAAAAGAGAATATAAATGTTGAAGAAATGTTTCTTACTATCACAAAAATGGTGAGCACAAGTTTTAATCATATAAATGTTATAATTATAATATTAAAACAAAGATTTTGTTACTATTCTCTGTTTCTACTTTCTATGGATGTCTTCCAATTATGCAATATATGCAAATGTAGTTAAAAGTAAATATTTCTTAAAAATATTAATTACAAAAATGCTTAGTACATAACACATATTAAATCAATAATGTTTAGTATTTTCCTGTTGGGCTTATGCTATTTATAGTACAGCTAATGACCAAACCTGGCTGTGTCCAAATGTAAAGTAATATAGATACATAGTACACACAAAGCATAAATAATGATTTGAAGGCAACACATAAATGATGAATGATGTAGATCCGGAGGGCCTGGGTTCAAGTCCCAAGTTGGGCCAAATTGATTTACTGAAATTTCCTATCATGAAATTTTCAGTAACAGCCAGGGTTGGGAAGCTTACAATGTTTCACTGTTATATCTTGAAGAGAACCTAAAGTATTTGGTTCTGCACTTGAGCTCTCACAGTCTCATTTGTGTCGAGTTGTTGTTCCACTATAGTATACTATAGTGTAAAGACTTCCACTATAGAGTGACAGGAACATAAGAATAGGTTGCACCCATATTTGTGCACTATAATATTTTCTCGATAGTTGGCCAGTCTCAGTGAAATTGGTGGCCGAGGATGAAATTGGTCAGGAAGACATTATTATATATAACAACTTAGCTCTCCACTCTATGCTTTTTCATATATAAAACAGGTCACATGTTTTCTGGTTCCAGAGTAAATTACCTAATATCTGTGCAGATAAGGCGTGTAACAGCTAATTGATAATAAGTAAAAAGCTATAGCAGCATTTCATATTATACATAGACTTAGTGTTTATTGTAAATGACATTTTAATGTTTAATTCAAATGTATTTTGTGTACGTTTCAGGTTTTGAGATCAAAATTGGAAATGAAAGAGAGACAAAATGTTACAGCGAATGATACAGTACACTTAAAGAAAAGTAACAAAACAAAAAAGAGATGTTGCTAGTGACCATGGACAATGGCACTGAGCCAGGAATGTCACTTTTACAATGCTCAAATATTGAGAGACAGTTGCACAACCCTAGCAGGACACTATGGGACCCCAGCCATGTAAAAAGTTGGCTAAGAACGATAAGTTGCAAACTCCATTATTGTATAAATAAAGATGGTCACCAGTTATTGCAATATGTTTAAGGAATAATATGTCAAATTATTTAGTTCATTTTAGTTTTTTTTTCGTATATTCATATGATGAGATTTTAAAAATGTAAAATGGTGCAAAACATTTTTGATAAGAACAGGAAGCTTTTGTTAAACATTTATCTCTTGTTTGTATGTACCTTTATAATTCATAAATATTTGTTTTTTTTTTTAATTCTGGAGATTAAATGTGGAGTTAACAACTTATCAGTTTTAGAGAAGTGAAATAGAAACCTCTTTTGTCGACAGTATATTTTCACACCATCATATACAGTTGTAGATTAATATGAAAGTAGTGGTATTTTGTACCTTGTGTATGTGTAAGTTGATCTCTATTGAATATTATCATGGCAGTGTTGGTAGGTTAGTCATCACTTGATGTTGAATTACATATTAGATAACAGCTAATATTATAACATTTATAATAATAACTTTTAAATGGATGTAGTTATGCAAAATAGATCTAACTACAAAAACTTACTTTTGAGAAAATAGGAGTTTTAGTAAAATTGGTATATCAAAATAACAAGCCCATAGTTTTTTAATTGCTCTTAAATATTGGGTATTTTATCTATTTTTATAACTTGACATGTAGGTGCCATTTATGACAGTACCTCAAAAAAAGGTTTTCTTAGGCTGGATCCATTTTGCATCACTACATCCAATTCTTCATGCTTATTTAACCCATTTAAATGTAACTAATTTAAATGAGAACTATATGAAGCAGGAAAATATTACCAAGAATAAGTCATCAGGCCTAATAATATTTAAAATGTTTTTTTTTTCTTTTTATATTAATCTGTAATATGTAATCCAACATTGTGCATCTGTTCTACAGTTATCTATGGATTAGTCGCATTGTATCTCTATATTTTGAACTTAGTCTATGCTGGGTTGACCGATCTCGTGACGATGAGCATTACGGTTGATTTACTCCAAATATTACATTAGGATATTATGAATGCATAGTTAATGTGTATAATTATACTCTTATAATCAAAATCTATGTGATTGGATTGTTGTATGTGCTAGATAATAAATGTATACCATTAATTTAAATAATTTTACTTTATGAAGTCTTCAGGTCATCACATTATGAGAGTAGTATTAAAACCTGAATGAGTTTAAATAAAAGTATTAAGTTTTAATATTTAACATTATAATTCTCTATATTCATGTGTATTGCAATGATTGCCAGCAGGTTGCTATGGTGTAGTCTCTAATTTAATTTTTTTTATAAAATGTTCACTATTTTCTATCTTTTGAATCCAGTGTGTAATTTATAAAGTGAGATCGTATTTATATTTTTTTAATTTAAAATTTGGCAAAGTATACTCTAGGCATGTATATTGGTGTCGTAATGATTTATTTTTACATTATTATTATATTTTATGCTTATATGCATTTAAAAATTACCCTACAATTATATAAAAAATATTGCCTTAAAACATATGAGTGTGTGATATTTTAATTGAACAGCTTTTGCCTTTAATGTATTTTAATTTTCTAATTTTTATATTTCACAGTACACAATGCGTGTCATCATAATCGAAAATATATTTAATTTATGCATGCTATACAAAAAATAAGGCAGTGGTAGCCCAGTGGTAACGCGCTCGCTTGGGAAACCGAGTGAAGCGGGCTCAAATCCCGGGTCTCAAAACTCTAATATTTTCTTGTGCGAATCATTTCTAACTTGATTAGTATTTGCCTTACGGTGAAGGAAAACATCGTGAGCAAACCTGCATGTCTGAGAAAACCTTGCAAATTTTCGAAAGACATGTGAAGTCCACCAACCCGCACTTGGCCAGCGTGGTGGACTATGGCCTGATCCCCCTCGTATTGAAAGGAGGGGCGTGCCCAGCAGTGGGACGTTAAAAAGGGCTGAACACAATACATACAAAAATATCATAGTATTATAGCAACATTATTTATAACTACACTGCTATGTTAACACTCAATGAAGAGTTATTCGAATGGACCATAGCTTGAATAAATTTTTGGGAGCATAAATAATGAATGGTTGGAAATACTACAATTAGAAGTAAATAAATAAAAAAAATATTTTATTTATGGTATTAAAATAACCAATACCAAAACATTCTGTATATATCAATGAAGATATTTTAGATTTCGTATAGATTTATTTAGATTGGATATCTACTTGAAATGCTTCATTCGATATGGAGTGTATGAACCAATAAACTTTAGTTTTATTAATGTTGTTCATTCCGTACAATTTTGTACAATATTATTAGGCTGGCCGTTATCGTTTTAGTCTAATTTAACATTTACCATTCAGTTATTTGAAAATTTTAGTTTTTTCTTATTGATACTAATGAGTTAACCGTAAATTTCAGAGGCCGCCAGTCTAGTAGTATACAGCATTTTGCTTTACTTGAATTGGTACTCATGTTATTTTTAAGTTATGTATATTGTTCATACCAGCATTTTAAAGTGTAAATAGATATATTTTGCCCATAATTAACCAAGTGTTTCAATCAATTTACTCATCCTATATCGTACGATAATATTACCACCCCACATAGAAACGATACTGCCATAACTATTTATGTTTTGCTGGTTTTTTGTTTTGGGCTCAGTAGCCGGTAGATGTCGCTTGCACAGTGGGCACTACAGTAGTAGTTGTAATAACTACATATTATTTTGTAATTCACAAACTAATAAAACAGCTGTCATGACTGTTTAAAAACGGTTTTTACATATTAAAGGTCGGATTTTTAATACTTTCTTAGATTTACGCGAATGTTTGATATTTTTAAATAAAACTATCTTTTCGGATTATTTCGCGGATTTATTTTGATTTTTGGTTCCCGACGTTTCGAATGCTTTACAGCATACATGGTCACGGGAGAGACTGATTTGGTCGGATTTTACATTAAGTAGTGAATGGAAATTTTAAACAATTTTAATTATTTATATAACGCCATCTATTGATTTTTTTTGAACTATTTCTTCTAAGGGGTCACCCATGTCAGTAAGGATATTTTTTATCAATGGGAAATCTATTTTCATGACCTTTCTTCGTCCAGTTTGTTTGTGACCAATGATCGATAATCGTATGTATATATGAGATGTTTAGATGTGTGTTTGTAACTGATACGTGGGTAAAGTACTGAATGAATTTTAATGAAACTTTAGACATATAATTTATGATACTAGCAACTCGCCTTCTTCGCTTGGATTTGTCCCTAGTTTAAAACAAAACTCACGGGAACCGTACATTTTTTGGGATAAAAAGTAACTTATGTGCTATTCCAGACAGACAAACTATCTATCTCTGTGCCAAATTTCATCCAGATCATTTCAGCCGTTCTGGCGTGATTGAGTAACAAACATCCACCCAAATTTCGCATTTATATTATTAATGATATAGTTATACATAATTGAAATACGCGAGCGGAGAGAAAATGCTAGTAAAATTAATACTTATGACCAGATTTTCATTATTATATTTAACGATTTTCAAAGTGTTTTCTTATTGATTTCGAAATATTTACCTATCTAATCTACCTTTATAAAACAGCAATTTGTAAGGAATTCAAAATTGAAATTGAATCCACGTTAGGCTTACCGCTACATGTCCTTATCTCGTGAGGAAGGGGGGTAAAAGCCATTCTTACGTAATATTTTATAAGTCGAAATGTGCGATTTCTAACAGGATGTTTGGTATTTGAGAGCTAAGCGTTGGAGAAAACACCTCTTGAGATCTATTTAGTACTTACTCTTTTAATATGTATTAAGAATAAAAAATGTTTTTTATTTACGTCAAATTATGATTTTTAATGCAATTGAATCTATTTAAATTATATTTAATTTAGTCCGTTTCTTAATCGGAGTCTGAGAAATCTTATGTGCTCTTACATGGGGATAGAGGAGAGGGGGTCAGAAGTGGATAAAATTGTCCTTACGTAATTAATGAATGGTTCTTACGATAAAACAATATACACAATCATTTTCGTATCGTGTCCCACGCGATTTCATATATAGCGGTGATCACGTTTAACGCAAAGTAGGTAAACGTTATTAAATAAAAAACAAAATATATCGTCAAATAAAAAAATATATTAGAGATATACTAATATGTTTACTTATAATTTCATAACATCAACATGTTCAATAACTAAATTAAACAGCATTAAAAATAAATCACAGTCAAAATAGTCACTTAATATTATTTTGTTTGTACCTGTAAAAAAATATTTTTAATAAGCGTTCACAAATTAAAAACTTCATGAGATTGAAAGAGACAGAAATATTTGAATTATTACAAATTGCAGCAACATTTTTTTATAATGTACTAGCGGCTCACTTTCGCTTCGGTTGGGTTCACCTCTAGCAAAACAAAAACAAACCTATTCTTTGGAACCGTACATTTTTTATGATAAAAAGTAGCCTATGTGTTATTTGAGATTATAATCTATCTCTGTGCCAAACATCCAGAACCGTTCAGCCGTTCTGGTGTGAAAGAGTAACAAACATCCATACATACTCACAAATTTTCACATTTATAAGGATTTCCTAAACTATTTTAAGCAACAACTAACGAAATTTTCATTTTAGCCATAGCTTAGGCAACACACGCCTACACTTGTTACTCCTGTATTCGTCACATTAGACTTTACAGACTAAATAGTAACTTTACTATAGTCCATTCGCGTTAAGAATATAGTGAGTCATCAAGTGCAACGGCAGGTAAAGGTGTATACAAAGTGGGAGTAAAAATTCAATTCTAATTCAACATTTCAAAAGATTAAGTTTAATGGATCAAAATCAACTTAATTATCTTACTTATCTCAAACTTGATTTGAGATAATTAATCAACTTAATTATCTTAAATCAAAATAAAGTCATCATATAATGTTAATGACTTTATTTTGATATGCGATAATTAATGAATATAATTATTTCAAATCAAGGTAAAGTCATTAATAATATATTTAAGTCTGCCTTCAACTGGCCATTGTGAACTTTACTTTTTTAATTTTATGCAATCTAATTGGTCGGGGGGAGGGGGGGGGGGGGCGTGGCTAAGACTCACTATTTTCTTAACGCGAATTAACTAAACTACATTTAATTTTTTTTGCTGTAATATGTAACATTTATTTGAATGCAAACTAATTTTAAACCTGTCCCACGTTTCCTCTTGTCAGCCATTTTAATTTAATAAAAATTCAATACAATACCTATCCAATTTTCTTATATTTAAGGTAAAAATATAATAACTAAGCAATTTAAACTACACCACAAGACCTTCATATGTTACAGATTGTCGCACAACTTCTACATTTTTAGCTTCCAGGCGAGAGATCTCCATGTGAATGCGACCCAAATATCAACTATTAAATGTCAATACTAAATAATAAATAACAAACCTATAGTTATGTTACCGGTTGTCTTGTTTGAATAGTGAAGTAATCTGTGACTTTGTTTTTACATTGAATCTCGTCCTTGTTGACCAGCTTGAAGGGGCGGAAGTATTCCTGTAACGAAACCATACAATTATTATTATAATTTAAATATAAAATATTGAAATAATGAAAATTATAATAAGTACGTTATGTACATAGAAAAAAAGCAGTCATGAGGACTGCCGACAGAAGTGAAAACTTAAAACTATAAACAAACAGTTGTTATTTTTGGATATTCAAATTAATTGTTTGATCTTAAATTAAAATTTGTAAATTAAAATTGTTCACATTTATCTGGTTTTGACATCTATTGGCACTCTGACTACTTACATAAATTTACTTCCCATCCAAACTTGCCTATAGAAGTTTTCACTTCATAACAATATTTCAAAGATATGAAAAAAATTGTGCAAAAGAATGTTAGTTTTGGGGCTTTGTCAGGTCATATAAAGTGATATTCCAACGTCTATTTTTAGCAGATTTCGCTCTGGCTTTTAATGAGTAAAGAGTCTCGTAAGGAGTTTTCTCACTTTCTCAAAATTTTAGGAAGATAAACACCTATATTTTAGGGTTTAAGGCTAAATGTTGTGCAAATGGAAATACCAGAGGTGCGAGACATGGGTTTAAACCCGCTACACTCGATTTTGCAAACAGGTTCATAGGTACTAATGGGATACCACCAATTTACCAAAAAAATCAAACCTAAATCTTAATATTTGATCCCTGACTTCATAAAAACCCGACTTTTGATAGGTATTACCACTTATTTCAACAAAATAATATAGTATAGATAAATAAATAAAGAACACACAACAAGTAAAACTGATAAGTTTATCGCTAAAATACTTGACCTGTGACTTTAAAATTTCCTTCCGGTTTTAAAAAAATAATAACATCATGTACAGATGATAGCATCACAACAAAAGAACATTTTGAAGTAAACTATAGCTATATCAAATCTATACTAATATTATAGAGGTAAAGTTTGTGAGTTTGTGACGTTGTAGGGGGATAATCTCTGGATCTACTGAACCGATTTAGATGAAATTTGGTAAGAAGATAGTTTGAGACCCTGGAAAGGACACAGGATACTTTTTATCTCGGAAATTATCTCTTAAGGGGAATAGAATGGGGATGAAAGTTTGTATGGGGAATCAAGCTAGGGACGAACCCGAGCGAAGCGAGGGTGAGTCGCTAGTAAATAAATATGTTGAGACATTAACAAGCACCATCTAGTTCCACGTTAAGCTACGAGGCTTGTGTTATGGATACCAGATAGTTGATACACTACACATATATAACTTTAAATACATACATATTGTAAATGTAAACAACCATGACTGGAGTACAAACATTTGTGCTCATCACACAAATGAATGCCCCCAGCGGAACTGGAACTCACGACCGCTGGTACAAACTGAGCCAAATGTGCCGTCATCAAATAAAATAGTGACGAGGGCTTATTTAATATTTTCAGCCATTTAACATTGTCCCCAAGAGAATGTGTTTAGAGTCAGCTTTTTTAAAGAAAAAGAAAATTACCTGAACAGATTCAATCCCTCCGGAGATATGGACGGTGGGCACAACTTGCTTGGGCCTCAGAAACTTCACGAATCGCACCAACTCTGAGAAGCTCGAGTGTTCACTATACGGTATACCTGAAAATGCATAGTTTTAAATATAATTATATTTTGAAGTTATACTTCTTTTGGGACGTTCGGAAAAAATTATGAGAGTAAAATTTATACGATGCGCGCACACACCGACAGCCAAAAAGCGACATGATGAAGTTAGCTGCATTCCTTTTACAAACAGAGAGTTGTGACATATAGGGTGAAATCTTTAGCTATTTTTGTTGTGTTACGCCAAAGAAGTATAATTTCTTAGGTGGGTACATAAACACATAATTATTTTTTTAGATTTATTCGTGGTTTCATTTTGTTTTATTTGTTCCAACGTTACGAATGCTTTATAGCAAACATGGTCACGGGAGAGATCAATATTTTTAAATAGATTTACCTACAAAATATTACAATAACAATTTGTTAGAAAATGGAAATGTCAGCTTTTTTACAATTTTAGATTCTTTTGAGTCATAACTATAACTATTGAGACATCAGAAATTTTAGTCTGTCCATTTTTTAATATTACACTGTTAAAATGGGCCACCCCTCGATACTTAAAGTATCAGGCCATAGTTCACCAAGCTAGCCAAGAGCAAGTTGGAACTACTTCCCAGGTTCTCTCAGCCATGCAAATTTCCTCACGACGTTTACCTTCACCGTGAACCGAGTGATAACCATATTGATAAAATTACCGTGTATCGTAACACAATCCTTTTCAATAAACGAATTCTTCCCACTCTCCCAGCCGCTGGGCTTGAACGCTACTACTTCAGTGAACACACCGTTGAGACTGTTCAAGTAGCTTCGCAATGTCTGCAGAAAATACGGAATATGCTTTTAAAAACAGACAGATATAGGAAAAGTGGCATAAAATTTAATTATTTTGGAAAACTGAATACAGAATATTATGTTAAAAAGAATCTTTTCAATTTGAGAGGGAAGCCCAAAATCAATCATTTTGCAATATGGAAATTTATTGTTTACTAGCGACTCACCCTCGCTTCGCTTGGGTTCGTCGCTAGGTACGTTTTAAATAGATATAGTTATTAGCCAGCGTTAGCTATATGACTAATAATTTTAAATTTTTGTTAATAGTATTGACAAATATTGACATTAATATTTATACGATACTAACGTCACTCAATTATTTTGACTCTTCACCAACACTTAAACTTTATGGTATGGTATTAAAGTTCTAATTGACTTTTAAGTATTATTACGAATCTTTTGTATGGGAGTATAGAAAAGTGTTGTTTTTAAACTTTTTCAGGCAATTTTTTAAATATGTCTCTCCGTAAGAACCATCCTCGTACTTCAAGGAATATTCTAAAAAAAGAATTAGCGAAATCGGTTCAGCTGCTTTCGAGATTTGCGCTTACCAACACATTCAGCGATTCATTTTTATATTATAGATTAAATAAATTGCATTTTGGTCAATAAACATTTGCACCATGTAAGGACATATTGTATGGTGTGTAACATTTATGTGTAATGCTACGAGGTGTAATTTGAAAGTCTTTTTAAAAAAAGATATATTTATTTTACACAAAATTACACTGTTATAATAGTCAATAATATAAATTTAAATTGTATTACAAAACTGCATTATAATAACGGCAGCTCAATAAAGACTGACTTATCTATTGAATTCTATGGCTATTTAACCTAACTGTAACTCTGCGTGACGTATAGGGGAGTAAGGGGAATTATGATGGGGTAGACATCTCCATATACTAGATCAATATATAACAGTATATATGTGCATGTAACAAGCGCGTAGCGCGTAGCAATGCTACAGCACCAGTCCGTCAGTCCATTCGTCTGTGCGTGTCTGTCCGTCTCTCACTTTGTGTATATGTGTAAATGTGTATGCAGTATGCACATAGGTGTATGCACTCACGTCATGCGTGAGGTCCCGCATGGGCACGACGTGCAGCTGGCAGGCGGCGGCGGCGGCGGCGGCGGGCGCGGCGCGGGCGGCGCTCAGCACGCGCGCCTTCTCCGGGCACGCCCACACCGCGCAGCCCACGCGCCGCGACACGCCCTCATAGAACTTCTCTTTGCCTAACGAGTTCCCATTCCATCACATCATAAAACATCTTGAGTCATTGAGCGAACAATGTCTAACGCCGGATCCACACGCTCGCCATTTACCACAAACGCACATTCTAATCGTAAGCATTTGCCGCCCTTTGATCTGCACTAAAACCGACATACAATCGGAAGAACCACAAATGCTTGCAAACTTAGACCAGTCAAGAGGGCCTTTGCCTCTCCACATGTTCGAATTTTTGATAGCTTATCGAGGCTTGACAAGGGTGTAGAACCGACATCACAGTAGGCCTATATACTATAGCTTATTAGAATAAAAAATACATGACAACTTAAATTCAGTTAAAACAACAATCCTACCTCTCAAAGAGGAATTAAATAAGAAAAAAAAAACCCAAATTGGATATTTTACATACATGTTCCACAATATCATTTCAAATTGAAAATATATTTTAATAATCCTTATTATCGAATAACCTAAATTTTGACCTAAATGACTACAATAAAAATAGATATTTATTTTTATTTTTTAATGGTTAAACATATATGTCATATGTTAGGACATTAACACACAACATCATTTAGTTCCATGGTAAGCTACGAGGCTTGTGTTATAGATACCAGATAGTTGATACATTATACATATATAACTTTAAACACATACATATTATAAATATAAACACCCATGACTAGACTACAAACATTCGTGTTCATCACACAAATGAATACTCCCAGCGGGACTCAAACTCGCGACCGCTAGCGCAGCAAGTAGGGCACTACAAACTGAGCCAAACGTGTCGTAATTTAAAAGTGAATTTAATACTATATGTACTCATTAATATTAAAAATATTGTCTTAATAAATAAATCTTTTTCACTTACCAATAGTGTACGTGCCACAGACTATGAGAACAGAAGAGAACTGCCTTCCAGCACCTTCCACCGCCGTTTTCTTTAGTCTCAGCAAATGTATCGCCATGTCTATGCATTGCTCTTGAGTGGGGAAATCGTAGCGCGGGTTGCAATATCTGCAAAAGATCTATGAATATAATACAATAGGAACGTCTTCACAGAACTGGTATATTAATATTTAAAAAAATTGAGGGGGACGTTGGGGATATTACATAAACCAAAATGAATATTAAATTGATAGTTTAATATTTTTAATACTATAGTCCATTCGCGTTAAGAAAATAAGAGTGAGTCATCCAGTGCAACGGCAGGTAAAGGTGTGTTCATGGTGGAGTAAAAAGTCAATTCAAATATATTTCGAAAGATTAAGGTTAATGGATAAAAATCTACTTAATTTTTTATATATATACTACTCTATTACTTTTTTACTTATATACATAATGACTTTATTTTAATTTGAGATAACCAAGTTGATTAATTATCTCAAATCAAAATAAAGTCATTCATAATATATTTAAGTTTGCCTTCAACTGGTCATTGTGAACTAGGAAAACGAAGACTCACTATTATCTTAACGTGAATGAACTATAAGTTCTAAAAAAATAATTATTTTCACCTGTAAGAAAATTTCTGGTTATATGAGCACAATAAGTATTTTTTATTTTGTTAGTTTAGTTTTATTTAACTAGTGATCCACCCTCGCTTCGGTTGGATATATCCCCACATATCTTTCGCATTTATAATATTAACACCTCCAGGTAAATTTCTAAGAAATCTATTGTTAACTGTAACGCCGGCGTGCCTGCGGTCGTGGAGGGATTAATCATTATATCGTTTTTTTTTCGCAAAATGTTCATAAAATAGCCTTTAACCTTCCTGGACAATCACTCTTTCTATTAGTGAAAACTTAAAAAAAAATACAAATTAAAAAAAAATTTACAGCCCTTTCTGAGATTAACCCGAACAAAAAGCAAACACAGTACAAAATTTAATAAGTAATATGTAGTACTATACTCACGTAGTATCGAGATATATAGTGTGTATATCCTTATTCCAGAACACGGGATACGACTCCATCGCGGGAGTAGCGCGGAAGTCGCCAGTGTGCAGCAGCGTTTTACCATTCGGCAGTGTGAACACCAACATTATAGCTCCGGGGCAACTGAAATGTAATTTTATAATTTAATTATATAATACTAGCGACTAACCCTCGCTTGGGTCGGGTTCACCTCTAGGAAAACAAAAACAAACCTATCCCACGGGAACAGTACATTTTTCCTGGATAAAAATTAGCCTATGTGTTATTCCGAATTATAATCTATCTCTGTGCCAAATTTCATTTAAATCCGTTCAGCCATTCTGGTTACTTATTTTAATATTTCGCATCCTGTATGAATGAACACTAGGAAGTACCGCGACAAAAAAGTATTCCATGTATGTCCGCGACAAAAAAGTATTTTCGGTTACAAACAGGCCCGAATTTAGAAATGTGGGGCTCGGGACAGTTAAGCAATTAAGGAGTAGAGGCCCTTATGAATACTGTTAAGAAGTTTTTTGGCTTTTCTTTTTTAAATTAGTCAATAGAATCACTCATAAAACGTATTTAGTAAACATAACTTAGGAATTTCTATTGTAGAGTCCATTTTCATGTTCTCTAAATCCGACTCTGGCTACAAACACATTTTTGTATTTATAATATTAGTAAAGATTGGTCCATCCGGCAAGCATCCTTCCAATAGATTGGGTGTTATGTAGGTTTTTAAAAAACAAACAACACAGTACACAAATAAATAGCCAAGTGCCATAAAAAAAGAAAAACAAATGAATAAAACATACTGATTAGCGTCCACCGCAGTTATCTCTACACCGTCGATTCTAATTGTTTCGTCGACGTCTATTATGTTAATACATTTCGGGTTCACTCCTAAACGTGATTTACACAGATTTGCTAAAAATATCAAAGAAGGTTCAATAATGTATACGTTCAAATATGTATTTAAAATTTTATTATTAATAGCAATATCATAAATAATTAAAATGTTAACGACACGATTGGCTCAGTTTGTAGTGACCCTACGCTATTAAATATAGTATACTTGCTGTACCAGGGGTCGCGGGTTCAAGTTCCGATGGGGGCATTCATTTGTGATTAGCACGATGTTTGCACTCCAGTCATGGGTACATATTTATAATAAATATATATTTAAAGTTATATACGTGTAGTGTATCAATTATCTGGTATCCATAACACAAGCTTCCATGGAACTAGATGGTGCTGTGTTAATATCCCAACATATTTACATACATATTTAAAATACCGTATATCAGATTATTTCACAATAAATATGTACTATAACTATTTACATAATGCCTCGCGAACAATCATTTGCCAATAGCATCATCTTTCATAAATATCTTAGTACTTGAGTGACCGAGCTTAGCTATAAGACACTGTCAGCATAAGAGCAGACAGAAAAGGGCTTTAATAAAATAATAGTGAAAAAAGCGCTTTTTCAGGAAAGCCACCTCTATAGATAAATTTAAAAATCAAAACCTATACAATATTTGATCAAAATCGGAGCCATGTCCGAGTTACAAGAAATAAGTTTATTAACATTCATAAAAGATTTCATCTAGAGAAACTAATGTTTGCTACTAGAACTAGAATTTGGAACATTTATTTTTATTCAAGTACATTAACTTAAGTAGAAGGATTAACGATATAAATAGTAATTATATGTAAGTATGTTGCAAAAGAAATCTGAATTACATAGGACTTTATTGAAGTAAAAATTCTTTAGGCGTGACTGAGCGGTAAGTCAGTAAATTGGAAAAATGAGTGTTGCGGAAATGAGAATCAAAGTTATTATTAATAACTTAAAAAATATGTATTCTATTTTTATAATAATTATTATTTATAAAAATATTGATTAATAATACAAAATAATAATTTTTATTATATCCACTAAAACTTTTATTATCATGTAATTATGGTATCTGTAACAGCGCCAAAAGTTTATTTCAACCGCGCGTAAAGGTTACATGCACTCATTTTTTTTCAAGGCGTGTTTAAAAGTATTGATTTTTAATAATAATATCTATTCCAAAAATTAACGATTTATCTATTGTACTACATGAAATATTTATTTTACATACGCATTTGGGGCCAGTAATGTAGTTAAATATTATTAGTTTTAGATATAATAATTTAAGATTTATTGCCTAATCAATAGAAATATTTCTATTTTTTTTAAATAAAATCGATATTTATTATATCCATTACAATTGACGAGGCCCATGATTCACCATTCTCCCCTATTAAGCCTACTTAGGCACTCATATTAAATTGTGTATGTGTCAATAATATTAAAAAAAAAACGATAAAAAGAACAACACAAAAACTTACCAGTTATTTTTGAGCAGTATAACACTTTATTGAAAGTCTTTCGTAACCCCGAGTAGTGGTCGGAATGAAAATGGGTGAGGAAATAATGTTCAACATTCGGAATTTCCCCGTATGAAAAAGCATCGACGGCAATATGCGTTCCTGTAAAAATAATTTCAATATTAATTATATTTTTTTATATGTAATGTATGTATTCAGCCCTTTTTAATGTCCCACTGCTGGGCACGGACCTCCTTTCAATACGAGGGGGATCAGGCCATAGTCCACCACGCTGGCCAAGTGCGGGTTAGCGGACTTCATATGTCTTTCGAAAATTTGCTAGTCTCTCAGACATGTAGGTTTCCTCACGATGTTTTCCTTCGCCGTAAGACAAGTGGTAATCACATTAAAAATTAGTCACACATGAAAATATCAGAGGTGCGAGACCCGGGATTTGAACCCGCTTCACTCGGTTTCCCAAGCGAGCCCGTAACCACTGGGTTATCACTGCCTTTTTTTATATGTAGAAGATAATCGGAACTACTAGTAGTTCCCTAGTACTAGCAGTTAGTGATTAGAGTGAAGTCAGTAGGTATTTTTTTAAACAGTAATAAATTAATTATCATTATTCTGCAATTAAATATTTAGTAAATTGTCTAAAAATAGTGTAATATATATAATCATTACCTGCTACGATTTTAAAATGTGGAACATTTCTTGCGACAATTGACGCTCTATTAGATTTGGTATCCAATAGTTGATTCAACTGTATGGAGTCCATATTCTTCCGAGGCGAGCGTGAACTTGCACTACCCTCCTTCGATCTTGAAGAAGAAGCTCGCTTGTATTCAGAAAACATAGGCTGAATGTCAAGTTTCGGTAATGTTTTGTGCGACTGTGGCGATTTTGAGTCATTTCTATTGAATTTATTTGGTGTTCTTCTAATAACATCACTCTGAACCGAATTTTTGCTCATGTCCTGTTTGTCATTGTTGTCTAGTTTCACTTTATACTCATTATGCCACACTTGACTATCCCCCAATTTAGATTTCAAAGGGGTTTTCAATCTATTATAACATTGAAAGTATGAGTCTAGAGATAACTGCTTTAATTTAATACTTTTGCCATTTATTTCATGCCTAAATACTGTTTTTGTTTTACGTTTTGAATCAATTGATTTATTTTTATCAATAATTGTACGCTTCAATAATTTATAATTTAATGGTTGCTCAATGACATAGACCAGTTTTTCATTGGCATTTGTATTCAAAAAGAGAACTTTAGATTCTGTATTTTTATCTGTGGCTGCTAATTTCATCTTTTTTATTTCTAAGTTGACAGCAACAGATTTCCTTTTTAGTGGACTAAAAAGAGGTTCACTCATGTTGGACATATTTCCAATTGTTATTTGTGATAACTGAGATCCTTCGCTTAGTTCACAATCTACATTTATATCATTTTCATTGACTTGGAATGAAACTCCTTTCAGAGTACTTTTCTCTGAATAAACATATATATTTTTACAGTTAGAGATGCCAAAAGAAAGAGAAACTGGAGATTTCACTTTATAAGAATCATGCTCATCTGTAGTTTTACTATATGTGACACTAGAGTTATTTACAAATGATTTAGATTTTAGTGAGCTATTTTTATTTCCATTACAAATATTATCATAAACCTCTTCATAAGATTTATATTCATCTATGTTGAAGGGGCTTGTTTCATTAATATTATCTTTAAATATTAAATCTTCAATAGCAGATGTTCCTAAGGAATGGTTTCCATTACTTTTATCGCTTATGAATATATTTTTATCTTTTGTTGCAGTTATATTATCAACATTCACGTTTTCTTTCTTGTGTCCATAGACCTTTAATCAGATTTGGATTGATCAAATTAAAAAAAAAAATGATATTATGCAAATGAATGAGTACAATATTAAAAGCCAAACATTATAAATACATATTTACCTTGTTCTCTTTTTTTTTAATATTATTAGTGAACCTTTTCTTCAAAGATAATGAACTGGTAGAAATAATCGAGTTCTGGAAAAGATGGATATATAACCCAATTTAATCTCAGTAAAATTTTATTTAAAGTTATTTTTCTAAAGTAAAAAATATTTGAAAGTTTCTGAATGAAATTGAGAATCAAATATTGCTAATGACATTGCCACCTACCATTATTAATAAGTAATACCATCATATATGTTGATATTATTAAAGTTCATATTTTGTACATTAGCTTTCTAAAATAACAAGACAAAAAAGTGAATTTTCAAGTATTCTAAAACTTTCGTGACAAATTTAATCTTTCTTATAGTAAATGTGGGATTAAACTAACTTATTATTATGAATTAAAAGTAAAGTATAAATATTGTTAAATAAACACAAAAGTATTTTGTTATTCAAAACTTACTTGTGTAAGTGATATATTTTCATTTCTTATAGTTCTTGGATTTAATAATGACGGTATATAATTGTTAATATTGTCATTTTCATTCATTTTTCATCATGATGTTATTTTATCACGAAATGAAAATAAAATAGGGAAAGTATCAAATTTAAACATAAACAAATCACTTGTCACCAGGAACTTGCAATTATTGCTTTGCTGCTTAACTTAATAATAGGTATCTTAGATTACCTATAAACTAAGAACTATACGATATTATAATCGAAGGCGAATAAAATAAACACTTAACACTATTAATAATGTTACTTAATACCTCGTCTGTCGATCGACCTTTTAAAGGTCGATGTCAAAAAGACCCCTGTCTGTCAAGCGACCTTTTAAAGGTCGATTGGTCCCGATGTCATTTAATGTGTGATTTCTCGCATTTAAACTATATTTATTTTTATCTAACTTTTGTAACGTGTAAAGGAAAATACAAGCAATAATATCATACTACATTAAAAGAAAGTAATAACTCCAATAACATAATTTTTTGTAATTTGTGCAGACAATTTATTTAAATTTTGGCGGTCTTCGAACTCAATACTTGTGAGTAAAAAATTAATAAATGGTGTAAAATTATTAGTATAAGGATTGGAATATGATGGAAGGGTAAGTAATTAACAGTTTGTATTTCATAGGATGTGTATTGAATAAAGATTTTATACAGAAATTGTTATATTTGTCAAACATCGTAAGCATTCACGCGCGCTAAGTCCTTATATTTTCACTTTTTCTGAATAAAAAAAATACACTAGCGAAAGCATTATATTTTTATTAACATGATTTAAATTATAACTAAATAACTACGTATAATTGAATTTGTAAATTTTCTATTGGATTTTAAGTAATTATTAATATAATAACACGTAACCCAAATTCGAGCCGCCATTTTTGACGGCTGTTGGATAGTATGGGGAAGGCTTTTTTAATATTGATTACAATATTCAGATTGATGTTTTTTTAGCATTATTTGAAATTTAGTATTTTATAAAATTATTTTAACTGTTTTCCTACAAAAAATAAAAATTGTTTTTTTTTTAAACAGAACGATTTTTATTTTACAGATATAATTTCAACTTACAGATTACTTTGAAACATTATAAAAATAAAAAAACCTAACTGCATAAAAGCTAACTAAAAAGAGGAAAACAAGTTGACGAAGGAATAAAGTATTATGCAGTTGGTGACATACATATGTACATCTCGCGACAAGAATGAAAACGTATTTTTTTATTTACAGCTTTTTAATTTTATTAGACATTTGAAGTTATAATAGGTCTTTGAAATTGCCGTTCTACAATACTTACTGGCCATTGGAAACGTAATTTATGAATGGCCGGCAATAAATTCTATATTCAAATGTATTTTATTTTAAAAGTATGGAGTTCTATTTTTGAATTCAGACGTTTGTTTATTAATTAGTGTTTTGTTTTCACTACATTTGTTTGTTTTTCATCAATATGAACGCAATAAAAATACGAGTAATTATGAAATACGAGTTCCACATCGCGGTAGCAATCCCGCACAAACGGCTTGCAATATTAATGACGTGTACGGAGTGCCGAGTGAACACTACAAACGAACGCACGACTCGTTATTGGTCTGAACGCTTCTAACATCGAAATGTTTTTCTTAAAAATTAACCCCGTGGTCGCCCGAAAACTAAAATCAGTAACGACGCATTAAAGGCGATAGTGGAAGCTGACGATACTCAATCTGTGGATGAGATAGCAGCAGCTTTTAACGTTAGCGTCAAAACAATATTGGTACATTTGCATCAAATTGCATCAATAGCATGGGTGCATATTTTGATTAATAGAAATGAAAAATATTTATAAAAAAAAACTTTAACTTTCTATATATTAAACGACAATTTCATAGGTATAACCTAATATTTAGCAATTTCTTATCCCAAATTACCTCTAACATGTAAGTTGTGTTCTTTTAAATTTTTTGTGATCACCAAAAATATTTATTTTGAGACCCCCATTCGATTGATTTGGAAGATTTTTTTACAGAGACACAAATTGGCGCCTGATATCCGCCATTTTAATTTTCAACTATTTTTAATTTTTTAAAACTATAATGCGAGTATCGTAAGCTATATATAGCTTATAGCACTCGCGTAAATACGACACTAACGACATATGAATCATCAAAATCGGCCCACGCGTTTGGTTTCTAGAGTGCCACAAAGGAAAAACATACCTATGTATTTACTTACATACATAGACTGATAAAACACATTACCCTCCTTTGCGTCGCGTTGTCGGGTAAAAAATATGTTTATTTGCATCTCTTACACTAGTATCATGTTGCATTTTATGTTTATTGTAGCTGCACCAAAATTGCTTAAAACATGCCTTATTAGATTACAATATTATGATCGGTGGGGTGAACAAGAAAGACCAATTGTAGGCAATGTAGAGCGGAAGCAAACAAGGGTGTAGTATAAAAAACTCTATAAAAACTTAAAAAAAAATATAAACCGACTTCCAGGCTCTAAAATGTAAAAAAATAACTAAACGGAGGTTTTTCATTTAGAATAGATACCTAATCAGATATTTTCGAAGTCGGTGCCAGCCGACAATATTGAAGATATAAATATCTAATAAGTAAAATATATGTTTTACGTATCGAAATATATTAGATGTGCTTTGCATCGGCTGGCACCGACTTCGAAAATATCTGATTTATATATTATACAACGCCTGTGTGTTCGTTTCGACGACGTGACTGAACATCGAAGACGTGCTGAACTTTATATGGGAGGAGGTTAGTATAGCTACGTATGTTATCTTTACTTAGTGATAGTTAGTATTTGTTGCTTTTAGGGTAGATGCTCATCTTTTTTTTTTTCAATTAAAAAAATATGTATAAAAGCTTCTACCTGCCAGCAATATTCATTAAAAAGTGTCCTTTACTTAACAAAAGGCGTCCAAAATTTTCAAGTTCAGATTTAAAACATCTGTGAGTACTAATTACAAATTTTTTATACTCTACTATAATTTTGTTACTACTATAACTACGGAGTCCATTAAATACTCAATACAGTAACTGGCACAATACTTCAATCTTATAAAATTTAAATTAAAAATTTAAAAGTAACCCCGACATGTAATTCGCCATTTTGTGGCGGCGGCCATCTTGGATTTGAAATTTATCGTAGTGTGTATTATACTAGTCAACCTAATTCATTTGATACCCATATTGAGGGAGTTGTGAAATAAATATGTAATCCGCTATTTTGTGGCGGCGGCCATCTTGGACCGATTTTCATCAAACATAGCTAGAACACTTCCGAATAATTCACCTTTCTAAGAAAAAACAAAAACAAAATCGGATCATCTCTTCCGGAGCTACTATGCCACAGACAGACAGACACACACACACAGCACGTCAAACTTATAACTTCCCGTCGTTTTTGCGTCGGAGGATAAAAACAATTGAAAAAAAATAATTCCTGTCCGAATTAATATTTGAAGTTGTTTTTATTTTTATTGATGTTTTTATTATCATTTTATTTCCATAACATAATCTGTCAGATGTGATGGAATTGGTCGTATCCATACTTTTTTAGCTGTCCCTTGTAATTCTTATAGTGAAATTGTTAGTTTTCAGAATTGATTTCTGAAATATTCTAATAAGGCAACATGTCTTTTTATTATATTTTTCTAATTTTAAATATCACTAAATTGTAAGATGTTCATATATTTTAATGAAAATTTAAACAGAATTTGCTCTGCGATCCAAAGTTTTGAGATGACGTTTTTTAGTACTTATTTTAAAATGTTTGGTTTATTGTTTAATTCTCGTAAACTAAATAGTTATAAGAACTCAAACTATGTCCAGTATAACGTATGTGGACTATACTATAATATAAATGATTATCCTAAATCTCTTGATTTCAATGCTCTCAGAATGAAAGTATTAAAAAACCTCTTTTTTATCCAGCGCTAAGTCGCTATGATTGAGACATGTTATTGTAAAAGCTTGTGGTATAAAAAAAATGTACAGTGAGTTGTGTTGTTTTAATCAATTAATATAAAATATTGTATCAATTATTAAATTAAATTATAACTTTTTAAAATAATAGTTTTATTTTGTAATAATTCCTGTTTTCATACTAATATACTGCTAAAAAATCACTTTCAGTAAATTTCAACTTTAGAATTAACTATATATTATTAAATACAATTGAACTCATTTATATATATATTCTTAGTTTATTTTAAAACGATTCTAACGATATAAGCTTTATATATAGCTTATATATAAAAATTTTAAGAAATATTGTTATTTTAATGATGCGTACATATTTCGCGCAGGTCCTCGGAAAGTAGCCGACAGATGCGCCATATTCTTGTAAAATGACAGCGACAGTTGAGGGGTTATCTCAGTAATCTTTTTTTTAATAATATTTTTGACAAATGTCAAATGTCAAATTTAAATAGTAAATAACAGCCACAGATAGACATTTTTTATAGGAAATCTAGGAGTACAGTGCGGGACATTAACATTTATTTGGCAAAGAATTGATATTGATTATAGAAAAAAGATGGAAAATCAACAACGTAATGAAATTGTAAATTCTGTGCATAAATTTGTTTTAAGCGAGATAATTCATGCTTTTTACGTTCCATAAGCATTCTTTTTTTAAATATGCTCTTAGTAGCAAGTTGCAAGTTAAAATTAAGTTAACTACTTAACTACTAAATTAGTATGTTTCCTATTTTTTCGGCTTAGTTGGTGGGCGGGGCTTGTCACTTGACACGTTTGGACACTTGGACAGTACAATTTAGTTATAAACGCATAAGTAGTTTAGTAAAACGCATAAGTAATGACGAGCTAAGTTTAATTTTTTTTCGTTATTTTTTGTTAAGAAGCATATTTAAAAAAAGAATGCTTATGGAACGTAAAAAGCATGAATTATCTCGCTTAAAACAAATTTAAGCACAGAATTTACGGTTTTATTACGTTGTTGATTTTCCATATTGAATGAAATAAAGAGCTTCAATTCAATTCTTTAATTGAGCACAGATTAGTACGCCAATGTCACGTAGAATAGAGAAGACAACTAAAGAGCTTAACTACTTAACCACTAAACACGTTTGGATACTAAAATATAAGTCACTTAAAATTAAGTTAAAATTTAGTTAACTACTAAACTACTTAACACGTGTAAACCAGCCATTACACACTTAAATGAGGTACTCAATAGATATCATAAATAGCATAGGTACATAATGAATACATTATAAGGGATACGTCATACGAGCTTCATTCATCTGTGCTAAATATATAATCGGAGCCCGGAGGTCGGTAAAGGAGCGGTGATAATATGTTTTTCTCTGCCCTTACCTTCCTAAACGTGTTTGACTTTATTATTTAAGATTTTATAATATTCATTAATGTGAAAACCCAATCATGATAAAAATGATTGGGAAAGAAACGGAGGACTTGAAAAAATCCGAAGCTCAAACCACTGCCTCCAACCATTTTGATGACACGTTTGGCTCAGTTTGTAGTGACCCTACTTGCTGTGCCAGCGGTAGCGGGTTCGAGTCCCGCCAGGGGAAATTGTTTGTGTGATGAGCACAAACGTTTGTACTCCAGTCATGGGTGTTTATATTTATAATATGTATGTATTTAAAGTATATATGTGTATCAACTATCTGGTATCCATAACACACGCCTCGTAGCTTACCATGGAACTAGATGGTGCTGTGTGTAAATGTGCCAATATTATAATATTACTGAAGAGAAATTTGACATTTGAAATAAAACTATCTTTTGAATTTTTAGTGGATTTATAATTTATTTTGATTTTTTATCTTCTGTGTCTAAAACAGTGACGATCACGTTTTAAATCCAGTCTGAAAAGCGTGAGCACACACTTTTCACCGGACTCGTTAGTCGTGACGTTGGCTACACCCTGACGACAGATTTCACTCCGCATTCATAGTGCTGTAGAAATTCTTGACCTCTACTATATTTTTTTGAAATGACCAGACAATAATATCTAGGCTATATTCTTAACGTATCATTAATCTTTCAACATACATATATTTTGAAGTCAAATCGCCTTCTTTATAAGGTCACTAGCTCAATTCCTCATACAAACTATCATCCCCATTTTCACTCCCTTAAGGGATAATTTCCGAGATAAAAAGTATCCTATGTCCTTCCCAGGGTCTCAAACTATCTTCTTACCAAATTTCATCTAACTCGGTTCAGTAGATCCAGAGATTACCCCCTACAACGTCACAAACTCACAAACTTTACCTTTATAATATTAGTAGGTATAGATTAGCAAAATAAATTTTTGTTGCTTAACCTGTGTTATGCCGAAATAGGAATACCATTCACATTTCATATACATTATGTACATATTTCAAATATCATTGTTCATTAGTCTTTATTATTATTTTTTATAATATTCTTACAAGATTGTATAGTGATTCACATTACCTTTTATTATAAGAGTAAGAACCGATAGTTTCCGAGTAAAATGGCTATGACATACAGTCAGACGGACAATATGAAATTATATGGGGTCCGTTTTTTTTGTGGTTACGGAGCCCTAAAAATAAAGCTCATAATAATAATTTGTTTAGGATCAATAGGTATAGTGCAAAAGAAGATGAAGGTGCTTTATTATTTTATGTTTCCATAATATGTAGAATTTATTGAGTATGTACATTTTTACGCATACTTCATACTATGTTACAATTTTACAAAAAAATACATCATAATAATCATGTTTTATTCTCTTTTCATTCTCATGGCGAGCTCTTTTAATTTTGTCCTATCTATTTTTGTTGTGGCGGTTGTTGGAAATTCTTTTACAAATATCACTCCTCCTCTCAACTGTTTAGGGTCTGACAGCGTTTCTGTAAAGTTTTATTAGGTATATGATATTTAGTTGTTTTAGATTTATTTAAAAAGTGATAGATATTTATACGCTATATGAGACAAAGTACATTTTATAGCTAGAATGGGTTAGTTTTCGATTTTGTAATATAGGGGGTTAGAATGAGAAAACGTAGCTATAAATATATATCACAAGCCAAAATTAACAGTAGAAGAGAATACATTATGAAAGTCAACACAATTGCCTTTTGGCAAGTTAGGTAGTTTGTTTTATTACATACTTTTAACCAAATCTTTAATATCCTGTGCAGTAACATGGAAGTCATCGCGAGCAATTACGACCGCGACTGGTAAGTCCCCACATTCAGGATCAGGAATACCAGTTACAGCAACATCTAGCACGCCCGGGTGTTTCATAATCACACTTTCTAGTTCCACAGGTGATATCTGAAATATATTACTTACATTATTAATCAGAAAACCCTTAAGTGATATATACCTACCTAGTGATTTTACTCTGATTGGGAAGTGAGAATAATAATGATTTTTCAAATATATCTACTATAATAATAATGTCCTCCCGACCGATTTTGGCCACGGCGACCTATCTCATTGAGACTACTACTACTCTCATAAACCGGTGGGATGACTCTCGACACGACCAGTGCGAGTTAAGCGCAGGACCGACGGCTTTATGTGCTCGCCGAGGTACTGGGCTAAAATATTGCCAAGTTCCAGCAATATCTAAACTTAGCCCGACCCGGAACTCGAAACCAGGACCTCCGGATGTGCAGCCGTACATGCTAGCCACTACACCACTGAGGCAGTGAGAGTCTAATATAATGAAGGTATATAGGATATGCCGGCATGTCAGTTAACAATTGATTTCCCGGAAATTAACCACGGAGACGTTAAAATAATTTACATTATTATGATTTTTATAATTTTAAGTTATAATATTTAAAATACCTGGTGACTTTTATATTTGAGTAATAATTTCAAGCGGCCTAAGAAATAGAAATTAGAGTATTCATCTCTGTATACGATGTCTCCGGTCTTGAACCATCCATCTTCATCGAAAGCTTCCGCAGTCTCTTCCGGTTTATTGTAGTAACCCTGGCATTTATTTATTTATTTATTTATTCAAACAAAATCCACAGCTACATACAAAAAAAATTGTAAGTACAAAAATAAAACCTTACATAAGCCAATTACGGATTTTCATTATTTAGGCAATATAGAAAGGTAGACTAAGTTTACATTTATTTAAGAAAAGGCAAAACAAAAAAAAACCATGCATTTATATAAAGAGCAAAACAAAAAAATGAGAAAAAAAATAATAACAGAAAGAACACTAACAATGATGATACGGCCATTCATTATTTATGACTAATGGTGCGGGTGTGTGTGTGTTCGTGTGTGTTTGTGTGTGTTCGTTTGTGTGTGTGTGTGCGCACATATGTGCGTGTGTAATTTATTAAGTTCGTTAATGATAGCTTTCTTAAATCTTCCTCTAGAATTACTAAATGGATCAACATTACAGAAATATTTATTATACTGTTGAGGCAGTCTATGAGTTACTGAGTTTCTACTGTAGTTAGAACGACGACAAGGTACATGAAATAAATTAGTGTGCCTTGTGCGCCTTTGAGGGGTACACAATTGCAAGGTTTCTGTAATAAGATAAGGATTATCTATGTTTCCATTACAAATGTCATACAACAGCATCATGTCAGTCACAGTTCTACGTCTTTCTAAAGTGGTCATTTTATAATGTAAGCAAGATGCAATATAGTCTGTTTTAGGTTCTTTAGTACGATAGTTAAGATAGCGTATAAATTTAAATAAAAGATCATCTATTACATTTAAATAAAAGATCATCTATAGGTACTTATAATTCCTTATAATTACATCCGCCTTTACACTAAACCGTTTAAAACCACGCATATATAGATACATGATGTCTCACAGAAACTACTTTGTTAGTCATCAGTTTTCTAGTCTCTACCTAAAGAGAGTAGCAAAAAGAAAAATAATGTACATATGTCATTACCAGCTCCTAAGCTATCTCTATAAATAAATCACGTTGATCTATTGCTAACTTACATAGATATATATTATTTAGTACATAACTTTTTACGGATGGTTCACATTATCAAATAATAAGATTTTATGTACCTATATTCCTACATTTATTAGTTAGTTTTTATTATCATATAAAAATACTTAGTATTAAGCCATATAAAAGAACAAGTATATCAGAACGGACCCTCCCCTCTTTATAGGGCGTTTCAGGATTGCTTACACACACTCAACTATGGTGCCCTACGGCTGGCCTGCCGAGGTAGATCAAAATTAGTGGGGTTGCTTCCGCGGTCTACTCTGCTATCAGAAAAGTAACAGTTTCACTTCCGGCTGTAGATTATTGGACGCTAATGTGTCACCCACCACGACAAGGTGAACATACATCGGGATAGACTATGACCTGCACATAGACCACAGTTAGGAACTAGGGACCGACCCGAGTGGAGCCAATGTAGGTCTTATAGTGTGGGTCGACCATGAAGACCACCTTAACAAATAAACAGTTATTTAATTCTTTTATTTATTGAATAAATGAAATAAGCAAACTATAAAGTGACACTTTGTTCTATTATGCAACTAATGAAACATTTTATGTTATTGCCGAGATAATAATTATTTAAATTTGAGTTTTATTGAACTCTTCCAAAATGGCCTTGCAAGAAATAGAACTCCATACAAGGCGGATATAATAAATCAGTCGTTTAATTTAAAACTAACGTTGAGACAATCAAAATATATGGTTTTCCCTAATCATTATAAAAAGGTCATTCATTAATATGAAATACTAAATACATATGATACTAGTAATATATTCACATAAAAATAGTTAATGAATATTACTTGAACATTATCATAAAATTAAGAATATATTTGTGAAAATGTTTAAATATAATTGTTAATCCGACTATGATTTCTTATCCTGTTCGTCGTAAGGCCAAAAGATGTTGAAAAATAAAATTATTTAAAGAATGATTTTAAGGCAATAATATAATGAACTTATATAATGTTTTAATTTTCCCGATACGTATTTACAACTAAAAACTAAGTATTTACATTTTCGTGAAGCGGGATACCTAAATATTCCTAGCGAGGCCCCTGTGCCCTAACAAGGCCAACTATCAATTTTTTGATGATCTTTTTTCAGGCCAAGGAACTATTGCCTTTCCTAGGAACACTACCGATATTTTAACTAAAATTGAAATAAAACCATATAATTTTTTTTAGTACAAATCCTTATATATCAATTCAGATCTAAAAAAATAAAATAAAGAAAATAATAGTTTATTTACTTGAAAACTAACGTTTTGCTGTGAGCGCGTATTATAATTTTAACGCCGACGAAAGAAGTTAACAAAGCGAGGCACCGCACCAGCACCGTCAGCGACTCGCCGCTGCGTCTGAGTGCTTGAGTTCGTTGGGTGCTAGTCTGAGTAGAAGGAATTTGTCATCACATTGCAACAGCGACCACTTCTTAGTGGTCGTTGCATTGCAATAACTACGACATTTTAATAATCGTCCTTACAATCGAGCATGGCCTTCATGGTCCACCCGCCTTACATGTATACTAAAAATTAATGCGAATATTTGACATTTTAAATAAAAAAAATTTTCGGTCTTTTTCGCGGATTTATTTTGATTTTTGGTTCCGCGACGTTTCACATGAAAAATCAGAAAAGATAGTTTTATTTATTATTTTATTTAGGTAAATAAAAAAATATATACCTTGCAAACACTAGGCCCCTTTAATCGCAGTTCACCAGGTACATTTGGTTTACTGATAGTTTCATTCGTTTCTAGGCTAACAAGCTGGAAAAAAATTGCAAACATTGCAAGTTTTGCCAATGAAATAGTTTTAAATAATTTTATTGTAGGTACCCTCATTATGTGACCACTTACTTTGTAAAGTACAACTCCCAAAGGTTGTCCGATAGAGTTGCAAGGTGAATGCACGCCCAATGTAAACATTCCTGATATTTCTGTAAGTCCGTAACCGATGTACATGTGTGTTTTCGGCGATAATTTCTAAAATTCACACACATATATATATATATATATATATATATATATATATATATATATATATATTGTTTCTCTCTCTCTATCTCTCGCTTTAATAAGGTAATGTGTAGAGTTTGTGTGTAAATAGCGTTTGTATGTATTTAATTTTAAATAATAAAAGTAAAAACTAGTGACTAACTCTTGCTTCGCTAGGGTGCGTCCCTAGGTGCCTAACAAGAGCTGTTGAAAGTATTAAACGCTACGTTTAAATGTTTAGTTTAGATTTCTCAGAGATGAGATGTTTTTCCGCAGCAAAAAGTACCTATATGTTGACCCTTATAACCAGCTATTATCATACAAAATTTTATTAAAATCTGTCTAGTGGTTTTCTCGCGATGCGTTCCCAAACAGACAGACAGACCGACAGAGACAGCCAGACAAAAATTCTAAAAACTATAGATTCGCCATCTGAATCGATAATAATGACTATTTTAATAAGATATTCAAAAAAATATTTCATATACAGATTCAACTCAGTTAGAATTTTATTATATGTAGGTATGTATAGATAGATTTAATAAAAAATAGCTTATAACACTCGACGGTAATATATAGCTTTCTATTGGGGAAGAAATTGGGGAAGAAATTTCAGAATTGGATAAGTAGTTTTAGAAACTTTGCCTCTTTTTAATATTAGTAAACATATTTGAAACTAGATTTTTTTTTTACGAAAAATCAGCGTTTCCAGAATTTCCCAATCTTTCGTGAAGCTTATCCATTAAACTTTATTCGATCATTTTTTTTTTTCTAACCCAGCCACATCGATGCAGCCGTTCTTATATGATGTGCTTACCAATGCCAGCATTTCATTATACGTAGATTTGATTGGTGTGTAATATTTGTAAATATTTTTATTAATAAACTAGCATAGCCCGCGGCTCCGCCCGCGTTCAGATAACCAAAAACCAAATTCTTAGGTTTTACATATTAGTATACTCTTACATTGCAGTTTTTCTATTTTTTCTCAGAGATGAGATATTTTCCCGCGGTAAAAAGTATCCTATATGTTGACCCGGATAACCAGCTATCACCATACCAAATTTCATCAAAATCCCTCCAGTGGTTTTTCCGGCATGCGGTAACAGACAGACAGACAGACAGACATATATTCTAAAAAATATAGATTCGGCATCTGTATCGATAATAATGCCTATTTCAACAAGATTTTCCAAAAAAAAATTCATGTACAGATTCGGCTTAGTTACAATTTTATTATATATATAGAATACTACGTGTCTCTACGCCACAAAAATTATAATTTGTAAGCATATTATAAATAGAAAACGGTATAATGTACGTACGGTCATTTCATTCAATAGCTCCTCGGAAACTACGCTGCCTCCAACCAATATATATTTAAAAGAAGTAAAATCACACTTTTCCTTTAGTGAATATTTGAACAAGCTCGTCAAGAATGTGGGACTGATTATAAAAAATTCTGGCTGAAAATGTACCGAGACAGTATTAAATTATATATATTATTAGCAGTAGTGTATGTTTAAATTTGGCGCCTTGCCCCCGGGCCTATAAAATTGATCTGGGCCTAAAGAAGGTGAAACGAAAGAAGACCATTTATGAGAATGAAGGTATTAATCATTCACCTTTTCCACTTTATATGATTCATTTATAATCTTCAAGTACCTGGGCGACCGAGCTTCGCTCGGAGTTTTTAGCCAGAAATAGAATTTTATTTTTAATTTTACTTAAAAACAAAAAAAACAAAACACTTGAATAAATACAAAAAAATAACAAAGAAATACAAAAGTGTAAACTTTGTATCCGACCGGGATTCGAACCCGGACACCGGTGATTGTCAATTTTGCACCTTGGTCGCTTGACCATGATGCTTATGCCCGAGCGTGCGAAATTAGCGACCACATTTTGCGTGGAAAACTTCATGAAAATTCGAAAACACGCTTTTTTCCAGACATAAGACTAATCTAGATCGACATTTCGCCCCCGAAATCCCCCTTATACCAAATTTCAGCGAAATCGTTCGAGCCGTACCCGAGCTCGCTTTAAATATACATATTAGATAAATAACATAATCATAATGAATCAAGCAAATGGGGAATATGCGTGTTTTGTTTTTTCTTAAACAATGGCTTACATCCTTATATTATATACCTAATTGGAAAAATATATCCAACTCCAAAATACTAAAATTTTGTACAAAATAAAACGTGTGTGTCTGTACGTACGTAAGAAGTTATACTTCTTTGATGAATAGAACAAAAATAGCTAAAGATTTTATCCCGTATGTCACAACCTTCTGTAAAAGGAATGATAAGTTAATAAAAATAAATATATATTTTTTTATCTCTACTGATATAAAACACATCTTATAGATTTATGAATATTTGTTATCAGCTAACTTCATCATGTCGCTTTTTGGCTGTCGGTGTGCTCTCGCATCGTAAAAATTTTACTTTCATATCTTTTTCCAAATGCTCTTAAATAAGTATAACTTCAACAAATTTAAAACATATCATACTGATACTTTAAGCGCTTACCATTTTAGCGCGCTTGGCGTGACGTCATAGCTATGACAACATTACAATCAACGAATGAACAGGTCTAGATTCTTAGAACCTATCGCAAACACCAATCAACAGCGATCTGTTATAATAGATTTTGACATTAATATTCGGTCTAGCCAATGGGGTTGCGTTTAAACTACTATGAATTTCACACCTATTTTCACTTTTCAATAATAATTTTCTTAGTTGAGAAGAAATTACATTAAAAAAATATTCATATAGGTTAAATTCAGAAGCAATAAATATTATAAAAAAATATTTCAATCCTTTATTTAAATCACCCGCATATTCCCTATTAATAAATATACCTACTTTAAATGAGGCTTGCACCCGCAGTACCGCGGCTCCCGGGTACGTACATATATTTTGGAGTAGGTACGTACACACTTCCACGTAGGTACTATTCAAAAATGATTATAAAAAATGTATGACACATAATTAAATCTTACCTTATATTTATTTATAAGGGAAGTAACGTGTTCTGGGCTTATTGGAGATGACGTCTGTACTCGCGTGTATCTCAAGATAGGTGACATTACGAACTGAAAAATTGCTGACACCCACTGAATGGGTGATATAACCAAACCGACTTTGAAGGGGCTCGGGAACTCATGAAGGCCACAGCTGAAATAATAAGCAAATATGTAAATAAATCTTTAAACCTAGTCTCTATCGTAGTAGTAAAAAAAGTGAATTGACTTTAAAAGCATATGTTAGTCTTACAATACGTAAGGAAAATTGATTGAAACATTTTCATGAGTCAACATAACGGCTTTCGGTAATCCTGTAGACCCACTAGTAGCAGCTAATAATAGATTTGTCACTTTTGGATCGAAATTTGACGGTCTGAAAATGTAAATTATAAAAATTTATTCTCTATTAAAATAATAATCATTTTAAAATAATTTAGTTCTCTACATTCTTTTACAAATTAAGCTTTTCCTACCTGTCCGGACCTTTTATTACCCAGGATTAAAACATCTTATAAGTTATCCATATTCCAAATAACTTTCACAATACCGACTTCAAAATCACTTAAAATCATTCTAAGTGGAGGATTTTTTTTAACATAGGTATGCACTTATATAGTTTAACTTTTCAAGTATTACCTTGGTACTATATTAAACTAACTGCCTCGGTGGTGTAGTGGCTAGCATGTACGGCTGCACACCCAGAGGTCCTGGGTTCGAGTCCCGGTTCGGTCCTGCCCCTTAACTCGCACTGGTCGTGTCGATAAGTCGTCCCACCGGAGTATGAGAGTGACTGGAATAGAGAGTGCACCTGTGCCTGCGCGTACACTTGTGGACTACAATATCTCCTGCGCAGTTGGCTAGTCTCATTCCGATTGGCTGTGGTGTGTGGCCGTGGCCGGAATCGGTCTAGAGGTCGTTATTATTATTATTACTTATTAAAAATGTCTATATTTATTTACAAACGACTTCAATACCTCCTCCTTTTAAAGTAAGTCAAAAATGTGTAACTTTTACATACATAAAAATAAAATTTTCTTAAAACCTTTCACTCCTTATTCCGCACGAATAAGAATTAAGAAAAAGCATATTCACTCCTTGCAATTTACCTCCCAAAGTTCGTCTCTCAAAATCATTTGAAAATCAATTTTACCGTTACGAAATTTAAATAATGATTATGACCGCGTGAATAGCCGTGTCGAATAATATTATTACATAATTATAATAGAACTTTTAAATTATTTAATATGAATAAATTCACATTCATACTTGAAATTTTCTACGGTTATGTTATTATCGTCGTATTTGGTTAGAAATTCTGAAAAAGACATGTGTTCTTTTTTCTCTCCAAACGTTACAATATGTGCCGACATGTTCGACAGTTGCAAGGCTTCTTGAACATTGTTTACATTAGAGTTCTCACAAAATATCATCTTTGGGACAACACATTTCAGTGTCTCTTGGAGTTCATCTGAAATCAAAAATCATATTGTATTCTCAATTTTTTCATCATTTATAATTTATTCATAAAATATTTAAATGGAATTAGGCAGTATGGCGTAATAACCGAGTGCGCCAAGGTTTGAAAAAAACTTATTTTTGGCAATTGTGTAGAAATAGATTATTCTTAAAATCATCTGTAAAGTTTACGTCTTATATCGACACCTGCTAAAAACAACAACGTAACTTATATTAGTATTGTAGCAATTTTAAATTGGAACTTAAAATAATATACATATGTATATTATATATATGCGGAAACAATTTCCATATTTAAATTATTTCAAGTTACAATGCTATTCGTTGTAATTTGCATACCTATAGGTATAGAAAATCATTGAGTTTTGCCTTTTTCTTTAAATATTTTTGAAGATAGAATTAATTTAAGCATGTGGAGAAAATATAATAATAATAATTATAATAAACTCTTTATTGTACACTAAGAATAAAAGAAAATAAATAAACACAGAATAGAAATGTACAAGAGGCGGCCTTATCGCTAAAATAGCGATCACTTCCAGGCAACCTTTAGGTGTAGGAGAAAGCAAACTGCGAGAGGGAAGGGGTGTAAATAATAGAGTTAAATATATCACAATATATAAAAAAGTAGACTAGAAAAATGCACAAGTATATATGTAATATATACTTATATTATATGTAAAATACTTAAGTTGTTCTTATTGTTTATGGGTTTATTAAGGAAAACTACGCGGCAAAATAGCTATAAAAAAGAGTCGCAAAAGATCAAGTCATAAAGAATGGATATAATTGTGTCTCTTCATTAATAATAAATATATAATAATATATAAATAATGTGTGTGAGTGGGAAAGAGATATAAATCAATACTGACAAATTACTATTGTTACGTTCTGTATGTTACGTAAAATATTACTAATGTTGAGTTCGGGGATCGGAAATAAGGAACGTCTATCTTCTGCACTACAGATATGTCATTACTTCTGTACCACAAAAGTTCCTTAAGGCGCGGGGGTTAAAAAAACTCACGCAGTATAAATGTCGCAGCCAACTAGCTTAATTAGCCATTCAATTAACAGCCTAGTCTCTTAATTAAACGGCGCGTAATACAACATGTAATTATATAACATCAATTTAATTTTAACATTTAATTAGGTATATAAGGTAGCGTCTAATACAACATTTAATGAACTAGCTAGCAGATGCTTAGGCCATTCATAGAATAGGGTAACCGTGTGACGAAAATATATGAAATAAAAAATCTAAAGATTTTGAGCATTGTTTATTTATGTAAAGTAATTAAATGAATAGTTTATTTCGCACGGCTTATTCGGAAAAAAGGATAGGTTAGGACAGGACTGTCATTGCTCGGATAATTAGGTTGCTTGTGACATGAATTTACATGTGCCCTAGCATTCTTCCGTGTTCAGAAGTACAGTCCACACCTCTGGCACGTGACACATTCTTCCTACAAGCTGCTAACGATCATTCTTCAGGCAAGGCCCTAGGGCAATACAGATCATAACGCAATTTGTCAAAGCCCTCAAGCGTTGGGGTAATTCCAATAGACCGACACAGAAGAAATGTAACAAACGTATTGCTATTATGCTCTTGAGGCTTCGGAATACATAAGCCACTGGACGACTGCAAAATCAGGTAAGGAAGTGTCACGAAGCGTTCCGGAAGAACACATTGAAGAAAATTCTGCATATACCCACAGCAAGAACGGTCGATGGTGATAATCTAAAGACATGAACGAATAAATCACTGGACCAGACATATAAGCGGACGTACCTTTATCTGTCTTATTAGTAGCCAGGAAATTTCAGCCTTTGTCGTTTGTTTTTTGCGTCAGTCTCAAGCATTTACTTGTCAACAAACAATCTGCCAAAAATGACTAAATGTTCTGTTAAATGGTGTAAAAACTATAGCGGCGGAAGCAGCACTGTTTCTTTTCACTTGTAAATACATTATTTTATTACATTTATTGTTATTTATCACACAATTTAATAAAATTGTAAAATAAAATGTCATATTATCCAACTATGTTAAATATAGTCGATATTTCTATGTATTGTTGACATCTGACAACCATCATAAAATCCCTGGATTATACCATTCAGAACAAATGACTAAACTGTCGAGTGAGTCCATTTGACATCGACTAGTGCTTGACAATGTCGAAAAATATATCGATATTTGACGAAATAACTGAACGAATTGTGTTATTTGTACAGTACAATAACATAAAATACTTTTATCACAGTATCCTACAATCTGATGACAATAAATTTATAAAAATATTTTCTAAGTCACATAAAAATATAAATGCAAAAATTATAATTAGTATGTGTACTTAATTTTTTATTTTATTTTATACCACATTTATATACTTTGGAATATTATTCCATTGTAATAATAATAAAGATCATTTTATTTCAACACATAAATTACACAAAATCAAACAATAATGTTTTAGCACTAAACTTCTGGGTTGGCGATTTGTAATAAAACACTTTACTTTCACGATCTATTTTACTTTCACGATCCAACACTCACTTTAATTTGCAATCACTTTTTCTTTTTCCTAATTTCACAAATGTTTATTAAGAACTGAGCAATATTAGGACAGTGTCACATTTTTATAAGCTACCCGAGACAATCAATTGCCAATTAAAATAATTCAATAACAGAATCAACAAAATCACTTTATTTAATTAAATTAGCTTAATATTTTTTTAATCTTTAAAAAATAATTTTTATTATATATTAATGGAATATACACCCGATATTCATTTGTTCATTAACATTATTATAGGCCAACAGAATGCTGCCATCAATGCCATCGTATTTATATAAATCAAATTAAAAAATAATTATTATTTGACACATTATTATTGCCTCTTTAATTCATTTATTTTAATTTATTATAATAAATACAGATATTTTAAATTAAAAGATGTAAAATATGATGACTATGCTAACCAATGTCTAAAATGTCATTAATTGGTTCATCGATATATGTATTTTATCGATTACGTTCAAGCACTAGAAATATTGTATTGTGTACCTGTGTGTATAATAATGTAATAAAATCTTTGTGTGCGTTATGCGTCTTTTGGTTGAACGAGTTTTCATACATTTGTATTTTATGTCTCGTCCAGTGGTTTATTCGTTCATGTCTAAAGATATTTTAATTGTTTTGTGTTATAAGACAAATAAATGACAAAATAATAACAATGAGATTTCTACTGTACCTGAAGCAAATACTGGATCTCTCGCACATGGTCGCTATATCACTGTGGAGAAGGCAGGTCTGGAATAAAGCTTTTAGCACTGTCGATAACGATGTTATTCCGTACTTCTGCAAGAACTTTTCCAGCCTTCTGAATTCAATGAAACATACGTGATGTATCACTACCTTACACACACTACTATTTGTTTCTTAAACATGGAAATTTACGATTTACGTTCTTGCCTGCTAATTATCATATGTTGACAACTGTCTGAGGACAGCATGCTTCAGACGTGCCTTTGTAATTATTAATTATTGATGACATGACATTAAATGACATGTAAATAATAGATATATAGTTATACTCACATACTCCATAGTTCATGTCGATAGTAGCCACACTTAAACCTAAATAGAAACCGGCATACATTGGTATTGTCACATCAAGGTGATTGGGGGCCATAATGAGGATGACATCTTGGTACTTTAGGCCTATGTTTCTAAAACTTGTAGCACACCGCACTGTACGCTCCAGTGCAGACTTTGAAGTTTCTTTTTTGCCGGTGGATCCATCTATCTGTTAAAAATAAGAAATCGTGTAAGGAGGAATGTGTTAGAAATCCGTATTAATACTATATCTGTATTGATTCCGTATTAATATTATAAATCTAAAAGTTTTTTGAGTAGGTATGGATGTTTGTTACTCTTCCATGCCAGAATGGCTGAAGGGATCTCCATGCACAGAGATAGAGTATAGTTTGGAATAACACAGGCTACTTTTTATACGGTACGGTTCCCGTGGGATAGGGTTGTTTTTTGAGTTTCTACAGGGTGAGCCGCAGGTAGAATTATAAATCGTTTAAACTTTAAATAAAATGAACGTGTAATGTTCGTAAAACTCATTATTGTATATGCGACTTGTTTGTAATATGAATAAATATTTGCAAATATTTGCTGTACAATTCACATTATCTATAGAATGCGGCGAAGAAATAGAGATAAAATAGGATAACTAGCTATCATCATACCAAATTTCATCAAAATATATCTAGTGGCTTTCTCGTGATGCGGTCACAGATAGACGGAAAGACAGACAGACAAAATTTTTAAAAATTATAGATTCGGCCTCTGTATCGATAATAATGACTATTATGCAATAAGATTTTCCAAAAAATATTTAATGCACAGATTCGATTTAGATACAATTTTTATAAGTGGCCGGTAGGTGAAGAACAAATTCCGACCTGCCGTATACCACCGATTTCGCGCAGCTGTTTGTGAATTTAATAAAGATTAATAAATAATAATTAATAAATATAAATAATTTAGTGTGCGTGTTGTATGTATATAGGTTTGTGTATATGATAATAATACATAAATTAAATATTAAATAAACTATAAATATTATGAAATGAAAAGTTTCATATATAAATATGGTAAATTAAATATATTGTTATAAGTCACCTACAGATCCCAAAACAATAGTTATTAAAAAAATAAACTGTTTGTCTGTATGTCTGTTCGTGTGTGCGCGTTTCACGAAAAAAGGAATGAACTCACCGGCTCGAGAAGCCAGTACTATAACCCAACAGAACCTCTCCTGTCTTAATGGGGTGTCGCAGGATCGCTTACGCACTTAATCACGACACCCCGACGGCAGCTCTATCGAAGCAAGCCGCATAACGAAGCTTCCAAGGTCCTCTCTGCTGTCAAAGAAAGAGCAGGAACAACCCGCAAGGTATACCACCCACCGAAGTGGACCATCTCCCGGTGTGTCGCTTGGTTTCTTGCCCGGCTGGGTTGCCGGCGCTAATAAGCCCCCTCACTACGACAAGGTGAACACATATCGGCGGGGATGCGTTTAAGTCCTGCCTCAACTACTACTATTTCGTTCTTTCCAAGGCCTATTTAGTTGTCCCAAACAAGACTTTCATACTATTTTAAAAATATCCGAATAACTTTGTATTATTGTGCACTCACCTTTTAAGTACTTAGTCGAAATGAAATGAAATAAACTTTATTCAATTAGACTTATTACAAGTGTTTTTGAATCGTCTATTTAATGTAAGCGTCCGCGAGGAAGCTAGAACCGGCTCGGCCAGTTTTGCTGAGAAGAGCCGGCAAGAAACTCAACAATTGCTCTTTTAAATATCGAAGTTACATTTATTTTATTAACATAACAATTTGCGTGTATAGATAGCCCGCATATGAGTCAATATTTCTCAGTAGTCAGCTCTCTCTCTCAATCTCAGTTAAACCATTGGTTAGTTAGCGGTACAATAACTGTCAAGTATTATTTAAATAGTCTAATAAATAAACTTCACAAACAACGAATAAAATAGTTTTTCTCACGAAATAATTAAACCACGCTTTGCCATTTACAATATTGTTACTGAGTAAATGTAAGCAGAATGTAGAATACAAAAATCTACTCCTTGTTTCCTAGTGTAAATACGATAAATTTAATTTGTCCCATTCTGAACTTATTCCTTTCATAGCACTTTCCTCTAGTTAATAAAGCAATAAAATGACGCCTAGGGACGCGCTCGAAGAAGCGAGAGCAAGTCTCTAGTGCTTACTATAGTAGTGACTAAAGGGATAAAGATACCTGCATTATCATGTCTGGAGCATCCTTGAAGCTTTGAAATAATATTTTGCCCAAATGATGCCTGTCACTTGCTATACCCGATTCAGCCACCACTCGCGATGTCACCTCGTTGAAGTACCAGAATACGGCATTTGATATGATCTTACTCATTTCTGTAAAAAATATACATCATAAGCTTATTTACTTTATTGAGATACAAATCGGACTGATGAAAGTATAATATGAACTGTAAATATGGTCTTACTAAAAACAAATATAGAAATTTCTTGCTATAGGTAAAAAGTATCCTACATGTTGACCCGGACCACCAGCTACCATCATCCCAAATTTCATCAAAATCCCTCCAGTGGTTTTTCCGTGATGCGGTCATAGACAAACAGACAGACAGACAAAAATACTAAAAACTACAGATTCACCCTCTGTATCGATAATAATGTCTATTTGAATAAGATTCCAAAAAATATTTAATGTACAGATTCGGCTTTAGTTACAATTTTATTATATGTATAGATATGTATGTAGTTGTTTTCAAGTGAGATATGAATTATCTTATACCTAATATCAATTGAACAATTCTTGTATAAACATAAGTACCTGGGTTACCGAGCTTCGCTCGGAGTTTTTAGCCACACACACATTTAAAAAAAAACTAACTAAACATTTGAATAAATACAGAAAAAAACACAAAAGTAACAAATTTGTATCCAGCCGGGATACGAACCCAGACACCTGTAGTTGTCACACTTGCGCCTTGGCCGCTTGACCACGATGTTTATATCCTAGCGTGCGAGTTAGCAGCCATATTGTGCGTGGAATAATGTGAAACAAAACCGCATGATTACTCGAAAACACATGTTTTTCCAGACATAAAACTAATCTAGATCGATTGACCGCCCCCGAAAACCCCTGTATACTGAATATCATGAAAATAATTGGAGCCGTTTCCGAGATTCAGATTATATATTCATATACCATGGCAACTAACAGTTTTAACTAACGCGCTAACTCTCTTTCACTTTAATCTATCTTTGCCATGGTAACCGAACCGTAAATGAACGTTTATTAATGTAACAAAAAAATATTTAATGACTGGCAGCGCCCTTTGCAGCCACTTTTACATAGGTAGGTATAGAAAAAAATAGCTTTAATTTGATATATAAATAATGAATATACGCCATGAACGTATAAATGTAACAAAGTATAACCTGCTTACATCTGACTGCAAAGAGGTTTCGACCAAGTGCGCAAAGGCAACTATCACTTTTCAAGATCTATACGTATATTTCTGTGAAGTGGAGTATAATTCATTTTAATAACAACTACATCGATTTTGTTCCAAAATGTCAATTATTATATATTTAATTAAACATACTAGCACACTTTAATAGGTCCCTTTTATTATTGTGTATAAAAAACTGATTTTGAATAAATACGCTATGAACGTAGGAATCTTGCAGCGGGATCTTAGTCCAAAACTTGGGACCTGTTATTAAATAATAGAATAGAAATATGAAGAGCACCAAAACCAATACAAAGTGTCGGAGAATTTACATGTAATTGCATAATTATTATTATTTTGAAATAGGAATTAAATTCTAAGGAACTTTTAAAACCAAAAAATCATTAACAAAAGCGATTTAAAATTTAAAACTTACCAAATAAGATTGTAGTGAATTTTGTTTCTACTTTGACTAACAACTAGAAACTCTTCCACGCAGAACAGTAACGCGGTAAATACAGCTATTCGATGTGTTGAGAGAGTTGAATATACTCGAAGATGATTAAGAACCAAGATGGCGACGACTACGTACGTAAATTGAATTTAAGGCGATTAGTGTCCCCGATGGCCTTGCGTGTCTGGGCGGGGCTTAGCGCACTGCACCCGCGCACCCCGCAAAAAGCATCAAAAAAATCCACGCGCTAGTTCAACAAACAAGCCACGGGATAGATTATTGCCTACGAGCGATACAATCAGAAAGAGTCAAAAAGATGCAATGCTAGAATTATCGTATTATATAAGTAATATAATTAATTATATATAATTTATTATATTTATTGTTTTGTATTATTTTGGCAGATTCCGTTTATATAATTCTTTAGTTCGAGGAAAAAGAGAAATAGAATCAGTAAGTAATTATCAGCGATCTTAGTGTTATGCTCTTAGGTTATTTGGTGGATGATTTTTAGGATGTTTTTTATATGTGAGGTTTATACATGGTGTATTCATATTCAATGTTTCTATAATTGTTTAACATATTATATTTACAATGTTTTATAAATGACTTTTTATACGTATATCTTTGTTTTATTAAATAAAAGTAATTGCGCTACCTTTTTTTATCGTAAAATTGTTTTTTTTGGATACATTTTTTTTTTTCATTTTTTTGGAAAAGACAGAGTATAGACAAAATTTGTTCCAAATCGTTAGAGACGTTTCTGAGATACATATATATATATATATATATATATATATATATATATATATATATATATATATATATATATATATAATATGTAAAACCAAAGAATTTGGTTTTTGGTCATCTGAACGTGGGCGGAGCCGCGGGCAATGCTAGTATTAGTATAGATTTAATATAATAAACATTTTTATTATTTCTTTTATTTTCTTATATACGTAAATTCATTTCCTAACATGTAAAAAAGGTATAAGTATAATCCTCGCCAAAGTTTTTGGCTGCTCTAAATTGGCGCGAGCCGCTGCGCAAAAGGAAACGGTAACTGGCGAGGCGCGTGGGAGTGGCGGGTCACACCCGCAGCGCCCGAGAGCTCGTCCAGTGTAGTGTGCGTGACACGTCTGTACATGCATACAAAACACTCGAGTACTTAAAAAATTTCTAACTCCTATGTTATTTTTGTTATAATATTTATTTTATTACTTTTTGTCGTATTTAACTTTTGTTATTTATGTCTTACAAGTAACCTCGAAAAGGATTTCAATTTAATATTTAAAATGTGTGATGATTAAATGTATTTTATTATTATTTGTATGTGTATGTATTTATAATTTATTTTTTAAATTTATTTATTATTTAAAAATATATTTATTATTTAAAAATATATGTTACTTTATCATATATATGTATTTATAAATGTGTATTATCCACTCGAATGTGCGAGGTCACGGTAATGTTACAGTATTCTAACTTTATACAAACGGTCGGAAATCGAGGTATACCTACACGCCTCGAGTTCGGTATACAACCGTGCGTCGTATAATTGGATACGATAATTGTATAAGGTGGTTGTTATGTTATGTAACTTTTATAATTTGATACAAAAATAAACATTTTATTCGTCCCCTAACTTCGCTAATGTTAAACAAAAAAGTATCGAGACATCGTATGTTTTAAAAATAAAAATAATTAACAAAAAATAAAGTATTTTTAATTAAACTTTTTATCCGAATGCGGATTTTGTATACTATTAAATTTAACAATAAAGCTTTTCGTATGTCTTAGTCGAGGTGAAAATATTTCAAAATCTCAAATTTATAAGGGTCACATACCACCCTTATAAATTTGAGATTTTTTAATTAAATCTACAAATAATATTTTTTAAATAAAATATATAATATTTGAAATCACAAAACTAGAAATAAACTCAAGTAAGTAGATAAAATTAAATACTGGCCGCGGGCACTCGGTCAGCCCCATCGCGTGGTTACGTACCGCTCGGCTGTATGTAATTATTTCAAGCACAGGGCCGAGTTACAATACTGTATGTATAACATAAGCGTGGCGAGGTCCTGCTAGCGCCAACTTGAGGGCAGCCAAAAAGTTTAGCGAGGATTATACCTATTCATATTTTTTCTACTACAACTACAATTAATTGCGGTTATATAATTTGGTACTTACATTACTATTTGCATTTTCCTAGCCCTTTCAATCGCATCCTTCTTTAATTTACGTTTTCGTGGCATTTTTACTAAATCACTATTTTCACAACTTATTAATTACAAAATATTAGTTCTACACTAAGTATAATTTTTAAACGTCTTTATGCGCGGAATGTTTCTGAAATTTTTAGATTAATCACCAAAAACTTATTAACTATTATTATTATATATTTTATAAAAATAACAATAATTATACCTGCATAGAACTTAATTTTTACATTAAACTAATTAAAAACGGTTCAGTAGTTTTAATAATATGGATTAAAACGTGTAACTAAAACTGAAATAGTTTTAGTAATTACTCCTTATTACAAATTGTGTGTGTTGTTTGTCCTTCTTTCACATCGAAACGGCGTGACGGATTGGCGTTATTTTTTGTGTGGAGATAGTTTGAGGGCTGGCGAGTAACATAGGCTACTTTTTACCGCGGGATATTATCTAATTCCCACGGGAAAACACGTTATTACACAATCCAAAAAAATCAATTCTATTATATGTATAGATAATATGGAGAATATTCATAAAAAAATAAGAAAAAGCTTTAACTACGTGATTGGGGTGTACACAAAAATTTATATCCATACTGATATTATAAATGTGAAAGTGTGTGTGTTGTTTGTCCTTCTTTCACGTCGAAACGGCGTGACGGATTGGCGTTATTTTTTGTGTGGAGATAGTTTGAGGGCTGGCGAGTAACATGGATTACTTTTTACCGCGGGATATTATCTAATTCCCCCGGGAAAACATGTTATAATACAATCCAAAAAAAAAACAATTTTATATGTATAGATAATATGGAGAATATTCATAAAAAATAAGGAAAAGCTTTAACTACGTGTTTGGGTGTACACAAAAAATTATACCCATACTAATATTATAAATGTGAAAGAGTGTGTGTGTGTGTTGTTTGTCCTTCTTTCACGTCGAAACGGCGTGACGGATTGGCGTTATTTTTTGTGTGGAGATAGTTGGAGGGCTGGCGAGTAACATAGGTTATTTTTTACCGCGGGATAATACAATCCAAAAAATATTTACATATTTTTTTAAATACTTATTGAACTAGACTTTATTATCGATACGGAGGCCGAATCTATAGTTTTTAGAATTTTTGTCTGTTTGTCTGTCTGTCTGTCTGTCTGTTACTGCAACACGGAGAAACCACCGAAGGGATTTTGATGAAATTTCATATGATGATAGCTGGTTAGCCGGTTCAACATATAGGATACTTTTTACCGCAAGAAAATATCTCATTTCTGAGAAAAAATACAAAAACTGCAATGTAAGAGTGTACTAATATGTAAAACTAAAGAATTTGGTTTTTGGTCATCTGAACGCGGGCGGAGCCGCGGGCAATGCTAGTATTAGTATAGATTTAATAAACATTTTTATTATTTCTTTTATTTTCTTATATGCGTAAATGCAGTTCATGGTAGAATCCACGCCAAACTTTTTGGCTGTTCTGAATTGGCGGGAGCCGCTGCGCAGAAGGAAACGGTAACGGGCGAGGCGCGCGGGAGTGGCGGGTCACACCCGCAGCGCCCGAGAGCTCGTCCAGTGTAGTGTGCGTGACACGTCTGTACATGCACACAAAACACTCGAGTAAAAAATTTCATACTCCTTTGTTATTTTTGTTATAATATTTACTTTGTTACTTTTTGTCGTATTTAACTTTTGTTTTTCGCTCGGAGTTTTTAGTTACAAAGTACAATTTTCTTAAAAAAAAACTAAAAACTTGAATAAATACAAAAAAATAAAAATAAATTATACCTTTGTATCTGACCGGGATTCGAACCTGGACACCTATGATTGTCAATCTTGCGTCTTTTTTTTTTTAAAAACTAAATACTTGAATAAATATAAAAAATAAAATAAAAGTAAAACTTTGTATGCGACCGAGATATTTGTGTTATGAATATGTATAATACTTATATACAATACAAACATCAATAGTTAACACAATATTAAAAATATAACACAGACCGAATGTGGAATTAGATGGCATACAAGGCACAGTTTATATCTGTCACTAAAAGAATGATTTTTTTACAAGTCTCTGTTTTAATGAAAGTGAGCCAAAAGAATAGAATTATGAAAATTCCCAAAAAGACAAATAAATCTCATATTAATATCGTCTGTTTATTTCAATGTATGTACTTACTCCGTCATAGAAATCGTTGTGAGCTTATTACAATTTTTTAAGGATCTCTATGTTTTTTCCGCAATGCGAGGAATACTTCTTAGTTCTTATCTACTTCGATAAAATAAGATTCCGATGAATTGAGAACTTCCTCGTTTTTGGAAGTCGGTTAAAAATGTAGCCTGTATTCATGATACAAGATACAAGCTATGTATACATTTCATTTCATTCCGTTGAGTCATCACAGCTTGAAGAGATAATTAACTAATATATGAAGTCATTTATTAATTATTAGTATAAATTAATAATTAACAACTTGTTTTTATGCGTTATCTCAAGAACTATATCCGCATATATAATATATAAATAATCCGCCAGATATACTCGTATAATATATCTATGCATATGTATGATGATGTTATATCTATACATATAATAAAATTGTAACCAAGTCGAATCTGTACATTAAATATTTATTGGAAAATCTAATTGAAATAGACATTATTATCGATACAGAGTCCGAATGTATAGTTTTTAGAATTTTTGTCTGTCAGTCTGTTACCGCGTCACGAGAAAACCACTGGACAGATTTTGATGAAATTTGGTATGATGATAGCAGGTTATCTGGGTCAACATATAGGAAACTTTTTACCGCGGGAAAATATTTCTGAGAAAAAATACAAAAACTGCATTGTAAGAGTATACTAATATGTGAAACCTAAGAATTTGGTATTTGGTCATCTGAACGCGGGCGGAGCCGCGGGCAATGCTAGTTATTTATATAATTTCAAATGTGCCTTACCATATATTTATTTATTGCGGCGATTGTGGTGGAAAGATTCCGTATTAGCAAGTCGCAGAATTAACTTACGACCGTTAGTCACTATTTAGTCTGTAGATGTGTATAAAAGTCGTAGAGAGATTGCCTATTATATTATTTTTTTAAACATTTAAACAGCCATTGGAACATTATCTTATCGATATACGAGTAAACTGAATTGTGAAGTTTACAAGTACGAAGAACTAATAGATAATAATGTTCTACTATGAGGTTAGGTTCTGCATAAATATCAGATATCAGATAAGCGGGGCAGGGATGAAGGATAGCCTATTTTCGAACCCAGGATTCATTCTATATCCTTTCAAATCCAATTTTATTGAATTTTATTGAAATTATTTAGCAGCGTGAAAAGATAACAGACAGAGTTACTTTCACATTTACGTGTATAATATTAGATTACTTTAAAAATATTTTTGAAGTAAATAAACTGCGTCGAATGTCGCAACGTTTACGAACTACAAAGACACGACGTGTTTACTGTTAAAAATTATTATTTATGACCAGGGGCGGCCTTAGCCATTGCGAGGCCCCGGGCAAGAGATCTTTGCGAGGCCCTTGTCTTTTATGGAATTTATGTGAATTGAAAATATTTTTAATGATGATGCTTGATGAGAAATGTAAAAGTTATAAATAAATAAATTTAAAGTTTTAAAATTGTATATTGGAAATTCAGAAAAGTTAACAAGCACCAAAAAGACAAAATTATTTTGTCAACATTTTCAGGTTTTGCGTGACTTACTATTAATTCTATCAACCGTTTTGAATATTTTTTTCAGAGATAGTGGACATTATTTGTATCTTTTTAGCAGCGCTAGATTCACACTAGAAGCACTCTGGGTTAGTGCTCAGGGCGACAAATTTTTAGGGGCGGCAAAATTCGGAGGGTGGGGAAAAAAATGTCTTCACGTTATCGAAAATGCTTTTTTTATTTCCCAAAAAATGAGTTATTAAAAATAACTAGTAGATACATTTTTCGAACAATTAATACTACTTATAAATTATTTTTGCATTTTTCATAAAAATTAATATATTTTTTTTATCAAAACTATTCATTTTGTGCAAAGTTGCCATAATAGGGCTGCATTTTTATAGTGTCCAAGGGCGGCACTAAGATTAAATCCGGCACTGCTCTTTAGAATTCACGAGCTCGAAGGAGCTCGGTTGTTTGGAAGGCTTGTGTGGGAACACAAGCTTTCTAAACAGGTCGACCACGTAAAGACTCCTTAAGAGATTTAAATGTTTAATATGACGCATATGCCGGATCCATCTTAATCTTATCCGAATCCATCTCTGAGTAACCCATAAGGAATTGCTTAAGTATGGTCCGGACAATGCGTAGGGACTATGGAAAATATGGAAAACTAAAAGAGTCTATGGAATGGAGATGCTTGGATGGGCTACAAAACTGGGCTATTGGATGAGACTACCGAATGTCTTTCTCAACAGTCTCAGATTCAATATTTGGCAGACGGTGACTCGCCTCCCACTAGCGGCATAGCGCGTCGGACACAACATCAGTGTGGTCGGCTAAGGTTATCGAGAAATGTGCACCGGTTTCACCATCGCAAGTGCTCGTGAGTTTTCACGTTATTTTATAGATTGAGCACTTCTACCCTTTCAAGGACTTGGCTCTTGCGCTTCACTTTGGGCGGCCAATGAAGGAATGCCTCTGGGCTAAAGAGTCAATAGTTGTACAGCTTTTTAATACGTTCTCTAAACTTGATAATCCGTTCACAATCCGTTTTCTAAATTTAACCGTTTTAACATACAATCTTTGTGCAGCCGAAGTCGTGAAACTTTAAATATTTACCTAAGTGTTTCCAATTGCAAAGTTCTGCACTGGACGCAATTCTTTATATTCTATTCTGAACAATGGACAGAAGAATACCTAAAAAATACCTGCTTTCTTTTGATGGCATCTTGCCTTTTTGAACTACCAAACTCAATTTTTCTACTGGCATCACAATCGCGCGAACTCATTAAGAAAAAATTTTTTGCACATAAGATTAATAAAAAATTACAAGCAGTTGCACGCAGTTTTTTTACTAATTCACTCTACTATAATTACTATAATAACGTAAAATTTAATATTAATGCCTTATTGACTTAATCGCTACATCCTTGTACTGGCGCGATGTGGGTTTGTAATGTCCGGCAGGAGATTCTGATCCACTTGGGTTGTTGTGCGAAGGCGCGAGGCCCCTACAAGAGCGAGGTCCCGGGCGGTTGCCCTGCTTGCCACCTCGTAAGGCCGCCACTGTTTATAACTGAACCTTATCATAAATTATGTGTATGTATCGTAACATGAGTATCTTTACAGTACAAAAATATTTGTATTAACACGGTAATGTTATGCAATTACCGTGGTATTAATAAGTAGTGAAGCGCGCACATACAAAAAATATTATCCGTTGTCCTCCGACTATGAATTTGAAAATTATAATTTTTTATCAATTTTTATACAGCAGACTTGACGCAAGTGTTACAGATCCCTAAATTTTATCAAATGAATTTGAGTAGGCAGGTACTAAATATAAAAAAGGTTTATCAACACTCTTAAGGTGTGTGGTAATAAAAATTATTGTTTTTGTTTACATAATATGTTCCCTAGTATTAAAATACTAAAGAGGTCAAGTCTGTAGATTAAATTTTATTTGTAAATCTTTTATAATAGATAATGGTGTTATAAAAGTGCTTGAAACTGTTGCATTACGAGTATTTTAATATATGTAAGTTAGCATGATTATTAATTACTTAATCGTGTAAAATTAACAGCTATTCGTGTCTTATATCTCTAAACGAAAACAACCACAATCAAACAATCCTTAAAAAAATTGATAACAACGACAGTGAAAATGATGTATGGACCGTTAGCATCATTTTTTCATTCTCCTTAGATTGAAAAAGAAACCAATTCTCAAAACTGTAACAAACAAGAGTTATAGTGATAGCTATGTCTTTTTGTCCGGCGCTATTTTTAAATAAATACTACCTACTATAATATCTACTCAACCAGCTTACGTAGAGCGAATCGTTACTCTCCTAGATCATATACGAGTATGTACAAGTGTTTATATTTGGATGCATAATTTTGGTAACGTGTGGATCCATTATTATAAGTTCTATGACTTTTCCTTAAAATCGAAATATACCGTTATGGTGTTTACTTTCTTCCTTTTAACAAAGTTATCTTTCTAATGGTATTTTGATTTATTAAATAAAACTATCTTTTCGGATTATTTCGCGGATTTATTTTGATTTTTGGTTCCCGACGTTTCGAATGCTTTACAGCATCCATGGTCACGGGAGAGACTGAGGTGTTACATGTCTTGAATGTATTTTGATTTGTTAAAACTCTATGAAAAATGACAGAAGATTGTCGTCTATCACCCATTGTGATGAAAGTTAATTACGTATCACACACCACTTACCTAACATTATGCAGAAAAAAACAGGCTTTATTCAATTAAGACAAATGCACAGAGCCCTAACTCCTGAACTAGAAAACTGTGTTTCAGGAGCTAGTACCTTCCCATATCAGTCGTACATATTCAATGCATTAAATTACACGTTATAATAAGATACGTTAATGTAAACAAAAAAGGAAAATATATATACTACAGTATTGAAATCTTATCATGAAGAAAAAAATAAGCTCAAATAAATCTATATAATCTATATATCCTGACTGATTCATCAACCTAGAGCCTAAGCCACGAGGTTAAAAAACTTGTAATTTTTGTAGCTTTTTATGATGTAAACATCCACTAAGAAGGATTTTTGGAAATTCCACCCCTAAAAGAGCAAAATAAGGGATGAACGGTTGTGAGGATATCAGTCATTTTCAGAGTTAGAAGCATGAAATTTCATATACCAGTTTAGGTATGGTTAGAAATAAATAAATATGTACTACAGCGTCTTTAAAAATCTATCCCCTAAGAGGGTGAAATAGGGGTTGAAAGTTTATTTGGGACGTCCGTCATTTTTAAAGTAAGAAGTATGAAATTTCATATACAAGCTTCTGGTTAGAAATAAATAATTAATAACTATATATGTATTTCAGCGTAATTTTCTCATATTACTACTTGTACTTAGTAGCGTGACCACGAGTTTCGTCTGAGTGTTCTTAATTTTTTAATAATCCTTACTAACATACTTATGTAAAACTAGTTAGTTTTTTTTCTTTATTTGCGCATCAGAATTATACATATAAAACTGATCGTGTTTTTATTGCCATATAGATTATAATTCATTTATAAAATGACATTGTGTATTAACATTTTTTTAGGGTTCCGTAGCCAAAAGTTATTTTTATATCTGTCACAGCCTTTTTACCCAGAGAAGATTGGTATTTTATAGCTGAAATTTCGCGGCCTAGTGGGGAATATAATCCTGGATTAAAGATACATATATTACGCCAGTTCATCATGTCTCAGTACTCCATAAGAAGAGAGAGAAGAAGAAGAACGAGTGGAGTACTCAGAGACGCACAAAAATTGAATGCTATTTTTGGATAAGTATTTCAATAACTTTTTAGTTTAGAAATAAAAATCAACAAATACAGCTAAAATTAAATAAATTATATTGCTATATTTTATTACAATATATTTTTTTTAAATGTTTAGAAATAAAAATCAATAAATATTGTAAGGTACTTTAGTGCCATTTTTGGAATTTTTGAAATCATTTTTATAAAATAGTGTGTAGGCACTGTCTGTAACAATTATATGTGTTTGAGACGTCTATAACCTTAAGCCTAGTTCGCATTAAGCTAGTATTTTAGTCTAGTAGCGAGTAATTTAGTAGCTAAATTACTCGCTACTCACCAAAAATCGTTCGCACTTTGGTCGAGTACAGTTTACAAGTGAGGGGTGTTTTGCAAGATGAACAGCCTACAACGCAATAAAGTAAATAAACTGATTAAGCTGATCGTAACGGCTATTTTAGAAGAGGTGGATGAGGAAATTTGTGTGATTAATAAAAAGAAGCTATGGGTACGAAAATGGATCGAAAGACGAGATAAACTAGGAGCTACTAATTGTCTTCTGAAGGAATTAGCATTGGAAGATCCCAAAGAATACTTCGATAGTTTGAGAATGTCCGGAAGTTTATGTTTATTATGGCGGCAACTAATGAACTCGACTAATTCGACAGGTTCGTACTTGTTTAGCCGGTGAACCAGTGAGCTCGGACGCGTGGTGGGGGCTGCTACTCGCCCAAAAAAATAGAATAAAATGGATTGACTCGACTAACTTACTTACTAAACTAATCGACTAAATTTTTAGTGTTCAGACACGTTTAGTTACTAAATTACTCGCTAGTAGACTAAAATACTAGCTTAATGCGAACTAGGCTTTAAGTCTCTCCCGTGACCATGATTGCTGTGAAGTATTCGAAACGTCGGGAACCAAAAATCAAAATAAAATACGCGAAATAATCCAAAAAGATAGTTTTATTTAAAATGTCAAATATTCGCGTAAATCTCATAATATTTGTTTAGGATAAATAGGTATAGTGCAAAATTTTATTATATATTATTATTTATTTATTTATTTAATCATTTATTTCAGGCAATATTTACAAAAGGATCTTAAAAATGTAAACAGAGGCCCATAGCATATATACAATAAAACTAACATATATATTAATTATAAAACTTAAAAACTATTTAACACGTAGTGTTAGTAATTATTATTTATTGAATAAATATACATTTATTTATTTTATTGAATACATTTTTACGCATACATCATACTACGTTACAATTTTACAAAAAAATCATATCATAATAGTCATGTTTTATTCTCTTTTCATTCTCATGGCGAGCTCTTTTAATTTTGTCCTATCTATTTTTGTTGTGGCGGTTGTTGGAAATTCTTTTACAAATATCACTCCTCCTCTCAACTGTTTAGGGTCTGACAGCGTTTCTGTAAAATTTAATTAGGTAGGTATATTTAATTTTTAATTGTTTTTGATTTATATAAAAAGTGATAGATATGTATACCCTATATAAGACAAAATATATGTTGTAGCTAGAATGGGTTAGTTTTCAATTTTATAACATTGGGAATTAGAATGAGAAAGCATAGTTTTGATATATATCACAAGCCAAAATTAACAGTAGAAGAGAATACACTACTAATTGTATGAAAGTCTTTTGGCAAGTTAGTTTGTTTTATTACATACTTTTAACCAAATCTTTAATATCCTGTGCAGTAACATGGAAGTCATCGCGAGCAATTACGACCGCGACTGGTAAATCCCCACATTCAGGATCAGGAATACCAGTCACAGCAACATCTAGCACGCCCGGGTGTTTCATAATCACACTTTCTAGTTCCACAGGTGATATCTGAAATATATTACATACCTATATATTTTTATTGATGTAATGTTAGTTAGGATTGATATGTGCTATTTGTAAGATTTCATCGTTTTCATTAATAGTTCATCCGAGACATATCAGACTCTATCCAATATCTATTAATTCGATAAAATAGTGACGGTGTACCTTTTTGCATTTTCAGTTGATTCGATTACCGGTTCAGATCACCTCTTTAAAAAATGCAGTTAATCTTATTTTTAAAAATAAAATAATATTTCCTTTGAGTGAAACTTGATATCTTCAGTGTTTAAGAGAATTTTCTTCCATGTCCTATGCCTTCGTTTTACGATGTTAGAGTCGATATGTATAATTTGTAAGATTTCGTCGTTTTCTACAATTCTAAGACGAAATGTTTGTTCGAGAGGTTTTACGCTTCCCATCGATTAATTCGATAAAACAGTGACGGTGTTCTTTTTTGCATTTTTATTTGATTCGATTCCCGGGTCAGTTAAGCTTTTTGTAAAAAAAATTAAATGCAGTTATGCATGCAATGCAATGCGCGTAAACAACATGCAAGTGCCCTCTCTATTCCTATCACTCTCATACAGTACGACAGTATGAGTCATACTCCGACGGGAGTTAAGGCGCTGGACCGACGGCTTTTCGTGCTCGCCGAGGCACTGGGGTAAAATATCGCCAAGTTAAAACTCCGGGCTGTTACTGAGGCTTACTATACAGAAAGACTCAATAAATAAACTCGGCCTGACCCGGGACTCGAACATGATGTGCAGCCGTACATGCTAGCCACTACACCACTGAGGCAGTGAGAGTCTACTATATGAAGGTATTTAACGTAATATACGTTCTTGTTTAAAATAATTTACATGATTATGATTATTATAATTTTAAATTTTAATATTTCAAATACCTGGTGATTATTATATTTGAGTAATAATTTTATGCGGCCTAAGAAATAAAAATTAGAGTATTCATCTCTGCATACGATGTCTCCGGTCTTGTACCATCCATCTTCATCGAAAGCTTCCGCAGTCTCTTCGGGCTTATTGTAGTAACCCTGGCATTTAAATAAAAGATCAACGACAAGTTTTTACTTATACTTCCTTATAATTATGTATATTCGCCCTTCCACTGAACCTATTAAAACCACGCAGATATGTATACTTGATGTCTCACAGAAACTACTTTGTTACTTATCATTTTTCTAGTCTCTACCTAAAGAAACTAGCAAAATGAAAAATAATGTACATATGTCATTACCGACTCCTAAGCTATCTGTATCATTATCACCTCCAGGTAAATTTCTAAGAAATTAATTAAATTTCTAAGAAATCTATTGTTAACCGTAACGCCGGCGTGTCCGCGGCCGTTGAGGGATTAAATCACGTTGATCTATTGCTAACTTACATAGATATTATTTAATACGTAGGTAGATAGATACATTTTACTATAGTGATGGGTATGGGATGGTTCATATTATCAAATAATATACTTCGTATTAAACCATATAAATGAAGAAGTATATCGGAACCGAATGAACCTGCCCGGTCTTATAGATCTTCTTAGGATTGCTTACACACTCAACTATGGCACCCCACGAGTGACCTGCCGAGGCAGATCAAAATTACAACAATGGGATTGCTGCCGCGGTCTACTCTGCTATAAGAAAAGTAACAGATTCACTTCCGGCTGTAGATTATTGGACGCTAATGTGTCACCCACCACGACAAGGTGAACATACATCGAGATAGACTATGACCTCCACAGTGCACTTAGACCACAGTTAGGAGCTAGGGACGCATCCGAGTGGAGCCAATGTAGGTCTTAACAATACACATATAGATATAATAAAAATTAACGCGAATATTTGACATTTTAAATAGAACTATTTGTTCAGTTTTTTACGCGGATTTATTTTGATTTTTGGTTCCCGACGTTTCAAATGGAAAAGTCAGAAAAGATAGTTTTATTTATTATTTTATTTAGGTAAATAAAAAATATATACCTTGCAAACACTAGGCCCCTTTAATCGCAGTTCACCAGGTACATTTGGTTTACTGATAGTTTCATTCGTTTCTAGGCTTACAATCTGCAAAACAAAATTTAAATACATTGCAAGTTTTATCTAGTCAAATAAATCAAATAGTTTTAAATATATATTTTTTTTCACCCTCCTTGGGTGATTACTTACTTTGTAAAGCGAAACGCCCAAAGATTGTCCGATAGAGTTGCTAGGTGAATGCACGCCCATTGAGAATATTCCTGATATTTCCGTCAATCCATAACTGTTGTGAATGTGTGTTTGCGGCGATTCTTTCTAAAGTTCATATATTCTCATTATCTTTAATAGATACTAGCGATATTTCGCTCGGGTTCGTCCCTAGCTTGGTTCCCCATACAAATTATCACCTCTATTTTCACCTGCTTAAGGGATGAAAACTATCCTATGTCCTTCCCAGGGTCCCAAACTATCTTCTTACTAAATTTCATCTGAATCGGTTCAGTAGTTTCGGAGCCTATTCGAATACAAACAAACAAACAAAAAACTGATTTTTCCTCTTTATAATATTAGAATAGATAAGATCATGTGTAGTGTCCATGTGTAAAAAACGTTTGGTCAGAATAATTAATTATTAACAGCTTATAAAATTGAATTAAAGGTCTCTGATGTTATTCTTTTTCGATTATGTATTTAATTTTATATGATAATTTTAATAACTAGCGACTTATCCTTGTTTCTCTCTGGTACATCCCTAGGTGCCTAACAAGAGCTGTTAAAGTAACATAACGGTAATATAGCTTTCTATTGGGGGAAATAATGCAGAATAGTATTTTTAGATATTATAGAGTATACACCCTACATATAAATATTAATTTTGTCTCTTTATAATAAACAATCAGAACCCGCGGCTTCGTTCGCGCTAAAAATACAAAAAAATCTCTAAAAATGTAGTTTCATACAAACTTTCATCCCCTATCCCCCCTTACCTTCATCCTGAATTTCGAAGAATGCTAAAATACGTATTTATTTAATTTTATTGAAAAGCAATAATACCAACTTTCAAATAATTCTGATCATAAAAATATTTTTGGATTGTATAAAAATATTCTGCTATAAAAAGTATCCTATGTCACTCTCCAGCCCTCCAACTATCTCCACACAAAAAATTACGCCAATCCGTCACTCCGTTTCGACGTGAAAGAAGTACAAGCAAACAAACAAACAAACAAACACATTTTCACATTTATAATATTAGTATGGATATTAGTGCACATATTTGAAACCAGATTTTTTTACCAAAAATCATTTTTTCTCGAATTTCCAATTTTTCGTGAAGCTTACCCATAAAACTTTATTTGATGATTTAATATTTTTTTAACCCAGACACATCGATGCAGCCGTTCTTAAATGATGTCCTTACCAATTTAATTTTTAATTACGTAGATTTTATTGGTGTGTAATATTTGTAAATATTTTTATGAATGAAATACTACGCGTCTCTACGCCACAAAAATTAATTAAAATTTGTAAGCTTATAAATAGAAAACGGTATAATGTACGTACGGTCATTTCATTCAATAGCTCCTCGGAAACTACGCTGCCCCCAACCAATATATATTTAAAAGAAGTAAAATCACACTTTTCCTTCAGTGAATATTTGAACAAGCTCGTCAAGAATGTGGGACTGATTATAAAGAATTCTGGCTGAAAATGTACCAAAACAGTGTTAAATTATATCATTATCAGTAGCGTATGTTAATATTTGGCGCCCTGGGCCTATAAAATTGACCTGGGCCTAAAAAAGGTGAAACGAAAGAAGACCAACGAACAACAACGAAGAACGAAAAAGGTATTAATCATTCACCTTTTCCACTTTATATAATTCATATATAATCTTCAATAACATAATCATAATAAATCAAGCAATAGGGAATATGCGTGTTTTGTTTTTTCATAGCTCACATCGTTATATAATTGGAAATAAAATATCTAGCTCCAAAAAATTATTGTTAGTACCGATCGCAAACACCAATCAACAACGCTCTGTTATGATAGACTTTGACGTCACATTCGATCTGACCAATGCGTTTGCGTTTGAAATACTTTGAAATTCACACCTATTTTCGCACTTTGAAATAATTATATTATTCATCAAGAAGAAATTACATTAAAAATGTTGATATAGGCTAAATTCAGAAGCAGTAAAGATTATAAAAAAAATATTTCATCTTTGTTTAAATCACACGCAAATTCCCTACTAATAAATAGACTTTCGACTTGACGCTTGTTGCTGCATCACCCCGGCCTCGGGGCCGGGGTGCAGCCGGCGCGAGCCGTTCATATATTTTGGAGTACGTACGCACTTTCACGTACTATTCAAAAATGATAATTAAAAATGTATGACACATAATTAAATCTAACCTTGTATTTATTTATAAGGATGTTCTGGGCTTATTGGAGATGACGTCTGTACTCGCGTGTATCTCAAGATAGGTGACATTACGAACTGAATTATTGCTGACACCCACTGAATGGGTGATATAACCAAACTGACTTTGAAGGGGCTCGGGAACTCATGAAGGCCACAGCTGGAATAATAAGCTAATAAATAAATCTGTAAGCCTGGTCTCTATCTTAGTAGTAAAAAATTGAATTGACTTTAAAAGCATAATATATTCTTACAATACATGAGGAAAATTAATTGAAACATTTTCATGAGTCAACATAACGGCTTTTGGTAGTTCTGTAGATCCACTAGTAGCAGCTAATATTAGATTTGTCACTTTTGGATCGAAATTTGACGGTCTGAAAATGTAAATTCTAACAATTAATTCAATATTCAAATAAGAATGATTAAATACTTTACTTACTTCTCTACATTCTTATACAAATATACTTTCCCAACCTGTCTAGACCTTTTATTCCCTAGGATTAAGACATCTCATAATTATTGTTATCCATATTCCAAAAAATTAAATACCGACATCAAAAATTCAAAATCAATTAAAATCATTCTAGGTAGAGGATTTTTTTTAACAGAGGTATACGGTTTAACTTTTCAGGCACTACCTATTAAAAATGTCAATATTTATTTATTAACAACTTGAGTACCTCCTCCTTTATGAAGTAAGACAAAAGTGTATAACTTTTACATATATAATAAAAAAAAACATACAAACTTTGACTCCTTATTCCGCATAGAATAAGAATTAAGAAGTAGCATACTGACTCTTTGCAATCTGCCTTCCAAAGTTCGTCTCCCAAAATCATTTCAAAATTATTTTTCCCATTACGAAATCCTCTCGAAATATAATTTAAATAATAATTATTATTACCGCGTGAATAGCAACTGTCAAAAAATATTATTACATAATTCTATTAGAACTTTTAAATATATGTGTACTTTAATATTATAAAGAGGCAGTTTGTTCCTTTGTTTGTTTGTTTGTTTGTTTGTTTGTTTGTTCGTTCGTTCGTTCGTTCGATTGATTGTTTGTTTGTTTGTTTATTTGTATTGTTTGTTTGTTTGGTTGTTTGTTTGTTTGTTTGTTTGTTTGTTTGTTTGTTTGTTCGTTTGTTTGTTTGTTTGTTTGTTTGTTTGTTTGTTTGTTTGTTTGTTTGTTTGTTTGTTTGTTTGTTCGTTCGTTGGTTCGTTTGTTTGTTTGTTTGTTTGTTTGTTTGTTTGTTTGTTTGTTTGTTGGTTTGTTTGTTTTTGGTTTGTTTGTTTGATTGTTTTTTTGTTTGTTTCTTTGTTTGTTTCAGGAACTATTAATCCGATTTGAAAAAAACTTTTTGCATTAAATAGCTTGTTTATCGAGATAGGCTATATATCATCTCGGAAAAATGTGCGATTAGACTTGTTTTTCTCTAAGAATGAACCCGAAGCGAATCGAGCGAGGGTGACTCGCTAGTATTTAATATGAATAAATTCAGATTCATACTTGAAATTTTCTACGGTTGTATTATTATCGTCGTATTTGGTCAGAAATTCTGAAAAAGACATGTGTTCTTTTTTCTCTCCAAACGTTACAATATGTGCCGACAAGTTCGACAGTTGCAAGGCTTCTTGAACATTGTTTACATTAGAGTTCTCACAAAATATCATCTTTGGGACAACACATTTCAGTGTCTCTTGGAGTTCATCTGAAATCGAAAATCATATCCTATTCTCAATTTTTATCATTCATAATTTAATAATATAATATTTAGATGGGATTAGACAGTATGGCGCCATAACCGAGTGCGCCACTTATAAAACTTATCTTTATAGTCATGTTTCGAATTAAAAAAAAAAACTTATTTTTGGCAGATGAATAGTTATTTTTCATATAATTTTTAGAGATTACATCTTATACCGACACCTGCTAAGAACAACAATGTAACTTAGTATTGTAGCAATTTTAAATTGGAACTTAAAATATATGCGGAAATAATTTCCATACTTAAAATAATTCAATACTAAGTTACAACGCTGTTCGTTGCTTAAGTGATGTTATAATATAGAATAGAAATTCATTGAGTTTTGTCTATTTTTTAATTATATTCTTGCAGATAGAATTAACTTACACCTGTGGGAAAAAATATCTAAGTTACGCTTATTGTTTATGGATTTATTATAAAGAACGTGCAGGGCCAAATAGCTATAAAACAAATGGATGCGAAAGGTCAAGTGATAAAGAATGGATATAATTGTGTCTCTTCATTTAAAATATATATATAAAATAATGTATATAAATAATGTGTGTGAATGAAAAAAAAAATGTATATAAATAATGTGTGTGGGAGTGAAAGAGAGATGATAAATACTGACAAATGACTAAAATATTGTCGCGTTCTGTGAGTTCGGGGATCGGAAGTAAAGTACACCTTCTGCACTACAGACGTTTTATTACTTCTGTAACGACTCTGAACTTCTGTAGCGGTTCAAAACACACGCAGTATATATGTCGCAGCCAAGCTGAATTAGCCATTCAATTAACAGCCTAGTCTCTTAACTAAACGGCGCCGTTTAACTAGCGGCCTGAATGATATTCAGTCGTAGCGTCTAATACAACATTTAATGAACTGGCTGGCAGAAGCTTAGGCCATTCATAGAATAGGGTAACCATGTGACGAAAATATGTATATGAAATATTTAAATTTTGAGCATTCTTTATTTATGTAATTAAATGAACAGTTTGTTTCACGGCTTACTCGGAAAAAAGGGTAAGTTAGGTTACGGTAGAACTGTGACAACAACGATTAGAACTTAAAAAAGCTTTAGAATATTCCAAATATTAAATTAAAAATGTATGAATGAACTTAATTTAAATGACTAGGCAAGTAGTTAAACGTTATCGATCTAAGTCAATTGCCTAGCTGTATAATGGCTGAATATCATTCAGTCCGTTAGTTGAACGGCGCCGTTTAGTTAAGACTAGTTTGTTAATTGAACGTTAAACTAAGCCAGTAATTAAGTCTTTGAACACTATTTTTCACCACTAGTTACTCACTATAACTTCACTATAAAAGGCAGCGGTACTCCAGTGGTAAAAAATTTTACACCCTGGAAGATTCCTATAGCTTTTTATTTTGTTAGGGATGGCGTCATAACCTTCTTCTTAAAATTTTTTTTAAAGAAATCATTGAATCAATATATAATGCAGGGTTTTTTTTAATTGCTCGCTTGGGAATCCGAGTGAAGCGGGTTCAAATCCTGAGTCTCGCACCTCTGATATTTTCATGTGCGAATCATTTCTAACATGATTAACATTTGTCTTACGGTGAAGGCAAACATCGTGAGAAAACCTGCTTGTCTGAGAGATTTCGAAAAACATGTGTAGTCCGCCAACCCGCACTTGGCCAGCGTGGTGGATTATGGCCTGACCCCCTCGTATTGAAGGAAGCACGTTACCCTTGGGCTACTACTGGCTTTTCGACATGTAAATAATAGATAGATAGTGATACTCACATACTCCATAGTTCATGTCGATAGTAGCTACATTTAAACCTAAATAGAAACCGGCATACATTGGTATTGTCACATCAAGGTGATTGGGGGCCATAATGAGAATAACATCTTGGTACTCCAGGCCTATGTTCCTAAAGCTTGTGGCACACCAGACTGTACGCTCCAGTGCAGACTTTGAAGTTTCTTTTTTGCCGGTGGATCCATCTATCTGTAAAAAATAAGAGAAAGATAAAATATTTATGCGTATTATTTTGAAAAGTTTAATTGTGCTTTCGAGTCTATTTCGGCTTACTTTGAGAAGGTATCTACTTTATTTCGTCGTTACTTACAAAAGAGAATGCGTGTTTAGTTTATGAAATACTAAAACACGATAAGATTTTTATTTTTAATACAACCTGCAGACTAAATATACATATATACATAAAAAACATTAAATTAAATAAGCACATTAAATTACAGAAATAACACATTAAGAACTTCATGTAGAGTTTTTTTTTCTTTTCAGTTTATTTTGTATCAATTTCGGATTACAGATACATTTGATTGTCTACAGATATTGCAGTGTTTTAAACCATGAACGAATAAACCACTGGACGAGACATAAAATACAAATGTATGAAAACTCGTTCAACCAAAAGACGCATAACGCACACAAAGATTTTATTACATTATTATACACACAGGTACACAATACAATATTTCTAGTGCTTGAACGTAATCGATAAAATACATATATCGATGAACCAATTAATGACATTTTAGACATTGGTTAGCATAGTCATCATATTTTACACCTTTTAATTTAAAATATCTGTATTTATTATAATAAATTAAAATAAATGAATTAAAGAGGCAATAATAATGTGTCAAATAATAATTATTTTTTAATTTGATTTATATAAATACGATGGCATTGATGGCAGCATTCTGTTGGTCTATAATAATGTTAATGAACAAATGAATATCGGGTGTATATTCCATTAATATATAATAAAAATTATTTTTTAAAGATTAAAAAAATATTAAGCTAATTTAATTAAATAAAGTGATTTTGTTGATTCTGTTATTGAATTATTTTAATTGGCAATTGATTGTCTCGGGTAGCTTATAAAAATGTGACACTGTTCTAATATTGCTCAGTTCTTAATAAACATTTGTGAAATTAGGAAAAAGAAAAAGTGATTGCAAATTAAAGTGAGTGTTGGATCGTGAAAGTAAAATAGATCGTGAAAGTAAAGTGTTTTATTACAAATCGCCAACCCAGAAGTTTAGTGCTAAAACATTGTTGTTTGATTTTGTGTAATTTATGTGTTGAAATAAAATGATCTTTATTATTATTACAATGGAATAATATTCCAAAGTATATAAATGTGGTATAAAATAAAATAAAAAATTAAGTACACATACTAATTATAATTTTTGCATTTATATTTTTATGTGACTTAGAAAATATTTTTATTGTACTGTACAAATAACACAATTCGTTCAGTTATTTCGTCAAATATCGATATATTTTTCGACATTGTCAAGCACTAGTCGATGTCAAATGGACTCACTCGACAGTTTAGTCATTTGTTCTGAATGGTATAATCCAGGGATTTTATGATGGTTGTCAGATGTCAACAATACATAGAAATATCGACTATATTTAACATAGTTGGGTAATATGACATTTTATTTTACAATTTTATTAAATTGTGTGATAAATAACAATAAATGTAATAAAATAATGTATTTACAAGTGAAAAGAAACAGTGCTGCTTCCGCCGCTATAGTTTTTACACCATTTAACAGAACATTTAGTCATTTTTGGCAGATTGTTTGTTGACAAGTAAATGCTTGAGACTGACGCAAAAAACAAACGACAAAGGCTGAAATTTCCTGGCTACTAATAAGACAGATAAAGGTACGTCCGCTTATATGTCTGGTCCAGTGACTTATTCGTTCATGGATTAAACATTACGCAAAATGATTATTTACATGGAATGCAATAGAAAAAATTTGGAATTTAAATTTGGAAAATGACGCGTCAATGCCGACTAACGTCGTACCACATGTTCTGAATTTACTCCAAAGCCTGCCCTATATGAATAATGGATTATTTCCATCCTAGCAGTTCTGAAGAATGAAAATAAAAGGAAATAAGGACAAAAAATTAAAACTTTCTTATAAATTAATGGATGTCAGAATGTGCCTAAATCATAATAATGATATTATAAATAAAAGGAGGTTAAATTACCACCGAATGCTATAGTCTGCTTTTTGTTCGAAAAAATGTATTTACTGTCAGATTTATAATAACTTTAAATGAAGATGAAAGGAAATCAGGCCGTAGATTTGCTTTATCAACGTGCAGTGCCAAAATACAACTAGGGACGCACCCGAATGAAGCGAGTGCAAATCTCTAGTGCTTAATATAGTAGAGACTAAAAGGATAAAGATACCTGCATTATCATGTCTGGAGCATCCTTGAAGCTTTGAAATAATATTTTGCCCAAATGATGTCTGTCACTTGCTATACCCGATTCAGCCACCACTCGCGATGTCACCTCGTTATAGTACCAGAAGACGGCATTTGATATGATCTTGCTCATTTCTGTAAAAAAATATACGAGAATATCAATAAGCTTATTTACTTTATTGAGAGACAAATCGGACTGATCGGAATGAAAGTATATGAACTGTATGTAGATCTTACTAAAAATAAATAAAGAAATTTCTTGCGATAGGTAAATAACTTTATAGCAATAATCGTTTTAACGCTCGAATGTAATAATAAAATGGTTGAAAGATTTTTCAATACAGAGGTCAGTATTGTGATAACTGTATAGGTATTACAATTGATTTTTATAATTAAAAAAGCAGTTGTTTTCGAGTGATGTGTGAATAAAATTCTGTACATTTGGAAAATCTTATTGAAACAGTCATTATTATCGATACAGACGCCGAATCTATAGTTTTTAGAATTTTTGTGTTTGTCTGTCTGACTGTCTGTAACCGCATCACGAGAAAACCACTAGACCAGATTTTAATGAAATTTGGTATGATGATAGTTGGTTACCTTGTTTTTAACGTTTGGGAAATGTATTTAAGCACGACGTGTAGGACTCACTGACAAAGCCAGTAATACCCGTTAAAACCCAACGGTACCTTCCCCGTCTTAATTAATTAATGAGTTTGCTTATTAATACATTACGCTGTTTAAATTTTATGACTTTTTAATATATTTATTTAACTAAAAAGAAAACGAAATCGTTTGACAAACAGATAGAACATAGAGATCAATCAATATAATAGAATCAGATAGAACAGAGAGAATATATTTATATATAGATAAATCTATATATATAAAAGAAAGTCGTGTTAGTTACACTATTTATAACTCAACAACAGCTGAACCGATTTGGCTGAAAATTGGTGGGGAAGTAGCTTAGAACCAGGAGACGGACATGGGATACTTTTTATCCCGTTCGATTGCGTTCCCGTGTGACGTGACATAAAACTCAAGAACGGCTGGACCAATTTTTATGATATTTGAATTTTTGGATTTCTCTTAGTCCGGAATAGGATAATAAGTGTTAAAACATCAGAAAAATTAACGAAAAAAAATTGTGTGGCTAGCGCTGGCTAGTAACTATTTATCTCTATTTAAAACGTACCTAGCGACGAACCCGAGCGAAGCGAGGGTGAGCCGCTAGTTATTTTTTATATAACTTCAAATTTGCCTTACCATATAGAGTTTATTGTGGCGACTGTGGTCTAAAGATTCCGTATTAGCAAGTCGCAGAATTAACTTACGACCGTTAATCACTATTTAGTCTGTAGATGTGTATAAAAGTCGTAAAAAGGGTGCCTGTCTGAATGGCGACTGGGATAAAAGTATGGAACAAATTTTCTTTTATTATTTCCTAAAACAACAATAACAATATTATCTTATCTCTCTCTTAATCACGTTGATATATGTATAGTATACCTCCCTACTAAATTGAAAAGTTTACAAGTACGAAAAAGTAATATAAACAGATAAATAAAATTAAAGTGTCTGTTTGTAATGTCAAAATAATAGCGTTTTATTAAATGCATATAAAATCATATACGGTACATATAAGAAATACACATTTTTTTAAATTTTTGTCTATCTGTCTGTTTGTTCCGGATAATCTCTAAAATAGCTGGACTGATTATGACGGGACTTTCATTGGAAGATAGCTGATGTTATAGGTAGTAACATAGGCTACTTTTATTTTTAAAAAAGAATTAGGATCCGCTCAGAAAAATTAAAACGTACCTAGGGACGAACCCGAGCGAAGCGAGGGTGAGTCGCTAGTAGATAAAATAATATGCTATAACGAGCTTGGGTTCTTTAATAAGGAAATAATGGCTATTGCAATGTATGTATTATGAAAATGTTTCCTTAGTTTTATGTACTTCACTATTAGTAGTTCTCCACTATATTCACTATCACTTTCTTTTTAATTCAGTTCCTATATATTCTCCATCAAAATTCCACAAAATTGCCGCTCTTTTATTAAAAAAAAAATACAATAACCTGGCAGTCTCGTCATAGAAAATTCGAATTTCTAGTCATAATGATTTCCTTCTGGAGAGTTGTTCCATATTTGTTTGGAAATGCGTTTAACCGCGAATAATTATAAATTTTATTCCGGTCTCACGTTAATAAGTAGTGAAGCGCACACATACAAAAACATTTCTTCTGTCCACCTGCATTTAAAAATTATACATTTTTAACAATTTTGATACAGCACACTTGACGCTACGCTAGTATTACGGAGCCCTAAATTTTATCAAATGGATTTGAATAGACAGGTACTAAATATAAAAGGCGATAAACTGTCTTGGTGTGTGTAACTATTTATGTTCCATTTTACATATATAGTAAACAATAAATATAACTAAAGACTACGTAGGTATAATAAAAGGCTAACAAACAATTACCATCATTATCTAAAACGGAACACGTATTAAATTAATTAGTCCCTATAGTTAGTCAGTGTGTGACTTTATATGGGAAATAATACGATTAGTTGTAATAAGATAAGAAAATAATAAGTCAATAGGTACATATTACTATATTACTAGCAGAACACGCGGCTTCGCTCGCGCTAAAACTACAAAAAATCTCTAAACAGGTGTAAGGCTTCATACAAAGTTTCATTGCCTATTTTACGTTCTAATGGGATGAATTTCAAAAAATGCTAAAACACAGTTATAAAATTGAATTGAACAGCATTAATACTAAATTTTAAGTAGTTTTCCCGTGGGAATGAGATAATCTCCCGCGATAAAAATTAGCCTTAGATGCCACTCTCCAGCCCTCCAACTATCTCCGCAGATAAAATCACGCTCACGTCAATCCGTTTCGACGTGAAAGAAGAACAAACAAAAACACTTTCACATTTATAATATTAGTATGTGATTTAAAGATTTTTTACCATACCGAAATATTCTTATACTTATAATTATATACTTTCATGTTTTGCTTTATCATAGGATAATCATTCATAGGATATATTAGCAGTTTAGCAGTAATTTTATTTAGTGTACATGAATTGAAGAACAGGATAGTTATGAATTTCTAGTGTTTGTTCTAGATTGTTCTGGATTGTTGTTTATGTAAATAACAAATAGAACACATGATTGACACTATAGTCTATAGAGAGTAAGTAAGTATATTTAGGATATAAAAATATTAGTTAAGCGTACATTTTTCCCCTAGAATAAAAGGAGGCCTAATCAATGGATTAGGGTCCATAGTTAAGGCTAAAACTGGCAATCTGGATCAAGAAGACACTCACCATATTGACAATGAAACACACATTGAAAATGAAATTCATCAATTACAAGAATTAAATATCAATAAATCAAAAACAAATGCAAGGTTATACTTTAAGTATAATGCAAACTGTTATGAAACAAACATGAAATCACACAAGTAATATACAAACATAAAACTACAATTTAATAATTTAAATGAAACAACTAAATTATAATAGTAGGTAATACTTTGAATAAACTTGTAAATATTATTAACTCCTCTATGCAATTAGAAATATGTTTACAATAAAATAGTAAAATAAGTAGGTAGCTACTTAAGAAAACGCAATAACGTTTGAACATATAGGCATATTGTATTCTAGTATTGTAGATCCGCATCATTTAGTAAGAGAATTAATTATGATATAAAAGCTTAAAAAAACGACTTCCAGGCACTAATATGTAAAAAATAACTTAACAGGGGGTTTTCATTTAGAATAGATCCTAATCAGATATTGTTGAACTCGGTAAAAAAACTATATAATAAAAAGCAAATCAAATAAGGAAATTTTAATCGGATAAGAAAAATTTCATTTCTTGTAACAAGGTCAAGTTGATATTGGTAGTTAGTTTGATGACTCTTTTAGTGTAGAGGAGAAGAAGAGCAAATCAGCCGGAGAGATTTTGAAACATGATCGACATGGTCACGTGACGTGTTAACGCTAACACTCAGAGTGCCGATAGATGTCAAAACCAGATTAATTTAAAAAGTTTTATTTACAAATTTTAATTTAGGATCAAACAATTTGAATATCCAAAATAGCAACTGTTTGTTTATAGTTTTAAGTCTTCACTTCTGTCGGCAGTCCTCATGACTGCTTTTTTTGTCTTTCTCCTTTGATTGAAGAAGAAACCAACTCGCAAAGCTGTAACCATGATTGGCTAATTCGTCCATGGCTGTAGCAAGCCAGAGATAGAGTGATTGCTATGTCTTTTTGTCAGGCGTTATTTTTAAATAAATACAACTATAATTTACTCAACCAGCTTACGTAGAGCGAATCCTCACTCTCCTAGGACATATACAACAAGTGTTACTTCATCTTTATTTGGATGAATAATTTTGGTAACGTGTGGATCCATTATTATAAGTTCTATGACTTTTCCTTAAAGTCGAAATTTACCGTTGTGATGTTTACTTTCGTTCTTTTAACAAAGTTATCTTTATAATGGTATTATTATTTGTTAAAACTCTATGAAAAATGACACAAGATTGTCGTGTATCACCCAGTGTGATGAAAATTATTTACGTATCACACATCACTTACCATTATGCAGATAACACTATAGTAATGGAATCTCATCATAAAACAAAATAAAAACTTAAAAAAAAAACAACTTCGTAAATATCTGATTAGATTCTAAATGAAATTCTAAATGAAAACCCCCGTTTAGTTATTTTTTACATTTTAGTGCCTGGAAGTCGGTTTTTTTAAGTTTTTATTTTTCTATTTTTAATGTAGACGTAATAAACAGGTAATTTGTAAGAAGAAAGTTTTTAATAACATATTCGATTAAACAATTTATTTAAAAAAATAATTTATTGTTTATTTTTTAAGAAACTGCTCGACCGATTTCGATAAAATTTAATATATGGGACCACCTGGGAAATATATACCCTTTGAAACAGAAAAAAATATTTCCAAATCGGTTCGGGCGTCTTCGAGTTATCGGTGAACATACATAAAATAAAAGATTCCGACGAATTGAGAACCTCCTCCTTTTCAACCTACTTCAAAAAGGAGGAGGTTCTCAATTTGACTGTATTTTTTTTTTATGTTTGTTACTTCAGAACTCCGTCATTTATTAACCGATTTGGACAATTTTTGTGTTGTTTGAAAGTGTATACTTCCAGATTGGTCCCATTTAAATTTTAAAAAAAAAATACCACCCCTAAGGGTGGAAAAATAGCTAATGATGAATTTAACCTACTTCTAATTGTCATATTAACTTTAAATTTGCAAGTATTTCTGTTTCCGTTGATAGTACAGTGGTTCGGTATTGTTGACCTGATCTGATGGTAAGGCCAGAAGGTGGATAGGTGGAACTCTTCAACGGCTAATAGTAGATACTTTGAGTTTGGGCTTATTTTGTTTGATTTGACAAGCCTAACACGTTGGAATTCTTACTTTGCTACTACTGTCTACACTAAAAAGGGAAAAATAAAAACCTTTTAACAAAAAAATAAAAACCGACTTCAAACAAAAGCACTAAAAAGTAAAAAATAACTGATTGGTAGTTTTCATTTACTATACATACCTAATCAAATATTTTCGAAGTCGGTGTGCTTTGGCTAAGTAATTAAAGCCTACCTATTAAATACATACCTAATCAAATATTTTCGAAATCGGTGCCAGCCCATACAAAGCAAAGCACACCGACTTCGAAAGTATTTGATTAGGTATGTATAATAAATGAAAACTACCAATCAGTTATTTTTTACTTTTTAGTGTTTTTGTTTGAAGTCGGTTTTTATTTTTTTGTTAAAAAGTTTTTTGGAAGTCAGTTAAAAATATGCTCAAATAAATATCACTACATGACATTATATAACTTAGTTAAACTAGTCTAAATTATATAGATAACATTGAAATTGCCAAAAAGTTGAGTACCATAAAAAGCATTCCTCCGGGAATGGCGAACGTTCTAAGAAGAATTCTTTTCAAACTAGTTATATCAAAATCAAAATGTTTTATTCATCATTAAATTATTCCACTTTTATGCAATAAAAATTGTTTTAATTTTTTATTTTTATAAGTATATGTAATTTTATACTACTACGGTAATAAAAGATTAAGTGCAGGTTAAAGGTTGTTGATAATACGGAAATACGACTGTAAATTCTTAAGCCACGTCTTTATAGTAGGAAAAAAATGTATACACTACTAAATATGGTAATCAGTAAAAACATGATTGTATATCATATAAAAATTATATTTTTTTTTATTAAATCATTTTGAAGATGCTATTGACTTAAAAAAAATCAATTCAAACAATATGTACCTACTATTAGCGATTCACCCTCGCTTCGCTCGAGCTCGTCTCTAGCTTGGTTACCCATACAAACTTTCATCCCCATTTTCACCTCTTAAGGGATGATTTCCGGGATAAAAAATCCTATTTCCTTCCCAGGGTCTCAAGCTATCTTCTTACTAAATTTCATTTAAATCAGTTCAGTGGATCCAGAGATTACCCCTACAACGTCACAGACTCACAAACTTTTCCTTTTTATAATATTAGTATAGTTCTTTTTTTAAATCTCTCTTTTTACCATCCGTGAGTCATTTAAAATGCGATATTCACGTTTATGCGTTATTGCCATTTAAAGATTGAGCCATTTGTTCAGGGGCAGAGTTACGTGAATGTAGTTTTATGAATATGTATAATTTATAATGAATTATAATATTTATATTTTATAAAATGTTTTATACTTTGATTAAGAATTATTTATTATATTCATATATTTACCATGTTTTATTCGAATATTCATTATTCATGTACAAGACTGTTGCAAGGGGACTCCTTTGACCTTTAGTCCCCAATAGGTAATATTTTCCACTTAAATAAAAAAGTCCATTTCTTACATTAAAATGAGCTTGGAATTGTAGTCCTTCCAAATTATAAACAAGAGTCTAACTGTTTACATTTACAATAAAGAGAAAAAAATATTGAGTGTTTAAAAACCACTCTTTTTCTAATACAGACAAATCAGAAAAATATGTTATACCTATGTACATATGTACTACCTTATTAACGTGTTTCATGTATTCGTTATAGGGAAAACCGAAAGGCAAGCATTTGACTGCCATCCCCCATTATTCTCAATAAAAAATGTGAACAAATGTAAACAAATCAGAAATTTATTCAAACTCATTTTAAGTTACTTAAAACTATTATATAACTATAGCGTGACCACGAGTTTCGCCTGAGTGTACTTAATTTCTTAATAATTCTTACTAACATACTTACCTAAAACTAGTTAGTTTTTTCTGTTCATTTGCGCAAAAACATCATATGTAATATAAAATAATCGTGATTTTGGCCATAAAGATAATAATTAATTCATTTATGAGAAAATGACATAGTCTATTAACATATTTTAGGGATTCGTAGCCAAAAGTTATTTTTATAGATTGAATAAATATTGATTGAATAAAAAAATAATGTTAAAACCCGGGCACGGAACCCGCGAACGGAAGTTGTTTTCTCTTCTGAATCCTTGCTATCGGAATCGCTTTTATCCGCCTTTTTATGTATATTGGAATTTAGTAAAAAGCTGATGTTAATTTTTTTTGTAACACTAATTTTTTAATTGTTATACCTAATGGCTAATAGTAAGTTAACGAAAAAAATGCAGTTTTACAAAAGCACAGGCTATCTTTATAATTTAGATAGCGTTGTTTTTAAATTTTTCTATTTGCGTTTTACGTATTAGTAGTCGCCTTTTATTTATAAACTCTCGCTCCGCTCGGTTTCGTCCCTATTTAAGTTTTAACGTTTAGTAAGTATAGATTTCTCAGAGGTGAGATATTTTCCTGCAGTAAAAAGTCATCATGCCACATCAAAAACCCTCCAGTGGTTTTTCCGTAATACGGTCACAGACATACAGACAGACAGACAGACAGACAGACAAAAATTCTAAAAATTATAGATTCGGCCTCTGTATATAATAAAATAACAATGACTATTTCAATAAGATTTTCCAAAAAATATTTAATATACGGATTCGACTCAGAATGTTATTATATAGAATATAGTTATACGAGTATGTGGATTATAAGGTGACGATACCTAATAGCTGCTATAACCATTCCAGTTTTTTCCATGACACGCTTCTTCTTATAGCATTATTTTATTATGACTATATGCGACAAAATATTCATCAAGATTAAACTAAGTTATACCTAAGTATTTAGGTACCTACGAGTAGTTATGAAGGTTCTCTTCATCTCAAATTTTGCTTAGTTTACCCAAAGTTTTACGAAATAAATACATCATTAATTTATCGAAAACGTGTAAAACGATTTGAGAAATTGAAATATGTTATATGATTCAAATAATCAAACGAGGATGACGTCAGAAACCTGGAGCGGGCAAGTCGCAAAAACTAGTAAAATCAAACCAAAATGTAAACTCAAGACACTCTACTACACTTAATAGTGTTTAATTCCATATATAGTAGTTATGTATTTACAAGTGCAAGGTGTTAAAATGAAAGAATCTTCATATAAGCACGTTTTATAGTTACGCGTGTGGAAATAATCTATTATCATCTTAATACTAATTGTATAGATCAGTCCAGCTTCAATATAAATTGTACCTATATAATAATTGAGGAAATGTCTATGTGTGTCTGCAGCGTTTTTATGATATTGATGAATAATGAATGAATTTTTTTTTTGTTTTTATTAGGTTATTATGCCGAAGACTTTTTCATTCGTACCAAAAGTCTCCACAGGATAGGTTTATTTTTTTTTAAATAAAAAATACACACACTGGCAGATACTACTGAGTAGATACTCGTATATGTCAATAAATTAAAAAGAATGAATTTTGTAGCTTTCGTTGATCGATAGATTTTAAAAACTTAACTGAAGATTAAATAAATTGGTTTTAAAAAATAGGCAAAGCCAGTATATTGGTCAATGGACTAAACGTGTATCTCAGAAAATACTGTTTATACTGTGCTAGCTCGCCTTGAATAACTGACGTGATTGTTAGTGAAGTTGAAAATGGACACATATCTCGGCAAAAAATATAAATTAAAATCGTCGGAGAATTTCGACGAGTACCTTAAGTTTATTGGTATGTACCTACTTTTTATGTTTTTATTTTAAATATATTTTCTTTAAAATATTTAGTCATTACTAGTACATTAGTACGTACATTACAAAATAATAAATATTAAGCTGTATAAGTTACTATAGTTTCTTAACTATCTCACGGGAACTCTTTAATTTTCTGGGATGAAAAGTATCTAAAATGTTGATCGGGGATATAAGGTACCACCATGCAAAATTTAATTTAAATCGATCTAACAGTTTCGGAGATTAGCCCGTACAAACAGACAAACAGACAGAAACAAAAAAATTGCAAAAAATCTGGATTTGTTCTATTTCTCTTCTTACTCGTACATCCCCCTGACTCGGTTTTTAGCAATTTTTTTTCTATGTACAAAAAACGTCAATATTATAAATGAGACTGTATATTTTTTTGTTTGTTTGTAAAAAAGTTTAACCGAAATGAAAAAACCACATTTCAATTTTAAAATTTAGTCTGTATTTTGGAGATGATTAGACTGGAGGAGAGATTTCCCGGCAATTTTTATCCCTAGAAACATAAATATAAGCCCAGGATAAACAAATTTGAGAATTAACTTTGTCAGATTATGTACAAGTAACATTTACAATTCAAGACCTATTCCTAAGTATGCGGCGTCTTTGAACTTATTTAGATAATAATATTGTTTTTGACCGACATAGATACGGAATTCTGTGTTTATTTTTTTTGTTTATGTTACCCGATATCTTCTGTGAAGATCTGAATGATTCTTCTTTTTATGAATACGCATGAATGATTTATAATAATTTTTATGCCTATCTCTAGGGTAGTCTCATATAATTTTCAAGAAAATTTTCCGTCCACAAAGGTACAATTTTAACTTCACACAGACGTAGTCAAGAAATTTGTTATTTTTATATTAGGTGTATAAATTATTTGACCTGTATTGAACTTTTACAAACATGAATTTTAATTTAGCTAGTAGGTACATTATACAATAGAATAAATTTATTATAATATACGAAATATACGAAAAGTAGTGCATTAAATGTAGTTTAATAAGCATTTTCAGGTGTTTCATTACATTGTTATTAGGTACATTATCTAATAAAATAATAAAAGTAGCCTAAGTTACTCCTTATAACATATCAGCTATCTGCCAGTGAAAGTCCAATCAAAATCAGTTCAGCTGTTTCGGAGATTAGCCGGAACAAACAGACAGACCGACAAAAAAATAAGAATTGTCATTTTTTTATAAGTACCGTATATAAATAAATACCTTCATACGCATTTTATAAAGAGTTGTTATTTTGAAATTACAAACAGACACTTGAATTTTATTTATCTGTACAGATTACGCCTCTTTTGGATACAGAAGTTGGTACATATAGGGTAGATATAAAATCGACAGATTTATCTGCTTTAATTACTCTTAATTTTTACCTGCCTGTATCTGTTAATGCCAAAACGAATTACGCTAACGAACAAGTTGATGTAATTCGATGAAGTTATTTTTATTATGCAACATTATTTTTATCCTTCAAAATAAATACCAAGAGCCATCTTAACCTTCCTGTTCCTATAAAAAGTGAAAGTCGGTGAATATAGGATAGGATAGGTGAAGTAGCGGACAGACTGATCTTATTATTTGCCCCGTGCAGGAGTCGAAATAATGATCATGGCTTAAGTATCAAGTGCAGGCACATACACTAGACTAAGATGAGCTTTTTCGCGTAGAGTGCAATGAAAGATGGTTGTGAAATGCTAAGTACTGTGCAGAAATACTACTTGTGTGCTAGTGTAAGGGCGTCAGCACATCACAATCGTGATGTAGGGTCCGATGGCCAGGCTTTGCACAAATGGACTTATTAAAAACTTTTTAACAAAAAAAATAAAAACCGACTTCAAACAAAAGCACTAAAAAGAGAAAAATAACTGATTGGCAGTTTTTATTTACTATGTATACATACCTAATCAAATATTTTCGAAGTCGGTGTGCTTTGCTTTGTATGGGCTGGCACCGATTTCAAAAATATTTGATTAGGTATGTATTTAATAGGTAGGCTTTAATTACTTAGCCAAAGCACACCGACTTCGAAAATATTTGATTAGGTATGTATAGTAAATGAAAACTACCAATCAGTATTTTTTACTTTTTAGTGCTTTTGTTTGAAGTCGGTTTTTATTTTTTTTGTTAAAAAGTTTTTATTTTTCCCTTTTTAGTGTAGACAGTAGTAGCAAAGTAAGAATTCCAACGTGTTAGGCTTGTCAAATCAAACAAAATAAGCCCAAACTCAAAGTATCTACTATTAGCCGTTGAAGAGTTCCACCTAATCACCTTCTGGCCTTACCATCAGATCAGGTCAACAATACCGAACCACTGTACTATCAACGGAAATAAAAACACTTGCAAATTTAAAGTTAATATGACAATTAGAAGTAGGTAAAATTCATCATTAGCTATTTTTCCACCCTTAGGGGTGGTATTTTTTTTTGAAATTTATATGGGACCAATCTGGAAGTATACACTTTCAAACAACACAAAAATTGTCCAAATCGGTTAATAAATGACCGAGTTCTGAGGTAACAAACATAAAAAAAAAAACATACAGTCGCATTGAGAACCTCCTCCTTTTTGAAGTCGGTTGAAAATACGCTGTTTTCCAATAGGAATATCCGAACAACATTTCTAATATAAGGTAATCCATACTTAATATTATAAATGTGATAAACGTGTGTTTGTTTGTTTGTTTGTTTTGTTTGTTTGTTTGTTTGTTTGTTTGTTTGTCCTTCTTTCATGTAGAAACGGAGTGATGGATTGGCGTGATTTTTTGTGTCGAGATAGTTGGAGGGCTGAAGAGTAGGCTACCTACTTTTAATCGCGGGAGATTATCTCATTCACACGGGAAAGCACTTTATAATACAACCCAAGAAATTAATTATGATCAGAATTACTTGAAACTTGGTATTAATGCTCTTTAATACAATTAAATAAATAGGTACGTGTTTTAGCATTTTTCGAAATTCATCCCATAAGGGGGTAAAATAGGGAATGAAAGTTTGTATGAAACCCATCTTTTTACCCGACTGCAAGGAAAGGGTTATGTTTTTCGCGCCTATCTTTGTGTGTTTGTTTGTGATTCTTTATTCCCTCATATCTTCCAAATCACTCGATAGATTTCTTTAATTAAGGTATCTTTAGATTCGTTTCATTAGTCCAAGTGTGGTAGGTGACCTAAAAAATATGAGGGCTGCTAGATTCTGTAATGCGAAAAAGAAAAAAATGAAAATTGACGAACTATGTTAAGTGGGGTATCGTTGAATAGGTATTTAAAAATAATTTGTAGGTTTCTTTCATCATTTTTCATTTTAAATAACAGTTTAGGATATATAATGATTTAAAGTTGGTTAACAACTATTCTCGCTAATTTTCCTACTTAAAAATACTTAAAAAGCTGTAAATAAATAAATCTATACATATAATAAAATTGTAACTAAGCCGAATCTGTACATTAAATATTTTTTTGGAAAATCTTATTGTAATAGACATTATTATCGATACAGAGGCCGAATCTATATTATAAAAATAATATAATTTTGATTTTAAAATTCCTCATTTCTCAAGTATTTACTATGTTCCGTCTAGTAAGTAGTAGTTAATAAAAAATGCAACGGAATAATGCTTATATTCTATATATTACCACAATCGTAGTCGTGACATGATTAGATATTTATAAACCAGTTTTGCTACGTCTCATTGGAAGTGTAAAATTGTTTATACAATTATTCCATATTACCACAGTCTATAAATTATTATTTTTTACACTGAAATATTACTGTCTAGTTTTACTACCATCCATAATAACTATTAGAAGATATAGGTACCTAAACCCCCGAAGATGATAAATACTGTAACAATAATAGGTATCTTATGAACATTTAAGATTCGTTTTCTAGTTTTCGTCAGGTTACTTCGTTACTAATTGCTTGATTCAGAAGATATTTAAAAAAAGAAGATGATAAATGTTGTTTCATTTATCACAAGGGACTACTGAAATGGGCCATAAACTACCTCTGTCGCTTTGAAAAACACGCCAATGCTTTACACACAACTTTGTATCTACAAATCCTAAAATAAAAAAAAATATATAAGAAGAAAGAGCTGAAATAAAACTTAGAATTCTAATGGCAAACTAAAACTCCTAAGAGGAATATTCTTCAAGCTTACGTCATAATTTTATAAATTAATTGGCTATTTAGATTCACCTCTACTACAATTCAAAAATATAATAAGTAATAACTTTTAATTTTAAAAGGTTATTTCCTTATAAAACCAAAAAAACTTCAATTTGGTATTTAATACCATTGTCTTTGTACGTCATATTATAATAGGTACTTATTATTATTAACAAATTCATGTATAATGTATGATATGATTATGGCATAAAGTTGACAAGATAAGTTAACTGTATGTCATACACAGGCTTGGCCTCAATATAAACAAAGGAACACGTGAGAGTATTAGCTGCATTATGCAATTCTTCCTCGATTATTATTCATCGATTAATTAAAGACAAAAATCTATGGTTCATTGAATATTTACTTACATATTATAATATACTAGCGACTCTCCCTCGCTTCGCTCGGGTTTCTCTCAATACAAACTTTCATCCCCATTTTCACTCTCTTAAGGGATGGTTTTCGAGATAAAAAGTTTCGAGATAAAAACCTATATCCTTCCCAAGGTCTCAAATTACCTTATTACCAAATATCATCTAAATCGGTTCAGTAGATCTAGAGATTATCTCCTACAACGTCACAAACTCACATCCATCTGTAGGATCATGAAGGAAGGTTTTCACAACTTTAATTTACTAATTGAATTTTATAATATTGTTTTACAGAAGTGGGAATGTTATCTAGAAAGCTAGCAACATCTCTATCCCCAACTAGTATATTGACGAAAAACGAAGACGGATCTTACTCTTTGACTCTAGTCACTCCTATACGAAAAGTGTCTGTAACTTTTAAACTTGGTGAAGAATTTATTGAAGAAAGAGCTGACGGTGTAAAAGTAAGTATTGTTAAGATACATACTAATTGTAAGTGCCTGTTTAATATACTCTGCCTTAAGATTGATATTTTATTACCACGTTATTATAGTGATCAGCTTTTCTTTTTTATTTCTTGGAGCCTTACCTTAATGCAGATACTGAGTACTTCGTCTGGTCTGGTTTAGTGGCTTCTATGTAAGGTTACAGATCCAGTGGTCCTGAATTCAAGTCCTAGATCGCGCCAAGGATGAAAAGAAGGCTAGGTAAAAGATAGGTAGGCTTATGACAAGAATTTCTTAGTACAAGTCTGAAAATGGGAAGAATCACACTCCCATGCCTAAGCAGAATAAGAGCACGTATAGCTCTTTTACACAGTTCTCAACTCTACAGTTACGTTAAAATATAAATTCCATTATGATGAGTTTGAGGTTTATCATAACAAAGAGAAAGATTGGTTTGATATTTATTCTGTTTCATTTATTTTCACATAGTAAGTAGTAGGTACTAGCCATACGAACAATCCAAATAATGTTTTTTTCGTGAATTTTTCTGATGTTTCAATAGTTATTCTGGTATTCGTAGTGGAGACAAATCCAACAAATCAAAAACCATGAAAAATCGGTCCAGCAGTTCTTGAGTTATAAGTGTTGTAACAAACCCGACTTTGTTTTATATATATAGACTACCGACTCACCCTCGCTCCGCTCGGGCTCGTATAGATTTCTCAGAAATGAGATATTTTCCCGCAATAAAAAGTATCGTATATGTTGGTCCGGATAACCAGGTATCATCATACCAAATTTCATCAAAATCGCTCCAGTGGTTTTCCCGTGATGCGGTAACAGACAGACAAACAGCTAAAATTCTAAAAACTATAGATTCGGCCTTTGTATCGATAATAATGTCTATTTCAAATAAGATTTTCCAAAACATATGTCATATACAGATTCGGCTCAGTTAGAATTTTATTACATGTATAGATATAGTATGTATTATGTGATCTGTAATAATAGTAACTTCTTAATTAAATATTACAATTGTTATTACTTTTAACACAAAACAAAAAAATTATAACAAAATATGTTTTTGTATTTCAGGTAAAATCAGTTATGACTATTGAAGGCAACAGACTCATACAAACACAAATAGAAGATAATGGTAGGAAATCAACGCACATAAGAGAATTTACTGATACTTCCCTTACTGTGGTAAGTAATAATAAAATAAATTTAAATTTAATACTGACGCGTTTATTATTTACTAGCATTGCCCGCGGCTCCGCCCGCGTTCAGATGACCAAAAACTAAATACTTAGGTTCTACACGTATTAGTATACTCTTACATTGCAGTTTTTGTATTTTTTCTCAGAAATGAGATATTTCCCCGCGGTAAAAAGTATCCTATATGTTGACCCGGATAACCAGCTATCACCATACCAAATTTCATCAAAATCCCTCCAGTGGTTTTTCTGTGATGCGGTAACAGACAGATAGACAGACAGACAGACACAAAAATTCTACAAACTATCGATTCGGAATCTGTATCGATAATAATGTCTATTTCAATTAGATTTTCCAAAACATATTTAATGTACAGATATGTGTAGGTAAACAAATAATTCTTAACATTCAATAAATATATAATATTCTTTTACGAATTTTAATAGTTCCTATTTAAGTATTTTATTGTTTGATTTTCTCGTTGTAATTCTATGCTACGTCATTAAGAATCTTAAATACTAGTCTTAACTAAAAAATAAATATATGATTTTTTTTTAAATTAATCTAATGTAATCGAAGCACAGATTAACTCAATTACATTGCAAATACGCATTTAAAAAAATCTCACGTGAGATTAGAGGAGGGGGAGGGGGTCGAGCAAAATCTCACGAAATCTTACCAAAGAAGGAGGAGGAGTCGAAAATTGCCAAAATTGTCTCACGTAATTAATAGATGCTCCCAAATGTTACTTCGGTGTTATTTCCAAGACATGCTAACTTTGAGCTGATGCTGTAGCATCAAATAGTCTGCGGGATGCTCAATTCCTCAGAAATTTGCTCATAAAAATAGTCTCAATGAGAGTTACAATTAGAATTTAAGTGTCCGCGAGTAATTTAAAAGAATGAAAAAAAAAATAAGTAAAGAGTAAATAAAAATAAAATTTCTCTCTTGGTCTTTTAACTTCATTAAAAGTATCTATAATAATAGGTACTTTCATGATAAGCGTCGCCGTGTCGAGGGACCGTTAAGTAAATAAAATAAAAAGTTGAATACAAATAAAAAAAAATAAAATGAATAAAATGAAGTTAAAAGGCCAAGGGCGATATTTTGAAGTGAAAACGTACATATTAAGCCCGTTTGGATAAGTCATCATTGACATGGTCACGTGACGTGTTAACGCTAACACTCAGAGTGCCGATAGATGTCAAAACCATATAAATGTAAACAGTTTTAATTAACAAATTTTAATTTAAGATCAAACAATTAATTTGAATATCCAAAAATAGCAACTGTTTGTTTATAGTTTTAAGTTATCACTTCTGCCGGCAGTCCTAATGACTGCTTTTTATAAAAAAAAAAAACTTTTAAAAGTGTTTTTTGTTACAAGCGTTTATCATTTTATAGTTTCATGTTATGTTATCTATACTATAGATTTGGTACATTTCAAATTAAGTAGAATAAAGGTAAAAAGAAAAAATATATGTAGGTGCATAATGCTATTAGTAAAGTGTACCTAATAATGATAGTTGTTTATTGATTTATAAATCAAATGATAAAATAAGGTGACCTCGTTGGCAAAAACAGTATGGGAGTGGGGAACGATAAAAAAATGCCAAATCACAAATGTGAAGCGGATTCGTGCACCGAGGGTTCCGTCCTGCCACACAATACAATTTTGCGATACATACGAGTATTTGCTAACGAAATTGCACATGAAAAATATATTATTATTTGCTATTTATGTTTTTTATTTAATTACCATTACGATATTTAAGTTATGATTATTCTTAAAAAAAATATAGCATTTCAAATGTATGGCAGACAAATAAACGTACGAACAGAAGACAGAGCGTGTATAATCTATACTCTTATAATAAAATTGTAATTAAGCCGAATCTGTACATTAAATAGGTATTTTTTGGAAAATCTTATTGAAATAAACATTATTATCGTTACAGAGGCCGAATCTATTTTTGTCTGTCTCTCTATCTGTATGTATGTCTGTGTGTCTGTTACCGCATCACACAAAAACCACTGGAGGGATTTTGATGAAATTTGGTATGGTGATAGTTGGTAATCCGGGTCAATATATAGGATACTTTTTACCCTGTGAAAGTATCTCATTTCTGAGAAAAAATACAAAAACTGAAATGCAAGAGTATACTAATATGTAAAACCTAAGAATTTCGTATTTGGTCATCTGAACGCGGGCGGAGCCGCATGCAATGCTAGTCAGTAATAAAGCTGGTCCCTTTAAATATGGAACCCTACTAACATGTCTCGGGCTTATCTTGAGAGTGCTTATAAAAACTTATTACACGTACAATTTATTTGTACATACATAGGTCAAATATAAAGTAGGTACCATGTACTTATAGGTACCTACTGATAAGGTACTCGGTAATAAAAACACGTATTATCTATCTTTATTTACTATGTAATATGTTATATATTTTATTGGTACAAATGGCAAATTCTTTATTAGTTAGAAAGTACACATAATACTACAATAGTGTACATTTGCATAAAATACATAGATAGGTCATCTACATACAATTGTTGGTTGACAACGTACATTGATTTACGATATACACTTACTATACACTTTTATTCTTCAAATTTAAAACATAGGATTTTTACCCCGTATTCGGTACTATATACATCCATATTTTAATATTATAAATGTGAAAGTCTGTTTGTTTGTCTTTCTTTATTAATGATCAGTATTACGTGAAACTTGGTATTAATACTCTTCAATACAATTAAATAAATATGTGTTTTAGCATTTTTCGAAATTCATCTCATAAGGGGGTAAAATAGCAGATGAAGATTGTGTGAAACCTACTTTTTTAGTTTTTCTGTAGTTTCAGCGCGAGCGAAGCCGCGGGTTCTGCTAGTATATTATATTTATGTATATTACTGTGTATAAAATTGCTGTAAATAAACATTTAAAATATCAAATATTCGCGACAATCTAAGAAATTATTACCTACGTGTAGATAAAAAAAACTTAAAATACATAAATATACAATATATTTTTTTATTGTTTCAGATAACAACTGCGGATGGTTGGAATGGAAAATGTATTAGAATATATGAGTTAGTGGTCTAAATCATATTCACTAATCTTAATTAATAGTAATTTAATATAATTCATTTAAATAAATATTTTTATATCTACTCGTACATTGGTTTTCATTGTTTGTGCCTTATAAGTTATAGGAACTAGTATTCGCTCAGTGACAGAAATCCGACCATAATCTTTCTTTATATTGTTAACACTAAAGCTTGTCAATAGCTGCTAAACAAAAAAAAAAAAAAGAAAAGATAATCGTTTGACAAATAGAGCAAAAGAACCTTGCCTTTACCTACATAGCTATATAATAAAAAACTTACCGTATCCATATTTTTTTTATTGATTATTGATAACACTAAATACTCGTCAATAGCTACGTACTGAAAAACAAGAAGTTTGACAAACAGAGGAGAAAAAGTTACTGAGCTGTGTCGTCTTTGTCTATTTATTACATATTGATTTAGTGTAAATGAATTTACCAGTTAGCAGTTTCGACAACAAAATGAAGCGGTTATCCAGATTCACCTCATGCTTAATAAACTACGACTAAATCAAAGTACTACTATTTTCTAATTAGTAATGCCTGAGTAAGAAAAAAAAACTACTTAATATTATAAATGTGAAAGTGTGTTTGTTTGTGTGTCGAAACAGAGTGACGGATTGGCGTGAATTTTTGTGTGGAGTTAATGATGGATGAAATGGCTGAACTATGACGGTGTCTTGTCAGATAGTCGAAGTCGAAATCGCTCTTCGCAAAAATCGATTTTGTTTGTTTGTCACGTAAAACGTACCTATTTATTATCCAAAATTAAGTCGATTTGCCCTCGCTAACAAAATGGAGAAAACTATGTATTTAATCAGCTATCGTAGGTTTCTAAATGATCCAGGTGAAAGACCAAGGAATTAGTTAAAATTTAAGTACATAATATTTTTTGTTTGTATTGTTTGCTTTACTTACTTGTTAACTTAGCTTGTATGATGAATTTTCCTATGTTAACACAATGCTACCCTCTGCTTTTCGATCAAATTGTTCGATGTTTAAAAATACCACAACTTGCATATTCCCCATACATTGTCCTTCAATTAATACTCGTACGTATTAATCATAGATTTAGAGGTACGGTATAATTAACCTCTTAGTTTATTAAATATTATTATTTATATTTCAGTACCCTCGACCATATTTCAATAGGCAATACTGCATACATACATGCACATAATATATTATGTATATACGATATATACAAGTGATAAATTAAAAATTAAAAAAAAAAACCCCCGACCTTCTTATATCAAACAAATCTAAGAACACTCCCGACTAATTAACATTTCAAACAAAATCATCATTCATTCATCAAAATCTGTTCATCCGTTCGAGAGCTACGATGCCACAGACACACACACATCGACACGTCAAACTTATAACACCCCATCGTTTTTGCGTCGGGGGATAAAAACAGATAAGGGTGAAGGACGATCTTACATCGGATTTTCGTTATTATAATGTTTTACTTATCAGTAATTATTGTTACTGCAGGTGATAAATATGATTCATCGATTTGCTAAAACAAATTGATTTAAAAGATATAGAATATACAAACGGATAGATGTACAGTGCGAATTTCATATCAGCAGAGTAAATAAGAGAAAATTTTGATCTGAACTAAAATTAATCTTTCAAATTCAAGTTTTCCTTATTAGGATTTTTTAGACATAATTTTAATGAATAACATCTTACTAAAAAAATATATGTACCTATGTACCTCCCGGCTTATCTACTGTCTTTACTCACTCTTGTTTCAGTTATTATAGAATTATGGACGACTAGCGACTCACCCTTGCTTCGCTGGGGTTCGTCCCTAGCTTGATTCCCCATACAAACTTTCATTCCCATTTTCACCCCCCTTAAGGGATGATTTCCGGGATAAAAATTATTCTATGTCCTTCCCAGGGTCTCAAACAATCTTCTTACCAAATTTCATCTAAATCGGTTCAGTAGATCTAGAGGTTACCCCCTACGACGTCACACAGTCACAATCTCACAAACTCACAAACGTTACCTCTTTATAATATTAGTATAGATTAGGGTACTAATGTACCTATTTGTTATTATAATTTTTTAATATTTATGCCAGCATCATATTATTGTCTTTTCTTAAGAAATACTTTACGAAAATATTTTAGAAGAATATTCCCCGATTTCTATATTACTAAATATAAAATCGTGTATTACATAGGTATACGAGTGTGATAGAATATGAATCACCACTCCGTTTAGTCACTGGATTAGCCTATACCGTATGATATTGTGATTCGACTTTCCACAGAATTGCTGACATACTCATGCTGAAGATTACACCTTACAAAATTATACATTTGAACTCTAATCGGCGATGGTCGATAAAGAAAAATGATTATAAATGGGAAATATTAAAAGTTAAATCGAATATGAGGTCAATAATTATATAATCTATGATATCTATGAATATGGCAAAATATAATATTCTTTATTGCACTAAGCAAGTAATAAAAAAAATACATAGAAGTTGAAATAAGGTGAAGGAAAACATCGTGAGGAAACCTGTATGTTTGAGAGAACCTAGCAAGTTTTTGAAAGACATGTGAAGTCCGCCAATCCGCACTTGGCCAGCGTAGTGGGCTATGGTCTGATTCCTTTCGTATTGCAGGGAGCCTGTGCCCAGCAGTGGGACGTTAAAAGGGCTGAATACAATACATAAAAAATGCACGTCAAAGGGGGACTTATCTCTATAAGAGATCGCTTCCAGTCAACCAATGTATGTGGGAAATAGTGTTAAAAAGCGGGACAGAAAGAGAAAGTGCAAAGAACGATAAGAAAATATATAAGAAAACTAGCGGACCCGACAGACGTTGTCCTGTCTACACGTCTTTAATTTGAAAATTTCAAACTTTTCGGACAAAATTGTGAATCTAAACCATTCCCAGATCCCCTTGAACACACACAAAAAATTTCATCAAAATCGGTCCATTCGTTTGAGAGAAGTTCAGTGACATACACACTCACAGAAGAATTATATATATAAAGATAGAACTTTAAAAGGCCAACTACTGGATGCCTCGTATTGAACTATGTATGAGTATAATATACTTATGCATCTAGCATAAGTATGCATAGCACTGTTACTCTATCTCTCTGTTTCGGGCAATTTCTGGACTCTAGACTCTATGGACTCTTAGAAATTTTTCAACAGTCAATCGTTCTAAGAGATCAATCCATTTCTTTATGTCCAAGAAGCAGACGTAGGCAAATAATAGAGCCTGCGATATACAGGGTCATTTTTAATTTACTAAAAACTTTTTGGGAATATACTATTTACATCATAATAACATACATCTATAGGTACATACATTGTACATACATCTATAGGTACATACATATAATAAAATTCTAAGCCCAATCTGCATATTAAATATTTTTTGGAAAATCTTATTGAAATAGTCATTATTATCGATACGGAGGCCGAATCTATAGTTTTTAGAATTTTTGTCTGTCTGTCTGTCTGTTACCGCATCACGAGGAAACTACTGTACAGATTTTGATGAAATTTGGTATGATGATAGCTGGTTATCCGGGTCAACATATAGGATACTTTTTACTGCGGGAAAATATTTCATCTTTGAGAAATATATACAAAACGTTAGAAAGTAAGCAGGGACGAACCCGTAGCAATATACTCTATGGACGAACCCGAGCGAAGCGAGGACGAGTCGCTAGTAATACATATATCTGTGTTAATATGTTTGTGTAAATTTTTATGAGTAATACAGTACGAGTGCTACTTTTGACACTCCTTGACTTTGCCAATATCAGACTTTACACCCATCTTATCAAAAATTTACGATACTTACCTATGAGATAACAATATATGTAATTTCATTTCTTAATGTAGGTTTTCTTTGATTCGTAATACTAATATAGCCGGTAAAAACAAAATTTAAATTAATAAATTATAGCTACGTTTGTATGATTTTTATATTGAAGACTTAGGTATGTCATAACCAACCCTCGTCTACGTTTGGGAGAGTTATAGCACGGTAATATGTAACATTAACGTGGTTATATACAAGAGCCAAAATCAATTTGTTTATATAAAAATATGTTTCGGTCCAAAAGTGTACCTAAATGTTTTCTTCTTGGTTAAATAAACATTACTTTAACGCCTCCGTGGTTAGTTTCCGGGAAATCATTATTTTTTCTATAATAATCTCTAACTAAAACAACTTTTCTTAGTATTATTTTTTTTTTTGGACGGAAGGATAACTAATGCGATGATTTAATTCCAAGTGCAAAACGAAAATTATCAATTTTGATATACCTAGTTGCGACATATCAACGATAATACGTAGAGATACGTACTCAGTTATACGGATTCGCGATTATCCGGACTACCCATGGTGATCAAATAACTATATAACTATACAAGTCGAATCTATACATGCTCGTACATGTCGGAACTGGCGACTGCCCGTACCCACCCTCGCCCTGCGCGTTCGCTGTCGCCGCCTTTTAGGTTTTAGTTATAGTTACCAATCCTTACTCCGCTGTGTCGTGTCACGTTTAAAAATGTCAAAGCGTAAGAGAGTGGTGTTATCGCTTAAAGATAAAATAAATGTTGATTTGTCTTTAGTTGATTTTAATTAAACACCAACATTAGGTATTACGTAATATGCACGAAAACCGTTTTTTTTTCATATATTCGATTATCCAGATTTTCGATTATCCGAATGCCTACTGACAACAATCAGTCCGGATAATCGAGTTTCCACTGTAATTATTATCTTTCTCAAAGTGACATATAAGAATATACGTTGTATTCATCCTTCCTTTTTGTATATATGCATTTTCTTACTTCCCATTCGTTTAACTTATTCAAAAATTCATCCATCAGCAAAAATTTACAATTTTTGCAGTGTCATAGATAATATATTATCTCGTTAAAAGAAATTTTCTCAAGGTACTTGGGATAAAAATACTGCGACAAATGCTATAGCTTACCTAAATTCTATCATGTTTATATAAATAAAGTCAACTTTAGTATACAATTTTTCATATGATAAGGCTTGGTAGGATAATAAAATTGGGTTATAATAGTTTTTATTAATAATACCCTACAGTTGACACCTGTGAGTTTAGAATACATTAAAAATGATTAAGTATGCGAAAAAGTTATTCAAGTACTTAGTGTTAGCGAGAAGGGTGACTAGTATTCATATAAAGAGAGAACAAAAATCTGGATTTGTAAGCCACTGGTAGGTATATTACCTAATAGTACCTATAAGAATAATAATAAGAATCTCTTTCATATTTTTATGAGATATAAAACATATTATTTCTTTAATACAATGAATATTTAACGTACTATATTGTTTGCCCATACTCAGTCCGCAAGTTGTATTAAAAGTATATAAAGACTAGCGACTCACCCTCGCTTCGCTCGGGTTCGTCCCTACTTACGGTTTAACGTTTAGTATCGATTTCTTAAAGATGAGATATTTTCCCGCAGTAAAAAGTATCCTATATGTTGACTCGGATAACCAGCTATCATCATACCAAATTTCATGAAAATCCGTCCAGTAGTTTTTCCGTGATGGGGAACAGACAAACAGACAGATAAAAATTAAAAAACTATAGATTCGGCACCTGTATCGATAATTATTAATGTCTATTTCAATAAGATTTTGCAAAAAATATTTAATGTACAGATTCGGCTTAGTTATTATTTTATTATACCTATGTATAGATAAGTACGCTAAGACCTCGATATTAATCATGTAAATTGTTGATTTTTATAAATATCAATCGCTTTAACTATTTCAATATATTTATACAGTACCTAGTATATGAGTGAAAGAGTTTTATAGAAAGAGCAGTGTAGTATCATTTATAAAAAAAACTCTGAACATGGAAACGGATGGGCTGATTTGGATGGACTTTTAGTACACATTAGGTAATAAGAGTGAGTATAGAAAGGGTTTAATTAACTTTTTAATTAATTTTTTTAATTAAATTGAAATCGTCATGTAGGAGAAACCTTATTGATAAGATAATGATAGTCATTTTTATGTGTAAATACGAATTGATATTAGATAAGAGGTATACAGATAACCAACTTAACCCAAGTTTATCGACGATTTGTTGGTGTCAATATAAATAGAAAGCTTGAAAATTTCTGATCAATTCTGTGTCGGACACTAGCAACAAATTCAGTTTTAATAATGGCAGGTTTTGGTACGGAATTCATCCTGGACAAAAATGAGAACTTTGACGAGTTCGTGGCCAGCTTGGGTAAGTTAATATATATACTTTTTTTGTAAAAATTTAATTTAGTTTTAAAATACGAATGATAATATAGGTATACAAAAGATAAATTTCCTCTAAGAACATTTTTAACTCTAATTTTAGATTTTTTAGTAAAGCTTCATTCGATTTTAACCCAAAGTTTATTTTTGAAATATACCATGATGAAAATGGGATTCATTAATATGATATCTCTAGATTCTCAAGATTCCGTAGCTAATAGACAAAAAACGAAAAATATCTTACATATTTTAGATGTTATCAGTGAGCGTGTTATCTTTTTTTTGAAAAGGAATCAAAATTTAGAATAAACATGATTTTTTTAAGTATATGTCAAAATATGACGACGATTTTTAGCGATTTAAATTATTGCCGGCTTATATGATGTCATCGCACTTGAATTCAGTGCCATGTAAATATTTTGGTAAATTATTACTATGTCCTTTCACTATGTTCTTCATAATTAGGAATGATGGCGTACGAGTATATTGCTTGTCAAAGGTGGGATTATTTCTCATTCCATAATGCAACTTTAAACCTCTGAAACTTTTTTGTCATTTCCGTATTTGAAAAAAAAATACCATTCACATTGTCATTCACATTCATAATGTTTTTATTATTATACTTATATATTTTTATGCGGTATAAAATGTAATTTATTTTAGCCCCGATACTCCCCCATACACCTCGATTTATTTATTTGACGCTATACAAATATGTAGGTGCTATCGTACTTCGCCATTTACGGCCATTGTAAAAACTGAAATTGTAAATAAATAGATATCTATATAAAAAATTACCAATAAAATATTTCGGGCGTAAGACGAAAGAAAGGCATTTGAATTATTATCGTAATAAATTCACGAAAAGGTTAACATTAATTTTTCTTTTGCAGGCATTTCAGAAGAAAGGGCGGAACGCGTGCGAAAAAATAAATCTATACAGAAGCTCGTAAAAATTGGGGATGATGAATACGTTTTCGTTTTCGTTAGTGATAACGGCACCAAAGAGATTAAATTCAATAATGGTGTCGAATTCGACGAGGAAGTTGCAGAGGGAGTTGTTGTAAGTTCTTAATTACTTTAATATTTTTATGGGGTGAAACAAGATGTCATTGCACTTTCGTTACAGAATAGTACGTAACAATCGTATTGACATGATAAAAATCGTTACCTATGTCATACAGTCATAAAAGGTCATTCAAATATATATTTTTTTAGATTTCTATTCTTAAAATTATATCTTGTCAACGCTGTTTGATATCTTCCTCTAATCGTACGTCCTCACGACCTATGAAGGTCTCGCATAGATGGTCAATCTCGGTGTGGCCGGTGGTAACTGGAAAGGACCAGAAGCATTTTATTATTATTACAAAATACTATGGCAATCTAACAGTGATTTGTATTTTAAAGCAAGTATTATATAGGTATTATTATATAGGTACTAGCGACTTCGTCCGAAAGCATCTCTCGGTATTTGTTATCCCATAGGTCATATCTATCTATATATCTATTGGTGTTCTGATTTTATCCAAAACTATCCAGCTGTTTCAGTGATAACTGATGACTTTTTTAACGTCGGGAAATGCATTTTTGCATATTAACTGCATACATACAGGTGGTTGTGGGACTCACCGGCTAGAAAAGCCAGTACTACCTATTAAAACCCAACGGAACCTGCCTCGTGTTCATGGGGCGTCTCAAGTTCGCTTACGCACTCAACTACGACAGCTCGACAGTAAGCCTGCCGAGGCCGACTACTTCTAGCATGGGGTTACTCCAACGGTTTTCTCTGTTATCAGACCTTAACTACCTGGAGCATCCCGCATAGCACATATTCCACCGAAGTGGACTCCCTTCCAGTGTGTTTTTAAGAAATTAAATATACAATAATTATTAAGAATGGTATATTTTTTCTTAATTTCAGGCAAAGTCCACCATTACAGTGGATGGTAATGTAGTAATTCAACAACAGAAATTCGGAGATGGGAAAACTCTCACTTTTAAAAGAGAATTTTCGGAAGACTCGCTTGTAGTGGTAAGATATTTTGGCATATTTTTTAAATAAATATAAGTATAATTGAAGAAATTCTCCCCAACAAATTCTTGAAATTATAGTAAAAATCGTATGAAAATATTAGAAATAGCGCAGAAACAGATATACACGAATAATCTTTGTTTTATAATAACTAAAGATGGAAACAGTTCATATAATTAAGTTCAACTTAAGTTTTGTACTCAGATAAATAGAAATAATTAGTTTGTAAACTATAGATGTTAAGTCATCGATTCAACAATTGACATTGACGATTCAAAAGCACTTCTAATAAGTCTAATTGAATAAAGTTTATTTCATTTCATTTCATGAAGTGATTTTGTGTTTAATATATCTACTTGTCTTTATTCGGAACAAATATATTTTCCAACTCTTATATTGAAATGAATGCTAAAATTTATTAATTTTGTTTTAGACGATAACATCAAGCTTTTGGGATGGAAGCGCAAAAAGATACTACGTTCCAGTACAAAGTTAGATACTATTAATAATCTGATTACTTATTTTATATATTTATTAAAATACAATTACACTTATAGAGTCTTTTTTAATTAACTCCACCTGCATTTGTATTTTAATTTAGACAGTTAACATTTTTTTTACAATAAAGAAAATTACAAATAAACTTAATTATATATACAAAACAAAATGTACACTTGGTTATTTACTGTACAAGTCATGTCCGCGTGGAATAGTGGCAAGAACGCTAGCCGCATTCTCCTGTTGAATGGCAATGCCGATTCTTTGGGCGAAAAATATATGTAGTATTTAGACCATAATCAGAAAACGCGGCAAACTTAGTTATTTCACGTATAGAGTATTGAATATTTACGCTGATAGGGGATTTGATCGTAAAATGCAGTTTTCTACTTTAGGTGTTAGGCTGTGTGCATTTGTTACCATTGTGTTACTTGAATAAAGTCTCTTTTTGGCGCCCATTTTTTACAAGAAAACATTAACATATCAAGAGTATCTATACATTTACTTGAACGATTGTTATGGAATTAAGAGTAGTACCATAGTGAGCGCAAAAAGTGCACCCTCTACGAACCTTTAACTTTCGTGGTAATAACAAATATTCGTGAGGTGATCATTTAACATAATCAGTGAGGGATCCATCAGGTCCGACTGCTTTACCTGCTCTTTGAGGCATCGCGATGAAGGTAATACTAAGAATTTATTGCAAAATAATAGGATCACTATTATTACTTGCCCCTATTTACCGTAAATACAAGCCACCAGACCATAGTTCCGCCGCTTTCAGGTAATCGCCATCTATCGCCAATGCAAGCAAAACGAAATAATCCAAGGAATTATTTTCCGAAAACAACGTATGACTCGGTGAAATCGTGGCTGATATGACAGTTTAAGCCGAAATCGTCGAATCTGTCCGTCATCCGAGGATAATGATATTAACGGATGACTTCCGAGGTAAAAATATCCTATATCCTCCCAGGGTCTCAAACTATCCCCATACCAAATTTCGTCTAAGTCGGTTCAGCCGATTAAGCGTGAAAAGGTAACAGACAGACATACATACATGCAGGCAGCCAGATAAACAGAGTTACTTTCGCATTTATATATTAGTATGGATTAGTATGGATAAAGTACCATGTTGCCTAGCCGCCAAGTTTCTCTATTATCTACAATATATCATAGGTATATCGTACGATTCAAAATTATTCAAACGGTCTATTTCTTTCAGAGGCGGCTCTAGCCCATGTAGCGCCCGTGTGCAATCAATACCCTGGCGTCCTCTAGTAGGCGCGCGGTCTAAATGGAATTCTTAAAGTTATATTTTCACCAGTGAACGGAAATTCGGGTGCATATGGTGCAATTTTAATTGATTTCAGGAAGCCGTAAGTACAAGAGTAAAAAGTATTTTTTAGGAAGGAAGGGGTAACAAGAATAAAAAAGCGCACTTTGTAGTTATTTCAAAAATATTTTATAATTTAAAAATAATAATATAACTAACATTACAGGACCCTCAAACAACACAAAAATATTTACAAAAAAAGTTACTTTTCGTGCTTTTTTGCATTAGCAAAATCTTTAACGATGTCACTGACTTTTTAAATATTTTTAGTTCCGAAAATGATCTTTCCCTATGTGCTACAGTTACTAACAATGTAAGGTAAATTCTAGGTGCTGTGGACAGATTAGCAAACACTGAAATTAATTTATTCGTAAACAAATAATTTAAAGTATTCGGTGGCGGCGTAGCGGAATCATCAATAAACATCGGTTATAATTCGATTTCATTAAAGAGCTCGGAATTCCTCCACACCTAAACAGCCAGCATGGCACAGTTTATTTTCTAAATTAGAACAATAAATGCGCTTTTTTATATCCAAGTCCAAATGCTTCTAGTGTTTTAATTTTTGAAACAATGAAAAAATTACATTATTTTGATCCAAAAGTTCAAACCGTTCGTCGATCTTGGTAATTGCGGTATCTAATACGTAGTAGTGAAAATTGACTTTAAAATGTGTTTAAATTGCGTCTGTTATCTGTTTATTCTCCGCCTTATAATCAAGAAAATGAGGGGTCTATGGACCCTCGGTCAGAACAAAGTTCCTTTCGCTTTTTGGTAGACGTTTGTTATACAGTCAGTATAATTTATATTATAAGATATCAGGTTGATAGAGTTCAATTGAAAATTTTTCGATAAAATATATCTATTAGCTATGTATAAAATAAATAATGATATATTAAACACTGAATGATCTGGAGTAGTTATAACAAATAAAAATTTAAGAAATGTATAAATCTTATTTTAATAATAATCCGTTTTTAATTTTAGAAATAAACATTAATTATTTACTATAAAAATATAAATAAAAATTTAAAAAAGCCGAAGAGAAGAGTGCCGTCGAGTCTTTCGGCGTGCGGGAGAGCTGTATGAGAATGCGGCGATCATGAACGAATGTCCCTAATTCGTCCATGGCGGCGATGTAAGTATATAGTTCATACACGGTTGTAATAAAGAAGTGAGAAAGATGACGATTATGCCATCTGCTGGGGAAAAACACAAACAAAGCGATGGTAAATAGTATTAGTTTTGCTTTATCAGCGTTTTTAAATTATTATTTTATGTTAATTAAAGTGTTTGTGATGTCTTCATCAAAAGTGTCTTGCTGTATTCATGGCTGTTCAAATCTATACATATAATAAAATTGTAACTAAACCGAATCTGTAGGTACATTAAATATTTTTTGAAAAATCTTATTGAAATAGACATTATTATCGATACAGAGCCCGAATCTATACTTTTTAGAATTTTTGTCTGTCTGTCTGTCCGTCTGTCTGTCTGTCTGTTACCGTATCACGGAAAAACTACTGGAGGGATTTTGATGAAATTCGGTATGGTGATAGCTGGTTATCCGGGTCAACATATAGGATACTTTTTACCGATCGAAAATATCTCATTTCTGAGAAAAAATATAAAAACTGCAATGTAAGAGTATACTAATATGTAAAACCTAAGAATTTGGTTTTTGGTCATCTGAACGCGGGTGGCTAGCCGCCGCTGTCGCGGGCACTTCTAGTATGCCGTATAAAAATAATACGCAGTTGAAATTTTATCGTTTCCCCGAAAGTTCATTGAACACTGTGTGGATAACCATCAAACGTCAAAAATGGATAAACGCATTAAAACACCATTAGAGTCTTCTAATTAAAAAAATATTAATTTTAATTATTGTTTTGTGTATAATCAATATGTCTATAGTTGGACGGTATTAGACAAGTACTAAAAATGTTTTTCCATAAATAATAAAAGATTCTTATCGAGCTAAAAATAATATTTTTTAATTTATTAACAGCTTCTTCAAAAATTTAATTAATATTGAAAATAATAATAATCAGATTTTTTTATTTCAAGTGATAGCAAATTATAAAATAATATTATTTGTACTTACAAAAATTTAAACATCTTTAGCTTTTATTTTTTATTTTTTTAATCTGTCAAAGTTTAAAACACTTTTCAAAAAGCTTAAATGTTACCAGATTTCTACTATTTTCAATATCATACAGTTAACTTACAAAAATAATTTTTAATACTTACAATAATTGCATTAATTTTTAATACTTACATTAATACATACTGTAAACATTAGAAACCCTTGCTTGAGCGACAACTGTACAGATTATGACTGATAGCTTATTTTCATCTTCTGTTTTATTTTAAACATAATACTTAAATTTAAAACATGACTTGATTCGATTGATTTTTGGCCTTTTCATCGTTTTGACCTCTAATCCGATCATTTTTATCGGTAAAAAACCAAACTTTATTATTTTTTTTTAATTATTTACTTTTTTTTAAATTATTTATTACACAGTTACATCACTATGTTTTTCTTATTTAACACTAGGGCGCTAGACTTTCGACAGAAGTGCTGCCCTCTATAGTTCGCGCACACTCTCTATAGCAAGAAGTGTCGAAAAAAAAGCCTTATATGTAATCAGATCAAAGATGAATAAAGATTTAAAATCTACGTTAAAAATAGATTATTTATCTCTTTCTTAAAAATTAGCTAGAGTGAAAGAGTTTTATAGAAATAGCTGTGTAGTATCGTTTAAACAAAAATCTCTTAACATGGAAACGGCTGGGCTGATTAGAATGAAATTTATTATTTAGTACACAGATAGACTATAATTCGAAGTGAGAGTAAGCCGCTAGTAAGGTAATAAGAATGAGTATAGAAAAGGTTTAATTAAACTGTTTAATTAAATTTAAATCGTCATGTGGGGAAACCTTATTGATAAGATAATGATAGTCATTTTTATGTATAAATACGAATTAATATTAGATAAGAGGTATACAGATAACCAACTTAACCCAAGTTTATCGACGATTTGTAGGTGTTAATATAAAAAGAAAGCTTGAAAATTTCTGATCAATTCTGTGTCGGATACTAGCAAGGAATTTAGTTTTAACAATGGCAGGTTTTGGTACGGAATTCATCCTCGACAAAGATGAGAACTTTGACGAGTTCGTGGCCAGCTTGGGTAAGTGAATAGGTATTTTTTTTTTTGTAAAATTTAGTTTAGTTTTAAAATACTAATAATAATAAATATAAGATAAAAAAATGTCGTCTTGGAACATTTTTAACTCTAATTTTAGATTTTTTAGTAAAGCTTTTTTTTTGTTAAGTAAAGCAATCAAACAAATTAATTTCCTGATTAATAATAATTATAATCAATCGATTCTACCTTAAAGTTTATTTTTGAAATATACCATGATGAAAATGGGATTCATTAATATGCTATCTCTTGATTCTCAAGATTCCGTAGTTAATAGGCAAAAAAAACGAAAAATCTTATAATTTTTGGTGAAAAGGGGGACGGATCTTTGTAAGGGGAATCAATCATTGCTCAAGTAAGGGATATAAAACTCACCATACATAATTAAATGTACAATATTATTAAATTTTATGGAAATAAGTACATATTTCAGGTGTTATCAGTGGTAAAAAATAATATCTACCTAATACCTGATCATAAAAACGCTATGACGTAATCATTCTTTAAAAAGAGTGCTTACCTACTATGTTACGTTTGACCTAATACGTGTACTACCTGATAAAAAATAAAAATATTGTTTATGCTATTTTCATTATCTTTTTTACATGACATGTTGTTTTAAAAAGCGTAACATTATTTTTATATAATAAAAGAATTTCATTTATTGTTAAAATGGAAAAGTTTATGACCTTTTTTGAAAAGAAGGAAATCAAAATTTAGGATAAACATAATTTTTTTTAAGTATATCTCGAAATATGACGAAAATAAAGGCGTTTGCATTATTATCGTAATAAATTCACGAAAAGGTTAAGTTTACTTTTTCTTTTGTAGGCATTTCAGAAGATAAGGCGGAACTCGTGCGAAAACATAAATCTGTACAGAAGCTCGTAAAAATTGGGGATGATGAATATGTTTTCGTAATCGTTAGTCATCGCGGCACCAAAGAACTTAAATTCACTAATGGCGTTGAATTCGACGAGGAAGTTGCAGAGGGAATTGTTGTAAGTTTATTTTTACTTTAATATTTTTATGGGGTGAGACAAGATGTCATTGGACGTAGGTTACAGAATAGTACCTAAAACATAATTGTATTGAAATCATAAAAATCGTTACCTATGTCATATAGTCATAAAAGGTCATTCACATATGTATTTTCTTAGATTTCTATTCTTAAAATTATATCTTGTCAACACTGTTTGATATCTTCCTCTAATCGTACGTCCTCACGACCTATGAAGGTCTCGCATAGATGGTCAATCTCGGTGTGGCCGGTGGTAAAATACTATGGCAATCTAACAGTGATTTGTATTTTATAGCAATTATTATATAGCTACTAGCGACTTCGTTCAAAAGCATCCCTCGGTATTTGTTATACCATAAATCATATGTATGTATGTATGGGTGTTCTGATTTTATCCAAAACTGTCCAGCGGTTTCAGTGTAAAGGAGTTGCAGACATCGCTGGATTCTCTTCGCGTTATCGAAAATGCTTTTTTTTGTTTTCCAAAAAATGAATACATAACAAAAAAGAAATAACGAGTACATTTTTCGAAATATTGAAATCATTTATATATAATTTATTTTTTTGCACTTTTCAAATAAATTAACTTTATCGAAACTTTACACATTTCATGCAAAATTTTGATAATTAGGCGGCATTTTTTACTATGCCCAGGAGCTGCGGTAAGGTTGAATCCAAAACTGGTTGCAAGCATATACACACAGCAACTTTCGCATTAATAATTTTAACAATGAACTGATAAATATTATTACATAAGTAGGCTGAAATATTATAATATACATATACCCGTATATTGTAACTATAAAAAATGTGAGCTATCAGTTATCATTTATCACTAATTAATACACTTTTAAAATAATGATAATAAGAATTAATCGATAACTTTTATTTAAAATTTACAATGTATTTAATATGATTAGGCACTGTATTATGTAATTAGAGCACGGTGGAGTACCTAAATGTTTTTCTTAATTAAAGCTCGTTCAAAAAAACAAAGAGTTTGAAAAAGTAATTACCCACCTATTAAATTGGAAGATTCTTGTACATGCAAAAATTTGCATGTATGTAACATGCATAATTTTTGATTGTTGTTATATAATATAGTATGAAACGGATAAGCAGATTTGGATGAAATTTTGTATACAGAAGATAGATTATTACTTTTTTTAAGGTCGGGAAATGCATTTTCGCATATAAGCTGTATACATACAGGTGGTTGTGGGACTCACCGGCTAGAAAAGCCAGTACTACCCATTAAAACCCAACGGAACCTGCCCCGTGTTGATGGAGTGTCGCAAGATCGCTTACGCACTCAACCACGTTGGCAAGCCTGCCGAGGCCGACTATAACAACCATGGGGTTACTCCGACGGTCTTTTCTATTATCAGAGAATTACCTGGAGCAACCCGCATAGCATATAGCCCAAGGAAGTGGGCCGCCTCTCAGTGTGTTTTCAAGAAATTAAATATATAATAATTAAGAGTATATTTTTTCTTAATTTTAGGCAAAGTCCACCTTTACAGTGGACGGTAATGTAGTAATTCAACAACAGAAATTCGAAGATGGTCGATCTCTCACTTTCAAAAGAGAATTTTCCGAAGACTCGCTTGTAGTGGTAAGATATTTTTGACATATTTTTTAAATAAATTTAAGTACCTATAATTGAAGGACCCAAGAAATTCTTGAAATGATACTAAAAATCGTATGAAAATACAAGAAACAGCGCAGAAATAGACAGACACGTATAGTGACTTTGTTTTATAGTAACTAAAGATAAAAATAATTCATATAATTAAGTTTAACCTAAGTTTTGTACTTTTAGATAAATAAAAATAATTATTTTGTAAACTAATATATGTTAAGTCATGAAGTGGTTTTGTATTTAAAAAATAAAAATTACAAGGCTACAACTTATATATTGAAACACATAGTATATACTAATTTTCTTTTTTTCTAGACGATAACATCAAGCTTTTGGGATGGAAGCGCAAAAAGATACTACGTTCCAGTTCAAATTTAGTTACTATTAATAATCTGATTACATATTTTATATATTTATTAAAATACAAACACACTTATAGTCTTTTATTAATTAAGTCTTTCTGCATTTGTATTTTCATTTAGACCACAATCAGAAAGCGCGAAAAACTTCGTTATTTCACGCAGATTTCACGTATGTATGAGCGTTGAATATTTACGCTGATATGGGATTTGATCGTGAAAGACAATTTTCGTATTTTAGGTGTTAGGCTGTGTGCATTTGTTACCATTGTTCTACTTGAATACAGTCTATTATTTTTGCACCAGCTTTTTACCAGAGATCTTAAACATTAACATATCATGCGTATCTATACATTTACTTGAACGATTGTTATGGAATTAAGAGTAGTAGTACCCTAGTGTGCGCAAAAAGTGCACTCTCTGTGAACCTTTAAGTTTCGTGGTATATATAACAAATATTCGTGGGGTGACCATTTAACATAATCGGTGAAGGATCCATCAGGTCTGAGTCCTTTACGTGCTCTTTAAGGCACTGGGATTTATTACTAAGAATTTATTACTACTTACAGTAAATACTAGCCACTACTCACTAGACCATAATTCCGCCGCTTTCAGGTAAGCGCCATCTATCGTGCAACACAAGCAAAACGAAATAATCTAAAGAATTAATTTTCCGAAAATAATGTATGACACCGTGTAATCGTGGCTGATATGTCTAAGTGGAAATTCTTGAATCCGTCCGTCTTCCGAGGATAATGACAGCCTTTATAAAATACTAGCGACTCACCCTCGCTTCCCTCGGGTTCGCCCCTAGATACCTTATGACGGTTAGTATGGAATACATAGACTATATAGAGTGTGCGCGAACTATAGAGGGCAGCACTTCTGTCAAAAATAGAGTGTCCCGACTCCTGGTGTCAAATAAGAAAAACATAGTGATGCAAACTATGTAAGAAATAATATTAGTTATGCCTAAATAATGCAAAAATAAAAAAATAAATGATTTTTTACCGATAAAAAATGATCGAATTAGAAATCAAAACGATAAAAAAGGACAAAAATTATTTAAGTCAGGTCATATTTTGAATGTTATTGAAATAGTAGATGAAAAATAAGCTACCTATCAGTCATAACCTTGTACAGTTGTCGCTCAAACCAGTTTTTATAATGTTTACATTTTACAAATTACAGTGTGACAATTATTGTAAGTATTAAAAAATATTTTTATAAATTAACTGTATGATAATGAAAATAATATTGGTATTTTTAAGTTTTTTGAAAAGTATTTTAAACTTTGACAGAATAAGAAATTAAGAAATAAAAGCTAAGATGTTTAAAAATTACGAAGTACAAATAGTATTATTTTATAATTTGTAATCACTTAATTAATATATATCATATTCATTTATTTAATCTTTCTGATGATTTCTGAAATGTAGTTGAAAAAACTTGAAGATTCGTGTTGTACAAATGTTTACTTATTTCTCTTAATGGTATTTAATTATTTAAACATATAATATAATATAATATTAAAGTCACCAAATACTTATATATAACAAGCTTTTTGTTTTATATAATAAATGAAATTGTACAGAAAAAAAATATTTTCTCGATAATAATCTTTTATTATTTATTGAAAAAATATTTATAAATTGTCTAATACCTGCCAACTGTGATGATGTTCATGTTCTCCTAGCCGATTCCGGCTACGGCGGCGGTGGTGTAGTGGTTAGCAAGTACGGCCGCACACCGGAGGTCCTGGGTTCGAGTCCCGGGTCGGGCCAAGTTTAGTTATTGAGTCTTTCTGTATAGTAAGCCTCAGTAACAGCCCGGAGTTGGGAAGTTGGCGGTGTTTCACCCCCGTGCCTCGGAGAGCACGTAAAGCCGTCGGTCCTGCGCCTTAACTCTCACTGGTCGTGTCGAGTGGTCGTCCCATCAGAATATGAGAGTGACAGGAATAGAGAGTGCACCTGTGTCTGCGCGTACACTTGTGCACTATAATATCTCCTGCGTAGTTGGCTAGTCTCAATGAGATTGGCCGCCGTGGCCGGAATCGGTCGGGAGACCATCATCATACACAAAATAATAATTAAAATTAATAAAAAATAATAATTAGAAGACTTTACTTACAAGTGATACAAGTGGATTTTTACTGCGTTTATCCATTTTTGACGTGTGAAGATTATCCACGCAGTGTTCAATGAACTTTCGGAGAAACGATAAAATTTCTACTGTGTATTATTTTTAACGGGCGTTTTCATTTAGAATCCCCCTAATCAGATATTTTCGATGTCGGTGCCAGCAGATGCAAAGCAAATCTAATACCTATATATCGATACGTAAAATACATCACAAGTTGATGTATAATATTTTAACTATATTAGAGTTCATACCTATATGATATTTACCTATTAAATATTCATATATTAAAATATTGTCGGCTGGCACCGACTTCGAAAATATCTGATTAGGTATCTATTCTAAATAAAAACTCCAGTTTAGTAATTTTTTACAATTTAGTGCCCGGAAATCAGTTTTTTTTAAGTTTTTATTTTTTCATTTTAAGCAGGTAATTTGTAAGAAGAGTTTTTTCAATAACATATTCGATTAAACAATTTATTTAAAAATAATAATATATTTTTGGTTTTATTTGAAAACCGATCGACTGATTTCGGTAAAAAAAAATGGGACCACCTGGGAAGTATACCTTTCGACGAATTGAGAATCTCCTCCTTTTTGGAAGTCGGTTAAAAAGGACCCTAAAGAAAATGCTAAAACGGGAGTTACGTTTAGGTGTCGAAAAGGATTTTTGAAATTCGTCCTCTAAGTGGGTAAAATGGGGGATGAAAGTTTGTATGAAACTCTGTAATTAATATGTAAAAAAGTACAACAAAATTCATCTGTAGACGATTTAAGAGTTTTTAAAATCACTACATACTCGTATATGGTACACATATGGCTTTAAAAATAACGATTGTGATTTCGCCAATTTTGGTCATCTTATTGCTTTAGCCCACAATTTCTTCAGCTTTTGTCTTTTGAGAACAAATGATATCCATTTTCTTTGCAGCCTGGCACTGCACAATTTGTCGTTTTATTAAATTTTAAATAAAATGAAAAAAAAAAATCCATCCACGCTATAGTTTTACAATACACTGAGGGTCATAGTGATCGCGACATCTGGCGGGAGAAAAGGCAAAAATTCTTTCCCATTAACTTAGGAGACATCATTAATTACACTAGTTTACAAAATAAAATAAAAGTTATGTCCTTCCAGTGAATTTTATATTATTTTATTCAGTTACAATAACTAAACGCGAACATAATTTTTTTAACTGTATCACGTCAAAAACTGAAGTTTTCATCACATTTTATTTTCTAGCTACCTACAAGTTGGTTTTAAATTCATTGCAAAATGTTGATGCAGTGTAGTCTTTAATTTAATGAACATTTGTTTTTAAAACGTCAAAAAGGTTGTGTAAAGTAAATCCTGATGCGACCATGCCAACCATGTGCGAGCGTTAACATAGTCCGGATTTGTGATATAGCAAACCACTCTGTCACACACGAAATAATGAAAATCCATCTTATCTTAACCTTCAATAGATGGCGCTAGACGGATTTAGATTGCAAATCCATATCATTCTAACCAAGTACTAGTAGGCGTTATGTACATTAGATAATTATAAACCAAATTATTATTTCATTTTTATTTTTACTATACATGAAACTAAGAAATTATGTATACAATAATTTAAGTTTATATCACTGACATTTATATTAGTCTGTAATTCTGTATTAGTAGGTACTGGTTTTTCCTGAGCTTAAATTGGTAAACAACTATTTGTTAAATATAAGTCACAAAACACACAAGTTGGCTTTTGTTCAATTAATTCAGCTCTAGCCGTTGCACCACAACTATTACAAACAATATAATTATCACTATCAATAAGAGTAAAAGTAAGAGAACAAAACATATTTAAATGTCCTGACTGACAAGTAAAGTCTGTAAGTTCTTCATCACAACCTTGGCATATATATTTAATATCTGTACTCGGTAAACGAAGAATACTTTCTTGAACATAATCTGTTGGATTTTTTGAATAAGTCTTACAATAAAAGTATAAATATTTTCTACTACAATCAAAGCACTCTTTATCAAAATCGATTAATTGATTATGTTTTTCATGTTTTTCATTAATATTTTTGAGAACTTTTACAGCTTGAGATACAAGTATTTTGTCCTTTATAATGTCAAGAGATGTTTCTGGCAATGTTTCTTTTTTGTTTGAAGTCATTATTTTTTCTAAATTATGATAAAAAATAAGACAAATTAAATAGCATTTTAATTTATATGTGTCTCGGTTGCCATCTTCTATTAGTTTATTATAATCCAATTTTGGTAGATTTTTTGCTTTTATCACCTTGCACCTAAACAATTCAATATTGTCCCATATCTGAGAAAGCTTTTTTGAAGGATTGTTTATAATATTTGTTGCTAGATTTTCTAGATCAGATTCATAACATAAGAAGACTATATCAACTTTAAGTGTTTTTTCTCTATATAAAAGTTTTCTGTCTATTAATGTAAGTGCCAGTAATGCATTGTTGTTAGAAAAACTAAGTCCATAAACTTCATAAGTTGAATAAGCATCTTTAATATCTAATGGTTTTATCATTACTTCTAATGCATTATTATTAATTGAAAAAAATATTTTATAAATCTTCATATTAACTGTACACACATAAAATATATTTTGTTTTTTAGTAATGGATGTTATTTTATAATCATTTATGTTATCTACATATTGAGATAATAATTTCAATGATTTGTCAAATAGCTGCATTATTAAATGTCTATTTTTATTAAAGAACAAAATTAAATTTCCATTTTCTTTAGTATATTCTAGATATGTGACTATCATTTTATCATTATGTGGCCACACCACATGTTCTTTTAATAACATAACTTTTTCTTCTACTATTTCACATTCATTAATCATAACTTCTCCATATTCATTAGAAAAGAGTAAAAGAAAACTTTTGCAATTTAAAGGAATCCAAAGAATTGTTACAATTTCTGAATCATTCATATTTTTTACTTTACCACAAAATTTTGTTTGTAAATTATTATAATCTTGTTTTATGCACCAAATTAAAATTTCGCCAGATTTTTGTGCAGTTGCTAAGTAACACGAGTTATCAGGATTTAATATTGGTGCCCAGCAAATTGTTGATGTCAGTATACTGTATACAACCTTTTGTAACTCTGTGAACTCTCTAGGACAATTGAAAAGGTTATTGAATTCCATTTCCAAATACGCTTTCATTTCTTTTGAGAAATTCATTACACTTGCCCAAACTTGTCGTTTAGGTCCAAATAACTCCACATTTCCAACACTGTTGACAGTTGCCAATAAACTTTCATTATTATTTATAAGATTATCTGGAGACCATGTGTATGCTACAATGTTTGTCATTTCTTGGGTTAATTGATTGTTATGCGGCCAAAAAGCAGGATTTGTAATCATTTCCATAAGTTCCAAATTTGTTAATCCATGTGCTGCATAATTTACAAGATAATTTTTTGGCAACGGACTTTCATAGCTCGCAGTAATGGTAAATTCTCTAAAGTCGATTGTTTTCTCTAAAGATTGTAAATTGTAAGAAAAGTCCATTAAATGTACGTACTTGTTTCCCCGAATAGTAAAAACTGAATTATGCCAAGATACAAGACAATCTTCATGCTTGCTTACGTTAATTCGTTTTCTATAAATTTCGTGTAGCATCTTTCACTTTTCTTATGTTATTATTTTAATAATTTAAATTTTAATCCATCAATGGATTAAAATTCAACAACAACAAAATGTACACATTTTTATGACATTGACAATTTTATAACGTATTGCCAGTTGCCACTTGCCACTTGCCATACATTATTATGTTCTCGCTCTTCATATTCAATGGGGAAGAATTTTGCCTTTTCACCTGTTAGATGTCGCGATTACTATAGTCCTCAGTATATTGTAAAGCTCTATATCGTCCAGGATGAATTTTTAGTCATTTTATTTAAAATTTAATTAAAATGACAAATTGTGCAGTGCCATGATCTAAAGAAAATGGATGTCATTTATTCCCGAAAGATAAAAATGAAGAAATTGTGGGCTAAAGTAATAAGACGACCAAAATTGGCAAAATCACAATCACAAATTTAAGGCATGTGGACATCATTTAAAAAAAAGTGATTTTAAAACTCTTAAATCGTCTACAGGTGTTTTTTTTGTGTTTTTTGTTCTTCTTATATATTAATTAAAGAATTTCATACAAACCCCTCATTCATCCCCCGTTTTACCCCCTTATGGGATTTAATTTCGAAAAATGGTAAAACACGTATTTATTTCATTTCAAGTTTCAAATAATTCTGATCATAAATTATTTCTTTGTCCATATAATCTTTATTATGATACCCCCCTTACCCCTTTAAGGGATGAATTTCGAAAAAAAAAATATATTTCCTATTTTTTATCTTAAAGCTAAAACCACGTTCTGTGTACTTCCCATTATGAATGACAGTTTCATACAATCTTTAATCCCTTATTTTACCCACTTATTTCGAATTTTTCGAAGAATTCTTTCATAATAGCGGCTTAGGCTGTATGTCTGCGTTGACCTATCAGTCAGTCAGAACCACCACAGGATGCACCTTTCCTTCTCTAGCTGGTCTAACTTCCAGGTACCTACAATACATAGCACAGGTAAGACGCGAACACAATAGAAGCAGAAACCAGGTACAAAAGAAATATAATAAATTCTTTAACCTTTGACTGTATGTAAATAAATGATAGACATCCTCCTACTTCCCCATTAACACTAATAAAATAATAATAATCTGTAATATCTGGTAACTCTATATTCAAAAGTCATAACAAAAGCACGTTGTTATCAATTAGTCAATCAATAGCCTTCAAAGAATTCAATAATTAAAGTTATTATGTTTTATTATTGCTATTTATTATAATTGCTATCCGTGTCTTACATTGTATGTAATGTTAAGAAGCATTACAAAAATTGACAATATTTGAAAATGGGTAAAAAACGATACAATGCAAAAGCTCGTCAAGTGGTTAAAACAAACATCGATGATTCTCAAACAAATGAGGTCGGTAATTTAAAAAAAAATGTGTTTAGTCTTAACATAAACTAAATATTATAAATAGGATTTGTTTTATAAGATTTCCAAAACTTCAATTTCGTAACGAGTTGTGACAATTATAACCTGTAAAATATTAATGTTTTTTATTTTTGTGCTAGATAAAAATTGATTTTGCATTAAATGAATATGGATCGTCGGACACAAGTAATTTACTGGCATTGCCTTCGAAGAAAAGAAGTACAAAAATAATAACCGATAAAAAAGAAAAGATAAATTTGTTGTCAAAGGCTCAAAGAAAAAGATTAGAAAAGATTGTTGATAAAAAGAAAAAGAAAGAAAATGTAAGTATTTACTAATTTTTATTTTTCTATGTGTATATTGTAAAAAAGTCTTATCTTATATGGAGAACCGTCTTATGTCGGAAATAAGTTGAAAAAGTGTCCAGTGGTGAGCAGCAAATTGGAATTTAGAAACTCACTTTACTCACTAACAGTTAAGCAGTTTTAAACGCAGTGAAGTGTGCTGTATTTTAAAAATTCATAACTCTGCTGACAAGAGTAGTTAATAAAACTGTAGTAATAAAAACCTCAACTATTTACATAGTCCAAAGTCTTCTTTCCCTGTTTAATTCACTATCTTACTCTTATGGCTTTTGGTGCTATGTTTTAAATTCACCTACTTGTTTTCTGTGGGGCCACCAATTTAATTTGGTTTTTATACACCGAGATAGTCCTCCTCTATGCTCCATAGTCAAATTTGAAAAAAATATGTTTTTAATTAGTCTTTGTTTGTTACTTTTACCTCAACTTATATTTAATGAAGTTCTTATATATTAAATTAAACAGTAACTCAGGTTTGTCCCTAGGGAAGCAGAAGCATAACTATGTCACCTCTATATGTGTATGAGTTTAACAATGTGTTTTTGGGGGGCTCGGGAATGACATACATTCCTTTGGTTAAAAGTTGCTTATTACTCTCTAGTCCTCCAATTATCTCCATATAAAAAATTGCATCAATCTTCTACTTCCACTTGAAGTGAAGGTAGGACAAACAATAACACATTTTATATAGTACTAGTGACTCACCCTCGCTTCGTTCGGGTTCGTCCCCTAGGTTGATTCCCTATACAAATTTTCATCCCCATTTTCATCCCCTTAAGGGTCGATTTCCGGGATAAATTTCATCTAAATCGGTTCAGTAGATCTATAGATCTAGATATTACCCCCTACAACGTCACAAACTCACAAACTTTACCTCTATATAATATTAGTATAGATGAATTCTCATTTATTATATTAGTATGAATTAAAACTAAGCTCAGGCAGTATATAAAATTTCAATGACTTTAAAACACAAACATGTATGATAAAACAGTTTATTATTTTTATAAATATAATTAATATTTTAGAGAGCTGCACTGTTGGAGTCCTTAGCTCAAGTTCAAGCAACTTCAGAAGAAGTAAAACAATTGACCACAATTTCAAGTGTCCAAACTTTGGGATTAAGAAAGCTAAATGAATATAAAGTGGAGGAAACACTTCAAAATTCTACAGAACCTACAGAGCAGAAAAAATTTAGTAGTATAGCAGGTTAGTAGGGCTAAATAATTGTTAATTTTTAAGTCAACTCTATATTTTTTGTATTTTAAATAAAAATTTATTTTTTATTACTTTGTGTTGCTATGATTTTTAAATTGTGTAATTAGTAAACTAAGTTAGAACATGTTATTGCGTGGACAAATTTTTGGAACATCTTCTTAATATATCTTTATATATATAATTCTTCTGTGAGTGTGTATGTCACTGAACTTCTCTCAAACGACTGGACCGATTTTGATGAAATTTTTTGTGTGTGATCAAGGGGATCTGGGAATGGTTTAGATTCACAATTTTGTCCAAAAAGTTTGAAATTTTCAAATTAAAGACGTGTAGACAGGACAACGTCTGTCGGGTCCGCTAGTATGTATGTATAATTCTTCTGTATGTGTGTTTGTCACCTAACTCCTCATAAACGGCTAAACTGATTTAGATGAAATTTTGTGTGTACATTTCAATGGGTTCCTAGATGGTTTGAAAATACAATTGGATCTGGTAGGTGGCGCTGCAGTCGGTTTGTCATCAAATTATTATTACTTATAACAAAGCCAAATATTTTTTTAGTAGTTTGAATGTGGTCGAAGCTGTGGGTACTGCTAGTTGTCAATAATTTTTTTAGTCCTGAATTGTCTTCTTATTTCTGTATATATTACTGTTATGTTTTACCTAACTGATAAATAATTAAATTTTAGGTGCAAAAAAACGATTAAGATTGCTTAGAATGGGGAATGTAGATGATGCGAAAAAGAAAAAGTATGATCCTAATGTGGTTGGCCTTGAAGATTCATCTGATGAGGATTCATCAGAGTCTGATGAGGAATCTGATGAGACAGAAATTAAAGACAATGAACACGGTGTAATGAAAGGTGAGGAGGAAAATATTGTAAATATTGAAAGTGAAGGAAAAAATAAAAAAGAAAATGGTGATGTTCTTGCTAATACCAATGAGGATGATAAAAAGCAAAATAATGAGAAAAAGAATGATTCCAAGCAAGAACACAATAATACAGAAGTCAATATAATTAAAAATAATAATAAAGCAGAGAATATAATCAAAAATAATAAAAAACAAGGGAATATAATCAAACATAATAAAAAAGAAGAAAAGCAAGATAAAAAACCTTTGCTTGAACATCCAACAATGCATGTAGATGTTAACAGGGATCCTAAAATCCAGGTAGCGAGGTTAAAGCTTCCAATTTTAGGTGAAGAGCAAAGAATAATGGAACTTGTTAATGAAAATGAGTTTTTAATTGTCGCCGGAGAAACTGGTTAGTTGTCAATTCTGATTTTTATCTTTTTTAATTTCTCAATAATATTCTTATCCATATTTATCAATATGTTACATATGATGTGTATGTGATTATTCCAGGAAAACTATGAAGTGTCAGCATAAATTTTATTACTATTGATTATCCCATTTTTGGTTCCCAACATCTACTAATACTTTACATAGTTATGGGAGAGACTGAATTTAAAATATTAAATAATATGTCTATGCATTGTTGCTAATAAAATTAAAAAGTATAAACATACACACCTTAATTGAGATTATTGAATTTCGTTATGATGACATGTTTGGCTCAGTTTGTAATGACCATTTTTTCTTTGCCTACGGTCGCGGTTTCGAGTCCCGCTGGGGGGATTCATTTGTGTGATGGGCAAGAATGTTTGTACTCCAGTCATGGGTGTTTATACATATTTATAGTATGTGTGTATTTAAAGCTATATATATGTGTAGTGTATCAACTATCTGGTATCCATAACACAAGCCTCGTAGCTTACCATAGCACTAGATGGTGCTGTGTGTTAATTTCCCAAGATATTATAGGGATAATAAACATTTTAGCATTTTTTAGGTAGCGGTAAAACCACACAATTGCCACAATTCCTTTACGAAGCGGGTTATTCAGAGAGAAAGATGATAGCAGTAACGGAGCCTCGTAGAGTGGCCACCGTGGCCATGTCCAAACGTGTAGCATACGAGCTGGGCTTGACCAGCAAGGAGGTGTCATATTTGATGCGGTTTGAGGGAAATGTCACTAAAGATACGAAAATTAAGTTCATGACCGATGGTGAGTTTCTTTTAGTATATTATATTTTCGTTAAAATATCGTATGTGCTCGTGTGTTACTATGGTATTCCGTATTATTTTTAATATTATAAATGTGAAAGTTTGTGAGTATGGATGTTTGTTACTCTTTCACGCTAAAACGGCTGAACGGATATAGGTGAAATTTGGCACAGAGATAGATTATAGCCTGGAATAACACATTTTATCCCAAAAAAATGTACGGTTCCCGTGGGATAGGTTTGTTCTTGTTATGTCAGAGGAGAATCTGAGTGAAGCAAGGGTTAGCCTCTAGTAAATAATAAATCTCTTTTAAATCATAAAGGGAGTCCGTTAATTATGTGAGCTGTTTTTTCTTCCGTGATAAGATTTAGTAGTATTTAGGTGGGTTTGAATAGAAAAATTTATGTGAGATCATTATCAATGAATGGTGATGTTGGTCTCGTTATAATTGACTGAATCCTTCTTATTCTATTGCTCCCATTTTCTTTTATTGGATAAGAAATCGGTTACTCTCTTTCCTGAAAATCATCTATACACCAGTAAAAGTCATGTTAAAATTATTTCAGCAATTCATAGATTAATGTATACAAATTACAAACATACATAAAGATTTACTGACATTTCTTTAATGGTTTTTTTTATCCAATTTCCAGGTGTGCTTCTCAAAGAAATTCAATCAGACTTCCTTCTAAGCAAGTACTCGGTGGTTATTATCGATGAAGCCCATGAAAGGAGTGTATATACAGATATATTGCTTGGGTTGCTATCAAGAATAGTTCCTTTGAGACGGAAAAGGGGTATTCCACTAAGACTTATTATAATGTCAGCTACGCTTAGAGTTGAGGACTTCACACAAAATACAAGATTGTTTAAAGAACCGCCACCAGTTATTAACGTACGTTAGCTTACTCTTTGTAAAATATCTTCTTAATTATTAAAGTTTAATAAGAATTCAACTGCATTAAACTGACTTTATTATTAATTTAGTGCATTACTAGCAGAATAGATGTGGTTGACGGTCGCAATTAGCTAACTAAACCGTGTTTTTAAAATATCCCCTTCATATATTACTAGCGACTCACCCTCGTTTACCTCGGGTTCGTCCCTAGGTACGTTTTAACGGTTAGTATGAAATACAAATCTTTGAATTTCTCGGCTATTCTGTACCATTATATGCATGTATTATACATATAAACCTTCCTCTTGAATCACTCTATCTATTGCTGAAAACTGCATTAAAATCCGTTTAGTAGTTTAAAAGGTCTAAGCGGACAGACAGCGGAAGCGACTTCATTTTATACTATGTAAAGATATTAAAATGAACTTAGACCTCATTTTAGGGTTTGGTAGCCTAAAAACAAAAACGGAATATAATTTCTATTTGATGTATAGTTGTATGTAAGTCAGAGGCATTTTACTTAGATATTATTGGAGTTACACTGCTGAAACACGTTTGTAGGTCTCATATGAGCCGCTAGTCAAATTAGAAAAAATAAAAAGATGAGGGTAACATTCCATACATGTAACTGACATTTTTTCACGTACAACGGGCAGACCTGCCTAAGTACGGAAAAAGCCGTGCAAGAAGAAGAAGATATGTAACTGAGGGATGAAAAAGGAAATTAATTGCATATACACTTGTATCTTTCTACTTTCTTCTTCTTTATGTATCGTTGGACAGGTAGAAATCGTCCAGAAACAAATCGTCGAAAAAAATATTTTTATTCCAATTTCAGGGGATGACATTTTTTTTGTTGTCTGTATTTTTTTTTTGCACTATTACATACGAAGTTAGCTTCACTACTATCCACTACTTAACAAAATCTTTCAAACAAACCTAAAAAAGAGCAATTTTTCCAAAATCGAGTGCTAAACTCACACAGCCATAATAGTTGCCGAATTATATGATTCTAATTTTTTTAATTATACATATAACATTTTTAATTCAATTTTTTCTTGTTAATGGCTTCAAAGCATGCCAGTTGAGCACAGATTACTTCGCCAATGTCACGTAGAATGGAGAAGATGCGAAGGAGAGTCAGTAAAATAAGATCATATATAACATGTTGCACACTAGCCATGCCTAGTTTTTCAATGTTCTTTAATCTTCAATGTTTATATATTTTTTATGAGAACGTATTATAAATACTTCGCCTTTTTTAAATAGGTGGAGGCCAGACAGTTCCCAGTGACAGTCCATTTCAATAAACACACATACAGCGATTATTTGAAGGAAGCATACAAGAAAACAGTGAAAATTCACACGAGGCTACCGGAAGGAGGCATTTTAATATTTGTTACGGGACAACAAGAGGTATTTATTGTTTCAAATTTAATATTAATATAACAAAAATAATAATGTAGTGGAGTATTAGAATTGTGCAAAGGCTTTTTTAGCTCTTATTAATACTATTTGTAGATGGTATTAAATGTATCAATTGGTTATTGATTCAATAACAAGATGATATACTATACAACGCCATCTGGTGATTTTTATTTGAACTATTTTTTCTTTTGTAAAGACACCCCATGTACAAACTATACTTTTTTACAGGTGAACTATCTGGTGCGAAAATTAAAAGCAGCGTTTCCATACAGGAAAGATATAGACTATTCCAAATTGATAACTGAGAAGAATATTAAAGAAGTCGACCCCGCGCTTGACTCAGAGCCTGATGACATAGAATCTGATGATGATGAGGTAGTGTTAATTTTTAAAATATTTTAACAGCATCGTCTGTCTAATATATCAAAGGCAGTGGGTTCAATCTCTGAGATTAATGTGTTGTGCACAGGAGATATTATAAAGACACACAAATTGATATAAATAAAAATGAATGTTCGTGTGTTTGTCGTTTATGCGTTCCTAAACTGTTGATTCGATAGTGATGAAACTCTGGTGGGTTATTCTTTATACGTCTGTTAAGGTTTCTGGAGCAAAAAACGTTTTGTTTTTGAAACTTTTCTTTTATGCATTAATAATCATTCAAGTGCACTCGTGTTCTTACCCTCGCTTCGTGTTGCTAGTATATTATAAACTAATATTTATATTATAATATTTTAGATAAATCATATAGGACATAAACTACTGTTCATTGAAATATAACAATTTCCTACGGGAATCACTTCATGGATTAATAAGTAACATATCACTTTCCAGTTCGTAAACTATCCATCTGCCTGCTGCTAAATAATGTAGGGTCACTAATACTGCGTTAGGTTCTTACATAGCTTTTGTGCATCAAGTATTTTTAAAACAACATTTTAAATGTATTGATAAGTCTCCAGAATACTTTTTTAAATTTAATTGGGAGTGACCTATTGCCATAGATTAGGTTTTTTTAACTACCTCTAGGTAAAGGATTTTAGGTAATGTTATGATTTAGGAAATGTTCAGTAATGTACCTAACAAATACGATTTCAGAATTTTCATGTGATTTTACACTAAATGGGTATGTTCAAATGTTTTGTAGGTAGAGAAAGAGATGAAAAGAATGCGGAAAGCTAGACGGAAAGCGAGGCAAAAGAGCAAAGCTTTGCCCAAAATTAATTTAGATGATTATGATATGCCCGAAGATGATGGTCAGGCGGATCTATTGAGCGATGACGACAGTGAGGGACATATAAGCGATTCAGGTAATACCTATATATATATATATATATATATATATATATATATATATATATATATATATATATATTCTACTGGGTATTAGTTTGTGGTTTCTTGAACTGGTATTTAACAAATTTTATTTAAAAAAAATATTTTACCAATTTTGCAAATAACCTGCTTTACTAATTTCGTATACAACTTTTTAATGTTATTTTATCTTTGAATGTATGTTTTTCGTAAGTCCAATTACGAAGAAAATTAGTTTTATTATTATTATGGTCTTTTATGAAATGCAGACAAATTGAGGTCCTCCTGTTTTAATAGAATAATAGCAATAAGGGGGAAGGAAGGAATTGAAAAACTTTTAAGTTTTATTTCTTCTCAAATTCTTTTTGATATACCATGACAATATGGCGCCGAAACTCCATCAGATGTTTTTTTATGATCCTAAAAATATGTGGAGAAACTTGCGCTATAAAACAAATCCAAAGATGCAAAATTTGTATAAAATATTTAACTGGCCAATTTTTACCAATTTAGATGCAGAGGACGACAGTTTATCAGCCGTCATAAAGTCTTGTAGACAACCGCTATGGGTACTTCCCCTGTATTCTATGTTGAGTTCAGCAAAACAATCGCGTGTTTTCGATCCACCGCCCGTCGGGGCGCGACTGTGCGTGGTGAGCACTGACGTGGCCGAAACGTCTTTAACTATACCTGCTATCAAATATGTTGTGGATACTGGAAAGAAGAAAATGCGGTAAGTGCTATTTTAGGATTTTTTTACGTACTAGTGATTTACTCTTGTTATGGTTGCATTGCTAAGTAGGTGCCTATCAGTGTAATAAATTTTATCCAAATCCAGTTCAATCGTTTCAGCGTTAAGGGGTATCAAATACACATACAAATTTTCGCGGTTATCTATACTTAATCTATACTAATATTATAAAGAGGTAAAGTTTGTGAGGTTGTAGGAGTAATCTCTGGACCTACCGAATCGATTTAGATGAAATTTGGTAAGAAGATAGTTTAAAACCCTGGGAAGGATGTTTTTATCCCGGAAATCATCTCTTAAGGGGGTGGAAATGTGGATAAAAGTTTGTATTGGGAAGCAAGCTAAGGACGAACCCGAGCAAAGCGAGGATGAGTCGCTAGTGTAGTAGTAATCCGATAACTTGTAGTCCACGTAATCTGTTTCGTGGTAGATATGAGGAACTTCTCTTGACTCCATTGAGTGGTTATGACGTAGGAAAGTAGAAGCAAGAAAGTGATGTAGAAGTAACGACACTGATTCTAAACCAACACCCCTCTCACCAGCGTTCACGACCTACTCCGAATCTATTTAACCTAGAATTTCAATATATAAATAAATAAATATGTTGGGTCATTAACACATAGCACCGTCTAGTTCTATGGTAAGTTACGAGCCTTGTGTTATGGATACCGGATATTCCATACACTACACATAATATGTACCTTTAAATACATATATAAGTATAAGCACCTATGACTGGACAAATTTTAGTGTTCATCACAAAAATGAATGCACCCAGCGGGACTCCCGAACCCGTGACCACTGGCACAGCAAGTGGGGTCATTACAAACTGAACTAAACCTGTTGACATATATGTAAAACTAACGGCTCACCCTCGCTTTGCTCGGGTTCGCCTCTAGGTAAACAAAAACAAATCATCCCACGGAAACCGTACATTTTTCTGGGATAAAAAGTAGCCGATTTGCTATTCTGATGTATGAACTATATTATTGTAAAGTTTCATTAAAATCCAATCGGTAGTTTTGTGTACTAAGCTGTATAAGTTACTATAGTTTTTTAACTATCCCACGGGAACTTTTTGATTTTTTGGGATGAAAAGTTACTTAAATGTTGACGGGAGATATAAGGTATCACCATGCGAAATTTCATTTAAATCAGTGCAACAGTTTTGGAGATTAGCCCGTACAAAGAGACAAACAGAGAAACAAAAAAAATGAAAAAAATCTGGATTTGTTCTATTTCTCGTCTTACATCCCCCTGGCTCGGTTTTTAGCATTTTTTTTCTATGTACAGACATTTGACCCATACCGTTTTATTATATAAAGGCCTCACCCGACTCGCTCATAATCCACACTAGCGATGGGCAATTATTACTATTTTTCAATTTAGTCGATAAAAATCGATAACAATGTTATTCGATTCTTATCGATTAACGGCTTGAGGCGGGCGGTAATGACTTGACTGTTCCTGTGTTAATTTTAACTACTAATTTGTAGCGCAGCGCACCTATATTACTATACTCGTACGTAAACAAATTGAAGTAATACTAAAAACAATCAACATAACACCATCCCGCACCCCGTCGCGTGGGCCCGCACGCACTGCCCCGCGCGGCCTTCCGCAGCTCACCGCATGCACATGCAGTATGCGTCGTGCGTACAGTTAGTAGTCTGTAGTTTGTTGATTGTTATTCGAATAATCATAGTGAGGAACTACTAAATCGACAATCGAATGCGCAGTAGCACAATTTTCGATTTAGGTTCGATTGATTTCGATTTTAATCGTTAACACACCTGCCCACAGCGTGTATGACCACGCGACGGGCGCGAGCGCGTGGCGCGTGGTGTGGACGTCGCAGGCGAGCGCGGCGCAGCGCGCGGGGCGCGCGGGCCGCACGGGCGCGGGGCACGCCTACCGCGCCTACAGCGCCGCCGTGTTCCAGCACGAGTGCGCGCCGCACCACGCGCCCGACCTCCTCCGGCGCCCCGTCGACGACCTGCTGCTCATGATGAAGTGTATGGGCATTGATAAGGTCAGTTCCAGCTACTTGTATTAGGGATGAGCGATATTATATCGATATTGGTGAAATATCGATATCAAAGTATAAAAAATATATCGATAATCACATCTAGGAAATATCGAAATACCGATATTTTCAACAAACATATCGATTTTGAGTCACCGATATCCATATCGATATCAATATCGATATTTCATTAATATCGCTCATCCCTAACTTGTATCCCTTTTAAGTGTAAATTGGTCCTGTGAGACCAGTTTTTTTCACGTTGAAGATTATGGGCATTGATAAGGAAAATTCAAGCAAGTTGTTTCATAATACTTAACACTTTTCATAGATATTGTTTTTGCTCTTCATCTTTAGCGGCGAACTGATTAAATTCCTCAACTAGAGTAACCCCTCTCTCAGCAATATCGTTCACCACTTTGATATTTTTTAATACAGATAAACAATACTTATCTGTATTAAAAAATACGTGTGGAATATCTGTAGAAAGTTGTCCAGCAACATCGCAAATCATATCCAAATTGCAACAAACAGAATTTTTTGAAGTTTATCAGTCAAGAAGAATAAATATATTGAAAAAAAATAATAATGTATACGTTAAAACAGGGTATAATACTTGAAAATTATAAAATAAATTTACTAATAAGTTAATAAAAATGAATATTGTTCTATTTAATAGAAAAATTGATACGCACTTTTTTGACTCGTTATAATTTTCGTTTTTTAAAGCCTTGTAACTTTTTTCCTATGCGTTTTAGCGAAAAAATGAAAGAGACCTTTTTTTGTAGAGAATTTAATTTCCTACAAGATATCGAAAAGGGAAATTTAAAAAAAAATTAGAAAAAAGTTAAAATTAAAGAAAAAAAGTTTTTTTTAATGTATTTTAAATGGGAAAATGATCCCCCATGCGCCAGCTCAATTTTCAAGATATCAAGCTCATCTTTTAGGGGTTTTTTTGTCTAACAAAGAAACTTTTTAGATGTACTTACTCAAAAAAAATCTGACGCAGTCTATTGTACATCTGATTTTCATTTGCTTCTCTCACAAACTGTATGAATATCCAATGATCCAATATCTGACAATCCAGTTTTAGAAGAATGAACCTTTTACTTTTCAAAATTATTCGACTTTTAGAGGAATAATTTTTTTTCTGTATATGAAAGGGTTTCCACGGAAAAGGGATATTGGATATGAAGAAAAACGATAATTTGAATAATTGTTTTTTTTTTTAATTATAAGTTTAGTCAAATATTTTAATTATAATTGTAGGTGGTAAACTTTCCATTCCCGACGGCGCCTGATAGGATGCAGCTGCGCCTAGCAGAGAAGAGATTAGAAGTTTTGGGAATATTGAAGAAGTCAGAAATAAAGAAGAAAAGGATAGACGATGAAGAGGTATATAATTATGTTTTATGTTTTTTTTTAAATACTAATGTTTTCTCGCGGCTCCACCCGCTTAATTTATTTATGCATTTCTATATCTCTATAAATTATTGCCCATGTGTTACTCTGATATATACGCTACTAGCGACACCCTCGCTTTGCTCGAGTTCGTCCCTAGGTAGACAATGTAAGCGCCCAATACAAATCTTTGAATTTCTCGACTTTTCTGTATTATATTATGCATGTATTATACATATAAACGTTCGTCTTGAATCACTCTATCTATTGCTGAAAACTGCATTAAAATCCGTTGAGTAGTTTAAAAGATCTAAGCGTACAAACAGCGGGAGCGACTTTGTTTTATACTATGTATAGATATTACTGTTAAGATTGCCAAAATCGGTTCAGTAGTAGTTTAGTATAAGACTAATAAATTTATTTATTTTATTTATACATTTTCGCAAACTCACGCTTTTTTTTAAAAAAAAAAAAACGTTTTTAAAAAATTGTCGTTTACATTCTTGTTTACCTATTCAGTTACCTCTTTTTTAATTTTTCAGCTGCTTTAATAAAAAAATAATTAATGAAGCTGTTTTTATAAATTACCTGACACGTTATCGAATCTACGACTACATTTTCAATACATATTATACATATTATATATAATTTTTTTAGGTACTAAAAGTGACTCCACTAGGTAAAGCAGTGTCAGCGTTCCCGCTTCTGCCTCGATACGGAAAGATGCTGGCTCTTAGTCATCAGTTCGATTTGCTTCCATATACAATTGCTTTAGTGTCTGCTCTCACTGTTCAAGAGGTAATATATTTTGATTTATTTATTTAAAACTAGCGGTTCACCCTTGCTTCGCTCGGCTTCGCCTCTAGAAAAACAAAAACAAACCTATCCCACGGGAACCGTACATTTTCCGGGATGTATTTGCCTATGTATTTTTCCAGACTAATCTATCTCTGTGCCAAATTTCATTCAGATCCGTTGAGCCTTTCTGTTGTGATTGAATAACAAACATCCATTGAAACATCTGAAAATGAGATTTTTTATGACAACCCTTGCATTTGACAGCATATCTGTAAAATCATTAACGAGAAAATTGAATTGATTTGAAAATGAATATAGCGATCGTGTATTGTATGGATTTTTATACTGTGGCATACTTTGTGGTATATTTAAATATTTTTTTATCAATTAATTTAAATCGTATTCAGTCCTTTTTAACGCCCCACTGCACGGTATTTCCTTCAATACAAGAGGGATCAGGCCATAGTCCACCACGTTGGCCATGTGCGGGTTGGCGGACTTCACATATCTTTACAAAACTTGCTAGAGTTTTGTAATCTCAGATACGCAGGTTTCCTCACGATGTTTTCCTTCACCGTAAGACAAGCGGATATCATGAGAAATGATTCACACAAGAAAATATCAGAGGTGCGAGACTCGGGATTTGAACCCGTTACAAATAGTACGTTTAAAATTTAAATGCAAATAATTATATATTTTAGGTAATGAGCGGCAAAGCGGACAGTTGGCCAGCAACCGGAAATACGTTGTTGTTGGGTGACCCCGGCGTGTTGCTAAGAGCGGTCGGCGCTGCGGAGTACGCGTATGTGAAGGGGGAAGAAGAGTTGTTTTGTGCCAAGTACGGATTGAGAGAGAAAGTGAGTCTTAGTGCCTAGGTGATAAAGTTGATTTTTGTACGCGGTCCTTTTATTCTGTTATAGGCTATTAAGTTTTTTTAAAGTATAATTATTGTGAGCTATAAATTAAATATAGGACTTTTTGAGTTGTTTTACATATATTATTTACAAGTGGTCTTAGTTATCCTACCTACTCTATTGGGAAGCGATTTCTTTTAATTTATTTAATAATTAGCGACTCACCCTCGCTTGGCTGCTTCACCATACAAACATTCATCCCCATTTTCACCCCCTTGAGGGATGAGTTCCGAGATAAAAACTATCCTATGTCCACCCCAGGGTCTCAAACTATCTTCTTACCAAATTTCCTTTAAATCGGTTCAGTCGTTTCGGAGCCTATTCGGTACTAACAAACAAACAAAAAATAAAACTTTCCTCTTTATAATATTAGTATAGATAACTCCATGGTTGGACCCAATTAAATTTATAATATTATATCATTGCAATAAGTAATTTTGGTTTGATGTTTGGTTGATACTGGCATTCATTATATATATAAATTGGTCTAATGTATTTTTTTCTATCTCTTTAGGCCATCAAAGAAATCCGTAAACTCCGTAAGCAGTTGACATCAGAGATCAACCTGAGCGTGTCCGGCGTAAATGTGACCATAGACCCGGAGATGAAACCTCCGGACGATAAGCAAGCGAGACTGTTGAGGCAGCTGTTGCTCAGTGGTCTCGGTGATCAGGTTGCGAGGAAGATAGCTTTACACGAAGTTAAGGAAGGTTAGCTCTTGTACTATAATCTGTTGTATACTTGTCTATAGTTTATTACAATGTAGTGGAAACACTGTGCGAAATAAATATTAAGTTTGGGACTGATTAAAGACACGGACATATTTTGGAATTTGGACGCTCGAGTTTATCCTTTTAAAACACTTGGACCCAGTCAAAAATAATAAAAGTCCAAATCAAACATAATCTACCTATTTAGGGTTCCGTAACGAAAGCCCAACGGAACCCTGTTACTAATCCTCCGCTGTCCATCCGTCCGTCTATCAGCGGGCCGTATCTCATAATAAGTAGAGATATGAAATTATCACAGAGTGTATTTCTATTGCCGCTATGACGACAAATAATAAAAAACCAAGATGGCGAATTTCAAAATGGTCGCCATGTAAATTAAAAAAAATCGATTATGGCACGGAAACCTTTGTGCGCGAGTCCGCGCACTTAATTATTTCTTTAAGTTTGAACGCGCTAAACTTTGGCGTCTATCCCGAAGGAATTACTAATCTAATGTATAGAATTGTTTTTGAATTTTAAAACCTATAGGTGAGTTCTCCATTCTTCACTCGGGTAGGTGTCTAGATGTCGTTAGGTCATACATTTTTTACTTTATTTATGTATCAGAAAAAAAACATACAAGTGAAAACAGATACCTTGTGTACAAAAGATGACTTATCTCTTTAAGAGATCTCTACCAGAAACCCTCAAGCGTGAGAAAATATAAAAATAATAATGAGGTGCTGTGTGGGTACAAACTACAAACATCAATTATAACATAAATAATAAATATACACATGTACAAACATACATACATACATACATACATACATACATACATACATACATACATACATACATATTACATACATACATTTTACATATATGTATCCATACATACACATACACATACTTCATACATACACATTTATTGCTTTATTATAATATAAACCCTTTCGTTTCAAACGGACAGTTTTTTCCCATTTCAATTAAAGTTATAATTTCTAACAGTAAACACATTTTTAACGAAATAAAAAATAGCTTATTAGAATACATTTTTTTTAGAATCGTGTCAGTAATTTCAGACATCACCCTACATACAAAAATACAAACTTTCTAACCTTCTACATTCTTAATAATATTGGAGTAGACTTGTGACTCTCCCTAGGGTGCATTCATAGGTGCCTATATGTTAACTCTAGAGTCTAAATCATAATCTATCTATTTAGTATGTTTTTCATTTCATCCAAATCTTTACAGTCTTTCAACATAAATAAGTAACAAACGTACGCACATGCACACATACATTTGCATTAATAGTAGTCCCGATTTATTGAACAATTTTAGTCACTAGTGAGGCAGTAGTAGCCCAGTAGTAACGCACTCGCTTGGGAAACCGAGTGAAGCGGGTTCAAATCCCGGGTCCCGTACCTCTGATATTTTCACGTGTGAATTTCCAACGTGATTACGTGGAGGAAAAAATTGTGAGGAAACCTGCATGTCTGAGAGAACCCACCAAGTTTTCGAAAGATATGTGAAGTCAGCCAATCCGCACTTGGCCAGCGTGGTGGACTATGGCCTGATCCTCCTCGTATTGAAGGGAGGCCCGTGCCCAGCAGTGGGACGTTAAAAAGGGCTGAATACAGTCACTGCCAATAGGCTTAATATGTAAGTAAATTTAGATTTTTTATATTGTTACAGGAGAAGACAAACGTAAATACAAATACGCATATCACAGTAGCAACTTAGAAGAGCCAGTTCACTTGCATTCAGAGTCAATACTGCGCAAGGTCATACCGGAGTGGGTGGTGTACCAGGATATGTATGAGACTGGAGGACAGGATAGCAGAAAAATGGTGTTGCGGAACGTGGCTGCCATAGAGCCGGAGTGGCTTCCTACTTATGTGCCACAGTTGTGCAATTTAGGTAGGATATTGATTGATATATTTGTAGTGTTCTGTTTTTATTGGTACTTTTTGGTCGATTTTCAAAGAATGTTTCTGTGAAATAATTTTAAAGTTAACTAGTGTCACCCTTGCTTTGTTCAGTACATTTTGATTAATAAATACTTTTAAAACCATGGATTATAGACTCCCTAAATATGTTTAAAATTATAGTCATTTTGATTGTATAAAGTATATTGCTTACAGGAGAACCGTTGTCTGATCCCGAACCCAGGTATGATGAGAAGTCTGGCCGAGTAAAGTGTCACTTCAAAGGGACGTTTGGAAAGAGCGGTTGGGAGCTCCCTGTTGTGGAGATAGACTATCCGGATAAAATTGAACGATATAGGTAAGAAATAAATAATAAATCAATGAATAGATTCTTTATATAAACGAGCTTTAGGGTTGCACCCATCAAACAAAATTTGCCAGATTTTTTGTAGGCACTATCGATCAAAAAAGTATTAGTTACACAATTCCCTTCAAAAGTTTTTTTAAATCTGTAACCAATTGTGCTTATGTAATTATTGTAGTCGAGTTAAATATACAACAATGAAAATTGAGCCTTAATTGCCATGCTGAAAATTATTTTCACAAAAAAATAAAATAAATTAAAAGCGCGCTCAAATGTTCAAATTAACACTCATTCGGTGAGGACATTTTTTATCGCTAATTGTGTATCTAGTAACTTTTTGATCGATGGTAGGCATATAAGTTTCTATTATTTTATTTATGGAATAAAATTACAATGTAGTTTATTTGTGTGCCATTTTTTTTTTATTTCGCTTTATGTGAATTTTTGAGTCAAATATATAGTTAGTTATCAGTCTGTCATTATAGGTGTCATTCGTTAGATGGCTCAATAGATGTTAATATAAGGTTTTCTTATTTTATTTTTAAGTAGAAATTGGTATAAAAATAGCTAAATTTCATAAATCTTTATGAATGAGATATAGAGATTAAAAGAAATAAATACGGTTAGCGTAACCAATTCGGAGAAATTACAAATATTTAGCAAAAAGTTAGTATAACACTGTTTTTGTCTACAGATGGTTTGCCAGATTCCTTCTAGAAGGTAAAGTGTTTCCTAAATTGAAGAAGTATGCCAGTTCTCTACTATCTCCACCTTCTACTATGGTCAAGAGTTGGGCCAAGTTGCAGTCCAGAACAGAAGTTATATTAAAAGCTTTGATAGCAAGACGAGCTGGCACGAAGGGCCAATTGGAGGAAAGTTGGAAACAACAGCCTAATTGTAAGACATTTTCATTATACTTAGTTTCCTTTTTTTTTAAATTTAGTACAGTGTAGTTCATTTCCTTTTTATAATATAATCAGTTAAATATACAATAGTAGCGATATACCCTCGCTTCGCTCTGGTGCGTAATTGGGTACCTGGATTTTATTTACAATTTCATGGGTTTTATTTTTTTGCGCGGATCCCTGATTATTTTTTTTAAATAAAAGTAGCCTTAGTTATTCCTTATAACATCAGCTATCTGTTAGTAAAAGTTACGGAGGTTAGCCGGAAAAAACAGACAGACAAAAATAAAAATAAAAAAAAATTTCTTATTAGTACCCTATATACTTTCATATGCATTTAGTAAAAGGCTGTTATTTTGAAATTACAAACAGACAATTTAATTTTATTTATCTGTGTAGATAACAATAACATGAATATGGTACATACAAATTAAATATGGAGCTTTGTTGGCTCACTATATTTACTCCTATTTTTATATATATTTTTTAAATACGTCAAAACGTACATAGTATGAAATTATATAATATACTGAATGCATATGAAATTATATACTGTACTTATGAAAAATCACAATTAAAAAAACTGTCTGTTTGTTCCGGCTAATCTCCGAAACGGCTGGACTGATTTTGACGGGACTTTCACTGGCAGATAGGTGATATTATAATGAGTAACTTTAATTTTAAAAAAAGAATTAGGGTTCCGCTCAAAAAAATAAAACGTAAGTCGCTAGTAATAAATAAACAATTATATGTTTTACAATACTTATACTATTGTATTTTAGATTTACTTGAAGAATATTTGAAATGGATTCCTGAATCTGCCCACAATGAAGTGACTTTGTATTGGCCTCCCAATAAATGAATCGCTCAATACTGTAGCTGATGGATCACATGTCAAGCAACACAGTGAGCCGCATTTAGCTGATGGGTGATCGTATAATAATGACACTACGAGACTTTTGGCTCAGTTTGTAGTGACCCTACAGTAGTGAACCTACTTACTGTGCCAACAGTCGCGGGTTCGAGTCCCGCTATTTAGCCACTTACGAATTCACGCGCTTAAGTCCCGTAGTGTCATTATTATATAAAGGTGATCAATTAATGGTATAACTCAATGCTTTTGGGTTGTCAGGGACAAGTTAATTTTTCTATTCATCCCAATGCTGCTAGTGTTTAAATACTTGACAAATTACTACTTATATAAAAACTAAAGAAAAATATATTATATAAGTTAATTATTTTGTAAATATTGTAAATAAACTTTTCATAAAACATAGCTTGTCTTATTTTTATTTTTCATCAATGAAAATTTTGTCTCAGTATTAATTGTTTATATAAAAAATAACGGCCTTATAAATTTCAAAATTTAAAAAAACATCTAATACTAGAATGGTCCTTTGAAAAAGTAAAAAAATGAGAAATATAATAAAATTGTTATAAAATGAAGTTGCAAGACCTAAACCTACTGATACCTACTGATAGTAGCTATCAGACCTACTGATTTTGAAACACCTTATTTTGAGGTCTTTATAGTCTAAGATCCGAATTAGAAACTATCTTCACCCATCTGTTTAATAGATGAAAAGTTTTTAATATCAAATTTAGTAGTATGTTTAACAATATATCGCGGGAGGATTTCCTGGCCAGACTATCTATAATATTATAAATGCGAAAGTTTGTGAGGATGTATATGTATAGATGTATGGATGTTTGTTACTCTTTCACGTAAAAACTACTGAATGGATTTTAATGAAACTTTCAATAATACAGCTCATCATACATCAGAATAAAACATATGCTACTTTTTATCCCGGAAAATGTACGGTTCCTGTGGGATAGATTTGTTTTTGATTTTCACTAGGGACGAACCCGAGCGAAGCGAGGGCGAGTTGCAGAGGTAGACAAGTGGTAACACACTCACCTGGGAAACCGAGTTAAGCAGGTTCAATTCTCGGGTCTCTGAGCGCTGATATTTTCATTGTTCGAATCATTCCCAACATGATTATCACTTGTCTTACGGTGAAGGAAAAAACATCGTGAGCAAACATGCATATTATATCATCTTTACAACTAGAATGTTTACGTGTAGGTAAACACAAAGTTAAAGATAAAAATTACTATTTTCTATGTTTAATTTCTCTATTTATGACTAAAAGTTTATTATTATTATTATTCATATTTTATTTATATTTAATACACTTATTAGTGCTTAAGCTATTTTTACTTTCCTACTAACCTTATTGATTACTAGCGACTCACCCTCGCTTCTGTCGGGATCGTCCCTAGCTTGCTTCCCAATACAAACTTTCATCCCCATTTTCAAAGATCCCTTAAGAGATGATTTCCGGGATAAAAAGTATCCTATGTCCTTCCCAGGATCTCAAACTATCTTCTTACCAAATTTCATCTAAATCGGTTCTGTAGATCCAGAGATTACCCCCTACAACGTCACAAACTCACAATTCAGAAACTTTACCTCTTTATAATGTTAGTAGGTATAGACACGACCCAGTTTCTATTATGTTTGACTTACTGCGTTAGTTGCACTACTCATTTCTGCTACGCTAGTAATTTACATTATGTGAATACAAAATAAACAATTAGCTGTTGTTCTATATTTGATACCTATTTTAGTATATATGTATTTAACAAGCGACTCATCCTCGCATCTCGCATCGCTCGGGTTCGTCCCTAGGTATGTTTTAACATGTTTTCCCTTGGGAATGAGATAATTTCTAAAAAGTAGCATATGTCACTCTTAAGCCCTCCAACTATCTCTACACAAAAAATTACGCCTATCCGTAACTCTGTTTCAACGTGAAAGAAGGACAAACAAACAAACAAACAAACAAACAAACAGATACTTTTACAGTTATCGATAATAATATTTAGTATGGATATCTAAAGATGCTGAGAAGTAGTGAAGAACGTGTTTATCATAGCATCTAATTTATCAGTATTCGCACGTAGGTACTTGTCATGAGTAAAATTATGTTTATTATTATTTATTATTACGAGTATTTTACTGCCTGCACTGCTTTGAAATAAGCTGCAAATGGCTGTGCAGTTGTCATTCTTACTACCAAAGAAGCGATTCAAATGCGCGAATAACATTTCTCGATTGATGGATGACATACATATACCTTTTTTTTTTTTTTTTTTTAACGTTGGGAAATGCATTTACGCACGAGGTGTGGGACTCACCGGCAAAGCCAGTACTACCCACTAAAACCCAACAAAGCCTTCCCCCGTCTTAATGGGGCGTCGCAGGATCGCTTACGCATTCAACTACGACGCCCCGACGGCAGGTCTGCCGAAGCAGACCATAACAACCACGGGGTTGCTCCAAGGTCCACTCTGCTATCAGAGAAGTACCAGGAGCAACCCGCATGGTACACCGCCCTCCGAAGAGGGCCCCTTCCCACCGCCCACCGAAGTGGGCCACCTCCCTGTGCGTTTCTTGGCTTGGCGCCCGGGTGGGTTGCCGGGCACTACTGAGCCCCCCCACCACGACAAGGTGAACGCACGTTGGGGGGGATGACATACATATACCTATATCATGAACGAATTAACCACAAATTCGTCTCTAATTTAATTTATTTATTTTATATATATAATTTTAAAGTAGCAAATGCACATTATATGTGTACCTACCTAATTATTATTATTATTTCATTTAATATATAATAAGAAGTGCCTAGTGGACACGATACAAAAGACGTTGTCCTGCCACAAAACTTGTTTAGAATATTAAAAAAAAACGTATTTTGTCGACAGTCTACCTTTAGTATTACCACCTAATTTAGTATTTGGCATGCTGATACCTTATATAGCCGGTCAAGCAACAGGTTACTTTTTATCCCGGAAAAATGAACGGTTCCCGTGGTATAGATCTGTGCTTTCCTAGAGGCGAACCCGAGCGAAGCGAGGGTAAGCCGCTAGTTTTAAGTATACATATAGTTTCTGAAAATTCGTGATTGGACTTTGTATATCGATAGATATTTAAGTAATTATTTTAAACACTGTTAAGTGTTAAAGTTGAAAAATAATATTTTATATTTAAAATAATAAAGTCTGTAGGCAGCATTATTTATCAATTCACACAAATTAAATAATTCAATTCTGAATCTGCCTGTATTCTGCCAGTGTTTGTAGAGACGTTGAACTATGAGCGCGTGAAGTTTGACGTCAAAATGAGTACGATAGCGTTAAAAATATTGTTATTAAATTTTATAATAGGATTTGTTTTTACTTTTGCTCTACCATTCGAAGGATTGTACGAACTGGATATTATACATTATAATGATTTTCACGCAAGGTAGGTGAACATATAACATCTTAACATTTAATATGTTTTTAATAGATATATATTATTCATAATGACAATTTTTAATCTTAAGTGATTTGATTTTCTTCTTCACATATTATCTTTAGAAGATTACTTTTAGCAAGATATAAGCTATGAGACAGACAAACATATTTTGTAATAATTTTATTTTACTTCTAAAATGAGATGTTTCGTCAGATATATAGAGATAATAAATAACTTTAAGTTGGCATATTTGTCAGCTTCCTTAGAAAGAGATAAAGTAGATGGATTTTATATTATCTACACATGTTATGAATACGTTTAGAATGTTATTTTTATAATACAAATTTATTTATTATTTTAATTACGTCATAGTCTAAGGTCGAATCTAATCCGCACTTGGCCAGCGTGGGGTACAATGGCCTGATTCCCTTTGTATTGAAGGGAGGCACGTGCCCAGTAGTGGGACGTTTAAAAGGGTTGAATATAAGATGGCCGAATACAATATGATATAAATAACCGGCGAGCCAATATGAATACGCAGCCAGAGTTCGCTCCATATTATATCTCTGTCATAACTAGTGAGGGGAAAGCCGACATTAATTATAATTATTATATTATGTTTATGTATGGTTTATATGGAGTGTACCAAAACCGATCCACCCCAGTCCCCACACTAAATTCTATCATCTGTTAATATTTATAAATTGACTGGCGACTCACCCTCGCTCCTCTCGGGTTCGTCCCTACTTACGTTTTAACGTTTAGTGTAGATTTCTTAGAGATGAGATATTTTCCCGTAGTATAAAGTATCCTATATGTTGACCCGGACAACCAGCTATCATCATACCGAATTTCATCAAAATCCCTCCAGCTGTTTTTCCGTTATGCGGTAATAGACAGACAGTCAGACAAAAATTCTAAAAACTATAGATTCGTACTCTGTTTCGATAATAATGTCTATTTCAATAAGATTTTTCCAAAAAATATTTAATGTACAGATTCGGCTTAGTTACAATTTAATTATATGTTTATGTAGATTTTGTACAAGGAATACAAGTATCGGTATAATCTTGTACGTTCAGTTCGGTACCAACAACTATGACCTTGATACAATTGTTGTGAACAAATTGTACTACTTTCAAAGAGTGTAATAAAGCAAACCAACCTTACGAAATATTGATGTTCATTATCGATGCGAATATCGATATAATATAGTCATAATCAATTCACGTTTATGAAAGCAGACTGCAGTAGTTTTAGCATGTTGAGGGAAACTTAATAATTTATTATCTCAACAGCGACTCATCCTCGCTTCGCTCGGGTTCGTCTCTAGGTACATCTTAACGGTTAGTATGAAATACAAATCTTTGAATTTCTCGGCTTTTCTGTACTAAAATATGTATGTATTATACATATAAACCTTCCTCTTGAATCACTCTATCTATTGCTGAAAACTGCATTAAAATCCATTAAGTAGTTTAAAAGATCTAAGCGAACAGACAGCGGAAGCGACTTCATTTTATACTATGTAAAGATAACTTTTCCGTTTACCGTGGAAACTCTATGTTCGATTCCAGAGAGCTATCATTACGCTCATTGACACTAGTACTAACTTTGAATTACATTTCTATTATAAGTGAGTTTTAAAAGATAGTATCTTTCCAACTTATATTATTTTTCCTTTTTAATCTAATAGACTGTAATAATGAACCATCAACCATGATAAAAAGTTTAAAATAAAAAGACTATATTATGTATGTTCCCTCTTTGGTTAAAAAACCACTCTGATCCTCTGTTGCTGCACGAAAGAAAATCGAAATAAAGCAACTAAAACGTACTTTCGCTTTTTTAATAATAGTAAGTGTGTTTTGTTGTGTTTAAGAAAATGTTCTGTAAGATTAGAAATGCACAATAAAGGAATTTTTCAATAAGAGTGACATGAATTGTGTACTATGCTGGATGTTACGGCTTCTGATAGCATAATGTGAAGTATCCTTTGTATTGATCAAATAGATTATTGCTATGGCGTACTTTAAGTACTATCATAAACAAAAATAGTATTTCTACTTACTCGTATCTAGAAAACTGAGAATATTTAATGAGATATGTTTTGGTTAAAATTTTTCTCTTTGCTCAAAAATAAAAATCAAAAATTATGAATCTAATAAATATGTACATATTATTAACTTATACATATACTTATTAATAATAGTTTCCTTAATAATGCCATTTTTTTTCCAAAAATGTAATAAATACGAAAAAAGTACTACTTTTACATTCTTCGTAATTCTGGAACCGTTCAGTTTAGGAAGATTATGCATGGAACCATTTTTGTTCACAATTTATTTTTGATTATTTTTGTATATAACACTTTTTGCGCCAAACCGAATAGTCTTCGAATTTTTTAAGGAAAACTGATGAAAACTACGAATTTACCAACTTTTAATTTTTTTTTAATTTTTAGTTCAAAAATTAAAAAAGGATGCGTTGCAAATCACAAGTAAAAAATATAAGAAGCGATTTTCAATTTGGGTACATGTTTTTAGCACTTACATACGTACATACGTCGAAGTTGGTATCACATAAATCGGAAAAAAAATCACTCTTACTAGTGAAATAATCTATACATATAATAAAATTGTAACTAAGCCGAATCTGTACATTAGATATTTTCTGGAAAATCTTATTGAAATAAACATTATTATCGATACAGAGGCCGAATCTATGGTTTTTAGAATTTTTGTCTGTCTGTCTGTTACCGCATCACAGAAAAACCACTGGAGGGATTTTGATGAAATTTGGTATGGTGATAGCTCGTTATCCGGGTCAACATATATGATACTTTTTACCGCGGGAAAATATCTCATTTTCGAGAAAAAATACAAAAATTGCATTGTAAGAGTATACTAAAATATGTAAAATCTAAGAATTTGGTTTTTATTCATCTGAACGAGGATGGAGCGGCGGGCAATGCTGGTTACTTATAATAAGTAATTATTGTTATTAGCACGCTCATTTCTATCTAGCGCGAACCTATATATTTAACCTACACTATTATTTGGTGATATCACAGAAGTTATAGATTCAATTTATTAAAATAAGTTAATATTTTACATTTTAAATTAAACTATCTTTTCGTATTTTATTCACAACGTTTGCTGTAATGGACCAGAAACGTCGGGTTCAAAAACTCAAAATAAAAGCTGCTAGAAAATGCGGAAAGATTCATTTAAAATAGGTACTTCTTAACTTTAACAGGTTTGAAGAAACGTCTGTGCAGACTCCAACGTGTCGATACAACAATGGTTCCTGTCTAGGAGGGTTTCCTAGACTATATAAGAAAATTGAGGACTTACGTAAGGAGAAGCCAGATTCCATACTTTTGAATGCAGGCGATAGTTTTCAAGGCACCTATTGGTATTCGTTTCTTAAATGGAACGTTACACAAGAATTCATGAATCTATTACCGCATGATGCTCACGTAAGTAAAGATGTGTAAAAAGATGATTTTAAAGTAGGTATTTTATTTTGAGGATTCAATTTTCTCATGTATTTTTCCTGTATGTATGTTTGTATGTATGTGTGTATGCGTGTATGCGTGTATGTTTGTATGTCTGAATGTGTGTATGTATGTATGTATGGCATGGGCCTCCCTTCAATACGAGGGGGATCAGGCTATAGTCCACCACGCTGGCCAAGTGCGGGTTGGCGGACTTCACATGTCTTTCGAAAATTTGCGAGGTCCTCTCAAACATGCAGGTTTCCTCACCGTAAGGCAAGCGGTAATCAAATTAGAAGTGATTCGCGCATAAAATAATCAAAGGTGCGAGACCCGGGATTTCACCCACTTCACTCGGTTTCACAAGCGAGCGCGTTATCATATTTATATTTATTTTATAATAATATAATAATCAACATAATGATGTCAGTATGTTGTGAAAATCACATTTATGTAAAATATATTATTCAAGTTTATGTTTAAAATTACTATAATCAATATATTTTATTGAAAACAAGGCTATAATTTTATAAAAGAACAGTGAATTGCATGTAAGCAAAATTGCTTTACTCAAGCGTCTCTAGTGACTTTTTATATTATTTTCCATCGATATTTTAGTACAATCCATCTATGAAGTATATGTAAAAAATCATGTCCGTACGGTTCCGTAACTACATCGTTAAAGGATAAACTAACAACCCATTTACAGTATTAGTAACGATAAGTATAATAGCAAACAAACAACACATTTAAATAGTAATTAGTAGGTACTAGTAGGAGTAGGTTACTGAAATCTTAAAGAATTCAGGTAGACCATGACATTTTCATCAAAAATAGCACAGTAATTCTAGAAGGGATTCTTTAAGGAAAAAGCTATATGATTCCATTCCCACGCTGCAAAATTTTCAACGACTAAACAACATAATGACCAAGCTATTATGCACTTTACCGACGGATACATGTGATAGGTACATCTTGTAAGATTATTGTTGAATCATTTATTCATGTGGCCATGCACGTTTATTTACATATCTATAATTATGGTAAAGTAAGGAAAATGTGAAAAATTTAATTGTTTATGCTATTTTAGTTTGTATTCAAAAACTATGTATTTTATATGATAAATATTATAAGCAGCCTTGGTTTCGCTCAGGAGTAAGATAACACACAATAAAACATATACGATATATATATATATATATATATATATATATATATATATATATATATATATATATATATATATATATATTATACATACATATTTCATATATATTTGTATTGGCATACACCGTAATACTTACTTTCTTGATATTAATATTGTCCTAAAACAGCATCGATCAAAAGTACTTTTTTGATCGATGTATAAAACAGTTATGTTTTTTTTTACTTTATCTTTTTAACCAACTTCCAAAAAGGAGGGGTTCTCAATTCGTCGAAATCTTTTTTATGTCTGATATATTTTTTTAAGTAAATAAAATCTTGATCTTCCTGTGAGCATCTTGTAAACTGCCTGATCTAGCTCCCGACTAAATTGCAAAGCCCACTAAAATATTGCAATGTCCTCTTAACAGGTGTCAGAGATTTAGGCATGCTTACTATGATAGCACCCTGACCGTTCCCACTCGTTGTCCATCCTTTTGCGTGTTCTTTTTCTGTGGATTTCTAAGAACTAAAGTTCTCGTAACTATGCCGGCACGGAAATTGTAGCCTTCCAATATTTGGAAAAGAACATCCGAGAAAAGTGGCAGCATTGAATCTTCACTCGATTCCCCTAACTTATTGACAATTATGGCCCTTCATTTCTCTACTGCCAAACGAAACTGAACTTCTAGGGAGGTCAGGTCGTCGATCGCTTAATGACTCGTCTTAAATTCGATATGTGCCTCTGACAGGCACTCACCTCCTTTAGACTTTAAGCAACACTCTAATAATAACAGCTCATTTTTAATTTAACCTCAAAATACTTTGTTTATAGGCTATCGGAAACCATGAATTTGACGACGGCCCACAAGGCCTGGCGCCCTACCTCAGAGCTTTAAAGGCACCAGTTCTAGCTGCGAATATGGACACGAGTAAAGAGCCAATATTAAATGGGCTATACAGATCTCACGTGATAATTGAACGGAAGAAGAGGAGGATCGGTCTAATTGGACTCATTACTACTGATACTAAAGTAAGTTAGCTGTATTTATATTATTATAAGTTGATGTCCATTTAAATTTTATTAAATACTCATTGTTTCTTTTTAATTTAAGTATTTTTCATATATAAGGAAAACTCGTAAATGTGTGGTGCTGTCATCGATCAAAAAAGTACTAGATACACAATCCCATGCAAAAGTTATCTTAAAACTGTCACTAATTGTGTTTAGGTAATTATTCTAGTAGAAATAAATATACAATAATGTAAATTGAACCTTAAGTGATATGCTAAAATTCGTTCATGGCTAAAAGTTGTTATCACAAAAAAAACACGCTCAAATGAGCGCTCATCCGGTGAGGACATTTTGTGTCGCTGATTGTGTATTTTTTTGATCGATGGGAGCTGTGGTCCATGCGTAGCTACGTACGTTTACAAAACAAATTCTCCATTATAAAATTTTGAAATATATTTTTTATACTTCTTTTCGCACAAAAAAATAAAATTATAAAATGATTAGGTTTCAAGAAGCAGGAAAATAAAAGTACTTTTATAAAATTACTTTACCGATATCGGGATCTCGTTGTCTTATCTAAAACTATCTAAGGAAGGCACTTGTGATTCTTAAATGTATCTATCTACCTGTTTCCAAATTTTCGATACACGAATATCGCTTATTGTAATCAAGTCAATTTTAGTTTATTTTTGATATTTTTGGATAAAGATGTGCGGATGCACAGACGTTTTCCTTGAGATTATTTGCCTCTTACAAACATATTGTTCTCTTAAACTTCCAATTTTTTTCATAGAAAATATTCTTCTATACATGTAATAAAATTGTAACTAAGCCGAATCTGTACATTAAATATTTTTTGGAAAATTTTACTGAAATAAACATTATTATCGATTACAGCGGCCGAATCTATAGTTTTTAGAATTCTTGTCTGTCTGTTATCGCATCACAGAAAAACCACTGGAGGAATTTTGATGAAATTTGATATGGTGATAGCTGGTTATCCGGGTCAATATATAGGATACTTTTTACCGCGGGAAAATGTCTCATTTCTGAGAAAAAATACAAAAACTGCAATGTAAGATTATGCTAATATGTAAAACCTAAGAATTTGGTTTTTGGTCATCTGAACACAGGCGGAGCCGCCGGCGATGCCTTATTATAAATTGCACGTATTACTGAATTCATATTATTTGTAATTTCATCTTTCAAAGATTTTTCTTCTCAGATCTTATCATCGTCTGGCAATGTCGAGTTTACTGATCCGCGCGAGGCGTTACGGAGAGAAGCTAAATTGTTAAATGAAAAAGGTGTTGACATCATCATTGTTTTGTCTCACTGTGGCCTTGATGTTGATAAGTAAGTATCGATAGAGACTGATAAAATAATCATATTATACTTATGCAATTTTTTTACTACTAAGCGTCATTTATATGGAGAGAGTTTATCGCATGTTTTGGAGCGAGAAGTCGTATGCTATTTTAGTAGGCGATAATCTTGAGACGATAATCGCGTACACAAGTTTACAATTCGGTCAAAAATCAAAAATTCACGTACGAGTTTGTCATACGATATTTGCGATATAGAAGAGCGGAATTAATTATAATACCCTCGCGCACCACACTTTGCTTGCTTTTAAATGATGCTTTAGTGGCGCTAAGACACCTATTTTACATAATATATTTTTTTCGGAAGAAATTCTCTCAATTGTCAAGTTAATCTAATTAAATAAAATATATTAAAAAACAAATGCAATCATATCATAATCCATTTCATATTTTAGAAGGACTAAGTCTAAGCGTACAAACAGACAAACGACTTGCCTATTATTTATAGATATGGTCAAACACTGTACACTGAAAGTAAAATGTACAAGGCATTTAAAGTATTATTTATTTTATATTTCATTTGAATATACATAACAAGTAATGAATATTTTATCTATAACTTGATCTTTCTAAAATTAAAAAAAAACCTATACGATCGAATAATATAGATAAGTCAAGTAAGCAGATTTAGAAAATTGGAAATTTTAGTTGTTAGCATACTTAATATTTATTTAATGAAATATTGGCGTTGTTTAATTACAGGGAATTGGCTCGGGACTACGGTAAATATGTAGATATAATAGTCGGCGGCCATACTCACTCTCTGCTATGGAATGGACCGGCACCAAGCGGTGAAAGTGTCGCAGGACCCTATCCGGTCTTTGTGCAACCCACTGCTAATAAAAATCATAAAGTAAGTAGAAATGGCTATATATCTAATGATCAAAAAGATAAATATACAATTTTGCCGTCTTCATTTTTGTATTGCGAAGAGGTCCGCGAGTAAAATGAGGTTTTTTATTATCGGATTAGGCTTTAGATGGCATATACTGCATGTAAACACCGCTGAACACCGCTTTGTCTTCAATTTCCCGATTCCGGGCAATTATTAGAATTTCTTGATTTGACCTGAGAAAAATCTATAACTATACTTAGCCCGACCCGGAAATCGAATCCAGGATCTTCGAATCTGCAGCTGTACATACTAGCAACTAGCTCAACGAGGCATTAAACATATTGTAGCTTTAAATGATTGTAGCAAATTCATTATGTTAAGATATAAAGATAAAAGAAAATCAGCAACAATATCGCATAACATACAAACAAACGCCCGGATTAAGAATCTCACTCATTTGTATATATTTAAAAATGTTTCAAAAATGTCCTAATCAACTTACAGGTCTTGATAGTCCAAGCCTCAGCATTCACTAAGTATATGGGCAACCTAATTGTGTACTTCGACTACCGCGGTGACTTCGTCAAATGGGAAGGTGGTCCGATATTCTTAAACAGATCTTTGCCTGAAGGTAAGTTTTAAATCATCGAGTGTTTTTTACACTTATCCACTGTAGACTTTGGTTTTATCTATTTATTCTTACACAGTTAATTAAAAAATATATGATGTTCTCCTGACCGATTCCGGCCACGGAGGCCAATCTCATTGAGACTAGCCAACTGCGCAGGAGATATTATAGTGCACAAGTGTACGCGCAGACACAACGTGCACTCTCTATTCCTGTCACTCTCATACTCCGATGGGACGACTACTCGACACGACCGGTGAGAGATAAGGCGCAGGACCGACGGCTTTACGTGCTCAAAATATATATGTCTGGATTAAATATTTATTAGTGATACATACATAGAGTTAAAAAAAAATATTTTAAAAATGGTAAAATATAATCTTATTTATCTTTGAGCCACTAACGGCAAGAGAATGTAGAATATTAAACTTGTTTATTTTATTAACATATCAGGTAGGTACCTATATAAGTATGGATAATTTTATTAGAAGATTATTCTTGGTTTAGAAAAAGTGACATTATTATTATCTATAGTTTAGAAATTCATTCGATAATTAAATATTGTCATAAACAATAATAATTAAAAAAAATCTCACTTAGACTTATTTCTTGATGCCAATAACAGAATGTGTTATAATCGAACATTATCAGTAGTTCATTAGGTCATGATATAAATAAACGTTCAAAACCTTTGTGATCGTTAATTTCATTATTATCTCTAGACTTGATGGAGTCAATTATTTCTCGTTTTATATAATAACAAGCGATAGGTGTTTTAATTTTTTTGAGCGGAACCCTAATTCCTTTTCTAAAATAAAAGTAGCCTATGTCACTCCTTATAATATCAGCTATTTGCCAGTGAAATTCCCGTCAAAATCAGTCCGGCCGTTTGGGAGATTAGCCGGAACAAACAGACAGACAAAAATTTTAAAATTGTGTTTTTCTTATGAGTACCTACGTACCGTATATATTTTCTTATGCATTTAGTAAAAAGCTGATGCTTGACATTACAAACAGACAATTCAATTTTATTTATCTCTATAGATATACGAGTATGTACACTATAATTTATAAATACCTTTTTAAAGTTTAACTAAAAAGAAATACCTATTTCAAATCACTGAATGTTATCGTTGTCATACACCTTTGGATTGTTTTTTTGTTCTTGAAATTAGTATGGGGCTATTCCTGAGGTTTATAACCTATTTATTAAAGGCTGCCCTTCTTTGTACGCTGTAAATGAGTCCTCTCATATTTAATATATTTCTTACTGACACTGCCTATAAAGTCAAAGGTCACGGTTTTATATTATCATAACATTACAGAACATTATACGGTTTTTTTAAGTTTTATTATGATTTTTTATACAACAAGAGTGGTTAAACAAGAATAAGGAAAATTAACAAATCATAAGGAAAAAAAGAACTATACACAGCGTAGCTAAAACGTGTTATCTTTACATTGGCACACACCCAAAACTTAACTATATAATATATCAATTCTAGTTTTTAGGCTTGATGAATAACATAAAACCTTAGATTAAGGAATAGTATAGATGGAATGTAATAGAATTAAACACGAGGCCAAACAATATGTTTTTAAAACAGTATACAAATATTAATAGAATACTCATTACTGTGATCTATACATATAATAAAAGTGTAACTGATTGTTATCTGTACATGAAAAAAATTTGAGAAAAACTATTATTGGGGGTCTTTATTAACGCAATAAAACCAAAAACAAAGATTTTTAGACATTTTGTCTGTTTGTCTGTGCGTTTGTGCGCGCTAATCTCAGAAACGGCTTAACCGATTTAAATGCACTTTTCACTAATGTATTGTAGTCATCTTCACTTAATATTTAGTATTTGTTTTAATTCAATCGGTTCAAAAAGAAAAAAATAATTTAAAGAATCACCTAGAGACGAACTCGAGTGAAACGAGGGTACGTCGCTAGCAAGTAGTATAGTATAATTATGATCTGTGCTATAATAAGTAGATAAAATATAAAAATACGTTACGGATTTTATTATAGTAAAGAAAAAAAAAATTAAATAAGCTAATACTATGCTAGCTCTCTTTCAAGGGGAAGAGAACTAATGCTTTAATAAATTACAAAACAATACGTGTAGTATCATTTTTGTTATTCATACTTTACTCTTTAAAAAATGTAAATTAATTTATCTTATACTTATAAAAAAATCCTTATTCTTTACACAAAGTAAACGATGACTTTGAAATTTATATTGGCGGACTCTGTATATAATTTTTTACCTTCAGTATATGTATATAAACGTACTTTAACTGCCTCGGTGGTGTAGTGGCTAGCATGTACGGCTGCACACCGGAAGGTCCTGGGTTCGAGTCCCGGGTCGGGCCAAGTTTAGTTACTGATTCTTTCTGTATAGTAAGTCTCAGTAACAGCCCGAAGTTGGGAAGTTGGCGGTGTTTCACCCCCGTGCCTCGGAGAGCACGTAAAGCAGTCGGTCTTAACTCTCACCGGTCGTGTCGAGTGGTCGTCCCATCGGAGTATGAGAGTGATAGGAATAGAGAGTGCACTTGTATCTGCGCGTACACTTGTGCACTATAATATCTCCTGCGCAGTTGGCTAATCTCAATGAGATAGGCCGCCGTGGCCGGAATCGGCTAGGAGAACATCATAAACGTACTACTCTAGTTTCTCCGTTTTCATAGATGAAGACATCAAAGCTCGTCTCGCGCCTTACGCTGAGATGGTCCATAAAGCTGAACAAGTACCTATAGGAGAGACTGTAACAACATTGAATTTTGAAGACTGCATGTACGGAGAATGCGCACTTGGTGATCTATTGGTAGATGGGATGACTGAATTTGTAAGTTTTGGTTTAGGTAATTAAAAAACTGAAAGCTATATGCATATATTTTTACGTTACGTTACGTTTTAACGTATAGTGTAAATTTCTCAGAGATAGGATATTTTCTCGCAGTAAAAAGTATTACATGTTGACCCGGATAACTAGGTATCATCATACCAAATTTCATCAAAGTCTGTCCTGTGGTTTTCTCGACTCGTGATGCGTTCCGCGACAGACAAACAGACAGACAGACAAAAATTCTAAAAAAAACAATAGATTCGGCCTCTGTATCGATAATAATGACTATTTCAATAAGATTTTCCAAAAAATATTAATGTACAGATCCGAATCAGTTAGAATTTTATTATATGTAGGTATATTGTATGGATTCTCTGCATGAAAAGTAATTACTTTCTTTACCTTTAAACCTTTAACGTTCTTGTTTACAGTTATCTATAGAGAACTGAAAAGGTTATAATAACAATAGAGTTAAGTTTTATTTTATGAGAAGGCATTATTGGAATAAAACGTTTTCACTGTATTATACATGACCTGAAGTGTGTGTGTGTGTTATTTTACTTATTTCAGGGAAAATCTCAACACCCCGAACTTCACTACATATCGCTTATCCAGCGCGGTAATATAAAATCAAGTATACTAAGCGGAAGTAAGTTTTATTTATCTATAAATAAATATAAAAAAAAATGATTAAATTATTATACCTAAGGATAAAGATACTCAATAAAGCACAACTTTAGCTCTTTTTCTACATCCTTTTTGCTAAGCTCACTTCATATAGGTATACTTATAAACAAAATTAAAATCTACCTTTTTTGAATTATCATCATTAAATTTGTATTTCCTTGAACCAAATTGCCATTAATTATATTAACTAATAATGTACATTAAGAAAATAAATTAAAAGTCATTTACATCTAATTCTACACAGCTAGAATACAAGTATTCCCCTTTAAAGTAATTAGGCAAAAAAAACTTATATAGAAAGTCAAAAGTCGATTCGCGGTTTGCATATTATTGGAACTAACATATGTAATAACTTTATTTCCAGCAATAACTAAAGGCACTTTATTCGAGCTCCTACCGTTTAACGATCGCATCCAAAGTTTTGAAATGCAAGGAAAAGATATATTACTGGCGCTCGAACGCAGTGTGTCTGATGCGTGGGGCTACAATCCTTTCAAGGGACCTTATGTGTTACAAGTTTCAGGTAAATAATTTTTTTTATTGGTATTATGTGAACTGTAAGCTGCAAGAAAATATTTATATTTTATAAAATATCTTATATCTTTAAGCGAGCAATTCTTGTATATATATAATCTGAATCTCGGAAACGGCTCTAACGATTTTCATGAAATTTAGTTTGCGGGGGCTTTCGGGGGCGATAGATCGTTCTAGATTAGTCTTATGTCTGAGAAAACGCGTATTTTCGAGTTTGCATACAGTTTTCTTTTGCATTATTTCACGCAAAATATGGTAGGTAATTTGCACGCTCGGGCATAAGCATCGTGGTCAAGCGGCCAAGGTGCAAGATCAACAATCACAGGTGTCCAGGTTCGAATCTCGGTCGCATACAAAGTTTTTACTTTTGTTTTTCTTTAAATATTTATTCAAGTTTTTAGTTTAAAAAATAATTGTACTCTAGGCCAAAAACTCCGAGCGAGGCCTAGTAGCCCAGGTACTATACCTTAAAATAAATAAAAAATATAATTTTACAGGTCTGCGAGTTACATACAATATATCTCTACCGGAGGGCCAAAGAGTTACTTCAGTGTTTGTTGGCAACAATAAATCAGATGTATCATTAGATCCTGAAGTATACTATCACTTGATCGTACCAGCTTATTTAGCTGATGGTGGCGATGGATTTACGGTAAGAAATGTTTTGATTTACATAATATTTATATGGAAAGGCCCCTTTCGGTATAGTGGGCTGTAGATTATGTATAATTCATTAAAAACCTTATGAAAATGAATTCACAGGTATTAGCGAAAATATCACATAAAATTGAATTAGATACCTTCTTGAAGTGGTTATTGTTGAATGAGATGCATTTAATTTTTTAAATGAAGACATAAAGATAAAGTCACTAAATTTTTTTTAACATCCCACTGCTGGGCATGGGCCTCTCTTCTGTACGAGGGGGTAATTTCAATTGTAATCAGCCCATTTTTAACGTCCCACTTCTACGAATACGGTGAAGGATATAAAGTGCAAAAATAATTTTATTTCAGATGTTCAAAAATAGGAGAAACGTAAAAGTGATCGGGAAAGATCAGGCAGCTATTGAAAATTATATCAGAAAGCACTCCCCGTTAGACGTGTCTACAGACGGAAGGATTGTGATAGATGTATAAGGCAGGTAGTGAGATGGAGATACAATTTCTTGTATTTTATGAATATATGCATTTTTTTATTACTATAGTTGTATTTCTTGTGCTAATAAATAATTTATTATAATTGTTTTTATTATTTTGTCCATACTCAGTATCAGAGAACTTGAGGAATGAACTAGGCTTAAATATTATTTTCATTTAAAATGGAAGATAGTTGCACTGCACAAACAAATATACAAATGTGTAATGTTTCTAATAGTTTCGTGTCTGGTTGCCCAAAAGAAAGTAAATAAATTCGAAAAGCAGACATCAGTATCCGATGGGGTAAATTCAGGCCCCTCTTTTCTATTGGGTATTCTGGGTAAGTGCCCAGGGCCCAGCGATCGACGGGGGCCTCAGCCTGCACTTAAAAAAATCATTCCCTATATTCGCCGTTCCATTCTAAGCATTATTAGTACCCGATACAATGACAAAATAATAGATTTGCAGTGCGATTTACAATAAGTTTCTAGCACCAAACTTATGAAATATTAGTATTATGTTTATTTATTGGTTTTATAAAATTTAATTAGGTCCAATTGAATATTGAAAGAAATTTAATTTGGCACGAATTGCGATAATGATAAAATTATTATCTTTATTGCTAATTAGCACAATAAATTACAAGTCGAAAAACTTGTCCAAGGTAAACTAAATGCTAATGTTTTGTATTTAGTGACAGAAAAATGAGATAATTTTTTTACAATAACACATCAATTTGTTTATACACTCTGACTGATGGGGACAGTGCCCTGTACACGTGATAGGGAAAACAGACTATCTCACTACCCTATAGAGAATAAATTAACCTATAGGTACTACATATAGAGCTAACCCGACATATCCATGCGAATAAGAACGTGAGCGAAGTCGTTCTGCTCGACCAACGACCCGCTGCCTTTCTCTTGCCGCCCCGCAGCCCCCGCTCGTAAAACAACGCGACGCATTGTTCACGCACTAATGTCAGGCGCAACCTTGCCTTCAACATTGACACAATGAGTAAACCTGTCCATAAACATTCTCCTTTTGTGCTATTATTGTATGAAAAGAATGAATTAAGAAAATGTACGTATACTACGTGACCCGTTCAGATATCATCTAGGGATCATCATCTAGCGCATTTTAAAGTCACAGATGACAACACTGACGTACGCACATATGCCGGGACGTTAGCTGATTTAAAATTGGCAGTTTTTGTACTCAGCCAGTGGTAGTGTGCTATAATAGTATTTTATTTGTAGTAAAAAAGTCGGTTTTCAATATATATTTTTTTTATTGTAATAATTCAAATTTGTCTGCTCACTCCTTCAAAGCTTTCTTACAAAAATTATAGAAACTGATTGACGATATTGCTTATGTGAAAACTAGAAGGCTAAAAAATAATAATCATAGAATTTTAAGCACTAACCTGTGAATGATATTACAATCATTTTTTTCCGAATCATATTACAATTCATTCATTTCATACCATTCGTTCATTTATTGTGATCGTAAAGAAAATAAAGTTGAATAATTTTAGAACTTTGTTTATCTACACAGGGGTTCCGTGATCCGTATGTGTAATCTTTATTTATAATTGTTCAATTTTTATTACTGTAATCTGTACTTAATAAAATAAAAAAATAAATAAAAAAGCACTGTAATATTAAACTTGTTACCGTTTTTACAATATTGCAACAAGAAATAAAACCTAAAATACATTTTACCTTTTTGTTTTTTTTTATTATCTGTTAGAATATCTACTACATGATACAAAATCATATTTTTTAATATAAGAGATATGGACGACCAATGGTGTATGTTAAGTAGTAAGCCTCGCACCAAATCTAATTGTACGGGGTGTCAAAAATTGATACATTTCAGAATAATCCTTAACAAATTTAATATAATGTCGTCATAAAAATGAAAGCTTCATTCCTCTTTTTATCTTGTGCCTCACAGTGGGACTATTTCCGTTTTTTAATCCAGCTCGAGAGATGTGCTAAAAGCGTTATTGTGAGCATAACTCCATTATTGCATCCTTTTATCCTCGTTCTCAAAGAAAGTGCTTTATTTTAGCGTTTCGTACCGTTTGTTCAAATATCTCTGCCGGGTTTCGTAATATATGTATTTATTTTAATTTTAAAGTATCTTTATTTAATGAATATAAATCAATAAATTGAAACATTATTATAAACATTCTAGTGTAAGTTTAATCCTAGACGTAAATATTATATCCATATCTATATTAATATTATAACTGTGAAATTTTGTTTTGTTTGTTTGTTTGTTTGTTTGTTTGTTTGTTTGTTTGTTTGTTTGTTTGTTTGTTTGTTTGTTTGTTTGTTTGTTTGTTTGTTTGTTTGTTTGTTTGTTTGTTTGTTTGTTTGTTTGTTTGTTTGTTTGTTTGTTTGTTTGTTTGTTTGTTTGTTTGTCCTTCTTTAACGTCTAAACGGAGTGATGGACTGGCATGATATTTTCTGTGAAGATAGTTGGCAGGCTGGAGAGTGACATATGCTACTTTTTACTGCAGAAGATTATCTCATTCCCACGCGAAAACAATAAGACAACCCAAAAAATTATTTATGACCAGAACTACTTGAAATATAGTATTGATGCTCTTTAAAACAATTAAATATAAACGTGTTTTAGCATTTTTCGAAATTCATCCCATAAAGGGGTAAAATAGTCGATGAAAATGAGTATGAAACCTAACTTATTAGAGTTTTTTTGTAGTTTAGCGTGAACGAAGCCGCGGGTTCTGCTAGTATTATTATATTTGCTTAATAAGTACACAGGTATATAAATGTGAACTATGTTTACTTTGTTATTTTTTTTCTGTATCATATTTTAAGTGCAATAAAGAATATAATAATAAATAAAACTTTCAGCAAACGGTAACACGTAGATATAAATAATTATTTTATTAATAATTACACAGTATCATTTAAAGTATGCAGACGAAAAAGTAAATTAAAATATGTATAGAAAACCGATTATTTTTATAACTCGTAATATATTGGTGCCTATAAAAATAAATAGAACTGATCAGTTTTCGCTACGCTATTATGGCTTATTAGTTATGGCTACGCTCGAATGGTAGGTACATTGATGGCATATAGCTGAGAAATTAACTCTGAATCAAAAACTTCTTTTACTACCAGAAAGTTAGTTAATGAAAACTTTTCTTTTTACCGTTGGGAAATGAATTTACGCACGAGGTGTGGGATTCACCGGCAAAGCCAGTACTACCCACTAAAACCCAACAAAGCCTTCCCCCGTCTTAATGGGGCGTCGCAGGATCGCTTACGCATTCAACTACGACGCCCCGACTGCAGGTCTGCCGAAGCAGACCACAACAACCACGGGGTTGCTCCAAGGTCCACTCTGCTATCAAAGAAGTACCAGGAGCAACCTGCATGGTACACCGCCCTCCGAAGAGAGTCGCTTCCCACCGCCCACCGAAGTGGGCCACCTCCCTGTGCGTTTCTTGGCTTCGCGCTCGGCTGTATTGCCGGGCACTACTGAGCCCCCCCTCCACGACAAGGTGAGCGCACGTTGGGGGGGAGTTAATGAAAACTAATATAGGATTATGTTAAGCTAAAATAGGTAAAGGAACAAAATAAGAGGACCGAACAAGAAAAGCGATGACAGCTGTGTATTTATTAATAATTAATATGAATTAAAAATTTAAAAAAACCCCATACGCAAATGAATCGTCATTTAACGATAACACTGGCACGCGTGAAGCACTTAACCGAGTAATCATACGCCAAAATGCCTTACATCATTTTGGAAAAGAACTCTTACACTGCTGGACCGATATTAACCAAACATAGCTAAGCATCACTGCAAGGAAACTGGCTTTCAAATGAAAACAACCGCATCGAAATCGGTCCATCCGTTTGAGAGCTACGATGCCACAGGCAGACACACATCCACACACAGACAGACATCGACGTCAAACTTATTTTTGCGTGCAACCCTCTTTTTGCGTCGGGGGTTAAAAATAGTGTGTATAAAATCAAGGAGGTTAGCTATATTTATATATATAAAATACATCAAACATATAAACGACTGCGTTCATATTTCAACATAGTGATGGAAATTTTCAAATCATTTGGTCAATCAAAGATCATCCCCTATAGTTAGGTGAGTTAGTATAAAAAAAAAACTTTTGTGTCTTTATTGTAGTTAAAGTAGTTAACCCTCTAGGAACATTGTTCTGTCGGCGATGAAATATTAGCTTAAATATCAATTTCCATATTTCTAACTTCAAAAGTTTCAAACTTACATATAAACTTTCGTCCTCTATTTAACCCTTTTAGTGGACGAATTTACATATATTATGCTTCTTTAGTTCTTATTTTTTTATCTAAGCAATTCCTGTGCAAAATTTTCTGTCTTTCAGACACAGCATTTTGCCCTGTGCGATGTGTTGGAATCAGTCAGTGTTATAGTTACATTAATTAAAATGTCCGCCTAGGTCATATAAATAGGTTCTCTATAATTTAGGGTAATTATTATTAAATAACTAGCAGAGCCCCGCGGCTTTGCTCGCGCTAAAACTACAAAAAAAAAACACCATAAAGGTAGGTTTTATACAAACTTTCATGCCCTATTTTACCCTTTTATGAGATGAATTTTGAAAAATGCTAAAACACGTATTTATTTAATTTTATTGAAGAGCATTAATATCAAGTTTAAAGTAATTCTGATCATGAATATTTTTTTGGATTGTATTATCCAACTATCTCTACATAAAAATCACGCGAATCCGTCACTTCGCTTTGACGTGAAAGAAGGACAATCAAACAAACACACTTTCACATTTATAATATTAGTATGGATATACTTATAGTGGAAAAATGTTACAAAAAAAGAATAAAAACTTTATCTTGAAAACTTTGCTAGCACATAGGTACGAAGTCTCAAAACCTGTGAGATAATAGTAGAGATAAGTCATTGCATCTTATTTTTGGATAGGAGATGATGAATAAATGTATGTAAATTAGATATAAAAAAATATGCTTTAAATTATTTTGATGTTGTTTTGATGTGAAGCGAATAATTCTACTTTATCAATAATATTATTTATTAAAAAAATCACATCTTCTGCAGAAAACTTCTTTGAAATCATACCATACGCTTCCAGGCAAGTAATTTTTAGATGATGAATTTTATTTTCGATTTTGAAGTAAGGTAATGAAAAAGAATAAATGTACGGTGTATATTTGCATTTATATTTAAACTAGCGATTCTCCCTCGCTTCGCTCTGGTTCGTCCCTTGGAACGTTTTAACGGTTAGTATACATTTCTCAGAGATGAGATATTTTCCGGCAGTAAAAAGTATCCTATATATTGACCCGAATAACCAGCTATCATTACCACCAAATTTTATCAAAATCTGTCCGGTGGTTTTCTCGTGATGAGTTCTCAGACAGACTGACAAAAACTAAAGATTCGGACTCTGTATCGATAATAATGACTATTTAAATAATATTTTCAAAAACATATTTAATGTTCTGTACATTCGACTCAGTAAGAATTTCATTATATGTATAAATAATAATATGTAGTGGAACGAGAACTTTAAAATTACTTGACAGTAAGTCATAGACATTGTTAGTTATTATTATAATATAATATAAGTTATATAAGAATATTCAATCTAATGTTAATTTTATTTATTATTTAATTTTATGTATTTATTTTTAAAAGGCTAAATAAAATTAATGCTACATTTATTAGATACTATTATTAAATAGACACGTAGGTAGGTAAGTAAATGATTTTCCTTTCTATATACAAGGTTACAAACGTGCGATATTCATTTAAACTTATCTGCGTGATTCAATTTCATAAAGGTACTAATAATATAACTTGGTAACAATTATAAAAATGCTAATAAATAAATCTATTGTGTTTTTATTTGTAAACGTATTGATTGAAAATTATTTTATAGCAAACGATGCACACTTGCGTCGCTCGGGGGCGTCTTTCGTTTCACTCCGTGTTACTTATTTTTTTAATATTTTAAACTAGCATTGCTTGCGGCTCCGCCCGCGTTCTGATGACCGACAACCAAATTCTTAGGTTTTGCATATTAGTATACTCTTACAACGCACTTTTTGTATTTTTACTCAGAAATGAGATATTTTTCCGCGGTAAAAAATATCCTATACGTTAACCCGGATAACCAGTTATCATCGTACCAAATTTAATCAAAATCTGTCCAGTGATTTTCTCGTGATGCGGTAACAGACGGACAGACAGAAAAAAAATTCTAAAAACTAGATTTGGACTCAGTATCGATAATAATGTCTATTTCAATTAGATTTTCTACAAAATATTTAATGTGCAGATTCGACTTAGTTACAATTTTATTATATGTGTAGATTTAATTCTATAGAAACAGGCAGCGCCGCCTTTTAGCAATGTTTATTATTAAAAATATCCAATGTGTTATTCCAGGTCATATTATATTTGTGTAAATTTCATCCAAATCCGTTTATCTAGCGTGAATACATTCGTAAAAACTATTATTTATATTTTTTTTATTTAATTAATAATTATTAAAAAGTTCCTACAGCAAAATTAAAGGTACGTACTTAACTGGTAGGTCTCTATGAAAGTATTATTTTAAGAACTGCTGATTATATTTTTATATATGTATAAGTTACAGGGCTGTTGTGAAAATTAGGTCAAATTAGAATAGGTGAATTTAATGCCTCGATGGTTTAGTTGCTGGCTTTGGCTGCTAATCCGCAGTTACTAGGTTCGAGTCCCGGGTCTGGCAAGGTTCAGTTATTGAGTTTTCTGTTAAAAATTTCTCAGTCAACAGTCCAGAATTGAAAAGTTGGCGGTGTTTTACGTAATGTGGTGAGTACATAAAACCGTTAGTCCTACGATAATAAAAAGCAAATATTAAATTTCTTTTCAATCTACAGGAAATTAAGTGCATGTAAAAGCTATAATTCTATTTGAATAAAGTATATTTTCAGTTTGAGTTCACTATTAAAGTTAACTACGTCTGGATTCTGTTCCGAGCGAGATTTTACTGGTTATAAATGTAATTTGTCATACTTTGTTGGTTATTACCATATTGATAAAAAATAAAGTAAGTAATTTTTCGTAATATACATGCAATTATGTCCATCCTGTCATGTTTATTATAAAGAATTCCTAAAACATTGAAAAAAATACAGTGTGACAGTTTAAACTTTAAATACAAGGGAAGTATTTATCTGTTATTTTTAAAATAGCTGCTCCACTTTGAGCTCATATATTAACAGCTCTCAGATTTGTCTGTCTGTTGCTATGTCTTTCTGTTTGCATTCCAAAATATCCAAAACGGCTAAACTGATTTTAATGAATGAATGGGGTCGATATACTTCGCGTTATCTTTTGTGCCTAAAATTTATACAGTAAGTAATAAGTATTTATTATGTGGTATAGGCTACTTTTTACCACTTTTAATGAAATTTATGTACTAAACTGTAAAAAGGTGAAAGATACGCAAGTAGGAGTTAGGTGCGACGTGTTTGAGTGAATATAATAAAATTATATGTAATACTCTACATATAATAAAATTCTGAGTCGAATCTGTACATTAAATATTTTTTAGAAAATATTATTGAAATAGTGATTATTATCAATATAGAAGCCGAATATTTAAGAATTTTTGTCGTTTGTTTGTCTGTCTGTGTCTGAGAATGCATCACGGGAAAACCACTGGACAGATTTTGATGAAATTTGTTATAGACAGCTGTTTTAATCCGGGTAAAAATATAGGATACTTTTTACTGCGGGAAAATATCTCATCTCTGAGAAAACTATACTAAACGTTAAAAAAATAAGGACGAACCCGAGCGGAGCAAGGCTGAGTCACTAGTCTTTTAAATGATCAATGATTTCACCAATTTTATGGTCGTCGACGTGTGACCAAGTGTGACATTCCTAAAAAAACTCTATTGTGCGATTGTCTGTAGAGACGTAGTGTAGAGCCGTACAATTCACGTCAGTTGTTCACATTACATTGTCGGAACAATAGGTGATATAATCTAATCGTTTTCATGCATTACCTTGTCATTGTAATAATTACTTAAGAGCAAAACGTTTTGAAATTCACTGTGTGAGAAATTACTTCCCGTCTGTATGCATTTTAACTCGTAATAATATTCACACAATATAATTTTATTTTCAACTACAAAATTATAATTTTTTTTGAAAAAATATCTTTTTGGAATTGACAAACTAGTAACGCACTGATGATGATGTTCTCCTTGCCGATTCCGGCTACGGCAGCCAATCTCATTGAGATTAACCAACTGCGCAGGAGATATTATAGTGCTCAAGTGTACGCGCAGACACAACGTGCACTCTCTATTCCTATCACTCTCATACTCCGGTGGGACGACCACTCGACACGGCCGGTGAGAGTTAAGGCGCAGGACCGACGGCTTTACGTGCTCTCCGAGGCACGGGGGTGAAACACCGCTAACTTCCCAACTCCGGGCTGTTACTAAGACTTACTATACAGAAAGGCTCAATAACTAAACTTGGCCCGACCCGGGACTCGAACCCAGGACCTCCGGGTGTGCAGCCGTACATGCTAGCCACTGCACCACCGAGGCAGTAACGCACTACGTAGTAATCAATACAGTTAAAGACCTTGTATTTTGTAAATTAGCCGACATCAAATAAAGAGGAGGGACTATGACTTTGTAGGAATTGTGTACGCATGGATGTATGTTTTTGTGTCATATTATAATACCTTTGCCTCAACCGCATTTACTTTTTAAATAATATTATGATTATAATATACCTTTTTAGCGAGACAGATAGACAGACAGACAAAAATTCTAAAAACTATAGATTCGGCCTCTGTATTGATAATAATGTTATTTATTTGAATAAAATTTTCCAAAATATATTTAATGTACAGATTCGGCTTAGTTACAATACTATTGTATGTGTATTGTATAGATAGACGAGTTTCCTTTTATTAAATGTAATATGTACCGAACCTATTAAGTTAAATAAACTTGCTCTTTTTCTTTAAATGATAATTATTAATCGCGTAATAATTATGTACGCGTCCTCCAGATTAAGTAACGCGACATAGAAATAAGTAATTTTTTTAAACGTCAGATGGAACATATTAACGAATGTTTAAAAAACATAAAGATTTCAAAGTCTTTTTAAATGAAAATATTTACTTACTCTTCTTAATAAAGGATTGCAAAACCTGGTGTAATATCAAATTTAATAGCCAATACATAAGTTAAAGTAAAATTTTGCTATGCCCTATTTTCAGGGCCGGATTCAACCTTACCGCCGCTCCTGGGCATAGTAAAAAATGCCGCCCAATTATTTAAAATTTGCATAAAATAAGTAAAGTTTCGATAAAGTTTAATTTTTTTATTATTATTTTTTTGAAAAATTAAAAAAAAAAATATTTTTAAATGATTTCAATTTTTCGAAAAATTTACTATTTAATTGTTTTTAACCATTTTTTAGAAAATAAAGAAAGCGTTTTCGATACCACGAAGAGATATTTTTTCCACCCTCAGAATTTTGCCGCCCCTAAAAATTTGCCGCCCTGGGCACTAGCCCCGAGTGCCTCTAGTGTGAATCCAGCGCTGACTATTTTTACGTTAACAAGAAGATAATTTTTCAAGTCTGCGATTTTGGTCACGATCTTACCAGTTGAAGATAAAATACAGATTCTGCAATTTACACCTTCGTAATTGAAACAGCATTTAATACATTTTCTCAAGAACTGCAGCGTTTCGTTTCAAATCGTTGGTTAGTAAAGCGTTGATTTTTTTGTAGAATAATAGATTTTTGTGCATTTTATTATCTTCGTACGGTTTTATTTAGCTTGCCCTGTTTGTTTGGGTTAAATTTAGTACATATTTACTCAGGTTACGGCACGCTCCATGTTTTTATTTTTGAGTCTGATTAATGCCCTAGTTCCTAGATTGATGAAGAGAGTGGTGTGAGGACTGGTACTTAGAACCTACCTAATTATTTTTTAGCTTTTATTACATTGTCTACATCATTATTATCACATTTTTTTTCAATAAAACTGCTAAGCTTAAAAAAATATTTACCTATTTTATTTTGTAGTGGGATTAGATATTCAAGATATTATCTTTTTTAAGCTGACATTGACTTTTATATTTATCTTATTGTAGTTGAATTCGGTATAAAAATAAGGAAAATGAAGAGCGGCCTCGTTTGTTAGCGCAAGGTTTTCCCTGTTGTGTGCATTCGATAAATTTTGATTCCACCGAGATTTTAATATTAATATTGGCGTAAATAAAGCCTATACCAACAACTGAATACTCTTTAAAGGCAGATTTATTTATTCTTATATTATTTTGTTATTCTTTCGACAAAAAGTGTCTAATTAATTATTATTAAAAAAAAACATTTTTTGTGCTAAATTTTTTCATCGATTGTGAATATACATTAAAAATCTCAGTTTCTATTTAAGATCAGTAATAAGCAAAATTATTACACGTCAGCCATTTAATGATAATAATTAATTAATTAATTAATACCAAAGATATAGAAAATATAAGTAAATAATGAATATTACAAAAACATGTTTCATTATATGTAGGTATCAAGGGAACCATTAAAATCAGTCAAGTGCGAGTCGAATTCGCACACGAAGGGTTCCGTACTATCGTACATGTAGGTACTTTTTATTAATATAACTTTTAATCTATATATGTAGTAATATATTAACTTCGATGATCGATTACGAACATTATTATTTCTTTGTATTTTTATTTTTATCATTTGTTGTTTTATAGCGGCAATAGAAATATATAGTCTGTAAAAATTTCATAGCGGAAGCTTAGTAATAGGGTTCCGTTGGCACCCTTCGGGTACGGAACCCTTAAATGAAATATTTAAACATTCCTATATTTAAATATAAAATATGCTTAGAAACCTAAAAGAAACTATTGAAATCAAACACGACTTACATGACATGTGGAGAGAGAAAAAAAATCGAAAAGTAGGTAATAATAACTTCGCAATGATTTCCAAAATAACCAGGATAAAATTGCCATATCTACAGATTTATCTGCAAGTAAGAATATTTATCTGTAGAAGAAGATTTATGTGTAGCAAGAAATTATAAAAGAATTGAAAATGACTAATTAACACTTGCCTTGATTGGTAAATCGTGTTGGTAATTTTGTAAAATTTGCTTTCACAACCGCTGTTCGGTCGATGAAACTGTGTTATAACATTATCACTTTTATTACAAAGTCATAAGAGTATGGTATTACAAAAGCGCATATTACACGAAGCATTACAATAGCACCAGTTATCTTATTCTGATGTCGTGTGAAGTACTATTTAGTAGTACATAAACGCGCGGTTTAAACTGACGCGCGACAGCTGTTTATACAAACTTAAAAGATGTGACATACTTTTATCGATATTTTTAAATATTAAAAATGAATATTATAGTAATATTTTCGAGTATTTTAGTGATTAGTGGATATGCTGATGGTGGAGTGCTAAAAAATAACTCGTTTAAGTTAGACATCATTCATTATAATGATTTTCATGCAAGGTGAGATTTGTGTACAAATTCTACTGCAATGCATTAATTTGTTCAGCCTCTGTAGAGTAGGTATGTTTTGTTTTTATAAAATACCTAGTCATTTTTAGTTATTTTGTTAACTTTTTATTAGCAAGATATGTGAATATAAGAGTAAATAATACTCTATTAAATATTTTTTTTAAAATCTTATTAATATAAAGATTATTATGGATATAGAGGCCGAATCTATAGTTTTTAGAATTTTTGTCTGTCTGTCTGTTACCGCATCACGGGAAAACCACTGGATAGATTTTGATGAGATTTGGTATGATGATAGCTGGTTATCGGGGTCAACATATAGGATACTTTTTACTTACTGTGGGAAAATATCTCATTTCTGAGAAATCTATAATAAAAGTTTAGGGACGAACGCGAGCGGAGCGAGGGTTAGTCGCTAGTATGAATATATTTTAGAATTGTTTTTTATTTGTTTGTCTTTTGTGCGCGCGCATCCGATGTAAACGGAAAATATTATAATTTTTTATTTAAGTTAATGATAATTAGTTTCGACAGAAATTATTGTACTTTTTGGAATACATTTTTTTCGTCTATATATGTACACTGATGTGTACTTATTAAAAAAAAAGGAATTATAAAAATTGGTTCACAATTAGCTTAGATGTCGTGTAACAAACTCAAAATACATACACAAGTAAAATACCACCTTCTTATTGAAAATCGGATTTAAATTTATTCCTTTCTATCTATTTAGAAGACAGATTACGTTCTGTAACAAACAGGTTAAAAACGAGTACGCTTTAATGCCCTCATTTTCTGTGAAATTAAAATATGGACAGATTATTCAAGGACATTCGTTTTTTGCGCATTCTGCGATGTAATAATTGTACCGAATATTTATTCGATCACTCTAAATCAGTGTTTATAACTGCTCAAAAAAGATAGATTTTTTAACCGACGAAAAAAGGAGGCGGCTCTCAATTTGATATGTATATTTTGTTTTTTTTTGTTTGACCACGCATATCTTTTTATAGTGTAGTCCGATTTCGATTATCTTTTTTTATTGGACAGGGCTTACCTCAAAGTTGGTCCCATTTAAATTTGAGAAAAATTCTGCCCCTAAGTGTAAAAAATAGGGGATAATTGATTTTTCACCTACTGCATCTTTTAAAATACTTTCTTCTTACTTTACTACTAGGTACTATTTTTACACTAAAATGAAAAAATAAATACTTAAAAAAAGACTAAAAAAAGGACTAAAAAGTAAAAAATAACTGATTGGTAGTTTTCATTTACTATACATACCTAATCAGATATTTTGGAAGTCGGTGCCAGCCGATACAAATCAAAGCACATCGACTTCGAAAATATCTGATTAGGTATATTATAGCAAATGAAAACTACCAATCAGTTATTTTTGAAATATTGGTGCTTGTTTTTGTTTTTGTCTTATTTTACACCATATTAATTTTTTATAGAGCTTTTTTATAGGCAGGCAGTAGTAGCCCAGTGGTAACGCACTCGCTTGGGTAACTGAGTGAAGCGAGTTCATATCCCGGGTCTCGCACCTCTGATATTTTCATGTGCGAATCATTTCCAACATGATTACCACTTGTCTTAACGGTGAAGGAAACATTGTGAGGAAACCTGCATGTCTGAGAGAACCTAGCAAGTTTTCGAAACACATGTGAAGTCCGCTAACCCGCACTCGGCTAGCGTGGTGGACTATGGCCTAATTCCCCTCGCTAAAAGGGAGACCCGTGCCCAGCAGTGGGACGTTAAAAAGGGCTGAATACACATATTAATTTTATAGGCTACATTAAATTTTATGCTATGAACCGTTAGGAACAGAGCAATTATATCGATACAAATAAAAAAATACGAGTGTAGCCTCACTGAAAACCAGTAATCTATATATCGATAATGAAGTGAAAACAACTTTCATTATAAATTTATACATACATTTACGTAACTTAATTTTTTATATTCCTTGTAGGGAGTTAAAGAGAGGTACTGTGCTATACATTATGTGATATATGATTACGTAATATCCTCTTACCGCGACTACTAAAATATATTATCACGCTGCTCTTAAAAATGAGTGTTTGTTAGACTTTCACGCTGAAAGGGATGGATTTGGAAGTAAAGTATACAGATAGTTACTGTTAGGTACCTAGAGACGCACTATTAATTCTTCAATCATATATTTAACTAGCGACTCACCCTCGTTTCGCTCGATTTCGTCCCCGGGTACGTTTTCATTTTTTTGAGCGGAACCCTAATTCTTTTTCTAAAATAAAAGTAGCCTATGTTAGTCCCTATAACATCAACTATCTTCCAGTGAAAGTCCCGTCAAAATCAGCACAGCCATTTCAGAGACTATCCAGGACAAACAGACAGACAGACAGACAGAGAAAAAAAATGTGTTTTTCTTATAAGTACTGTATATAATTTCATATCCATTTAGTAAAACCCTATTATTTTGACATTACAAACAGACACTTCAATTTTATTTATCTGTATAGCTTAGCGGCTCATCCTCGCTTCGATAGGTACGTCTTGACGGTTAGTATGGAATAGATAAACTACATATGTATTATATTACTGCTCTGCGCCCTTGGGTAGTAGCATCATGATATTATATGCCTATAGTCTGCCTCAATAAACGGGATGTCTAAGGCAAAAAAAATTGAAATCGGATTAGTAGTTCCTGAGATGTGCGCGTTTAAACAAACAGACAAACTCTGCCTCTTTATAATGTTAGAATAGATTATATGTCATTTCAATATAATCAATCATTATAAATCATTTCAAATCATATCATTATGTAGTAACAAGTTATGCTGAAAAAAAAAACAAGTTTTACAAAAAGTGATTGAAAGAGGTTACCTTCATGTACTTTCGTACGATATTTACGAGAAATCATTTAGTTACTAAAAATAGCTGCGTTTATTAAAGCAAATGACATACTTTTGGCAACTTTCTATATAAAAACAGTAAGGTGCATATTATATTTATAAGTTATCGTTATATTTCAACCACGTTGTGGATTTGTCCTTAAGTCAATTCGTCTTACCGTTAATATTTAAATCTTAGTTTCTAATCATCTTGAACGAATTGACCAGACCTGTGGGCTTTGTTGTAGAGTGTAGTATGTAATCTTAGTATTAATAAATAATAAATAAATAAATAAATATATTGGGACATTCACACACAGCACCATCTAGTTCCATGGTAAGCTACGAGGCTTGTGTTATGGATACCAGATAGTTAGATTAGACAACACATACTTATATAACTTTAAATACATACATATTATAAATATAAACACTTATGACTGGAGTACAAGCATGCTCATCACACAAATGAATACCCCCAGCGGGACTCCAACCCGCGACCGCTAGCACAGCAAGTAGGTTCACTACCAACTGAGCCACACGCGTCATCCAATCGTCGTATAACTCCATTAATGTTATCATACTTTGAATGTTTACACTCACATAAGCTATAATTTCCGTTCCATGCAAATTAACATAGGACAGTAAACGCACAGAAGAATGTCAATAGGCTGGCTGTCTGTTTTTCTTACGTAAATGCAAGTGGAACTTCACGTATTACCTTTAAGACCGCTGTTTAAAATTCCATCCATATAGGATAGTACAAGACGCAGAACAATAGCTTCATTTACTTATAGGAATTATTTTCTAATAGTTCCTATATTCCTAAGTGTAAATGAAATTATATAGTAAATGAACATACTAAAACTATACAAATATAAGTAATTAGTGTCTGGCAATCTAGCCGGACGTGAAGCCAAGAAATTTCATGGCGGTTCACTACGATGTAATTTGGTGGCGGTCCACTACGTTGAACGGTGGTACCATGTGGGATGCTCGCTCTTTTCTGATGCAAAGTGGACTGTGGGAGCATCCCTATGATTGTTGTGGTCTGCCTCAGCAGGTCAGGCGTCGGTGTGTTATGAATGAGTGCGTAAGCAATTCTGCTACACCCCATTAAGACGGGAAAAACTCCAATGGAGCTTAGTGGTTAGTACTGAGTTTTCTGGTGAATCTCACATAAGCTCACATATATGTATATATTCAGGTAGTTGCCCAAATGCATTTCCCGACGTTAAAAATAAAAAAAATGGACCTATACGAGTTTAACTCGCGCACTTATGTTTTTATATGTGTACGGTTTCACGTACATTTTTAGTTTAGCTTACTTTGCCCGATACCTTTGCCTTTATTACGAGTGCATTCAAAGATACTGAGCCGAACAGACATGGCCAGTTAAGAGTCGTCAAAATTACACTGTAACTTCAGTAATTCAAGTACTTCAGACTCATAACTACTCGTATTTTAACTTGTGCACTCCAAACAACTAATAACAACTATATTGTATTTACTGTTCTAACTGGGACGGTACTATGTGACTCACTTTAGTGTGACGTTTTTTACTCTCTGCTACAGATATGAAGATCTTTAAATTTCTTTTATGCATAGTATTATATAGCGGTTCATATACTTATATATAAGGTTGTAATTTTTGAGTTTTGTTAGAAAATATGAATTTTCTAAGCTCGATATAAAGAGACGGACTTGATTAACTGCATAAAAATAGGTGGATTTATCGAAATCATAAGAAAATCCAATTTAGATAATATACTAGTGGAAAGCGATGGTCAGTATGGGAAGTAAAAATTTTCACTTTCTATTGTACCTACAAAGAAAAACGTGAGATAAAAATCTAAGAAATATATATCATGTCTCTTCGATTTTTGCTTAATGCTAAAAAAATTAATAATGCTGTCTGTCTGTCACAAAAGTCTAATATTAAATATCATGTTCAAGACATGATAACACACTTCTTTACAAACGTATTATTTTATGATTAAATTAAATAAATAGAATTAAATAGATAGCTGCGGAAAGGGTTATCATTCATCTTCGTTTACGAGATGTCGACCTCTTTGATAAACGAGATCAGCTCTGTTGCAATTTGATACATATTCCGTATATTTTTCATTTTCACTCAAAGCACTTCCTTCATAGTATTTATTATCATTCCTTCCTTCCTTATAACAGAGGATATTTGAGTCTGAATGATTTTGTAAAGTTCGTCTTATTTTAAAGGCTACTTGATCTTCCATAATAAAAGCCTAAAAAGTACCCATAAATGATTTCAATATACATATAATATGTAAAAATCATACTACGATGCAGTAAGTGAAACGGAGATGAACAAACAAACTAAGCGTATAAGATTTTTAGATTAATATTTCGCAGCTCCTATGCATTTATCATGGAAGTTGGAGTTATTTACATTGATTAATTAATTGTGTTAAACTGCCTTTAATATGGAACTTATCTAGTTCTTATGTTTTGAATTGATATTTAAAGAAAAAAAAAACTGTCAATAATGTGATTCAGTAATAATTAATATTTTATTCAGTAATAGAATTAGTTATTTTAGTTTTGTAAGTATTTTTGCAATTTTAATGGAACGGGGATGCAAATGGCAAAAACACTTTAAAATCGACTTTCAATACACACATCCTAAATTTTGAAATAGACAGAAATCATTTCGAGCAAGATTTCGCGAGTACAGCGGATAACGACTGGTTTCAAGTCGAAGCACCTGTAATTTTTATACGGTGCGTTGTGCGATGAGTGACGAGAGTAGATGTGGACAAGGAGCGATATTGTACGCCAAGAACGTCTGGGAGATTGTCCCAGGTCGACCTCCGGGTACTAGACATACCCTGGTTCTGGTCGTCCGAAACAGATATATATATATAGAAATTGGCAAGTCCTTATCATTTAATAGCGAGATATTCTATTCAGTATATTCGGAAGAGACAGATGGACTCACAAGTAGATCTTGTTAAAGATCATTTTCTTTCTCCCTTTAGATAAATTTAAAAATTAAAGTTCAGCACAGCTGTAGACGATAACCAAATTCCTTTTATCATGAATCATTGCTGAATTCAATAATTAAATAAATTATATTATTATTATAGAGGAAAATGTGATCGAAATTACATTTAAAAATTACATCGTATATATGTATGTATTATGTACATCGTATGTACACTGTGTATCCCTAATTTTTTACATTTGCACATTGAAATCTACATCCATTTTATCTGATTGGGTTAATAACTGAAGTATAAAATGTGACTTGACCCATGATTTATAAAATAATTTTATAAACTAATCTGAGTTTATAAAATTATTTTAATCTAATTAATAATAACTAATTCGACTGGCGACTCATCCTCGCTCTGTTTGGGCTCGATACGTTTTAATGGTTAGTATAGATTTCTCAGAGATGAGTTATTTTCCCGTAGTAAAAATATCTTATATGTTGACCGGGATAACCAGCTATCATCATACCAAATATCATCAAAATCTGTCCAGTGGTTTTCTCGTGATGCGTTCCCAGGCAGACAGATAGAGAGACAAAAGTTCTAAAAACTATAAATTAGGCCTCTGTATCGATAATAATGTTTATTTCAATAAAATTTTCCAAAAAATATCTAATGTACAGATTCGGCTTAGTTAGAATTTTATTATATTAGTTACAATTTTATTATATGTATAGACTAGCGACTCACCCTCACTTCGCCCAGGTTCCCTAGGTACGTTTTAACTGTTATTATGGAATAGATAGACTGTATATTTGTATATAAATATTAAATAGGTATGATGAGTTTTATATCCGTAACTTGAGAAATGATTGATTCCCCGTATAAAATTTTACCAGCCCCCCCCCCCCCCCCACCTATTTCCTCAAGGGACGATTTCCGGGATAAAAGCTATGGAAGCTGTGAAGGACACAGGATAGCCAGCCAGGGTCCCAAACTATCTTCATACCAAAATTCATCTAAATCGGATCAGTAGTTCCAGAGACTACTTCCTACAAACAAACTCAGAAACTTACAACTTTACCTACCTCTTTATAATATTAGTACACATATAATAAAATTGTAACTGATCGCTTTCTGTACATGGAAGATATTTGAGAAATACTGTTGTGGGTCTTTATTAACGCAATAGAACCCAAAACAATGATTTTTAGATTTTTTGTCTGTTCTCAACTGATTTGGGTGAGTTTTTCACTAATGGCTTATGGTAAGCTTCGTTTAACATTTAGTATTTGTTTTATTTCAATCGCTTCATAATAAAAAAAGTGTGTGTGTATGCAATTCACTTACGGTAGAAGTGAAACTTCAGAATAGTAACCTACGACAGAATGAGATCAACATACATATATAGAGTATCAGGAGTAGGACAATTGTAAGTTTTTTTTAATTAAATAATTTAATTTAATTTTTTTTACCAAGTTTAAAAGTTATTTTACATTTTATTTAATATAATACATTATATAACATATTATTAAGTATTATTTTCCACTTCTTGTGTAATATACTCTATCTCATTCTCTCGCCGGCTTAATCCTATATAGTTATGTGTTTGTCTCATTTTTGTGTCACATTTTCGTTTCATCGAGTTTCAAATCACAACGATTTTAAAGAAGTTTTACTTCAAAAAGTTATGTCAATTCAACATAATAACAATACGAACTCGAACGAAGCGAGAATGAGTCGCTAGTTATACATAATTATATTTTTAGATTCGAAGAAACAACAGTGTCATATCCAGTGTGCGATTCTAATAATACTTCATGTTTGGGAGGTTTTGCACGTATGTACTATGAAATCAAAACTCTACTCAAAGAAAAACCTGGTGCATTAGTATTGGATGCAGGAGACACTTTTCAAGGAACCTATTGGTATACACTGTTGAAGTGGAACATCACAGAAAAATTTATAAATTTATTACCTAATGATGCTCATGTAAGTTCCAAATGTTAATTTTTTTTAAAATCTGATTTTAATAAAAAACCTTATTTGTCCTTTGGCAAACATGTCCCGGGTTAAGTCATAATATAATTGTTATATATTTTATGCCAAAAAATTGGTGCCTCTAAACATCGCGGTTATTCAAGTGTAACCCGGTAAATATCTGTATAGTCAATCTGTATTGTTCTTCTCCGGGAATCAAACCCGATCCGCTTTAATAAGATATATTACTCAGATTTATATATGTATATTGTATATGTAACATCAAACATGTCAATTTAAAAAAAAAGAATAATGAAAAATCTACACTGTACAAATTTAAAACTGCTTCAATTTTATTATAACTACCTGAATATATTTCTTTATAAAAGTACCGTGTAGTTAATTAGTAATATAAAATGAATTGAGTGCAGGTGTTTCACTCAATACATTTTATATCACGGCACAAATTCAGGATTGGGGACTTTGCCCCTAGCGGAGTGGGTGGTATTTCTGGATAAGGGACGTGATAGGGAGTCGAAATGTTAAATAAAAATTGTCCGCGAACGTATGAGTAAAAAGTTATTGAGACTTAAAGTTACAACATTTCCATACATTTTCATATATTTCTTTACCACCATTCGGAGTGGGTGGTATTTTTAGATAGGGGAGGTGACAGAGTCAAAATATATTAAAAATATTTGGAGGAAACGTACGAGTAAAAAGTTATTGAGACTTACAAGTTATAACATATCTAACACATTTCCATACATTTCTTTACCTAAATAAGTGATTACAACAGATAAACATACCTTTAACGAATAGTACGCATCCTTTTTTATGTACATTACACATTTTCACAACAATTAATGCTTTATTGTATTTAATATTTTAATAATTTCACAACACAAACAAAACGATCTTACATTTTGACAAAAGCAAAACTGACACTTTGTTTTATATTACCGCTTAAATGACAACAGATTATATTTGATTATTCGTCATATCTTGGTTAGGTTAGGTTAGAACATTTAAGATTATTTATTTATTATTCCTCATATCTGGGTTAGGTTAGGTTAGAACATTTAAGATTATTTATTTATTATTCCTCATATCTGGGTTAGGTTAGGTTAGAACATTTAAGATTATTTATTTATTATTCCTCATATCTTGGTTAGGTTAGGTTAGAACAGTTGCCACAACGCACGAGCCGAGCGAGCGAAGCGAGCGTGCCGCGGTAGCGGCCGGCGAGTGCCATAAATGACTAGAAAACTAGAAAATTCGAATTTCACGCAAAGTACAAATAAAGACATTGACAATTGAAAGTGACGTTTTGACTCCAAGTGTCTAAATGGTAGTAATGTCAAAATAATGTATGGAAATGTTGTAACTTTAAGTCTCAATAAATTTTTACTCATATGTTCGCGGACAATTTTTATTTAACATTTCGACTTCCTATCACGTCCCTTATCCAGAAATACCACCCACTCCGCTAGGGGCAGAGTCCCCAATTCTAAATCGCAGCCTATATCACTAATAACGAGTTAATTTTATTTACTCCATTTACCAATGCTATTGTTCATCTTTACATAGTAATGTCTTATTTCAGTGGCATTTATTGCCATAAATAAATAAATAAAAGTCGGCCGTCACGGATGCTCGGCAGATGTGACACATCTATGTTAATATTAGAATTCACAATTAATAAAACCTATAACGAAATATGGAGTAAAATAAAGAATAAATAAAGTTTCATTAGTAAATTAATTTATTCTTCTTATTATTTTTATTATATATTTATATTCATAAATAGAATAGAAAATATGTCAGTATTTTTAATACAGACTGTTTTATAATGGAGAGTATATAGTATACGCGCGCAGACAAGGGAGTCGAGAGCGGTGGCTTTGAATGGGCATGATGGGATGACAGCGTCACGCCATCGTTTGTCGTCACACCACGAGTCGGTTTTATTGCCAAGGCGCGCTAATAGATGTTTCACGTCAATAATTTTAAATAATGAATATTTTCGTTCTTTTTAGGCAATAGGAAATCACGAGTTTGATGATGGGATTGCGGGCTTAGCGCCATATCTTGCGGCACTCCAAGCTCCGGTGGTAGTAGCTAATATTGATACGAGTCTTGAACCTAATCTAAATGGCTTATATAAACCACATATAATCATAGAAAGACGTAGAAGAAAAATAGGTATAATTGGTCTGATTACGACAGAAACCAAGGTTAGTGTTTTTCACATATTACCTGTCGTATGTCTAAGAAAAACTATAAACTATAATTTTAAGCAGATTTTTATACATTTTAATAAAAATCTTAACTTTAATTGATTGAAAAATATAAAAATAGGAGTTCATTTAGATACCAAATAGAAAACATTTCTTTTTTTATCCCCCGACGCAAAAAGAGCGGTGTTATAAGTTTGACGTCGATGTCTGTCTGTCTGTGTGTGTGTGTGTCTGTCTGTAGCATCGTAGCGCTTAAACAGATGGACCGATTTCGATGCGGTTTTTTCTTTTGAAAGCCAGTTTCCTCGCGGTGCTTCTTAGCTATGTTTGGTTATTATCGGTCCAGCAGTGTAAGAGTATCAGCTCTTTTCCAAAATGATGTAAGGCGTTTTGGCGTATGATTACTCGCTTAAGTGCTTCGCGCGTGCCAGTGTAATCGTTAGATGACAATTAATTTGCGTAAGGGGTTTTCTTTTAAAATACAATAAGCCGCTTTTAACTCCGATAATATTTTTTCAGACATCATCAAATCCAGAAAAAGTTAAATTCTTAGATCCCATAAAAACAGTTCAAAAAGAAGCTCAATTACTAACGGATCAAGGAGTGGACATAATAATAGTTCTGTCACATTGCGGACTCGACATTGACAAGTGGGTAAACGACTTTAAAATTCTTTATCAATTTAAGTTTTTTACTAAATAAAAGTTTTCATTTACCTACTTGACATGAAATAAATAATTCTGACGTTATAAATTATTTCGAAATGCAGGTTTTCTTTTGATATTAAAATACCAAACTGACTAATATTTAAGAAACATATTACTTAGTCTAAGATCTCGATTTATGTGATGGACCCCTCATTCTTTTCCAGACGAAATATATTTTTTAAACCATAAAACATATTAACAAACACGACCTAAACATCTCCAAAGTAGCGTTTTTAATTAAAAATAGCCTGGAGAAAAAAAAAAATTTGGTGACAACCCTTTTGTGTCGTGTTTGTTACGTTTTATAGTTTAAAAAAAAATCGTCTGGAAAAAGAGAGAGGGATCCACCTCATAGATCGGGATAACCTACTATACTATTATAGTAAAGATTTAAATGTCATTCCGCGTTTATTATTATTAAAAATCTTATTCATAAAATATACACAATAATAAGACTAGAGTAAACCTCATATATTTAAGTGTGTTCATACGATAAGTTTAGCTTTGACTTGTCGACGATTTAAATGCAAAGAAAGTACCTAGCTCACATATTTTCCAATAAACCTGTCAAGATGCTGACTCCGGTGCATAATATTCTTTTATGGAAGTAATATACTTCAATAACTTTATTCTCGATGAAGTAAATTATACGCATATCCTACATCCGCTTAATGTTAAGTGGGAGAAGGAGTGATGACTTTCAAGGAGGCTAATACCGGTATTATGTCATGTAATGTTTACATTTTAATTAAATATGTGTATGAATATTAATAAATCATCTTTTCTTTTTTTTTAAAGTCTTATATCAAACATTTCAAACTTTGTCCTTTTATTGGCATCACTGCTTTCAATGGATAGACCAATTTTAACTTTAATGCATTAAACAGACAATAAAAATTGTGTTAGAAAACTGGTTCAATCAGCTCTTACATATGACAGAATTCTAGCCAGACAATTTAAAGGGATTCGATACATTATAATTAAAACAGTGGTAGCTCAGTGATAAAGCGCTCAATTAGGAAACCGAGTGATGCGGGTTCAAATCCCGGGTAGACCCGGAGTGCTAGAGCACATCTTATATTTTCATGTGCGAATAATTTCTAACCTTATTACAACTTATCTTACGGTGAAGGAAAACTTCGTGAGGAAACCTGTGTGTATGAGAGAACCCACCAAGTTTTCGAAAGATAAGTCAAGTCCGCCAAGCTGTACTTGGCTAGCTTGGGGAACTATGACCAGATTTCCCTTGTAGCAAAGGCAGGTCCATGCCCAGCAGTGGTACTCTAAAAGAGGACTCAATACTATACGCCTCATCATCTGTGGCTATAATAGTATACGTACTATTTTTAAGCTATTTTTTCTGAAGTTGAAGAAGTTGTATGTTAATTTCACATCGCGTAGGCAGAAAACAAAGTGACACCTCATTTCATTATCACACATTGTCGGTGGGCATTACTCGTGCCGTGTTTATTTAGGCTGGGACTAATAACTGCTTCAACTGCGATCTCAGGTGTAATACGCACAAATTGCGCCAAGTGGATCTTAAGTTCAAGTTTCAATTTTTTAATAGTAGTTTCACTTTAGGTGATACATCATATATGTATATTCATATATTGTTAATAGTCAGCAACATAGAATATTTAAATAAGTAAAAGCTTACCATAATATTTTCTTAGATTTACGCGAATATTTGACATTTTAAATAAAACTGTGTTTTTTTGGATTTTGAATGACAAGGATTTAAAGCAAAAAATTACAAAAATCCAAAAAGATAGGTTTATTTAGAAGTGTAGTAATATAGATAAAGTTTAATGGTTTTTCTAGACAAATAGCAGAGACGGTGGGAGAGAACATTGATGTCATTGTCGGGGGACATTCACACAGTCTTTTATGGAATGGAGAGTCACCAAGCAAAGAATATATTTCAGGACCCTATCCTGTCCTCGTTAATTCTAAAAATAATTCGGATCATCAGGTACAAAAACAAATGGAACAGACGTATTATGTTGCTCAAACCATAAAAAAAAAACTTTTTTTTTTTCATGAAATCAAAACGAAAAGTTTGAAATTATAAATAGGAAAGGTGTCTATAATATTTTTTAGCAAAAAAAAAATATTTTGCTTGACTGCTAAAATAACCAATAAACTGAAAAATGCTCCAATCTTTTATTTTTAACTTTATTGACTTGAAAAATGGAATATAAGAAGGAAGTTTCAATTGGAATAAAATTAAAATATATTTTTAGGTGTTAATAGTAACAGCGGCATGTTTTACAAAATATTTGGGTAACTTAACAGTGTATTTTGATAATAAAGGAGAGTTGATAGATTTCGATGGTGATCCTGTCTTTCTTAATAGGTCAATTCCTGAAGGTATGTATTATACAAAATATTTTCAAAATTTATTTTTTTTGTGTGTTACTATCGATATCATGTTTTTGACTAACACTAATATTAACTGATTCTTGACTCGATTAAGTAGAAATAAATAATAAATATTGGGACATTAAAACACAGTGCCATCTAGTTCCATGGTAAGCTACGAGGCTTGTGTTATGGAAACCAGATAGTTGATACGCTACATATATATAACTTTAAATACATACGTATTATAAATATAAACACCCATGACTGGAGTACAAACATTTGTGCTCATCACAGAAATGAATGCCTCCAACGGGGCTCGAACCCGCGACCGCTGGCACATCAAGTTGGATCACTACCAACTGAGCCAAACGTGTTGTTCAATCATGTGCTATTCTCGGTCACAGATTTCCATCAGTTTGGTTTAGATAGAGTGTAATTAATACAAAATCATTTCGTAGCTACACGTTGTGTTGAATTTGACGAAAAGTAGTTTAGATTATTTTGATATAAGTTAAGCAGTTTGAATATCAGTTTCTAAGTCTCTGATGAGTCATTTTATACATTTTTCCCTGAAACCCTAAAATTCTTCTACCGCCTATATTAACGGTTAGTATGGAATAGATAGACTATATTTTATATAGCCCACCTTTCTCAAAAAAAGGACTATCTAATGCAAAAAGAATTTTTCAAATCGGATTACGTAGTAGTTCCTGAGATTAGTGCGTTCAATCAAACAAACAAACAAATATAGGAACAAAGAAATAGAATCTGCCTTTTTATATTATTGGTATAAATCGGTATTGAATTACCCACAGTATTATTTTTCTTAGGAATTATTTCAATAATCTTTGTAGTATATTCATATTTTTGCAGATCCTGAAATAAAAGCTCTGTTGAAGCCCTATGCAGATAAACTTCATAATCTCGTCAATGAAAGAATCGGATATGTTGATGGTGATTTTCTCGCATCGACGTGTGGATTTCAGGAGTGTGCCATTGGAAATTTTATTGCAGATGCATTTTTAGACGCTGTAAGTACCTATAAATCTTCTGTTTGAATTAAAAATACATTTATATAGTCACGAATGCAAATGTGAACGTTTTAAGTGTAACGGTCCTGTAACAGTATATAGAGGGCTTCGATAAGGTTGTACTTAAAGCAAATCAAAGTATGAAATTACGTATTTAAGCGTTATGTGACGTGGTCAGAGTATGTTCTTCCCATATATTTTTTAATTTTGTATCAGCAATTGCGATAGCCGTAATGGCCTAAGATCCGGCTGCAAGATTGTTACGTTTATCGAATATTTAATTGAAATCATTTTTTTATATACAATAATAAAAGGGACAATACGTTTTGACAATATGTATTAAATTTATTTAATTAAACGTACTAGCGGGCACATTATAATAGGCACCCCGGTCAAAACATATTGCCCCTTTTATTATTGTTTATAAAAAAATGATTTTGATTAAATACTCGATGAACGTAGCAAACTTGCAGCCAGATCTTGATTCAAAAGTTAACTCGTCAAAGAAGCAGGGGCAATAAAAAGCCTAAAGGGTAGACTTATAATCTAATAAATATATTATTGCAATATTTGATAAAAAAAACTTTAAAATATTTCAGACTCAGGAAATGCAAATTTCAAATCTACCGCATATTTCGTTTGTGTTACGTAATATGATTCGAGGTTCTATACCGAAAGGAGGTAAGTAATTACACTAACATATAAAAATACGAAATATCAACAGATTGAAATTTTTTTTTGATGATATATTTTTTATATTATAATGCTAAATATATATATATACACTTCCTTATTTTGCCTACATTAAAATATTAGTGTTATAATAAAAAAAATCTACCTCGTGATACTGGATTAAAAAAAACTTTAACTGATTTTGTTCTATTTTATTCAAATATTTGAAAATACTTGTCGGTGCAAAGAAACACTTAAAACAAAACATTTTTTCAGACATAACGCGGGGAGAGGCAATTAATGTATTACCGTTTACCAATAAAGCAATTACTTTCTCACTGTTAGGAAAACATTTATTAGAAGCTTTTAAAAATTGTATGAGCATGTCGTGGGTTTCTAAACCATTTCAAGGTCCTTGGATGCCACAAGTATCTGGTAAGCGTATAGTACTAGTATTAGTTTTAGTCCAGTCATGTATTATACTGCTGAAAATTCTTGCAGTGTTTATATTTGACAAGAGAAGATAAATATTATAAGCGATTCAAATATTTTTCAACTTTATTCAAAATTCCTAAATGTAATCCATACATTATAATAAAATTGTAACCAAGCCAAATCTGTACATTAAATATTTTTTGGAAAATCTTATTGAAATAAACATAATTATCGATACAGAGGCCGAATCTATAGTTTTAAATAAAACTATCTTTTCGGATTTATTCGCGAATTAATTTGAGATTTGGTTCCCGACGATTTTTCAATTTTTTGAATTCATTTTGTTAATTGTGGGTAGGCTGTCTGTAACAACTATATAATACCTTAGAGACATCTAACACCTCGATCTCTCCCGTGACCATGATAGCTGTAAAGCATTCGAAACGTCGGGAACCAAAAATCAAAATAAATTCGCGAAAAAATCCGAAAAGATAGTTTTATATAAAATGTCAAGTATTCGCGTAAATCTAAGAAAGAATCTATAGTTTTTAGAATTTTTGTCTGTCTGTCTGTTACCGCATCACAGAAAAGCCACTGGAGGGATATTGACAAATTTTGGTATGGCGATAGCTGCTTATCCGGGTCACCATATAGGATACTTTTTACTGCGGGATAATGTTTCATTTCTGAGAAAAAATACAAAACCTGCATTGTAAGTATACTAATATGTAAAACCTAAGAATTTGGTTTTTGGTCACCTGAACGCGGGCAGAGCCGCGGGCAATGCTAGTTATAATCTAACTACCGATCTATGTTGTGGACCTCTCATTCTTTTTCCAGGCGAAATATGTTTTTTATACCTTAAAACATTAGAAAAAGGCCTCTCTATTTTTAGTTTCAATTTCAACACAACGTTATTAATGATTACACGTATCTATATAATTTTTAGGCATGCATTTGACTTTAAATTTGACTGAAGAATTAGAAATAAATGTATTAATAAAGGAAGGCGATGAGTTTATTCCTTTGGACCTAGAAAGGGAATACCAAGTTACTACGATGAACTTCATAACTAAAGGTGGAAATGGTTTTAGTGTACGTAGCCTTATATCCTTATTGTCACTTATCGTATAAATGGTAATAAGAAAATGAAACTCTATGTTTGTTGCTTAATATACTTATTATGGCCAAACTGCTGTGTCGATCTTGATAAAAATACGTGTGTATGTACTTATGTACGCACGTAAGAAGTTATACTTCTTTGGCGTAACAGAACAAAAATATCTAAAGATTTCATCCCGTATGTCACAGCTGTCTGTTTGTAAAAGGAATGCAGCTAACTTCATCAAGTCGCTTCCAGCTAACTTCATCATGTCGCTTTTTGGCTGTAGATGTGCTCGTGCATCGTAAAAATTTTACTCTCATAATGTTTTCCACACGTGCCAAGAGAAGTATAATTTCAAAAAGTTGTATGTAAGCTAATGCATTTTGAAGATAATTACTGGGTAATTGTTATCTTGATAAATATATTTTAATTTTATTTCTGACGAATTTAAATTTGAACTAAAATATTCATAAAATACTTAACATTTACGTGAATATTTGACATTTTATAATGTCAAATAATCACGTACAAGCATTCGAAATATCAAGAATAAAAATGTAAATAAAACCGTGATAGAATCCAAATTCTATCACGGTTTTACTTAGATTTTTTGTTCTTCATATTTTGAATGCAGGCAGCAAATGATGACAGTGGAGTGTATGTGAATGAATAGTATTTGATTATTTTATTTGAATATTCGTGATTTGAACTTTTTTGTACACGTCTCTCTTTTAAGGGTACACCTACTGTGGTCACTAAACGACTTAGAGTAACAAAAGTCTAAGTCTATGTATAAAGGATATGAAAAAATATATTTAAAAATTAGTAACTAAGTTTAATTAAAAATAATATTAATCATGTGTTATATTTTTTTCAATTACATTTCAGATGTTGAATAAGTATGGAAAAAACAAGACCGTAGTTGGAAAAGATACTGAAGTATTAGAGAGGTATATTAGAAAGCGTTCGCCAATCACACCAAAATTAGACAAAAGACTTATTGTGATAAATTAATTAAATTAATTTAATATTTGGAATATTTTGTTTTATTTATCTTCTTCATATATTTGAATTCATTTGTAAACATTAAGTTTAAGTCTTGCTTACGATTATTATCCCACTGCCATTTTTGTTCTATTTCTTTAGTATGGTTTATGTTTTATGTTTTATTAGATGTCGTCCCATTCATCTTAATTGTGGGGGTGACATAGGATATGTAATATTTAAATATGACCTTTTTTCTTAAAAAGAGAGAATTAAAAAAAATCTTGTCGTCATACTAATATGGCTAGTAAATAAATAGCTATTACCTACTAGATATTATTTTTTATATGTTTAGTTGGCTAAAAATATAATAAAACTGTAGAGGTCGAATGTCTGTTCATAGAAAAAAATGCTAAAAACCGAGTCGGGAGATGTAAAAAGAGAAATAGAACAAATCCAGTATTTTTTTCAATTTTTTTTGTTTTTCTGGCTGTTTGTGTTTGTACGGGCTCATCTCCAAAACTGTTGGACCGATTTAAATGAAATTTTCCATGGTGGCACCTTGTATCTAAGTCAACATTTTAGATATTTTTCATCCCGGAAAATTAAAGAGTTCCGTGGGATAGTTAAAAATTATAGTAACTTATACAGCTTAGTACACAACAATTTATGCTATTGCCGGTCAAACGAAAAAAAACGAAAGAAACGGAAAAGTGAACGGTTCCGGTGGGATAGATCTGTTCGTGGTTTTTTTAGAGGCGAACCCGAGCGAAGCGAGGATGTACCGCTAGTGCATAATATGTATAGATTAAATAAAGTAAAATCATATAAAGATGGGTTTCTCATAATAAATGCCCTAGTAGCATTTGGCGGCGTACCATAGATAGCCCTCTATCTTTAGTTTGTTAAAAATCAAGCTAAAAAGTAGCAGTCACTAGATAAATCTCTTCCGGACATTTAATGGCGATCGGAACGTCGGACGGCATTTACAAATAACTCTGGCTAAAAAATCTGCCAGCTTTAAACCGGTTTTTTTTAAAGATACATTTTGGTCATTTAAAAGTTTTGCGGATTTTCTAGTACCGCTTACTGAACATAAACATGCCTATTTACTTAGTTAATGGAAAACGTATAGCTTTGTGCAAGTACTTTATCTTACTTTTTCTTGAATCGTTTTATATAGGGTTTTGTACGTTTCTATCGAACGAGAAACGCACAAAACGTATATAAAACAATTCTTCACTGAAGAGTACAACAAGGAGATATTGTTCTCCCAAACCTACTTACCAATGTTTAGGAAAACCTCCCTAAGGCACTGTACTGATTAGACTGGCCATTAATGTTTAGGGCGAGGACAGCACTCACTTGCGATTTGCCGACGATATAGTAGTCATGGCCACCATGGAGAATTTCAGCACGATGTTCGATGAACTTAATAATTAATTTTAATTATTTCAATTATTGAACCTTTGACCGATTTGGCTTAAACAAGGACATGATGAAAATTATTTTGAATGTCCATGTCGTAACCATACCAGTTACTAATACATACTCGTACTATATGTAACTGCCTCGGTGGTCTAGTGGTTGTACAGCTGCAGATACGAGGTTCCTGGGTTCGAGTCCTGGGTCGGGTCGTCGTTCGGGTTGGGTAGTTTAGTTATTTTTAGGTCACGAAATTCTCAATACTAATGAGCAGAGTACATTGCTCGTAAAATGAATGTTTGATGAAGCTGACGAGTTGTTCAGTGTTAGATATATACCGGAAGTGAAACACGGGTAGTACGTCGGTCATTCCTGTTCCCATAAGTTATTTTTCTTGTTGTGTGTGCTGTTGTTGATGAAATTCGCAAAAATACATAGGATGCGAGTGACAAATTAAATGTCGTGGCAATCTTTGTGGTTGATCTATTTTCAGCCCTGTATCTTTCGGTGGATGATGATGATGATGATTCAATTGCCATTTATTTGTTCAAAAAATATACTAAGTATATTTGTTCTTTAGAAAAAAAAAACGGTCATCTTTCTTTTAACTATAAATAAAAATATTGTAAAATTATAAAAAATATATAAAGTTCAATAAAACAAATTATTATCAAAACCCCTTGCTGCCAGCAAAATTTAAATTTAATAGTCAAGGTAAACGTTGTAAAATCTCTAGTGTCCTTTAGAATCAAATTTCGTGGTTTAATAATTAAAATTTTAATATATGTTAATGAGATTGGACCGTTTTGTGATAATTAGAAAGCGCCACCTGTTTAATTTTCAGGTTGAATTTAAAATTATAAAATGATGAATGAATTTCAAGACATTTGCTTGAAAGCAATGTCTTACTAAAATTTAATCCATTATGAAACAAAATACCTTCATAATATTCGTTCATTTAGTATTTCTTGTACTACATCCATTAATATATATTAAAATAACTTTTCCTTAGACTCCAGTCTTGTGTTATGGCGTAAAAAATAACATGTGTCACTCGCACTCGAATCATTTATAAAACCCGTAAAAGAATTGTTCTCACTTACTGGCTCTACATTGTACATATAACCATATTGCTGTTTTTTTATAAGAGAGCTATGTTAAAATGACACAAATTTTAATTTTATTCATAATAATTGATAAGTTATCCTATAATATATAAATATTATAAATGTGAAATTTTGAATTGATGTTTGTTATTCAATCACGCCAGAACGGCTGAACATATCTGAAAGAAATTTAGCACAGAGATAGATTATAGTCTAGAATAGCACATAGGCTACTTTTAATCTAAGGAAAAAGGTACGGTTCCCGTGGGATAGATTTGTTTTTGACTAGGGACTGACTCAAGTGAAACGACGGTGAGTAGCTAATCTATACAGATAAATATAGTTGAACTGTATGTTTGGTAGGTCAAAATAACAGCTTGTTACTAAATGCATATGAAATGATATACGGTACATATAAGAAAAACACATTTTTTAAATTTATGTCTGTCTGTTTGTTCCGGATAATCTCTGAAACGGCTGGACTGATTTTGACGGGACTTTCATTGAAAGATAGCTAATGTTATAGGGAGTAACATAGGCTACTTTTATATTAGAAAAAGAATTAGGGTTCCGCTCAAAAAAGTTAAAACGTACTTAGGGACGAACCCGAGCGAATCGAGGGTGAGTCGCTAGTTTTAAATAAAATTAAAATGTGTGGTTTTTTTCTCAGGTATATACAACAATAAATATGATCTTTGGATATTGGTATATAAAATTTCACATTCATAATACATTTGATAATAATTATTCTATTTCAATTTATGTCAAATATTCTTGATTAAACATTTTTATAATAACACTTAAATCTCAACCCACATAGAAAGACTTTTCTTTGAAGGAAGTTAGAAAATTTTAATCAGTTTATTTGATATTGTTATTATCAAAATGTATGTAGTATCTAAAGATCTATATATATAAAATTTAAAGTCCTGTCTGACTGATATCAACGCAAAGCCTAAACTGGTTCTAGAGACATAAAATTTAGAGGGTGTGTTCTTTGTGAAGTGTTACTAGGTATCCACTAAGAAAGGGTTTTTTGAAATTCTACTCCCAAGAGGGTGAACCCCCCCAGGATTGAATTTTCTGTGAAACTTTTTATTCTCGGGTCGATTGACTCGAAAATTAGTACACATACTGTTCCATTAAAATTATGAGACACATGTATCAATCTATCTATCAATCTATCATGTATCTGTAATAATTACTTATAACATAAAGCCAAAGAATTTGTTTTTTTTTTGTAGCGAGCGAAGTCATAGGTTCTGCTAGTAGAGTATAATCGTAATTTAATTAAAATATTGCAAGTCTTATATTTATAAGCTTTTATCTTTAATTTTAGTAATCAACAGATTATATTATTATCGTATTGATAAATTACCACCAGAAAAATTATAAATGCCACCAGAAAAATATAAAAAATATTCACAAATAAAATAAATAAATGAAACGGCAAAGAAAAAGCAGGCCACTAGTGTTGAAATAAAGACCTATTTAAGATAAGTATTCTTTACAGATAAGTGGCAATTAAGCTGCCTTTGTTGATTCTGTACCAATTAACAACAGTATTTAGTTACTTTACAAAATTTAAACATCTAAAACAAAGATGTTTAAATATTGTAAATAAATCATAGTAAATAAAGTTGATGAATCAAAGAACTATGTGATATAAATGCGGGTGAGATCAAAGTATGTCCAGGGATCCCCCGGGACTTGAAGCCGAGCTGAAAATTAGATGGAGTTAGTGTCAACATACGGGACCACAGAAAGGTCTACATGATACTACATATACGTCAAATATGTTAAAGCTATGAATTTTGATGAGTTCGCCTTGGATATTTACTTACACTATACATATATATTTGTGTAATATATTTGTTTATATCTTGACATGCCAACATCTATGTTGTAATGAAATTATATAAGCACTAGCAGAACCCGCGGCTTCGCTCGCGCTAAAACTACAGAAAAATCTCTAAAAAGGTAGTTTCATACAAACTTTCATCCCCAATTTTACCCACTTATAGGATGAATTCCGAAAAATGCTAAAACACGTATTTATTTAATTTTATTGAAGAGCAAGTTTACCAAGTTTGAAGTAATTCTGATGATGAATATTTTTTTTGATTGTATTAGAATTTAGGACGTGTTTTACCGTGGGAATGAAATAATCTCCCGCGGTAAATATATCCCGCAGTATGTCACTCTCCAGCTCTCTAACTATCTCCACACAAAAAATCACGCGAATCCATCACTCCGTTTCGACGTGAAAGAAAGACAAACAAACGAACAATCACAGTTTCACATTTATAATATTTGTATGGATGTGTTGTCAGGTAAATAGAAGATAATGAGTTATAATGTATTTGTTATACTGGTCTACCAAATTAAATACATTACATAAATATTATATTTCAATAGTCAAGAACATTTTAGGATAATTTCTGCATATCTATAATCTATAACATAACCGTTGAAAAAAAATGTTTTTTTGTTTGTGCAAACGCATTAGTCACTGGAACTACGTATCAGAATCGATTTATTTTTCAATTTATAGGCTATTTACTGAATAATTATAAGTTATTTAATATTATAGAATGACTTATAGGTGTGCAGCAGTTACCATAGAAAGTGTAGTTCAGGAAGTATGCTGTGTGCACGAGGTATCGGACTTGAAAAAAAGTAATTGCAATACAGCCGGGTGTGAAGCTGAGTGGGTGATAGGTTGCTCCTGGTTCTTCGCTGATAGCCGAGTGGACCGCGAAAGCAATCCTTTGTGGTTGACAACAGGAAGTTGGCCTCGGTAGTCGTGCCCTAGAAGACTAGAGCCCTATTTAGTTGGGAATACCTACTGGCTTTTCTAGTCAGTGAGTGCATTTCCTCATAGCCACCAGGTGTACAGGTGGTATGTGGAAATGCATTGCCCATCGTTAGAACGAAAAGGCGTGGCCGAGTTCAGGCAAGAGGTAACACTTCCCTCACTAGGTTAACTTTGCTTTGATCTGGTTAAGCGGGGTTTTTGAACCAGCCACTGCGGACCAAGCATGCAAACACCAAATGTTTTTGTACCTCATGGCACTTGGTTGTGTATTTAATAAAAATGAAACTAAAACTTCATTCTCGAAAACACTATCTCTAGTCCGAACTTTGTTTTGACATTTTATTTCTCTATTCGATATTTTTTATAAATTCAAATAGACGGGAAAAAGCTTGTTATTACCGCAAATATTTGGAGTGAGCTAATTCCATGAGCAAACTTTGTTTGAACTGGCGCTCACCAGTAAAATATTTTCCCTTCAATGTTATAATAGATTTTTATTGTAATGTCGTAATAGATTTTTATTGAGCCTAAATTGTTCTTTGTTTTTATTCACTTTATTTATTTGTCATGTTTTTTTTTATTTTTCAATTTATTCTGTTTATCGCTCGCCTCCACCCGTATTTAAAATTAAATGTTTGTTTTGTTTTATATAGAAAACTAGCATTGCCCGCGGCTCCGCCCGCGTTCAGATAACTAAAACCCAAATTCCTAGGTTTTACATATTAGTATACTTTTACATTGCAGTTTTTGTATTTTTCTCAGAACTAATGAGACATTTTCTCGCGGTAAAAAGTATCCTATATGTTGAACCGGATAACCAGCTATCACCATACCAAATTTCATCAAAATTCTTCCAGCGGTTTATCTGTGATGCGGTAAAAGAAAGACAAAAGACAAAAATTCTAAAAACTATAGATTTGGCCTCTGTATCGATAATAATGTTTATTTCAATAAGATTTTCCAAAAAATATTTAATGTACAGATTCGGCTTAGTTACAATTTTATTATATGTATAGATATAATGATATATCAATAGTAAAAGCTATATTTTACAAGCTTTAGCAAAATAAACCTATAGGTTTATTTTCTTCTTTTAAGCGCATTAAAATATAAGATTGTTTTTAAAAATGTTTTATATATTATTAATTTATTTATCTGTTGTTTTTGGTGCTTGGTGTTTACATGTCATAGTGTAGGTGAATAATAAGCCAACTGAATCATAATTAAATGCATATAGAATATTAAATTTCGTACGTATGTTGTTGTTGTACCAACACCGGATGCAGGAGCTAAGTCATGGTAGATTTTAGAACGGGCTCTAATAATTAATAATTTCAAATCATATACATTGACCGTTGAAGAGTTGCTTCGTCTGGAGCCTATCCAAGACGGAGAATCAGTGCCACTAGTATGAGTTTTTGACAGTTCTCGATTACGAAATATAGTTTCGTTTTCTTCCATACATCTACGTGCAGCGCCCCTAGCGGAAACGTGGTGGAACTAAATCGGCAGTACGAGTTCAATCGAATCATAGTTAACGAACTCAGGTTATGATTATCATAAAAAGTCATTGTCATCGGAACGAAACCAACATATAATATATCAACGCCGTAGGATAAGAAGTGGTTCAAATACAGCTTGCAAGATTTGTCTCATATAAACACAAACTAACAAACGTTGCAAGAGTTGCTGAGATTAAACAAAAAAATTTCTACAAAGTAAAAAACTTTTACTTTTACCCAAAATCCTTCTAACATAAATATTTATATTATGATTAATTTAATATTACATAATTATGTATATACAATATATGTACATATACAAAAAACTTTATAATTTAACTAAATATACATTTTTCATTTTAAAAGTTTCACAATTGTTATTTTTCTTTAGTCTTGAAAGTATGTGGAAGTTTTTACCGATAAGCTAAATCTTGAAATATATTCGAGTTTCAAAGTGAAACGGGCATTCGAGTGGAAATCACTTCTGTATCGTGGGATGCTATATTGAGTGCATAAAATATCCCTCTCTTGCCTGAAGCATATTTGAAATAAATTTATTAAGTATGCTTCAATAATGTTAAATAGAAATTCTGAACTATTTCCCTTAAAGCAAAGTATAGCTCATTTGAAAATATGTTCGTTTAATAAGCCAAAATAAGAATTATTTAACTAGCGGCTCACCCTCACTTCACTTAGGTTCGCCTCTAGAAAAACAGAAACAAATCCATACCATGGGAACTGTTCATTTTTCCGGGATAAAAAGTATCTGCTATAGCCAATATGCTATTCCAGACTATAATCTATGTCTGTGCCAAATTTCATCCAGATCTGTTCACCCGTTCTGGCGTGATTGAGTAACAAACATCCAAATATTTAAACATTCACATTTATAATATTAGTAAGATATGATGTTCTCCTGACCGGTTTCGGCCATGGCGGCCAATCTCATTGAGACTAGCCAACTGCGCAGGAGATATTATAGTGCACAAGTGTACGCGCAGACACAAGTGCATTCTCTATTCCTGTCACTCTCATACTCCGGTGGGAAGACTGCTCGACACGACCAGTGAAAGTTAAGGCGCAGGACCGATGGTTTTACGTGCTCTCCAAGGCACGGGGGTGAAACACCGCCAACTTCCCAACTCCGGGCTATTACTGAGGCTTACTATACAGAAAGACTAACTAAACTTGACCGGACCCGGGACGTCGTTTCAAGGTGTGCGACAGAAATCTATTTTTATTATGACTGCGATTAAAATTCGTATATAAGGCTAAGGCGCTAACCCACCCAGGAACCCAGGACTTTCGGGTGTGCAGCCGTACATGATAGCCACTACACCACCGAGGCAGTTAGTAAGATATAAGTATATAGAGTATATTATATATTAGTTTTATTATCTAAATTACGTCCAAAAGTGAAGAAAGCGAAGCTAAGCCACTATACTATCCATCCTAACTTTAAACACAGAAGATACGGAATAAGTGATGCTTAATAATCAATGTCAACATAGTATGAAGGTGAAAATTGTTATTTTATTTATTTTAACGTTTACTTTTAACGTTTAGTATAGATTTTGCAGAAATGAGATATTTTCCCACAATAAAAAGAATCCTATATGTTGACCCGGATAACCAGCTATCATAATATCAAATTTCATCAAAATCTGTCTAGTGGTTCGTGATACGGTCACAGATAGACAGACAGAAAAAAATTCTAAAAACTATAGATTCGGCCTCTGAATCGATAATAATGACTATTCCAATAAGATTTTCCATAAATTATTTAATCTACAGATTCGACTCAGTTATATATGTAGATTTGCAATTCATATAACTATAATACGATGCCGTTGTTATATCCATTATTATAAGCAAATATTTTATTTTAGTACAGTCTTTTTAACAAAATGTACATAATCTCTAATATCGCTAGATAATTATTGTACCACGTTTTACGAGCATGAAGGTAATGACATAAGCTAATCACATAATTATTATTTAAGAGCAAATTAAAATGTCGTCCACGAGACTGTAATATCGTCTAAATTTTATTTGTAGGGATGTATTTAAACACATATGTAGGTATCATATATTCGATAAATTTATAGGTTTATACCTACAGAGTACGTCCGAGAACTCCAAAACCCTTGTTGAATCCTCAAAAGGGCTTGTACTTTAAAACATAATACACTCTTATAAAATCAAAGGGAAATTTTAGAAATATGTATTGCTTTAAAATGTAGATAGAATGAGGTAGGTATATCATTTTAAAATATCGAAAAAAACAACATACTACTAACATTTATACTAATATTATATATAAATATTATAAATGTGAAAGTGCGTTTGTTTGTTTGTTTGTTTGTTTGTTTGTTTGTTTGTTTCTTTGTTTGTCTTTCTTACACGTCGAAACAGAGCGACGGATTAGCGTGATTTTTTGTGTGTAGATAGTTGGAGGGCTGAAAAGTGACATATAGGCATTCCACCGCGGAAGATTATCTCATTCACACATTTCTCGTGTGAATGAGATAATCACGTTATAATACAACCCAAAAAAATATTTTATGAACAGAATTATTTGAAACTTGGTATTAATGCTTTTCAAAACAATTAAATAATTACATGTATTAAGCAATTTTCGAAATTCATTCCATAAGGGGGTAAAATATGGGATGAAAGTTTCTATGAAACCTACCTACATATTATTTGGGTGTTTTGGCGCGAGCAAAGCCACGGGTTCTGCTAGTGTAGGTATAAAAATAAAAATTCAAAAAACCGCGGACCATCTTGGACCGATTTTCATCAAGCACGCACAGGCGCACATATAAAGATAGTTTTATTTAAAATGTCAAATATTCGCGTAAATCAAAAAAAGTATTATTTTAATAATCTGATGTTGTTTTGATATTTTGTCTGTATGTCTGTCTGTCTGTGACCGCATCACGAAAACACCAGTGGATATGACGATAGCTGGTTATCCAGGTCAACACATAGGAAACTTTTTACTGCGGGAAAATATCTCGTCTATGAGAAATCTATACTAAACATTCAAACGTAAGTAGGGATGAACCCGAGCGGAGCGAGAGTGAGTCGCTAGTCTAGACATAAATCTATAAAAAAAACATTTTTATATACGAGTATTTATCCGGCTCTTTCCGTTTTACTAAATCAAGTTTCTGTCAGGAATAATTAATTTGCAAGACCATAAAACAGATACAACGTAATACTTACGTTCGCAAACGTTTAATTCGTAACCATTTTCAGTGAATTCTCACCGAATTCTGCCACCAGCGCGTCACGCGTCACAAACGACATGCTTTATTTGCTTTGATATTTGAATACAAATATTTGGTAGGAGTTGACTTTAGCGTCCTATGCTGTTCCTATAAAGTTAACGGAGGTTTAACAATATATTTTATTTATAAAATTTTACACAATCGGACTTCTATCGGATTTATAAAATTGCGAAAAATTTATATGTATGTATGTTACTCGACAAGACTATACTATGACGACATGTTTGGCTCAGTTTGTAGTGACCCTACTTGCTCTGCCAGCGGTCGCGGGTTCGAGTCCCGTTGGGGGCATTTATTTGTGTGATGAGCACGAATGTTTATACTCCATTCATGGGTGTTTATATTTATAATATGTATGTATTTAAAGTTATATATGTGTAGTGTATCAACTATCTGGTATCCATAGCACAAGCCATAGCTTACCATGGAACTAGGCGGTGCTGTGTGTTAATGTCCCAACATATTTTTTTATATTCATTCCTTCTTGCTAAAACGGCTGGACAGATTTGGGTAAAATTTACTAAACAGATAGAATATGGGGTAACGCATAGGCAATTTGTAAGACTAGGGATGCAGCGAGGGTAAATCGTAACTTAATTAATTAGCAATTCCTAAAACGTACAATAATTCTACTTAGTGTTTCTACTACTACAAAGTGCTTCTTGGAAAGGTTAATAATAATTTTCATTACAATAGAATCTGTATAAATATTATAAATTTGCTTGTGAGTATTAGGCTTGTGAGTATGTATGGATGTTCGTTACTTTTTCACGCCAGAACGGCTGAAACGGATCTGGATGAAATTTGGCACAGAGATAGATTATAGTCTGGAATAACACATAGGCTTTTTATAGGGTACTTGCGAGGGTGAGCCACTAGTTGTTTAATATAATAAAACAATTATATTTATTGAATAAGTAGGTACTTTAATAACGTTTGACATATTAATAATTTGCAGCTATTTTAAATAAAATTAGAATTTACCGAAACTAAAATATACGTACTTAATATAATTAAGTAAAAGAAGTTTTTCGTTGTAATTTTATGTTTTCATTTATCTCCCATTTACAGCGCATGTGTCATTGTGGAATACAAAATGCGCATGCGTCGTACAGTTGCAAAGATGGCGGATAGTGCCGGGCTCTTAACCCATTGTAATAACTTATTTGTGCTATAAATAAAAAAATATCTTTAATATAAACCTTAAAAATAACTGAATATATATTTTAGAAAGTCTAAATAGACTATAAATTCTAGTTATTATAACAAAACTGATAATTTCACAAGATTTCGAGTATTTCAGTTGTTGACAGATCAGTGCCAATCAGTGAAGATGAGTGACTTTGTTTTACGGGAGTTCGCAGTTTTATCGTTTATCTCAGGTTATTAACCGTTACTAAAATAAAAAAAAATATTTGAATTGAAGATGTTTTGAAATAATAATATGGATTTTTCTCCAAACGAAAAATAAAAACGCTACATTTTATTAATGAGGTAAGAAAGGATTGAATTATAAATAAATTTTTGTTTTAATTATGTATCACTTCTGTTTTTTTACTGTATGTTTTTATTAAATTATACATATAATGTGAATGCATTTAGAGATGAGAGAGTTATTATTATTTTTCTAAACATTATTTATTGTTATTATTTATTAATTGTGAATATATATAGTGTAAGATTTTATCTTAATTATAAATAAATCATATATTATTTAAACGCAGAATGCATGCAAAAGGGTATAAAGGAATATTATAAAAAAAATTTTTAAACATCGAATACCCATAAAAAATATCATATCGATTATTAAAAAAAAGAAAACGATTAATTTTTATAAGAGCTTTATTATGTTAATTATGATATAACGCTCTTATAAATTTACGTTCAATAATATAGTAAGTAGGCCATAATTTGTAGAGTAAAATAAAATATACACTTGGCTGTACATTTACTACGCAAAGTTACAGAATTTCTATAGATGTTTTTGACAATGTTAACTTTTTTAAATGTTTTATTTACATTCTATGTTCAAAGGCTTTTGTGTCACAGCCTTTGTTTTACGTTATGATTTTTAGATTTACATATATATATATATATATATATATATATATATATATATATATATATATATATATATATATATATATATATATATATATATATATATATATAATATATAAATATATATATATATATATAAAACTATTCGGAACGATCTCTAGGCTGCGGCGTTGTGAAGCCACTTATGGGAATACGTGTGTCGTACAAAGAAAGAACTTTTAATACTGTAGACTAGTTGTTAGAAGTTTTAATATGGTAAAATAACATCTACCAACATAACCGTAAAGGTTATAATAGCATGTGTAATAGTGTAATTCTGTTGGCTAGGCAGATTTGAATTCGCTATTCATAATTGGAGTTCCATTAATGCAACGTTTTAAACCGCCATTATTTCTTAATGCATTTTTAAAATTAAATGAACACACGAACTATTTATAAAGTACACTTGACCTATTAACATTTTTTAGTTGACATTTTGTTTGCTTTAGAATTTTTGTTTCAAATATGTATATGAAAATTTACTTTAATAATATTTGAAAGTAAATGTAATTTAAACGTTTCACAAAAATACAAAATGAGATAAAATCTATAGGATATATAATAAAATTCTAAGTCGAATCTGTACATTAAATATTTTTTTTGGAAAATCTTATCGTAAGTAAGTCGTTATTATAATAGATACAGAAGCCGAATTTATAGTTTTTAGAATTTTTGTCTGTCTGTCTGTGACCTCATCGCGAGGAAACCACTGGACAAATTTTGATTAAAATTGGTATGGTGATAGCTGGTTATCTGGGTCAACATATAGGATCCTTTTTACTGCAGGAAAATATCTCGTTTCTGAGAAATCTATACTAAACGTTAAAATGTATAATAGGGACGAACCCGAGCCGAGTGAGGGTGAGTCGCTAGTACTAAATAGGTACATATGTTAGTTGACTAAATATGTATGCTATGGGGCTATATTAAGTGTAAATACAAAGAGCAAAACATATACACGGACATACATCGGATGTACACCCAGTGCGACAATTTTTTATAAAGTCCGATATTATTATTTTTCTCGAACGGAATACGAATCCTGACTCCAGTTATCGAACGTTAAACAAAACTTTGAATAATAAATAATTGTAAGTTACAAACCGTAAAAAGTGTTTTAGATATAGAGACGTGGAGCTTAGAAATACGTTATTTAATATCTCATTAATTTATAACACTACTAGCAGAACCCGCGATTTCGCTTGAGCTAAAACTACAAAAAAAAAACTCCGAAAAGGTAGGTTTCATACAAACTTTCGTCACCTATTTTATCCCATTATGGGATAAGTTTTGAAAAATGCTAAAACACATATTGGAGAGCATTAATACCAAGTTTCAAGTAATTCTGATCATAAATTATTTTTGGGTTGTACTATGACGTGTTTTTCCGTGGGAATGAGAAAATCTCCTACGGTAAAAAGTCCATCCTCCAGCCCTCCAACTATCTCTACGCAAAAAATCACGCCAATCCGTCACTCTGTTTTGATGCGAAAAAAGACAAACAAACAAACAAACACACTTTCACATTTATAATATTAGTATGTAATATGTATGTTTACTTCAAATTGCTAAACCGATCACAATAGGCTTAGTGGAAAAATAAAAACGCTCCTGTTTTGTTGTAAAGAGAAGGGATAAGGGATAGCAGGTGTACGGAAATTCTGTTATTTAAATAAACTATAACATGAATTCGAAACGTTTCGTATGATTAATTATATTACAGTTTTAATGTTTTGATAACGATTAACAAAATCCAAATTATATGCTTACTGCTTACAACGACTAAAGAAAGAAAGAAAGTACTGTACTTATTTCATAGAGTTTTATAAGACCATTATATATACAGCTTCAATCAACATAAAAATTTAATAAAATAAGGATAAATAAAATAAATAAGGATAAATAATATAAATAAGGATAAATAATATAAATAAGTATAAATAAATCCCGGTAAATCAAAGAATTATTCTGGGATAATAGGTAAAACTTTTTATGTAAATCTCTTCAGTATGTGGTTAATAGTTATAATGCATATATTTCGATATACCTTAGATGAATGTTTATCATAATCTCGTTTTCCTTTTGTAATTTAATAAGGTCATTTATTTTATACCCATATTCATTTTATACCCACTCAAATTAAAAACTAAGTATGAAATATTTTTAAATTATTCTTATGGCAAGGCTAAAATGAAATGTCTACTATATTAACACCTAAAGTCAGTAGAGTGGTTCTTGCAACTACTTGCTGTAAGAGATTCTAACAGGTTCTGGGTTATAAATAGCTTCTGTCACACAAAAGTTTTCATGATAAGGAAATTTTAGTACAAAAAGATATCTTGTTATATTTTGGTTGTCATTTAGTAGTTTAATAATAAACATTTTGTTCCGCTTTGATGCATTTTTTTTTAAATTTTAAGAAAAATATTTTTTAATTAAAAAAATAATAAAGCTTGCCATTTTACATTTAAAAATTCTATAAGTAAGTATAACCACAGCTTCTTAATCCATAGAATTAATATTGACTCAACGTGCCTTTTACTTATATCCAACTTACTTTGTTTTTTTTTTTAATATAAAAATCGTTTTTCTGATAAAAAAACAATTAACTAGATCTCAAGAACTATTATACCCGTCTGTATTGATGTTTTATAGTATTACTATTTAATTAAACGATTCATTGACTTCAAAGACATTTTGAAACACTTAGGTAGGTATTTGTTATTAAAGTTTATATCAGACTACTCTTGAGATATAACGTATTTATTAATAAACAAATTTAATTCGTTTAATTTTAATTCGTTGAAAATTAATTCGTTATTGGAGGAGGTATCGTGTACACAAAAAACATACACCCTATTCTAGTACCTCTTTCTTTCTGAAGTCGGTCAAGAGAGCAGTTAATTTTAATAGTTGTAGATTATCCAAATTCCACATTCAAATTATTTTATTTAGCATTAAACTGTTTCATTTTTTCACTGAGCGTAATGAGTCTGCTACAAGTTTAGAAAGAAAAAGCCTTAGTCATGAAAAGAATAGTCGAAAGAAACTCAGCGGGACTAAAATTATGTTTTGATCTTTTTTGTAAGTAAAATTATAAATTACAATAATTCTACAACATTGAATTAAGGCGTGCTATCTATCTAGATCTATACATATAATAAATATCTTCCGAATCTGTACATTAAATATTTTTTGTAACATCTTATCGAAATGGACATTATTATCGATAAAGAGACCAAATTTATAGTTTTTAGAATTTTTGTCTGTCTGTCGGTCTGTCTGTAACCGCATCACCGAAAAACCATCTGCGGGAAAATATCTCATCTCTGAGAAATCTATACTAAACGATAAAACGTAACTAGGGACGAACCCGAGAAAAGCGAGGGTGAGATGTTAGTCTTCTATAAAATCAATAATTGCATAATAATCTTTATACACACAAATATTCTTTAATTTTTTTTGAATATAGCAATAAAAGCTTTTTGAACGTTTTCGGGGATCCTGTTGGAAAATCAGAAGAACCTCTTAGGGACAGCCGCAGTCATCGGTTTCTTTTATATAATATTTTTGAGGCGTATATTTAGTTCCATTAGTTTCAGTGAGTTTTCTCTTTATAATTTAATACTTTCAAATATCTCATTTGCATCGAATTAGAATAACAAAGAAATATCAAGCAACTTTGCATAGTGTATGTTACGCTCCCGAATACCGAAAATATACGGTGATGTATTTTCATAAAACTTTGTAGTGGTATAGTTATTATGTTGATTAAAGCAATATATTTTACTATATATTTACTATATTATACTATATATATTTTATTTAAAATGACAAATATTCGCGTAAATCTAAGAAAATTATAGGCAGTGTTATAGAACTAAATCAAATAAAAATGGTTCATATTATAATATAAAATATTGTAAAATATTTTAAAACAGTATACAAATCTATACATATAATACAATTGTAACTAAGCCGAATCTGTACATTAAATATATTTTAAAAACCTTATTGAAATCGACATTATTATCGATACAGAGGCCGAATCTATAGTTTTTAGAATTTTTGTCTGTCTGTCTGTCTGTCAGTCTGTCTGTTACCGCTTCACGGAAAAACCACTGGAGCGATGTTGATGAAATTTGGGGTGGTGATGGCTGGTTATCCGGGTCAACATATTGGATACTTTTAACCGCGGGAAAATATCTTATTTCTGAGAAAAAAATACAAAAACTGCATTGTAAGAGTATACTAATATGTAAAACCTAAGAATTTGGTTTTTCGTCATCTGAACGCGGGCGGAGCCGAGGGCAATGCTAGTTGTCTATATAATTCTTTAGTATGAGATCTTAACGTTCAGTAACTCCTTAGTTTTATTCTGAAATTGACAGTAGAATATTATAAGTACCTCTACGACCGCGGACACGCCGGCGTTACAGTTAACAATAGATTTCTTAGAAATTTATTTAATTTCTTAGAAATTTATCTGGAGATGATAGCAACAGCCTTACCGTATATAGCTGGCTTATTAAAGTGAAAATTAGAGGGACTTTCTTAAGTACTACTTAACAGTTTTGCTTCGTCTCACATAGAATACTTTTTATACATGTCATAAAAAAACTACTTATATGTTAATCCAAAATATAAGTTATTCTCTCCAGAATTTACTACAATCCACAGAGCTCTCAGCTCTTACATTATCAAGAAATAATAATGTGTTTAGTCACTTAGAAACTTACTCGATCTCTGAATTTGGTATTTAATATAAATATTATATAATACTTATATATCTACAGTACATTGTGATATATAATAATAGTATGTTGGGACGTTAACACACAGCACCATCTAGTTCCATGGTAAGCTACGAGGCTTGTGTTATGGATACTAGATAGTTGATACACTACACATACATATATAACTTTAAATACATACATTCATAATATATAAATATAAACATCCATGACTGGAGTACAAACGTTCATGCTCATCACATAAATGAATGCCTCCAGCGGGACTCGAACCCGCGACCGCTGGCACAGCAAGTAGGGTCACTACAAACTGAGCCAAACGTGTCGTCAAATTTATCTGAAGAATTGAATAAGCAACGTTCCTTTCACAGACCGATGACAGTCAACACGTGTAGCATTTTAATACGAATTTTCAAACAAAATTTCTCGTTATTAAAGTAATGAGATTCCACATTATAAAATATTGGAAAAACCTTTCAAGTTTTACACTTAATCCCAATGATATTTACAAGAACGAAACTTTTCTTTGAATCTACTGACCGCAAACTGCGTCCATCTTTTTAGATTTTCGTAAATTTATTACAGACGGTGGTAAAATATATAATACCATTAATCTATACTAATATTATAAAGAGGTAAAGTCTGTGAGTTTGTGAGATTGTCAGTTTGTGACGTTGTAGGGGGTAATCTTTGGATACTTTGGAGATTACTGAACCGATTTAAATGAATTTTTTTAGGAAGATAGTTTGAGACCCTGGAAAGGACATATTATACTTTTTATGTAAAAAAAGGTGAAAATGAGGATGAAAGTTTGTATTGAGAAGCAAGCTATTGACGAACCCAAGCGAAGCGAGGGTAAGTCGCTGGTAGATATTATAAATGCGAAAGTTGGGATGGATGTTTGTTACTCAATCAAGCCAGAAAGGCTGAACGGATCTGGATACACAGAGATAGATTATAGGTTGGAATAGCACGCATATAAGTCAGTTTTTATTTCGGAAAATTGTACCGTTCTGTGGGATAGATTTGTTTTTGTTTTTCACTAGGGCCGAAACCGAGCGAAGCGGGGGCGTGTAGTTGGTTTTAAATAAAATTAAAATGTGTGCCTACTATTGATAATACATTCGATTATTAGTAGTTATTATTTACATTAGATTATTAGTAATGATATTATAGTACATATTAAGTGGAAGCTTCCATGGGAACTGGATATTTACTCCCATCCCTGTAGTACCTACTACTCGGGGAGTGAAGCCATTACCATGGTACTTGTAATGGTGTCAAAGCGAAAAACATCATAAATATCCTATTGCAACATCATAAAATTAAAACAGTAAATGTTTTCATATGATTTCCCTTGCGGGATATTATTATATTAATTTTGTTGGTATGATTCTATTAAATTATAATATTAATGTGGGATTGAGGATACCAGCAATGTAACTATGTATCGCCTGAATACGTTTATTTAATTCTATCTTATATATATTCACCATGCACTCGCTCGCTCGTTCCATCTTTCTAACTCTCCACACTCATACTCAAATCAATCATGGCCGAACACATTCTATACCTTTCATTCATTCTTCCTTTCATTCACACTTCACAGATTAACTATTTATATTTAATACATTCATCCCACATTAAGGATATGTATTGAGCCCTTTTTAACGTCCCATTGCTGGGCAAGGGTGTTTCTTATGCGAGGTGTATCAGGCCATAGTCTACCACGCTGGCCAAGTGCGGATTAGCGGACTACACTTATTACAGATAGCGACAGATAAATTGAAAATTACTTACTAATGAAAATTAAATTGAATAAAAATCAAATTACAAACTTGAGAATTGAGTAGGGTTAAATTAAATTAAAAGTTAGCAATCAACTAAGATATTACGAAGTATGGTACTTTGAAGTTATAAAAATGACCGAGTTAAAAATTATGTTTAGACTTGAAAATAATTGTAATAGGTAGTAATTAAACATTTATCTGATAAGTAACATGATAAAGAAACTACATATAAATAATTTACTATCTAATATATAAAATTCTCGTGTCACAGTGTTTGTAACAAAACTCCTCCGAAACGGCTTGACCGATTCTTATGAAATTTTGTGTGTATATTCAGTAGGTCTGAGAATAGAACGTAAACTATTATTCATACTCCTAAATGATAAGGGTGGTCCACCCCAAAATTTATTTTTTTAGTTTTTGGACAAAAAAAAATTTTATTTTTTATGATTCGGCATTAAAAAATACATACAAACCTAAATTTTCACAAGGGACGAACCCGAGCGGAGCGAAGGTGAGTCGCTACTCGCTAGTCTCTTTATATAAATAGGCAAAGATAAAACAGTTTGACCGTCTGTTTGTCAACCGATTTTCTTTTTTTTGCTTAGTAGCTATTGATGAGCTTTAGTGTTTTCAATAAAAAATGGTCGAATTCTGACTATTAAGCGAATACTAGTTATTTATTAATGATTAAATTGTGATGATCTTTTTTGGAAAAGTGATCCATACCTATATTTTTTGCATAGATATATTTTGTAGTTTATAGTTAAGGAGTGACATAGGCTTCCTTTTATTATAAGATAATCAAGATTTATTACTCTTTACGTAGTTAACGAATACCGGGGGTATCGTTGGACTAAGAATTTTAAGGGGGTACTGATCAATGCGAAGGAGAAGGAGCTGCTATTAATGGGGAGCGGTGGCTATGAACAAAATCATCTTAAGTAATACTTTTATTTTTTTAAATACAATGTGTAAATGTATATGTATAATGCAGCGTATTTGTTGTGAGTGGGTATTTGTCAGAAAATGCGTGCTTGAACAGTCCACACATGAACGAATAAGTCACTGGACCAGACATATAAGCGGACGTACCTTTATCTGTCTTATTAGTAGCTAGGAAATTTCAGCCTTTGTCGTTTGTTTTTTGCGTCAGTCTCAAGCATTTACTTGTCAACAAACAATCTGCCAAAAATGACTAAATGTTCTGTTAAATGGTGTAAAAACTATAGCGGCGGAAGCAGCACTGTTTCTTTTCACTCGTAAATACATTATTTTATTACATTTATTGTTATTTATCACACAATTTAATAAAATTGTAAAATAAAATGTCATATTATCCAACTATGTTAAATATAGTCGATATTTCTATGTATTGTTGACATCTGACAACCATCATAAAATCCCTGGATTATACCATTCAGAACAAATGACTAAACTGTCGAGTGAGTCCATTTGACATCGACTAGTGCTTGACAATGTCGAAAAATATATCGATATTTGACGAAATGACTGAACGAATGATGTTATTTGTATAGTACAATAACATAAAATACTTTTACACAGTATCCTACAATCTGATGACAATAAATTTATAAAAATATTTTCTAAATCAAATAAAAATATAAATGCATAAATTATAATTAGTATGTGTACTTACTTAATTTTTTATTTTATTTTATACCACAATTATATACTTTGGAATATTATTCCATTCTAATAATAATAAAGATTATTTTATTTCAACACATAAATTACACAAAATTTTAGATTTCCTAGGGACCCTTCTCGAAAGAGAAAGTGGGTAGAAGCAGTTCGTAGAGATGACACCTGGATTCCAACGAAACACAGCGCAATATGCAGTGTACATTTCGAAACTGCCTGTTTTAATAACAATGCAAAGAAGCAGAAAAAGCTCGAAAAAGATGCTGTTCCAACATTGTTTTTACCTATATATGTGAGTTTATTAAGATGACTTACTTTAATCATAGGGGTTAAAGTATGAAATTGCCGATTTGTACTGAAAAATTGAAATTCGTTTTTTTTAAAATTAACATACTTATTTAATCAAAATAATTACCATTATTATCTATACATTGCTGCCATCTAATAGGAAGGTCTTTTATGCTTTTGCAATAGAACTCTGGTAATCTAGATTCGACAAACTGTGTGAAAGCATTTTGTATGGCCTGCTGAGAAGAAAACTTTTTATCACGTAGAAAATTGTCCAAATCACGAAAAAAATTGTAGTCCGGTCGAGCAAGGTCTGGGGAATACGGAGGGTGACGAATGATTTCTAATTGCAGTTCCTGTAGAGTTAAAACAGTTTCTTGTGCTGTATGAGGTCTCACGTTATCATGGAGCGATAATGATGAAGATCGATTCATGAGTCGGGGCTGTTTCACTACTAGTTTTGCTATCATTGTTCGGAGTTCAGTACAGTAGATATTTGCCGTTATTGCTTGACCAGATCGGAGAGAGGTATAGTAAATAACACCATGCTGAGACCACCAAACAGTTACCAGTACCTTTTTATTGCTAAGCTTTGCTTTAGGACACTGTTGCGGCGTTTGACCTAGGGTCATCTATTGCATTTTTCGCTTACGGCAATCGTAAAGAAACCACTTTTCATCACATTTCACAATTGGCTAATCAAATAAGCTATATCAATTTTATAATTGAAGCTGGTTTAGGGTTTGACCTGTGAATTATCTGCTAATATAAAGTAAAATCTCTTGTTTTTAGTCACATGAAGTAAATAACAAGCATTCAATAGAAAGTGTTCAAATCAATCAAGACGTGGTAGTACTAGCTGAAAGTTTAAAGCCGTTACAAGAATATGTAAGTTCAAAATAGGTATAATTTTATTATAAAATTTTTACACTACTTTTTGTTACTAAAATTGTATTAACTGGTTTTTAACACTATGCTAAAAATGTCTATATCCCAAATTACATATATGTATGTAATTGTTCAAATTTAATACATTGCTAACTCTAGATTTTAACGTATAGGTGCAGTTGGTGCAGAAAACAAAGTCTAATCAAGTTCAAGTATTAGACTCACCAAGGAAGCTTAGACTGAAAAAAAAGATACATGAACTATCTAAAAAAATTAAACGACTACAATACAGTAATCGCTGTTTAATGAAAAGAGTGACTACATTAGAAGAAATACTGAATAGTTTGACGGAAAAAAATCTTATAACAGAAGACGATAGTGTCGTATTGGAAAAACTTGGAGGAAAAACAAAGGATTTACTGAAAAGAATGAAGCAGAAAAAAGAAACTGGTTCCGTTCCGCGTTCATACACTCCAGAATTGAAATCTTTTGCCTTGACATTGCATTTTTATTCAGCCAGAGCGTATAAATATGTCCGCAAAACATTTGATACTTGTTTACCTGCACCACGCACGTTAACAAGATGGTATAGTACCATAGATGGAAGACCAGGTTTCACAAGTGAAGCGTTAAAAGCAATAAAAGAAAGAGTGGGTTACAAAAAGGTCTATGCAGCACTAATAATTGACGAGATGAAAATCATGGAGAGTGAAGATTATCATATAAATTCTGGACGAACATTTGGATACGTAGATTTTGGATTCAATGTCGAAACTGATTGTGAGAAAATGGCCTCGGAAGTATTGGTGTTTTTGTTAGTAGCACTAAATGAATCCTGGAAGGTCCCGATAGCTTATTTTGCCACAGCAGGGACAAATGCTGAACAAAAATCGAAACTTATATTAATAGCAGTAGAGTTAGTGCACGCAAGCGGTGTGGAAATAAAAACTCTTACATTTGACGGCCATAAGTCAAATTTAGCTACAGCCAAGAAATTGGGATGCTGCTTAGACATCTCAAATCTAAAACCCTTTTTCAAAAATCCCGTAAATGGAAATAATATATATGTCTTTCTAGACCCATGCCACATGCTAAAAAATGTTAGAAACACTTTCCAAGCATACGGAAATTTTGAAGATTTTGAAGGCAGAGAAATCAATTGGAAATATTTAGAGGAATTACACAATTTACAAGATAGTGAATTATTTCATTTGGCTAACAAATTGCGAGCCAATCACATTTACTTCAAAACAAAAATCATGAATGTTCGTCTGGCATCTCAGCTTTTTAGCGACAGTGTAGCTGATGCATTGTTATTCTGTGACACGGAGCTTCGAATTCGAAACTTTTGTGGTGCTAAAGCTACGGCAGAGTTTTTGAAGAAAATGAATATCTTGTTTGATATACTTGATTCCAGAGTTCATCAGTATGGATTCAAACGAGCAATGAATTCTGAAAATCATGAAGCGGCCTTTAAAGTCCTGGAAGAAACATCTAAATATTTAAAAACATTAAAACATAATGAGATGAATATTATGAAAACGCTTCGATTTACTGGTTTTCTTGGGTTTTGCATGTGTGCTGAAAGTGCCAAGGGACTTTTTGAAGACCTAATAAAAAAGGAAAATCACATGTCGTATTTGCCTTTCCATAAAATATCTCAAGATCACATTGAGATATTTTTTGGTAATATACGCAGTCATGGAAGATGCAGTGATAACCCAACTATCAAGCTATTTGAATCAATATACAAGAGAATGCTAGTTCACTCAGAACTTATTGATGTGGATTCAGGGAACTGCGTACCGTTGGAATCCATCACAATACTGAACTGCTCATCTAAATCACCTGTTGAGAGAATAAATATGACAACGGCGAGAAGTAACAGCGACAACCAAACTTTGCATTTAACACCAGCTGATGATGATGAATTGCCTCATGTTACTACTCTTTCGCCTTACGGGCAAAAAGTGGTTGAATATATTGCTGGGTTTGTAGTTCACAAACTTTTGAAATCGGTAAAATGTGAAACTTGCACGTCTGCTCTCCTCCCTCAAAATGAGACCACTGAAGGCAGTCTCATTGCCCATAAAGACAAGGGAAAACTGATATATCCCTCAAGTGATACCATATCTATTTGTCAGCACTGTGAACTTGAACTTAGGAAGGGTGTTCAGAATAAAAGACTAAAAAAAGAATACACAACAGATTTTCTCCTGCCGAAAGTAACAGAAACATTGCTGCAACTTCCATTGTATGAAGACATTCATTTTCATAAATTTGAAAACGACGACGTGAATCACGTCGAAGAATTAACGAAAGCCGTTGCTGAAAAGTATTTAAATATTAGATTTGCTTATCTAAGAAAACAAGCGAACGAAACGAATTCTAAGAAACACATTTTAAAAAAGATGATACATAATAAAAGTCAGTAAACCTTTTAAATAAAACTTATCTTTTCGGATTTGTTCGCGCATTTATTTGGATTTTTGGTTCGACGTTTCGAATGCTTTACAGCATTCATGGTCACGGGAGAGACTGAGGTGTTAGATGTCTCGAAGGTATAGTTGTTACAGACAGCCTACCCACAAATAATCTCATATGCTGTCATTTTGATCGTCGAAACGACGGGAACCAAAAATCCAAATAAATCCGCGAAAAAATCCGAAAAGATAAAACTATTTAAAATGTCAAATATTCGCGTAAATCTAAGAAAGAGTCAGTAAACCTATTTACTGACTGACTTATTGCAGTGTTAGCCCAGTGTAACCGAGTGATGCGTGTCAAATCCGGGTCTCGCACCTTTGATAGTTTCATTTACATAATTTAAACTTCTATAATTGACTAAAAAAATTATAACAATGTCCTACTTATTTTAGTTTAATTAAAATATAAATACCGGAAGCTTACCTCACCTTCATTCTCCCTTTATTTCCTTTGTCTCACAGCTTATTTATGATACGCCTTTTCTTTCCCATTCGAAGGTTCTGGATTTGACTGTCGGCGCAAAATCAAACAATAATGTGCTAGCAATAAACTTCTGGGTTTAAGCGATTTGTAATAAAACACTTTACCACTTGCACTAATTATTTAACGTTCACCATCCAACACTCACTTTTTCACAATTTGAAATCACTTTTTCTTTTTCCTAATTTCACAAATGTAGATTAAGAACTGAGCAATATTAGGACAGTGTCACATTTTTATAAACTACCCGAGACAATCAATTAACTAACATAGTTAAATAACAGAATCAACAAAAACACTTTATTTAATTAAATTAGCTTAATATTTTTTTAAATAAGTTTATAATTATTATCTATACAAAATAATATTTATTATATATTAATGGAATATACACCCGATATTCATTCGTTCATTAACATTATTATAGGCCAACAGAATGTTGCCATCAATGCCATCGTATTTATATAAACCAAATTAATAAATAATTATTATTTAACACATTATTACTGCCTCTTTAATTCATTTATATTAATTTATTATAATAAAAACAGATATTTTAAATTAAAAGATGTAAAATTATGATGACTATGCTAACCAATGTCTAAAATGTCATTCATTCGTTCATCGATATATGTATTTTATCGATTACGTTCAAGCACTAGAAATATTGTATTGTGTACCTGTGTGTATAATAATGTAATAAAATCTTTGTGTGCGTTATGCGTCTTTTGGTTGAACGAGTTTTCATACATTTGTATTTCGTCCAGTGGTTTATTCGTTCATGAGTCCACACTACGGTTTTGTTCCGCAAACGAGAATTGAACGTTACTCCTCTAATGAATAAGAAGATGGTTGGATAACATTTCTTCAGAGTATCGTTTGAATTGAATAGTGATCGTAAAATCATGCTATTCCACTTGTAGAATAGTGTATTTGAAAAGGAACCCAATTGGTTAAGCAAATAATTCATTTAACTGCGCTATAAAACTCGACTGAATATATTTTATAGCTACTATCAGATTGTTACGACTAAGAATCTGTACAAATAAAATCGAATCCGGTGTTTAACGGTTATGATTCGGCATTCAAATTCAAAACGTTTGTGGTAGACTTTTGTGAGGTTATAAAATAGTCGTTAAAGACACTGATAGGATTTATTATATCATTGATTACTAATTTATGAAGTATTTGTAAGTTACAATACTAGATTTGGTAGAAATTTACTTGACGAGAATTTCGCTGACAGCACTTAGCTCCTAAATAGGTAATAAAAATTGTCATGAGAACTGAAATATCATAAATATCGAGCAACGTACATATATTGTACATGGTGAAGCTCATCGAAGAAAGGACCTGCACAGAGTGCCCTCCCTAATATGAATCCGACTCAACAACCAATTTTTACAAGGTATTTTTGTATAGCTTTCATTTGTAACACTTACAAGTATTTCTCGTCTACCTGGAATACTATAAAAATATTTAATTGAACACACACGTTGTACCTTTTCAGCTCGGACCAATTCTGCCATACTTCACTTCAACAACTAGTGTTCAATTAAATTGCGCCTGTTCACTCCGAGCAGAACTACGTAGATCGTGTTGCAAGCTTCAGGGATATTTCGATACCTGAACTTTGCATCGTGTTTCGGTTTCAGACATAACCAATTCTCTTCCAATATTCTGCATGCAAAGGAAAAAGATCAGCTTTATAAAAATATACATTCGAAAACCCGTAAATACTTAGTTTTAATAAGCCGTATTAGATAAGTCTTTAGAAGTTCCACCAAATACACAAAATTAGCTGTTAAGATAAGAGGAGAATAAAATTTTCAGCACCATGATCCTATAGTACTTCAAAGTACTCAGCAATCACACTGGCTTTCGTGTGAACATTATTATGGTTCTCATAAAAAATAACAAGCTAAGGGAAAATTGTGCTGCGATGAATGCACGCCTGAGCTCCTTAATCATGCAGGACTCTTTCAGAACATTTTCATTGTGAAGAATAATAAAACAGTATGAATGTTGCGCCAAGGATAACTTTGGAAGTAGCATAGGCTTGGAGCATGCGACGTACACTTTATCGGCATATTCACTAGCTATATGTTCTCTGCAGTTTGTAAATTATGTACGGCAGCACGTTCAATATTATAAGCACCTGGTTTTACATATAGGTCGTCGTTTTCTTAATATTTGAACGATAAAATAGTTTTTTGTTCAATGATAAATAGGGAAATTCGTCTTAGAAATTCCTTTCATTATAATTTAAGACAGTAGTATAGTTATTAACGCCAACAAGTCAAAACATTATTGAATAATTAGAAAAATTATTATGCGATTCACTAAAGAACCTTAATTGGCAATGTTGAACAGTTACAAAAGTAAAATAAGCACTTAAGTTTTATTCCGGAAGTGTTCTAAACTTGTAGTACGTAAAATTTACTCTAATTTTCAAAGAAGCCAAAGTTCTATACGTTGCTTCTTTGCCTAGATGAACGGTTTTCTAGTATAATATATATATAATAATAGTCATTTACTTTAATACCAATACTAGAAAATGGTACTCATAAAACTAAATTCATTTATATCAAAAGTAATACGAATGTCATATTGAATCGTTCTGCCCTTTCGAAAATAAATTATAAAAAAAAGGCCAGACCGGGAAATCTTTCCGCCCCTTTTACCTAAAGCAATGCGACGACACCAAAATCCAATTTCAGGTGTCACTACCGATAAAGATTTTGCATAAATCAATGATATAATCCAATATTACAGAGTTTTAGCCTCCCCACGCCTAATGTCCTATTGAAATCTCTACTCCAATTTAAATGACTTATTTCATTACCCTGCGTGCGCTCGAACGGATTCTAAGCGAGATTCGTAGACATAAATTGAGAAATTGATAATAAAATTTTAGTGGGTAGGTGTTATTCGAATTCATTTCATTGCGTATGTTAATGTGGGTTAAATGTTGACAGTTTGAAGAAATTATGATCTGAAATGGGTTAAAAGTTAATTAAGTAAATTATAAATGGTGGAATTTTGTATAACTTGTTTTCGTGCAAGGTTTTAGTTAGATAGATAAGGTTTATTGCTTAATATCATTTATTGATATTCTCCTGAGTGATTTCGGCACAACAACCAATCTCACTGAGATCAATCTCAATGAGATAGTCAACTGCGCAGGAGATAATATTATAGTGCATAAGTGTACGCGCAGTCATCAGACCACTTTCAATTCCTTTCGGAATCCTTTACTCTCCAATTCTAATTTGACGATAATCGACACGGACGGCATTACGTGATCTACGAGGCACGGGCGAAACATAGTTTTTTCCAACTCCGGGCTGGTACTATACGACCTGGCCGGATCTGGGACTCAAACTTAGAACCTTCGGATGTGCACCAGTATATGTTAGCTACTCCACCGCCGAGGTAGTTATAATATGCAACCAATACTAATAGACTACTAAGCTTTGTCTTCTGACCACTAAATGGGTTGTTAAAATTCATTCGCTAACAAAAAAACAAAAAACGGGCGATGTCAAGTCATTCAAAGTTACACGATCAGGCGCGCTAACGAGTTAGTTTCAGAAACCAGCCGCCAACTTCGACAAACTAAGTTCGATCATAACGATTACAGTGTTATTGCAACTTCAAACACGTTCGAATATAATGGTATGAAGATCTAGTGTATGAATAATATTCAAATGCACCCGATGCACCAAATTTAAATGAACTAGCTCACAATGTTCCAAGTCAGAGGCTATCAAGCATCTAACTCAATCTCTTGATTTAATCTCAAAATCGAATTTGAGATTAAATCGGGTTAAATGTTATATATCTAGAGCTTTTTTGTTGTCTAAGAGAAATAACTTTGAAATTACTTCAGAGAAAATATGTATTACATTCACAACGGAGAATTATCAAAATGAATTAATTATTGAAATGTATAAATGTGTTTTTTTTTTATTTTCTTTATAAATTGAACACATTAGAAGCTAATATTTCTACAGCCGCAATGTTTATATTATTATTAATATTGTTGTTGTCAAAGATAATATGAAATGAATATATTACATATCATTGCCAGAATAGTTATGTAAAAGCTTTAACATTTTTATTCTTTGCTAGCAATTGCTTGTATTCTGTTTGAAGACATGAACGTGGTATTTACCGACTTTAAAGAAGAGTAGGTTCTCCAATCGGATGCATATTTTCGTGTATTTTACGCGATGTTTTCGCTTATTGTGAACCGATCGATTCTCATAGGTAAACTACTTCATCTTTAAACATAGTCCTACATAATATAATAGTTTGGTATATTTCAAGGGAACACCTAATAATTTGTAAGGTGGTTTCAGGATAAGTAAGTCTTTCTTATTTTTTTTATATCCTCATCCATCATTATCTTATTGCTATCACTCTACAAGTTACAAAATTTAGCTATTTAGCTACTTTCGCTAATTGGTCAATAAAAACGAAAAGCTTTTATGTGAAGAAGTTAGATGTGCTAAAATTTTTATGTGAAGAAATAAATGTATCTATCTACTTTACATATATGTGACTTGAAATTGGTTGTCCAATATAATTACAACAAAAATAATCGTTTTAATTCAGAAATATAGCTTCAAACTTATTTCAATTCATAAAGACATATTATACGAAAACTGAATACTCTACTGCGGTATAGTTGATAAAAACAGTAGCACAAGTTAGAGCTAACAAACTGAAACCATCTACAATCTCAACTGGAATGTCTATTAGTTCCAAACTTATACAGTAACAAAAACAGGCGAAAAGGCGTGATCTCAACCGTTGTTTCACAACTTTGTTCCACTAACAATCTTGGGAGAGTAACTGAATATGTGAAATTACTTACTTTTATGTGAGATTCCGTCTGTATATAATGTGTATATAACGTATTTTATGTTGTATTCAGCCCTTTTTAACGTCCCACTGCTGGGTACGGGCCTCCCTTCAATACGAGGGTGATCAGGCCATAGTCTACCACGATGGCCAAGTGTTTAGGTTCTCTCAGACATGCAGGTTTCCTCACAATGTTTTCCTTCACCGTAAGGCAAGTGGTAATTATGTTAGAAATGATTCGCACATTTAAATATATAAGAGGTGCGAGACCCGGGATTTGAACTCGCTTCACTTGGTTTCCTAAGCGAGCGCGTTAGCACTGGGCTACCACTGCCATTTTTATATTATATACTATTTATCATAATTTTGTATAATAAAATTGTTTCATGTATTATAATACTCTTGGTACAGGTATTTTTTAATCGATAAATACTTTATTACGGAATTCTGAACTTGCAATAAATATTAAATAACTAGCAGATCCCGCGGCTTCGCTCGCGCTAAAACTCCAAAAAATCTCTAAAAAGGTAGTTTCACACAAACTTTCATCCCCTATTTTACCCCCTTATGGGATGAATTTCAAAAAATGCTAAAACACGTGTTTCTTTAATTTTATCGAAGAGCATTAATACCGAGTTTCAAGTAATTCTGATCATAAATATTTTTTTGGATTGTATTATAAGGTGTTTTCCCGTAGGAAATAGATAATTTCCCGACGTAAAAAGTAGCCTATATATCACTTTCCAGCCCTCCAACTATCAATATCATATACGGAAAGAATACAATATTATATATTTGTCAGACAATAACAACGGTTACCATGGCAACATAGCCATATATTCTATCTCATTCTCTCGTCGGCTTAATCCTATATATTTATGTGTTTATCTCTTTTCAGTGTCGCATTTTCGTTTCATCGAGTTTGAAGTCACAATGATCCTAAAGAAGTTTCACTTCAATAATAAATAAAGTATAATTACAATAACAGAGATAGTAACACGTGAAAAATATTTAACAACTAGGTCTTGCCCGTGGCTTTTCTCGTGTGAAAGGTATGTCGATGAAAAGTACCCTAAGTATAAATTCATTGTATAATCAATCTCTGTTATGAATTTCACTAAGATCAATTGTCTTTACAGCATCGACAAAATATAATGAATACACATTAACTCATACACTAATACGGTCACAGTATTACTGTGCTCACGATCTGTTCTTATTTTGCACTAAAATATATATCATATTATATATTAAAACATATATAGGTGATCATTTTCTACTGTTCCAACATTAAGTTTTGTAATCAATGGAACTTAGACTAATGTACTGTGAAGGCTGCTATGAACAAAGAACGTTTTACATAATGTTAGTCTAATGCAAGTCAAGTAACAACTTAGGTTATCTAAGTAATATTCAGTGCATTTATGAATAATATACACTAATTATCAACTAATAAGTTTTAGTTTAAAACTCAGTTATATACGGTAGACTGTTATGCTAATTACTCTGCTCCTAAAGGTTTAGCTTTAGCCAGTCAGACCTTAATACTTTGAAGTTTCTTAGATTTATGCGAATATTTGACATTTTAAATCTATAAGTACATGTAATAAAATTGTAACTAAGCCGAATCTGTACATTAAATATTTTTTGTAAAACCTTATTGAAACAGACATTATTATCGATACAGAGGCCGAAAAACAAAATTTTAAAAAACCTATAACCTTACTAGATAAATATGATAAAAAATGAAAATTGAGAGATTAGCGCATTGAAACAGATAAACAAACAAAAAACTCTACAGCTTTATTTATAATATAGATTTATAGTAGTTATCCTACTTCGCTCCGATAAGGCACGGCATACAGGTCCTGCGCGTACTCCAGTTAATTTTTGCTATATATGTGTATTTGCAATACACTTGATCTATAAAATTAAACGATTACGGGAAATAACTTAACTCTTTAAGTTACTTTATGCAAAAAAACGTACTTATAACCATCTCAATAATATTATGTAATAAATTACATATTTTCACGCTATACAAGTCTGACACTGGGGACTGTTTGGATTGTTGTGGTGTATGTTATGTTGACGGGTTGGATGTATTGAATTCGATTACCGCAAGTAGTGATACTATTTGATAATGAAGATTAATAATAAATTGATAATTTAGAAAATATTATACTATGTATAGATAAATTGCATAAAAATAAACCTAGCATAAGCTTAAGCGTAAGCATTAAGTGATGCCACTGGCAGAAAGCAAAAAAAACTGATTTTGTCTATATAATAATACTATATTCTCTCTCTCGCTCTACCTGATTGAATATGAAACTAAGAGTTTGTTATCTCACATTAATTTAATTTTCCAGCGGCCTTTGTTTATTTTCAGTAAATAATTCGAATTGGAAATGGATTCATTAAAGTATAAAAAACAGATTAAAATATACTATTTTATTAAAAAACCCCATAAACGAGCAATACAGTGAAGTGGGGGCTTATGGTGTGGATTTTTCCTTGAACGTAACGGTATATGCGCATATTGACAGTATATTCTTAGAATTTCCTTTCCCTTTTGATTCTTCGACACGCCTTTTACTAGTCAAGCTACTTTATATCCCTTGGCTGGATTTCAGATAATATTCTCTATATGGACAGGTTTCGGGAATCGGTAATACTGGAATAATAATCAACCCAAGATCACTGATTCCATTTAAATATAAATCGAGTCGTTCTCGCAAATATTCCTCAATACTCTTTTCACTTCAGACTAAGACGGAATGCTGTATTTTTATACATCGTGCTTTTTTCTTTATATACATTCGAATTAACATATTCTTTTTCTTTCAGATGAATGGACATTCAAATGAATTTATTCACACAAATTGACTCGGTTGTTTAAGAAACATTAAAAATGTGCCAACGCGCTATTTTATGAAATCAAATATGGATAAGAATAAGAAAAAGAATAGTATAAATGGAAAATACAAGAAAAATGGTAAAGGAGAAAATTATGACGATGTCATCACAACTTGTTGCCTTTGCATACAAACAAAAAAAAGTAAGAAGAAGAGTTTGATAGCTGGATGTGTAACTAATTTAGGAATTTTCGTTATACTTCTAGTGTACACCTTGGTAGGTGCTTTTATATTCCTCGCTATCGAAGGTAGTGCCGCAAGAGTACACCAGAAAACACTTGCAACGACTTCTTTTCATGCGAATGAAAATAGAAAATCTAACGCACTGTCAAAAGTCAACAGCAGTATCGCGCAAGCCAGCGCTGAACTAAGATCACAAACAGTAGAAAGTATTTGGGAAATAACAGTTTCTTTGAATATACTTTACAAGGAGAACTGGACAAGACTTGCTGCACAAGAAATTGCTAAATTTCAAGAGAAACTAGTTGCAAGAGTCGCTGCTGATGTGTCAGAGCAATATGGAGGTGTCAGAGCTCTGGAGTCAGCACCGGCTCTGGCCACTGATGATTATGAATGGAATTTCGCAAAAGCATTTCTTTACTCCCTGACAGTTCTCACAACTATAGGTAAATATTTAAAATTCCTAACATACAACTGAGTTCATATTAATTGTATATTACATAATTTTTAAACTAACATATTTCATTTTAAAATTGATTATTCAAATCGTGACAGTATAATATAAACTTAATTTATAAAATAAACAAAATTATATAAAATGACCGTATTTTTAAAATATTAGCAAATTTATATTTAAGTACTTAATATAATAACATTGTTCGCAGGTTACGGCAGCGTAGCACCCAAGACATCTCTAGGTAAAGCGGTAACAATAGGATATGCCGTTATAGGTATACCCCTTACTTTATTGTACTTGTCCGTAGTAGGAGCGCTACTATCGAGACTTGCGCGCAGTATCTTTAGTCGAGCATTATGCTGCTGTTTATGTTCCAAGTGTGGATATTGTTGTCTCGATGAAAGAGCAATGGCAGTGAAAGAAAGAAAAGAAAAAGTAAGACGTCACGATGACTATAGATCCCAAACACTACATTTACAAGAACCTTATTATGTACGATCTCCATCTGGTACTATTATTTCGGCATCTCAAGCTAATAGCCTCAGCAACAACTCTATAAAAGATAAAACACAAGGACTTAACTTTCTACGTGACTGTGACTCCATGAGCTGTGCAGATACAGATTCGAAAGTTTCCTTACGTGGTTTTTCGATACTCGCTCCGATATCTTTGTGTTTGGCCGCAATCTTTACTTATATTTTCTTTGGAGCGCTCGTTTTATATCAATTGGAAGGTTGGAGTCCAATTGACGGTGTATATTTTTGCTTTATGAGTCTAAGTACCATTGGATTTGGACACTTAGCGCCTGGCTTGACTCAAAAAAATGGAGCATCAACTGGCACTATTTGGTTTTGCTCTATTTACATTATGACTGGGTTGGCTCTAACCGCAATGTGTTTCAACGTCCTCCACGATGAAATAGTTCATCGTTTAAGGCACCATGAGAAAGTGCTGAAAAATACTCAAAAGATTCTGACACCTGAATTTTTACAAAGATCTTGACGAGACGAAAGTGGTAATTTTACGGAAGAATCGATTATTCATTCTGAAGTTGAGACATTACCCGAAGTATTGCATCATTTACCTAATTCGAGGTTTGAGGGTGGTGCGATACGTCGGTCTGTTTATACTCTGAAAGAGGAAAAGGAACCAGAAAGAACAACTCCAATGTAGTAAGTGGTTTAATTAAGACTTCATTATTTAGATATTGTATTACTTTGGTATTTGAAATTTTTTAACATAAACTTGGGTAATCAATTGTAGATAAATTAGATGATTTTGATAAATCTAACTGTTTATTTAATAAAACGACTGAAGTGTTTGTTAATTATGTTGTTAAGGTAATTTAGTGCCAAAGTAGGCAAATAGTTACATTTGTCTCAATAAGCAGACTGGAGTATGGATCTTCTAGTAGGTAAATGTAAAAACTTAACTGTATACTAAGATTATAAAATATGTTTAAATTGTTAAATTAACGAGCACACATCATTTTTGTACTACTTATTTTAAATGTTAATTAAATAATGGAATTGGTTATAGTCATCTAATTAAGACTGGGATTAGAAGGAAATATTTAACTTAATATATTAATGGCTTTAAAGAAATAATCAAAGGTCAACAGAACTAAGTACGCGATATTGTTTCAAATAAAGTTACTTATAGGAATTGATAATTTGTCGGAACATCTATTATAATCAAATGGTTTTGTGGATAGAGGTGTTAGTTCGTACAGAGTGTGAATTTTAACATCTATATATTTAAGGACCTAAGTCGTTTTGTGCAATTATACGAAGTGTAAAGATAATAAACATTTTTATGAAAAAATGGAGAATACGTTTTTTATTAACCTACTAGTCTAAGATCCCGATCTATGTAGTGGATCCCTCAGTTTTTTTCCAGACGAAATATATTTTTTAAACCATAAAACATTTTATCAAACACAATCCAGGGGGGTTATCACCAAAAATTTACTCCAGGCTCCTATTAGCCTATATCAATGTATTTTACTATAAAAATTAAATATAGTTATAGCATTCAATCTAAATCAACATAATTTAGGTCTCTTACTCCCAATGACTATTCGACTGTCAAGTTTTAACTACGCACTCATTAAGTTTGATACTTTAAAGTACTTTAGCGTTTTATAATTTACTAACATTTTCCAGTGTGAGTCGAGATAGCTTAACATCGCGAACTTTGAGGTCACGACTTAATGAGTGCTTCCATTAAATATTATGTTATCGCGAGAATTTATAACAATTTTCAGGGAGTTTCACAGTCTATTTTCAAAGAGATTGTTTCCAAAAGATTTGGTCGCTATTTTATTATGGTAGTGTCGCTGCCTCTAAGTGAATCCGGGTTTGACACCTGCTAAAACAATTATTAGTTGCAATATGATATCGATGAAATAGAAGTAATTTAATGGTTTTATTGTGGTAACATCTTATATATAAAATTTCCATGTCACAATGTTTGTTACCGTACTCCTCCGAAACGGCTTTACCGATTTTTACCAAATTTTATATGTGTATTCAGTAGGTCTGAGAATCGGCTACTATCTATTTTTCATACCCCTAAGTGATAAGGATAAGGGTGGTCCTCCCAGACCCCACCCCAGGGACGAACCCGAGCGGAGCGAGGGTGAGTCTTTTTTTTTTTATACTATTCAGAATTAGTGCTTGACTACGTTCCACCTAATGGTAAGTGGTAACGCAGTCGTAGATGGTAAGTCGCACTAACTCAGTAGCCACCTATTCACTCTTGCCTTGAAGACACCCATATTATAATCGGACGGAAACACCGACGCAGGCAGGTTGTTCCAATCCTTAGCCGTACGTATAATAAATGACGTAGCGAAACGCTTCGTGCGGACGGGTGGAATGTCCACGACATAAGGATGGAGACCAGCCGTTCGTCGGGTTGTCCGATGATGGAAAGGGGATGGGGGAATTAATTCATGTAGTTCCTGCGCACACTCTCCGAAATGTAACCTATAGAATACACAAAGGCTGGCAACCCTACGTCTGTGATCGAGGCTTTGTAAGTTAGCTTTTACCAGCGTAGGGTCACCTATAAGCCTTTGAGCACGCCTCTCAATCGAGTCCAAGGCTGACAGATGGCATTTCGCAGCACCAGCCCATATGTGGCTACAGTATTCCACACACGACCGGACTTGCGCTTTATATAAAACAAGAAGCTGTCCCGGCGTGAAATACTGTCGGACCTTTGCAAGGATGCCAACTTTCCTCGCAGCTGCATTAGCCTTAGACTCGATGAACCGCCCGTAGTTCATGTTGGGGCTGATGTCCATCTCCAACAACTGCAGACGTTCAGTGTATTCCAAAGGCACATTCCGGAAAGTAGGAGTCAAGGTGAAAGGACTCCTTTTAGTGGTGAATAGGCACGCCTGTGTTTTGGTGGCATTGAAACTCACAAGATTGGCATCGCCCCAAGTGGAGACTGTCCTGAGTGTGAGATTCAACCGCTCTACCATGGCCTCTCTTTCGGACTGAATTTGATCTCTAGAACTGAATGCTAGTAATATATGATATTAAGATCAAAAATAGCATTTTTTTCGTGTTTTTATGGCTAAATCGATTGCAATCAATTTAGTTGATACCGGATCCCGGGGAATAAAACATAGAAGAAGAACTGTTTCATCAATTTGAACAAGACTCTCATCAGCGGCTCTGAGATTTGGGCGAGAGTAACATAGGTTACCTTTTAGCACTGTAACTATTGAGTAAGCTCAAGTTAAAACTATTATTTTTACCCAATACAGAGGATTATCATTCCAGCAAGCTATGTATGTATATATGTTCATCATCAGCATCAGGATAACTTTTAAGGTACTTATCATAATTGGACAATAGAGTATTGATTGTCGATCGTCTTGTGCTGGTTATAGGCAACGTTACACTAAATTCAATATGGCGCCCTGTAGAGGACTTCTGTATTAAAATAAAAATATTTTTAGAGTGCAATATTATCCGTAGCCGGGTTTTTATAGTTTAAATATATCTTGCTAGTATAAATACAACTTTATTATTATACTTTGCAAATTGACCTAATGAAAAATGAAATAAATGAAGTAGGTCGATTATCACCTCAGGTACATGTTTAATGTAGAAAGTGGTGGCAGAGCACTTGACGATTGACTTAGCCAATGTTGAAGAGGTTTACAGTCCTTCTCATTATAGTAATTTTCTAATTAGACACTATATTATACAGAATCTTCAGTCCTCAGCTTTCTTTGCTCATTTTTAATAGTTAATATTAAATTAAAAAAAGAGAATTTAATGAATTCCATATATACATATATTAAACAATCATAAAACTAAGTCATTTGTTATTGTAAGAGGCTCGAAACAATATATAAGCTTTGTAGTATTTACTGTAGTATAGTGAATACTACAAAACTTATTTGTTGTTTCGAGGAAAAAAAAAGTTTATTTTGTCTATTTTGTGTATTTTTTCTTCCCTACACTCTGACTTAAGTAAATTGGCCGACAAAGATTGATTTCATTGTAATTATTAATAAACACATATTAATAATTATGCCCATTAATTAAATATGGACGTTTCTCTACGCTTTAAGTTGTTCTTTGTTACAATAAAAATAGTTTAAAGTTTATAATGAACATAAAATTTCATCAAATTAATTATACTTTCTTAGATTTACGTGAATATTTGACATTTTAATAAAACTAACTTTTCGTTTTTTTAATTTATGGATATTGTAAATTCGCGAAAAAATCCGAAAAGATAGGTTTTATTCAAATTAATTATTTTAATATTCTTATAACATTTTTAATTATAAATTCTGGTCATCATTTTATGCAAGTGTAGATCTTATATATATATATATATATATATATATATATATATATATATATATATATATATATATATATATATATATATATATATATATATACTTTAATACCATAACATAAACTTTAAGTGTAAGTGGAGAAGTTCCGGGAAGGTAAAACAATTGAGTGACGTTAGAGTCGTATAAATATTAATGCCAATATTTGTCAATATTATTAACAAAAAAATTTATATGGCTAACGTTGGCTAATAACTATATATATATATCTATTTAAAACGTACCTAGCGACGAACCCGAGTGAAGCGAGGGTGAGTCGCTAGTATAAAATAAATATTTCTTTGTTATCCACTCATCCGATTGTGGTGAAACTTTAATAAGTTGTACTGCGTACGCCCATGAATATTTCTGGTCAAAAAAAAAAAAGTTTTTTTAATTGTATATTTGATTTCTATGGAAATGCTCGGGATGCACACGAGTAAAGCAAGGGTAAGATGCTGATAGCTTATAACTACATGTTTTATTATATGTCTTTTGCAACTTACGTACAATGTACATAGGCTCTTTCAGAAGTTATATACTGATTTATAAAATACAAAAGCGCAAATGTTAAATAATTAAATAATGTAGTATTTTAAATAAGGAAACCTTAGATACTATAAAGTGTAAGAAATTTCTAGGCATTATTATTAATTCACTAAACCCCAACCAAACACAAGCTCGTAGTATTTACGACTTGGTTATATCGCGTCAGTAATTTTTTATGTGGACAATGCTATCCTATTTCTATTGCAAGATTCACCAAAGAAAATTAATGTTTTTATAGAGTTCAAAGCAGTCACGTAATGGCCTCCAGGCGTTTGCTTAAAAAGGGTTGAGTTAGTATAACTTTAAAAAAAATATAAAGTGTTTACTAATCTATACATATAATAAAATTCTAACTTAGCCGAATCTGTACATTAAATATTTTTTGGAAAATTTCATTGAAATAGACTTTATTATCGATACAGAGGCCGAATCTATAGTTTTTAGAATTTTTGTCTGTCTGTCTTTCTGTCTGTCTGTCTGTTACCGCATCACGGAAAAACCACTGGAGGGATTTTGATGAAATTTGGTATGGTGATAACTGGTTATCCGGGTCAACATATAGGATACTTTTTACTGCGGGAAAATATCTCATTTTTGAGGTAAAATACAAAAACTGCAATGTAAGAGTATACTAATATGTAAAACCTAAGAATTAGGTTTTTCTCATTTGAACGCGGGTGGAGCCGCGGGCAATGCTAGTGTCTTATATGTTTATCAAACGTCAAATTTCAATTCGCTATGTATATTTTAAAGATTACTTATGATGGTATTGGCAAGAAAATTGATTTGAATTGATTGATCCAAATTAAGAATTTGGTGCAAGTTACCTTTATTACACATTACACAATGATGTTTGTTGATGTAATCTGAAGTCAATATAAAGCTTATAAAGCTAATATAAATCCAATGTTTGATATTTACATATATTTAGAAATGTTCCAATAGAGAGATTGCAGAGAGACGAAAAGGCAATATGGAAGCTGGCTACCTTCACCATAAATGCCAGCATTTCACAGGAAGGAGACCAGCGAGCGCATCACTAATTTGCAGCACAACTGTCCTCGAAGCTCGACGAATTGCCATTATGAAATATCTATAGGTACTAAAATTTTCAAAATTTCCAAAACCAAAAAGAAATTACGAAAGAAAAAATAAAACTCAAAAAAGGCACAGACAAAATATCTGCAGTGTACTCTTAAAAATACAATTATTTCTAGGATAATGCTTATCATTTAAATTTATTCATTTGAAAACAAATCTACGCTTAATATTCGTGTCAAACTATAAAATTTACTTAATAAATCCTTATTATTTCAACACACCGTAATAATAGGTAAATATACATATAAAAGTATATATTATAAAGCAATTTTCCTTCCTCCTTGCACCAGAATTGGAAAGATTAGCATAGACAGAAGTTCAATTTTCTCACTCCTTACTTCGAAAATGAAAAAGTAACTTAAAGAATATCATACCTAATACGATATTAAAAATTTATGAGCTAAAATGTTCATACATCATAGTACGCGCTACTCGTAGTTTATCTTCTCTCACAGAAATTGTTAACATCCGGTTTCAACTCCACATTTTATATTATAAATTGAACCTGTCGGGGTGCTTTGTTCTTTTATTATTCGTTGCTGATAGAAACAATGTTTATTTCCTTTAAAGAATATTCAAAGGATAAAATAGCAGCTCGTTAACGTTCACTTTCATGGTAAAAATTGTAGTCAAAACCCAGAATGCTTTTGAAAGGAAGAGAAGAACAATTTAGAAATAGAAATATTTGTTCAATAATATGTTTTATGTATATTTTTAATGACTTCAAAGAGAATCTGTTTAATTTGCATGCATTTTTTTGTGTATTTACGTAATATATTCGCCTTCAGTGTCTCCTTTTAAATTAAAAAAAACTTAAAAAATAACCGACTTCCAGGCCTTAAAAAGTAAAAAATAACTAAACGGAGAGATCTTTCATTATGAATAGATATCTAATCAGATATTTTCGAAATCGGCGCCTGGCAAATTTTAGTGTAGACGTAATAAGCGGGTAATTTGTAAGAAGAAAGTTTTTAATAACATATTCGATTAAGCAATTGATTTATAAAGAATTTAAGATTTCCGATTTCGATAAAATTACCTGGGAAATATATATACCCTTTGAAATAAAAAAAAAGAATTTTCCAAATTGGTTCAGGCGTCTTCGAGTAATCGGTGAGCATACCTACATAAAAAAACGAACGAGAACGACGAATTGAGAACCTCCTCCTATTTGGAAGTCGGCTAAAAATCAATTCAATTCGTTATTTAATGCTTTCAATGCGTGCTTTTAGCTCAAATTATATCGTCAATAATCGTTGGAGATTGGAAAAAAAAAATCAAACCCTAAGGGTGAAATTATTACGAGTACTTTTAAACAATTTTGATGTCTGTACCATATTATCATTTTTAATAAAAAGTAATTGATTTAATGATTCTCATCACCTTTTACGGTTAAGGTAATGTATATGAAAAATACTGATTGGGGCCGGTCTGTTCGTCTATCAGTTGTAGGTACTTCTAGTAAATTCGAAAAGTACATAATTTATGGTGTACTAATAGAGTTATGTCAACTGCCATTCCATCCATTGAAATTTGAGAGTGGAAGAAATAGAGAGTGCACTTGTGTCTACGTGCACACTTGTGCACTATAAAGTATAATAATATCTCCTACGCATTTGGCTAGATTTAGTGAACTTGGCCGCCGTGGCCGAAATTGGTCAGGAGAACATCAATTTAATTGTAACTAAAATAATACAAAGGTTACATACTTAATATAAAGACAGACGAATAACGTCGAACAACAATTTATTGAAAAACGATTTGTTTAACAATTCGTCGAGAAAAAAAAGAATTTTTTACATTTGAAGGATATGGGTTTACTGCTCATACTGCTCATGCTACGGCAGTGGTAACCTCAAAAACTCGGACCTCGAATATTTTCACGTGCGAATCATTTCCAACATCATTACCTTGCCTTACGGTGCAGAAAAACATCGTGAGGAAACCTGCATGTCTGAGAGAAATTAGTAAGTATTCTAAAAGACGTCTAATTGTGTAGTCCACCAACCCGCAATTGGTCAGCGTGGTGGACTATGGCCTGATCCTCCTCGTATTGAAGGGAGGGAGGAGGGTGGGACGTTAGAAAGAGCTGAATACACATACACCGTTAGTAACGTCGAAACGTTGCAGATATTTGTTCAAAGTTCAATTTAATGCCATTGTTCTTTTTATATTTTTTTTTGTATTATGTATGTATATTTTTTATCTTTACTACTTGTTTACTTTATTTGTTTTCGTTCTTTTTTCTTTATACTTTTTATCGTCTGCATTTTCTCGGAATACGGCAGATTCTCATTAATTTTTTATTTTAACCCAATTTATTTAAACACAGAAACCCTTACTATCCGCAGTCCTGTAAAAAAACCTTTACAAATCTAGATTAGATTATTGTAAAACCGTATTATAAGAGCAATGATATGGTATATAACTTGCAATACGGTAAAAAGTATGGTATACCTACCTTATAATAAGTTAAGTTCAGCCGAGCATGCAGCCAAAAGACCCCCCCCCCCCTCCCCCCAACGTGCGTTCACCTTGTCGTGGGGGGGGGGGGGCTCAGTAGTGCCTGGCAATACAGCCGGGCGCAAAGCCAAGAAACGCACAGGGAGGTGGCCCACTTCGGTGGGCGGTGGGAGGTGGCCCTCTTCGGCAGGCGATGTACCATGCGGGTTGCTCCTGGTACTTCTCTGATAGCAGAGTGGACTTTGGAGAAACCCCATGATCATTGTGGTCTGCCTCGGCAGACCTGCCGTCGGGGCGTCGTAGTTGAATGCGTAAGCGATACTACGACACCCCATTAAGACGGGGGAAGGTTTTGTTGGGTTTTAGTGGGTAGTACTGGCTTTGCCGGTGAGTCCCACATCTCGTGCGTAAATGCACATCCCAACGTTAAAAAAAAATGTAGCCAAAAGACACATTGGGAGGCGGTCCCTCTCAGTGGGCGGTATACCATGCGGGTTGCTTCTGGTACTTAATCAATCTGAATGAATGAGAAATCTGATAGCAAAGTGGACTGTGGGAGCAATTGGTTGAACCTTGGTTTTTGTGGTCTGCTTCGGCAGACTTACCGTCATCGTGGTTGTCGTCGGGCATCGTGGTTGCGTGCGTAAGCGATCCTGCAACGTTCCATCACAACGGGGGCAGTTCCGTTGGGTTTTAGTGGGTACTGGCTTTTTTAGCTGATGAGTCGACATTACCACATGTTGTACACAGGGTGTTATGAGTAGGTAAATGAATTTTACAACGTAAAAAAAAGGATATAAAAATATATATTTCTATTATACAAATAATTAAGCATAGGTCTAAGATATAACTCTAAAGTATATACTTGAATATTCTAGAATTACTTAACGCACTTATTCGATACAATTCATTTCTTTGTTCTGTGGTTTATAAGTCATTCGAAATAATAATACTAAATTAATAAAGCTGCTTAAAAATGAATGCAAGGAATCCTGACAACGCCATCTGTAATATTAGAATTTTAATATCTTGCAGATAAAAAATGTCTCGAGGAAATCAGCATCTCAAGAGATTTTATGACGTTATTCTCTTCGAGCTCTAGTGGAGAAACATAATGTGAAATTTTCTTTAGCGATCAGGGGAAAATATTTTCAGTGAGTGCTAGCATTCTAAGTTTAGACAATGAACCTAAAGGCAAAAATTAACCTAAAGGCAACCCGTTATGGGGGAAAGTATATCATACCTTTGACAACTAAATATAAATTCTGGAGATTGTAAGATTAATATAGCTCGTAAGTATTAAATCCGAGCTCGTATGAACCAAATCTGAGCTCGTAAATAACAATATATATATATATATATATATATATATATATATATATATATATATATATATATATATATATATATATATATATATATATATATATATATATATATATATATATATATATATATATATATATAATATATATATATTCTAAGTCAAATCTGTACATTAAATATTTTTTGGGAAATCTAATTGAAATAGACATTATTATCGATACAGAGTCCGAATCTATAGTTTTTAGAATGTATGTATGTCTGTCTGTCTGTCTGTCTGTCTGTCTGTCTGTCTGTCTGTCTGTCTGTCTGTCCGTCCGTCCATCTGTCCGTCTGTCCGTCTGTCTGTCTGTTACCGTATCACGAGAAAACCACTGGACAGATTTTGATGAAATTTGGTATGATGATAGTTGGTTATCCGGGTCAACATATAGGCTACTTTTTATCGCGGTAAAATATCTCATTTCTGAGAAAAAATGCAAAAACATAAAAACTGCATTGTAAGAGTATACTAATATGTAAAACCTAAGAATTTGGTTTTTGGTCATCTGAACGCGGGCGGAGCAATGCTAGTATATATATATATATATATATATATATATATATATATATATATCTATATATATATATATATATATATATATATATATATATATATATATATATAGTCTTAATAATAGTTTATTTTAGCTCTTGAGCATCAATTAATCTTAACGTAATTATACGTCTGTAAACGTTATAACAAAAAAATATGGCTGCAATTTTTCATACTATTTTTCAAAATTTAATATTTTTACAATGTCAACAAAGATTATCTCGATCCAATATAGGAAATTGAACATAAATATATTTCATTATAATGCACTGCTCATATATTTTATTTTAATTTAGTTGGTTATTGTGTGTACTCGTAGGTACGGATGCTTTTGATTGTATTTTATTGTATTGGTGAGCTACGCTTTATTGAATACAAAGAAATGGCTGCCTTCAACGAATTTGAAAAATAGGAATGAAAATCCTTAATATTCTTACTGTATAAAAAGAAAAAATCTTTCATTTTCTTGCATCGAAGCAAAATTTAAAATTATTAGCAATTTAACCGATAAAATTTCGCATTTAAAATCAACTGTACCCTTTTTACAGTTCAGAATCATCTCATTATGTAAAACTGGAGGCTACAACTTAGACTGTGGAGGCAAAGAAAGGCATTCCTTCTATTTTATGATCGCCCCACCCCGCGCACTGCCTTGTGGAGGAATATTTTACCGATAAATATCTCTTAGGACGTGTACTTTCTGTTTATCGTTACAATTCCGCTGATTCCTTTAACAGTTTTTCTCTTAAACCGCGTTTTATTGTCTTAATATTGTATAAAGAAATTACGAAGGGCTTAGTGTTTGGTTTTTTGTTTTAACTTTACACATCTTCTGTAGGCAACGAAACGTTTAAGAGTAAGAAAAGGTTTTATATAATACTGAAATGTTTTTATATATGTAAATGTACTTATACATGTATATGTATCAAAAAATCACTTTTTGTGCTGCCATTAAAGATTTCTTAGTTTTTTTTTAAATTATAATTTGCTTTTCTTAGACCTCGAAGCCAGGACCTCGGAGCCCACAGACGTACATGCAAGAATCTAGATATAAGAGATAAAGATACAAAACTAAGTAAAGGTTTTCGATTGCTTCCTACATCATAAATAATTATAAGTTTTTGTCTGATTTCGGTCTGAACTTCAGTTTTAAATATTCTGTAATAATTTTAGTGTTTGTTTAGTTGACAGTGTGTACCTAAACCTATTCTTCTTATTCTCAACTTACCAACTAGATAATGTATATAAATAAGAAATTTTCAGCATACTTTTTTTATTAAGTCAGTAAGCAATAGATGCAAAACAAAATGCCCAACAAACTATAGAATTTATTTTATTGAAATAATAAGCAGGATCGTTTAACGAGCAATTAATGAAACGTTTCGAATCGTTTTGAAACATTCAATTACGTTTGGAGGTGAGTTGAACAGTTTCATGCAGTGGAAATTAATTAAGTAAATCTGTAAGCAGGATCTAAAATTAATCATTGCTTCCATATGAGCTTACGTGATTTTATAGGAATATACATATTTGTCTACGAAATTCTATTATGGCGTAAGCCGTTTAACCTATATAATGTATAGTAATAATGAACAGGACTAATTATAATAGCCCAATTATGTGTAAGTAATTAATCTTTACTATAAGCGTGAATCATGTATGCTTAAGTATCCATAATGTTGCTAACTGTAACATTCAGTTATTTTATGTGCCAGTTCGTAGATTTTGACAATAGATTTTTGATATGTCAAGTGGACAGTCGGTGATTCGGATTATATGAATTAGGAATATAAAATATAAATGTAAAATGAGTATACAGAAAGAGCGAGGAATATAATTGTTAATTGCCAAATATTTGTCTTCCTGGAAAACCCTTCTGAGCTGTTTTAGCTCAGAAGTGGGATGACTGCAAAAATATACTGTTTTTGCAACGCCCACGGATCATCTGACAATTTGAAGGTTACGTTATTTTGTAATTTATATAATTTTTTTTCAGTGAAAGGATTCAAAATCCTAAAATATGTTTCAGTTTGTGAGGTAATTGTGTATTAAGTTGAATAATATGAAAAAAAATACAAAATAGTGTGATTATTAGTTAGATGTATGTGGATTAGTCCAAAGTATATTAAAAATATCTACGGAAAATTTTATTTGAAAGTAGAAAATGATGTGTTGAGATAGAATTAAGGTGATAAAATACATATTAACTTAGATTGAATATTGTATAATAACAGAAGTTGAAAAGTCATTTAGCTCAAAAGATTCTACTCCTGGATGTGACAATATTTTATATTCCATTCTTAGGTTCCTTCTAAAGAATGCCAAAACGTGTTACTTTTACTATATAATAAATTTCTGAATTTTCAATTTATACCAAAACAGTAGAGAGACATTAAAGTTGTTCCTATTCCGAAACCTGGTCGGGTTGGTTTTAGTTCATCCCTAAGACCTATTTCAATGATGTTGTGCGTTTGTACAGCTTTTCATAACATTCTATTGAAGCGAATACAATGGTTTATAGAAAAATTTGAATTTTTTCAAACCGGATAAATGGGTTTAGAAAATTCCGATCTACACTTGATAATCTCAGTGATTTAGTATTGACAATAGAGAAAGTTTCCTTTTAAGGAAGACGTACACTATAGTACGCTTTATAGACATCGATAATGCATATAATAACAATATCAGAAGTCTTTTACATAATGTGGAGGAAATGGGAGTCGGATCTAATATTTGCACCTACGTACATAATTTTTTCAAGGAAAGAAATCTTAATATTTTAATTGATAACTTGTATTATGTCTCTAGGAAAACTTAGCCCAAGGCGATCCTTTATCACCTTTAGTGTTCAATATAGCAACTATGAATTTATGCAAAAAGATTTAAAAAAATGTATTAATATCCCAATATGCTGATGATTTTGCGATATATATATAACTTGTGATAACTTTAGCTTAGGGACCATATATATGCAGAGATCGCTAGTTGAATTGAATAGTCATTTATCCGATATAGGGTTGACTTAATCGCCATCAAAAACAAAGATTTGTGTGTTTCAAGTCTGACTATAGAAAATAAATAATTAATTTAAAAAATTAATAACATCGCTTTGGAAAATGTTGATAGTATTAAATATTTAGGTGTTTGGCTGGATAAGTCACTAAAATAGAAAAATCATATAGATGAATTAAAAGTTAATTTATCTAGATGTTTAAAAGTTTTAAAGATCTTGGCAGTTCTAGTTGGGGTATTCATCCAGTGCACATGCGTCGTCTATATATTTCATTAATTCGTAGTAAAATTGACTATAACAGTTTTCTATGCGACAATCGGTATCTATTTTCGACATCCACAACTAAAATTTATAAAGAAACACGAATTACGAACACGAATTACGTGAACATTATTTATACCTATATATAAATCTTACATTCTGATAAGGAAAATTATTAGTAAATATGTACATTCTAATTTATCCTTCATGAAACATGTTAGTAAGCGTAGCACCCGTCGACCTAACCTACCAGTTCTCCCAAAAACTACAACAAATTATGCAAGGAAGGATATTACATTTGAAGGATCACAACTCTATAACAAATTGCCATCTACTTTAAAAAAATGTAAGCTCAATTAACGGATTTAAATCTCAGCTCTCACAATATATTTTGGAAAATAACCAATTTAATAATATTTAATATACATACATCTGTAACTATATCTCGTTAACTGAGTACCTACTTATGTGGCGACTATTTGCATAATTTTTACTTTATGTAATTACGTTGTTCTCATGTAAGTGACTTTGTCCTTTTTGAGAATAAAAATTCTTTTAACTTAATAGTTGCAAAACTCATCTTAAAAAGTTGGATATAGTTAGAACCAATGTTTGAGAATAATCGGTTGATACATCAAAACCACTGTCACTCATGTGATGGAATGTGAGCTTTATCACCCTCCACTCCACATTCGTAGAATTACCTTGCAGGCAAATTTTGATTAAAAATCAGTTCCTTTAAAAACAATAATATAATTTACGTATTAGATAGTTTTCACACAAATATTACAGATAGTTATAGAGAACACATGAAATAAAAACCTTTATTACTTAAAATTCATGAAGCTCATAAATCAACCAATATTTTTTCTAGTGAACGGATGGAAATGTTTTCATTGAACTCTTGGGTTAATAAAATAGATTTATCAAAAAGTATAAGAACAGATGTTGATAATATGAATAGGTACAAACAGTTTTATAATCTCCACACATTGCATGAGGTCTGCATAAAGTTCATCAGTGGAAAATATTTTGATTTTTTTTCAAAATTTATAATGATGGTTCAATGGATAGTTGTGGGGCTACAGCAGCTTTTTGGGACCCGCAATCTAAGAAAATTATAAGTTAACTCTACATTCTAAATTTTCGATTATGCATATTGAACTCATTGCTACTGCTGAAGCTCTGTCCTATATTGATTTCTGGGATTACGAGAACTATTACTGGCTGATTCTTAAAGTGCTCTTTTACGTTTGAATCGGTGTACTCTAGCCTATAGAGGCAGGCCTATAGCTCATGAAATTATCAAGTTATTAAGTAATCTCCATTGTAAAAATAAACAAATTGTACTACAGTGGGTACCCTCACATATCGGCCTAGAAAATAATGAAATAGTAGATAAAAGAAGGTATACTACATACTTACCATATTGGTCAGAGGTTTTGTTTTTAATAAAAATACAATGATTAGAAAATGTGGAAAGAATATCTTAGTGAAAACTGTTACATAAAAGTATTGGGTATAAAACTATTCAACCTACCATAGGACGCTTCTCATGAGTCAGCTAGGCCGATATGAGTAGATATGATACTGAAACTAGTTTTAAGATTCGTTCCGGTCACCTTCTATTGAACTATTTTGCGGTTTTAATGGGTAAGTCAAATTCGACAGATTGCGCTGAGTGTGGGATTGCGGAAGATACTAATCATAATTTAATGAAATGTGTTCAGAATGAGGCAGGCAGAATATGTTTCTTTGAAACATGTAAGCTAAATAAAATGGATGTTGGTGTTTGTAACACCCCAATCGGGTCAAGCAAAGATGCCGTATAAAATTGTGCAATTAGTATTAAAAAGGTAGAATAGATAAAAAAAATTGTATTTCCTATAAGGGTGGCATGGTCTTTACAATCAACCCCTATGAAAAATAAAAATAAAAAAAGTGTTAGAGCATAGATTTATTTTTTGAACAAATCTATGAAATACTACTAATTATTATTTTTTATTTGTTAAGCACTTCAATTGATATATAACAAAGTTTTAAAATATAATAAACTAATGATATTTGTGTGTACAAGTTCTAGATGGATGGAGGTGAATTTGGAGATAAGAAATCGTCTCCTGTATGTTCTACGGAACCAGATAGAAGAAGCTAAGAGCTTGTGAGGGCGAGCATTGCAGCCGAAGCCCGATCGGACACGAGAGCCGACAAGATAGTGTTCACTATTTGCGAAGTAGGAGGCAGAGCTGTAGTGATCACCATTGGCCAAACTTTAAACACAGGAAGTTCTATTTATTTATTTATTGATGACTATGACTTTTGATAGAGATGAGGAGTATTTTTATTAATATTGTAGAGACAAATAGGTAGTGAACCTGTCTGCATAACTAAGAGCTCGAGCGGATGTGCGCCGAGCATGAGTGTTATGTATGACTGGTTGCTCAACTAGTTGGTAGTGAAAGAATAGAAGTAACTATCCTCTAGTTGAAGTTAGTGATATAATAACTATAAGACAAATAGGTAGTGAACCTGTCTGCATAACTAAGAGCTCGAGCGGATGTGCGCCGAGCATGAGTGTTATGTATGACTGGTTGCTCAACTAGTTGATAGTGAAAGAATAGAAGTAACTATCCTCTAGTTGAAGTTAGTGATATAATAACTATAGCGATATCAGGTCATAAGACTTGGAACAAGATGGTAGTGAAAGAATAGAAGTAACTATCGTCTTGTCAAGTTGTAGTGATAGGATAGCTATAGCGATTATGCCATGAGATTTAAAACAAGATGGTAGTGAAAGAATAGAAGTAACTATCCTCTTGTCGAGTTGTAGTGATAGGATAACTATAGCGATTATGTCATGAGATTTAAAGCAAAATGGTAGTGAAAGAATAGGAGTAATTCCTCTAGCATATTTAAAGCGTACCCGTGACTCACAATGACCTTTTTTTTCATCAGGCCATAGAAGGATTAAACCGATTGATTCATGACGTACCGAACAGATCTACGTCCCATCACAAAGCGGGAACTGCAAAAGAACATATATACCCCGCGTTCATTAAGAAATGTATCATGATGTAGACTCAGGGGAGTATGGCACACCACCCACTATCTTAGAGATAAGACAGCCTTCAATAAAGCCTCACTAGAACTAAAGACGCTAACCAAAGATGTGGAAAATGAGAACCTACAATCGTATCTCGCAAGACTGACACATTCTAGTGACCCGAACTATTCGTTGTGGAAGCCTACCAGAATCCTAAAGCGTCCAAAACAACAAAGTACACCATTGAGAACACGAACGGGTTCTTGTGTCCGCTCAGACTGTGAAAAAAACTAAGATCGACGCTAATCACCTACATACAGTCTTCGAACCACTCCCCAGCAACAATCAAAATCTAGAAAATGAAATAGAGAAATACCTTAGCTCATGGTAACATACTGGGACCAGTTCTTTATTTAATATTTACATCAGATCTACCCTCTACGCCAATACCATTACAGCGACATACGCAGATGATACCTCACTTCTTTCGACCCATGAGAATCCCGATTCCTGAGACCCGATCTGTAAGACTCCAATCACACCTGACTCTCATCGAAGCATGGTTCCAGCAGTGGCGCATTAAAGCCAATACAAATAAACCGATTCAAGTAACTTACACATTTAGAAGGAAAACCTATCCTCCTGTGAAAGAGAGATCCCACAATCTGATGACGCCAAATACTTAGGTATACATCTCGACCGTTGACTCACTTGGCGCAAACACATATGGACTAAAAGGAAACAGCTAGACACAAATTCCGCAGCATATATTGGCTCATCAGTCGTAAGTCATCGTTGACAAATGACAGTAAAATGGCTATGTAATATCTATAAAGCTATACTAAAGCGGAAAGCCTATATGGAGTTGTGGCTTTCAGCTCTGGGGCAAAGTCAGCCATAGTAGTATTAAAATACTCTAAAGGTTTCAGAGCAAAACAATGAGAACCATGATCAATGTTCCATCAAATATAAGTAATAAATATGTTAACCTAGATTTCAATCTGCAAATAGTGAAGGAAGATGTCGAGTTAAACAGCAATAATTATCAAGCCAGATTGGACCGACATATAAATAAATTAGCTGCCGAGCTGAAGGGGGTGGGCAGTCTAAGATTCTCTCGCCTTAAGAGAAATAGTAAATCGAACCTAGCGACTAGATTCACAGAGTGAAGATGAGGTTTGTACCACTGGGTGTACGCCTCTACTGAAGATACATTTACCGATAAAAATCTAACAGCATTTTTGATTATTGTTAAGAACAAACAGATTAGAGATAGAAATAGAGAATAGCAGGATTCAACAAACTTTTTTTAATGTAAGATGAGTGAATTGTAATGAATTGTAAAACTTTTTTTTTTGACTTAGTGTGGCCTAAAACGAAGGGACTCGTTATTGTAACGGATGGCCGACTGTAACATTCAGTTATTTTATGTGCCAGTTCGTAGATTTTGACAATAGATTTTTGATATGTCAAGTGGACAGTCGGTGATTCGGATTATATGAATTAGGAATATAAAATATAAATGTAAAATGAGTATACAGAAAGAGCGAGGAATATAATTGTTAATTGCCAAATATTTGTCTTCCTGGAAAACCCTTCTGAGCTGTTTTATAACAAATAATAGATTTTTGTTTAAATAGATATGATTTTTTTTATATTTTAACTAGCAGAACCCGCGGCTTCGCCCGCGTTCAATCTACAAAAAAAAAACTCTTTAGCTTTATGTTATATAGCGACTCACCCTCGCTTCGCTCAGGTTCGTTCCTATGTATTTATATAATATAAAATTATTTGGATATTGTTTATGTAAAAATACTAAAATCGCGTTTTAAATGGGGGTTGGAGGTAGGAGGGTGAAATATACTTTACGAACTATACTCATACCTACCAAATATAAAAAATAACATTAAAATAGGTCGAGCCGTTTCGGAGGAGTGCGACTCGCTTACTTTAAATAAAGATTATTAAATTATTTAGGACATTTTAAAATCTTTTTAGGAGCTTTTATAAAAATTTTTGCGACTGCCATTGAGATAAAATTTATCCATGTATTGATTGGCAACGATATCGTGTAATTATCGTTTTGGTCATAATAAAAAGCATCGACGATTGGTATTAAGTGATAGTGAATCAATCTGTTTAAGCTCTTGAACACCATGACGTCTTTCACTCAGACGTCTACTCTTTTTTAATGACATTGGCTTCTTCCCCTTTCATTTGTGTCTTTACTAGCATTGCCCGCGGCTCTGCCCGCATACAGATGTCCAAATAGCATATTCTTAGGTTTTACATATTAGTATACTCTTAAAATGCAGTTTTTATATTTTTCCTCAGAAATGAGATATTTTCCCGCGGTAAAAATACCCTATATGGTGACCCGGATAACCAGCTATCATCATACCAAATTTCATCAAAATCTGTCCAGTGGTTTTCACGTGGTGCGGTAACAGACAGACAGACAAAAATTCTAAAAACTATAGATTCTGTCTCTATATCGATAATAATGTCTTAATATGATTTTCCAAAAAATATTTAATGTACAGATTCAACTTAGTTACAATTTTATTATATGTATACCTAGATTTACTTAGTAAGTTTTTCTTAGGGCTAAATTGTTAATCCTATCTCGAATTTAAAAAGTTGTATCAGTGATCAAAAATTAAAATACGTGGCATGGCAGTAATAGTTGTGATTTAAATTTTAATGTACCTAGACTTGATTAGAAGTAAAAATTAAAAAAAAAATGAAATAAAACTTATTTAAATAATAAAAATAAACAAAGTTAAAATATATTGTGAATTGCTTTTCAGGTAGACGCATAAGAATTTGTTTTGAAATACGTACATGCGTGTAGAAATGTTGAATTTCCTATATGTCCATAATAGTGTTCTATCACGGAAGACCTCGCTTAGCTAACAATGCATGGGTTGATTGAATCAAGTTAAATAATAAATAAGTAAGCACATCTAAATATATAAATGTAGTTTACTAAACCCTCGATAGCTCCATAGTTTCCTTTCTGTACACAACAAAATAGCAAGTTGCTTATAAAAAATATGGGTATAATTGTCAAAATTACTATATATAATAAGTTAGATGAGTAATAAAAACAATACAAGTTGAATCAAAATAAATCGGCGAAATAATTCGAAAAGATAGTTTTATTTAAAACTAACGACTCATTCTCGCTTGGCTTAAGTTCGTCCCTAGGTACGTTTTGCCGCTTAGTATGGAATAGATTTTTTTTTTCAAAATTTTTTTCGTGAATGTTCCGATTTTTTTAATAGTTATTCTTCTATTCGAGGTGAAGACAAATCTAACAAAACAAAGATTAAAGGTTATTCTATTATTCGGGGTGTGGACAAATCCAACAAATCAAAAACCATGAAAAATCGATCCAGCCGTTCTCGAGTTATAATTGTTGTAACGAACCCGACTTTGTTTATATATATATATATATATATATATATATATATATATATATATATATATATATATATTCACATATTATTTATATAAGAGAATTTACAACGATTGATTATTATGGATAAGTTAACGTCAATCTGGGCCTCTCTTCAAGCACCTATGTAATTACTGACTTCTTTATATCTTAATTGGTATCTTGTAACGTCGATTCTTAAAGGTAAATAATAGATTGTCCTTGTTCGTTTAATACTGTCCTAATGACTTGTTACGTTACGTAGATACGTATGTACATACATATTATATGTATACGTAGGTATAATATCGAGGAGGCATACTGTATACACACACTACAAACTTAATAAAATCTATACACATAATAAAATTCTAACTAAATCGAATCTGTACATTAAATATTTTTCGGAAAATCTTATTGAAATAGTCGTTATAATCGATACGGAGGCCGAATCTATAGTTATTAGAACTTTGGCTGTCTGTCTGTTACCGCATCACGAGAAAACCATTGAACAGATGTTGATAAAATTTGGTATGATGATAGCTGGTCATCCGGGTCAACATATAGGATACTTTTTACTGCGGGAAAATATCTCATTTCTAAGAAAAATACAATAACTGCAATGTAAGAGTAAATCTATTAATACATATGTAAAATTTAATAATTTGTTTTTTTGGTCATCTGAACGCGGGCGGAGCCGCGGGCAATGCTAGTATGAAATAAAATTAGCAGCTTTGAATATTTTTAGTAAGTATCTACTCAAACTCTCAGCTCATACCCACTCAAGCACAAACATTTTTTTTATTAAAACCGAAATTGAAATTTATGGGGAGTTCAGTGGCATACACACGTATGAAAGAATGATATATAATATTTACATAGGGGTAACAGTTCAATACCTTTTTCTCTCCTCTGTTTGTCAACCGTTTTTCTTTTTTTTTTTGTTTAAGAGTTATCGACGAGTCACCAGCTTTAGTGTTATCAATAAAAAATAATTTTGGAGTCAGTTAATTCTTTATGTAGATAGGTAAATTATATTCTTATGTCTTCCTCAAATCTTCAATAATGATTATGCTCGGCAAACACGAGTTTTATTTAAATAAACGATAAAGCAAATCTAAAACTCGACGCTTGACAAATTAAGAAAATGAAATATTAGGTGTTCAAATACATACTTAAATTCATTTTTTTAATTTGATTATATTGCTACTAGTATCGTTATGTATAAAATATAGTAATTTTATTTCTAATTTGGTACTCTTTGAAGTAAAATAATTTTCTAAAGTAAGTTCTAAATATGTAATAACAAAGTAAATAAAAAAATATGTTCGTATTTTGACATTTTCTGTCAAATCAAAGTGTCTCTTAAAATAAGTATCATAAGATAAAATACTACTTAATAAATTTTATAAGTAGGTTTACTTAAAATTTAATGTTATTGAAAAATGTACATAAACCGTCTATTTATGCTAATATGATAAAGTTAGTTTACTTAAGTTACTTATAGCTATCACAGTCTGTTTAATAAAGTGTTTTAACCTCCGACGCAAAACGAGGGGTGTTTAAGTTTAACGTGTGTATGTATCTGTTTATCTGTCTGTGGTATCGTAGCGCCCAAACGGATGAACCGATTTTAATTTAGTTTGTTTTTGTTTGAAAGGTGACTTGATCGAGTGTTCTTAGCTATAAATTAAGCAAATACGTTTGCAGACCAGCAGCTTTTTTCTAAACAATAAAAGGTTAATGAGCAACTTCCACAGATTTAATCCATTTGAAACTTGGTATCCCTTTACTTCTATGACATTGCTACCTGCAATCACCTGAAATCACATTGCACCTGAAATCTGCAAGATACTCAACTTTTTACTGCAAAGATATAATGTTTAGGCATATTGCAATGATCTCAATGAATAGGTAATTTTTGTGGGGTGTTTTTCAAACTTTTAATTTAATTTCTTGCTTTATTTACAGTCTTCTTATTAACATGGTTGGCTATTATTGCGAACCATCTTATTAAATAATGCGAACGTTATACAAGCGGAGCCGCTAGGAAGTGCTACTTTAATGTAATAAAAACTCTTACCAAATACACTCTATAGTGTATAATAGAGTCTATAGTCACTATATAGTACTACTTCTCATTCGTATTCGTACGTCACTAATTCTAATTATAAAGCTGCTATTAAAGTTAATAGAATTTTTAGTAGCCCTCAGTAACATTGTAAAATCAAATGTTTCTTTTGTGTACAAACTGAGTATTATTTTTAAATATATCACACAAGATATTAAGAGTTAATTAAATGTTAATTATTATTTATGATACAATATTGCCTTTTTGTTCCTTTGATGAGAATTCTAACGAACTAGGATTCAATTTTTAGATACCTTTCCATTTATTATACAAACCTTTACGAGTGAAAAATAAAACAAAAATATTTTGAAGGATATTGTTTATTTTAAAACATTTTTTATTAAATTCATTAAATAATGAAAATAAATTACCGATTTTATAAGAAGGTCAAAACATAAAATAGTCCTGTATAAATAGTAATAAAACATTCTGATCAATTACACGGCAAATAACTTGATCTCTATGAAACCATAAGTAATGGCAATGTGCTTGCGCGACCGTCCCAATTATATAAAATTTATGATCAAGAGGTCAACCATTTATATGCTAACAGATGCTTGTAGCTCAAAGTGTATTAGTTAAGCTTTAGTTCTACAAGCATACTAAGATTTTATATTAAATATAATATGTTAAACTAGCGACGTCGTTCGTTTCTTGGTGATTCTTTAAATTGACATAACTTTTTTATTTATGAACCGATGGAAGTAAAACAAATACTAATTGTTATGTAAAGCTTACCATAATACATTAGTGAAAACCGCACTCAAATCGGTTAAGCCGTTTCTGAGATAAGCGCACACAAACGCACAAACAAACAGATAATCATTTTAAAAGTAACTGTTTTGGATTTGTTGCATTAATAAAGACCCCCAATAATAGTTTTTGGTATGCATAGTAATAATAGTTTAGTAGTAACTGGTCCCTAAAAACGAGAAAAATACAAATTTTAATAAAGGAACAAGTGTTAAGTCAGTGGGAAGCAATTGTGCAGCAAATAACCAATAATATCGTCATAGGAAATCATAAGCACCTGTACGAGCTCGTCGCGACCCTCCCAATAACGTAGACCTACTGTACAGGAAACACCGAATATTGATAAAATTCGACTAGATCAGACAGAAATTAACAATCTATCCCGTGACTTTTATTGCTGTAAAGCATTGGAAACGTCGAGAACCAAAAGTCAAAATAAATCCGCAAACCAAAAAGGTTTTATTTAAAAAGTCAAATATTAGAGTAAATCTAAAATTGAATGAGACAGGTATTAAACAAGTATACTTATGTACCTATATATAATTATAAAGCATAACTCGATTTTCGTGACTAAATGTGTGCGTGGATATGAATGAATGCATTAATTTTTAAATGCTTTATAATCGATAAATGTTCTCGAATGCAATATATATATTAATATTTATCAGAATATAACGGTAGATAGAGACCACTAAAGGTCAAGGAAATGTATTAAGGAAGCATTGCGTCATTTGCATTTTTATTTAATGCTATTAGTTTTTTGATGTTTTCATATAAAAAATAATAATTTTTAGGGTTCCGTACCTCAAAAGGAAAAAGGGAACCCTTATATATAATCACTTTGTAGTCCGTCCAACTGTCTGTCTAGACTCTTTTTCTCAGGAACGTATGAAGGCATCAAGTTGAAATTAATTTCAAATTTTCAGGTCTGCGATTCCTTGGAGCTGTGAAAAAATCAAACTTCTAAGTCAACGCAATCAAAAGATACGGCTGCTTATGCTGTGTATTTTACATTCGCAAGGGAATCAAAACCTATAGGGTTATTTTCGATGACCTAGAATCATGAAATTTAGCAAGAAAAAATATCTTATAGCACCAGGTAAGTAAAGTAAAGGAAAAATCCGAAAATTGTAAATAAAAAAAAATTGCGTTTATAAACTTATTTGAATTTTTAATGCTACGGAACCTTCGGTGTGCGTGTCAGCCTTGCACTTGTTCGATTTTTTTTCATTTATATGTATTATTTCATATATCAATAATATGTACTCTACATAAACATTTGAAGCTTTTTTTTACCACTAAAAATCCATTAACAACAAAAAGCTCATCTAGTGAACACAGCATCTCGGTGATAAAAGCTCACAGGTACAAATTAAGGGTAACGGTGTATACGGCTTTATTTATTTATCTTAATTTAAGACTAGGACACCATAATGGCTTGGACTTTAAAAGGTCCGCAAGTACTTAATGGAATGTGTCGAGTAAATATTTGAAGATATGCTTCGGACTGATGTATTTAGAAACAAACATAGCATGTACGTTACACTTATAATATCATAGTACTTGGTCGACCGAGCATCGCTCGGAGTTTTTGGGAAAAAGTACAATTTTCTTTTTATTTAAGGCGATTAGTGTCCCCGATGGCCTTGCGTGTCTGGGCGGGGCTTAGCGCACTGCACCCGCGCACCCCGCAAAAAGCATCAAAAAAATCCACGCGCTAGTTCAACAAACAAGCCACGGGATAGATTATTGCCTACGAGCGATACAATCAGAAAGAGTCAAAAAGATGCAATGCTAGAATTATCGTATTATATAAGTAATATAATTAATTATATATAATTTATTATATTTATTGTTTTGTATATATAATTCAGTATATTCTTAAATATATATATATATATATATATATATATATATATATATATATATATATATATATATATATAATACCAAAGAATTTGGTTTTTGGTCATCTGAACGCGGGCGGAGCCGCGGGCAATGCTAGTATTAGTATAGATTTAATATAATAAACATTTTTATTATTTCTTTTATTCTATTATAACGTAAATTCATTTCCTAACATGTAAAAGAGGTATAAGTATAATCCTCGCCAAAGTTTTTGGCTACTCTAAATTGGCACAAATTGTCACACTCGCAGCGCCCGAGAGCTCGTCCAGTGTAGTGTACGTGACACGTCTGTACATGCACACAAAACACTCGAGTAAAAAATTTCATACTCCTTTGTTATTTTTTTTATAATATTTACTTTGTTACTTTTTGTCGTATTTAACTTTTGTTATTTATGTCTTACAAGTAACCTCGAAAAGTATTCAATTTTATAATTAATATAATTTATTTTTTTAAATTTATTTATTATTTAAAAATAAATATTATAATTATATTTATTAAAACAAAATAAAACAAATCACTAAATAAGTATTATGAAAAAGTGATAAATAACAATATTATGTTACTTTATCATATAGTACCTGGGCCACCGAGCTTCGCTCGGAGTTTTTGGTTACAAAGTACAATTTTCTTTAAAAAAAAACTAAAAACTTGAATAAATACAAAAAAAAAAATAAAAAAAAATGATACCTTTGTATCCGACCGGGATTCGAACCTGGACACCTATGATTGTCAATCTTGCGTCTTTTTTTAAAAAAAACTAAATACTTGAATAAATATAAAAAATAAAATAAAAGTAAAACTTTGTATGCGACCGAGATTCGAACCTGGGCCCCTGAGATTGATGATCTTGCACCTTAGCCGCTTGAACACGATGCTTATATCCGAGCGTGCGAAATTATCGAATATAATATTTTGCGTGGAATAATGCAAAAGAAAAATAATAATAATAATAAAACTTTATTTATTCTATACATGCTTATCTATAATTTTAAATTATGATTACCCTTAATTAATAATTTTTAACATTGTATTTTAACAGATCATATTTATAACTTATTTGATTATATTTCATATAACTTCAATTTTTGGTTAGTGACTATTTATTAACTTATCATTTTTTAAACTAATAATTTTGTAATCTGGAATTAAATTATTTTAATTTTAAATTATTTTTATTTAAAAAATAAAGTATTTTTAACTAAGCTTTTTATCCGAATGCGGATTTTGTATACTATTAAATTTAACAATAAAGCTTTACGTACGTCTTAGTCGAGGCGCAAATATTTTTCAATCTCAAATTTATAAGGGTGGTATGTGACCCTTATTAATTTGAGATTGTAGGTGACTTATACTATAATATATTTAATTTATCATATTTATATATTAAACTTTCCATTCAATATATTATAATATTTATATTTTATTAAACATTTAATTTACGTATTCATATCATCTACGCACCTGCATACACACGTACACATAATTATTTATATTTATTAATTATTCATATATATTAAATCCACAAGCACAGCCGCGCGAAACCCGTAGTATGCAGAAGATCGGAATTTGTTTTACTCCTACCGGCCACTTGTAACTTTTTAGTAACAAACAGTCTATGCATTACCGTTCGATGCCAATTACTTGTTACTTTGTTTAATATAATTTAATCATTTTAGTAAGATATTGTATGTGGACGTTTTATGTTTGTACTGAAACTCTTTGTGTCATTGTGTATTTCCCTAAACTTTCCTTCTGTGCTGTTTTTATGTGTGTGTTGAATTTTTCATTATAATTTTATTAGTGACGTAATCTTTTATTTGTGCTTTCTCGTCACTCAACAACCACCAAAGAGATTTTTAATTAAACTAATGACATTATCCCGCGGTAAAAAGTATCCTATATGTTTACCCGGATAACCAGCTATCATCATACCAAATTTCATCAAAATCTATCCAGCGGTTTTCCCGTGATGCGGCAACAGACAGACAGACAGACAGACAGACAGACAGACAGACAGACAGACAGACAGACAGACAGACAGACAGACAAAAATTCTAAAAACTATAGATTCGGCCTCTGTATCGATAGTAATGTTTATTTCAATAAGATTTTCCAAATAATATTGAATATACGGATTTTGCTTAGTTAGAATTTTATTATATGTATAGATAAAAATAACAATAACTATACCTTCATAGAATTTAATTTTTACATTAAACTAGTTAAAGTAATCTACAGCGTCCAAGCGCGTACTTTACTACACATTTATCTGTCTGCGGGCGACTATTCTCTGCACGCACACATACAAAAATACTTGTGTACATAAACAATACATGCATAAATTCATCGTAAAAAACAGGAGACAAAAAGTGACACAGCCCTCCCGTCCGAGCCCATTTTCGACTTTTAAAATAGGAAAATAGTAATTGATTTACAATTTTTTCTGATGGGCATAAAGTAAAATAGATATATTATTTTTTAGTATTTAAATGATTCCAAAATTCTTAGCCGTTTAGAAACAGTACGAAAGGCAAGTCAAAAAAAATACCATTTCTTTAAAATAAAAAAGTAATAGATATTTTCGTCCCACGAAAAAATTTTTACATGAAAATATTGTTTAAGAGTTGATGGTTCACATATATTTTTTTCAAGCATTTCGGTCTAGCCATAAACGAGAAGTACGCTTTAGAAAGTAGCTCTTTGCTAGCCCTTGAGGGTACTAATCGCCTTAATAAAAAATAAATTTTCAATAAATACAAAAGTATTTATTTTCGACCGGGATTCGAACACGGACACCTACGATTGTCGCTCAAGCGCCATGGCCGCTTGACCACAATTCTTAAGTTCAAACCTGCGAAATTATTGATCATATTTTGCGTGGAGTAACGCAAATGAAAACCGCATGAAAACTCAAAAACACGCGTTTTCCCAGACAAGACTTAATCTAGATCGACTTATCGCCCCCGAAAACCCCCACGCCCACATACCGAATTTCAGCGAAATCATTAGAGCCGTTTCCGAGAACGCCGGTATAAATAAATAAATACACAAGAATTGCTCGATTAAAGGTATTATATAGGTATAATATGAGATACCAAAATTTGGGGAGTAATTTTAAAGCAGATCTATAATTTGAATAATATTTTTTAAGTCAGGGTTTCATAACTAGAATAAATTATGATTTGTAGAGATTTGATGGTTTTTTTTAACCGACTTTAAAATGGTGGGTCTGGATTCAATTGGTCTTATTTTATATCCATGGTTTTTTGAATACTTAACAATCATTTTTTATGATTGTTTCACTGTCATAGTCTACGAGTACTTATAAGTGAAGGAAGGTTTAGTATATAATATTCCGGAAACGGATTAGAATTACGACACTATTATATGCACAATATACTAGAAATAGCAGATCATTCCTACGTTGATATGATACTAAAAATACCTTTTAAATACTTAAACACGAACAAAATGTAAAATAATATTTTTTTTGAAGTCGCCAAACAACTAGGTGTACTGATACTAGTATTTTATCCCCGCTTTGCTCGGGTTTGTCCCTAAGTGTCGATTTCTTATATTTTTTATTGCTACCGTTTAGGCAGTGCACGCCGATAAAGCAACTCAATGGCCAATTTTTTTCTATCTCAATATCATAATAGCTTTATGATGATTTTTTACCGTAACCAAATTTTTATTGGAACAAAATAGCCTGTAATTTCATTTCAGGTCTCTTTGAAGGTGTTTTCTAGGGTTTCGTTGTCAAAAGATTAAAAGTTATCAAGTAAAAATCTTTATAATTTCATCATAAATGTTTGTCTGTATGTCACAGCCATTTCACTTAAATTATATTTATTAGAGCTAAATCGCTGAAATTTGGTAGGTAGATATCTCATGTGAAAATAACATTTAGGTATATCTACGGAATCCTCCGGACGGAATCCGTACTTTTAATTGTTTTTGTAACCAACTTCTTTATGATTGCGCTCACATATGTATACTGAACTATACTATAGTAATTTTTATTTTATCTTATACTTATATTATTACAAGAACCTGGGCGACCGAGCTTCAAACGGAGTTCTTTTTTATTATATCGTATATTATATGTATTATCGACCATATTTTGTGTGGAATAATGCGAAAGAATACCGCATGAAAACTCGAAAACACGCGTTTTCCCAGACATAAAATTAATCTAGATCGATTTTTCGCCGAGCCGAGAGCCGTTTCCGAGATCGTCGGTATATATAAATAAGGAAATATACAAGAATTGCTCGTTTAAAGGTATTAAATAACTTATTCGTCTCTCACAAAATGAACGTTTTAAGAATACGAATATAAAAATTTAGTTCATATGAAAAATTTTACAGTGCACTGCATACTTCAGTTTAAACTTTAAGATCCACGTTTTGTGTTGAGAACTTTAACATTACTATAAAAGGTAAAGTTTTATTTCAATAGATATAAATACCTTCGGCCATGATATACTCCCAGTTAAAATATGTACAAGAAAATTATTATTGAAAATTATACTTCTTAAAATATATTTTTATTACGCACAGATACTATTTTGATTCAGACTGATAAAAATCAGTCTACGTACGTAACTAACTTTAATATGAATTCAAAACCTTAAGTAATATACTGCGTTATTATATTATGAAGACAAAAACAAAGAGCTTATCAAAACACTTAAGCAATATCGAACCTCACAAGGGATACTAAAATCAAACTGCTAAATTATTCTTGCGGCATAAACATAAACATTTATTCGACGAATCAACCTTAGACGATCCAGGTATAGGATTACGCAGGTATGTCTGAGCTTGGGAAGTCAAGTTGCGGTCCGCATTCTTAATCTATACTATTAATTCTATAAGGCAGAGTTTGTTTGTTTGTTTGTTTGTTTGTTTGTTTGTTTGTTTGTTTGTTTGTTTGTTTGTTTGTTTGTTTGTTTGTTTGTTTGTTTGTTTGTTTGTTTGTTTGTTTGTTTGTTTGTTTGTTTGTTTGTTTGTTTGTTTGTTTGTTTGTTTGTTTGTTTGTTTGTTTGTTTGTTTGTTTGTTTGTTTGTTTGTTTTTTGTTTGTTTGTTTGTTTGTTTGTTTGTTTGTTTGTTTGAACGCGCTAATTTCAGGAAGTACTAATCCGATTTGAAAAATTCTTATTGCATTAGATAGCCCGTTTATTGAAAAAAAGCTATAGGCTATATATTTTTATCCCGAAGAAGTGTACGGTTCCCGTGGGATAAATTTGTTTTTCGCTAGGGACGGTTGTTTGCAGTCAATAAAGTTTTCAGCCCTTTTTAACGTCTCACTTGTGGGCACTGGCCACCCCTTAATGCAAGGGAGATCAGGTCATAGTCCATCATGCTGACCAAGCGCGAGTTGGTGGACTTCACATATCTTTCAACTTGCTAGGTTCTCTCAGGCATGCAGGTTTTCTCTCGATGTTTTTCTTTACTGTAAGAAAAGTGGTAATCATGTTAAAAGTGATTCGTAGGTGAAAATATCATACCCCTACTAACTGCCATTATCAACATCACTTCTCAAATTAAAATAATATTAACTTATAAAATTAGGAAAAATATGTCATCATGCTAATTATAACATGTTAAACTTCGCGAGCAAAGCCGCCGGCAAAAGCTGAAGATGATAAAATATAATAAGTAAAAAAGTCTGATTTATACTATGTGGAAACTGTTTGATAAATATGTGAACGGGGATGATTTTTCATAATTGAGTCAATATTTGAACACTATTTAAACGCGATTTTATAAAAACGCAACGCTATGCAGCAATATGCATAGCTCCTACAAAAATTGCAAGCATCCTTGGTACTTGTACATATAAAAAATTCAAACTAAGCCGAATCTGTACATTAAATATTTTTCGGAAAATCTTATTGAAATAGACATTATTAACGATACAGAGGCCTAATCTATAGTTTTTAGAATTTTTGTCTGTCTGTCTGTCTGTTACCGCATCACGGAAAAACCACTGGAGGAATTTTGATGAAATTTGGTATGGAGATGGCTGGTTATCCGGGTCAACATATAGGATACTTTTTACCGCAGGAAAATATCTCATTTCTGAGAAAAAACACAAAAACTGCAAAGTAAGAGTATACTAATATGAAAAACCTAAGAATTTGGTTTTTGGTCATCTGAACGCGGGCGGAGCCGCAGGCAATGCTAGTTCATATATAAAGTACGAATAAAAAAATGTTAGTTTTTTGAAATGTCAGAATTTATATGAATTCCTGTATAAACCCGTTTATTTGTAAGTATAAACCAACAAATTAGCAATACTAATAAGGTTTGTTTACATATTTATTTAACATATTTTTAGTATCGAAGCGGTTTTACGATCGAACCGATTTTGTTCTTAGAAATACGTCTTTCAATAAAGAAAATTTTATTCTACAAATCAATTCGAATATTTTTCTTTCATTAATTCTTACCTCTTTAATTTGGGTACATAATATTTAAGTTTATTATTAAAAACAAAATTTATTAGTATCCATATTTATTATTTATTACTTTTAACTGTATAAATATAACTTTTAAATTAACTACGTCTGAGTGGAAAAAATGCAAACTTAGCTGAGTACTTGAGACTGAATGGATATTATCATAAAATTCAAGTAAATATTTAATTTTAAAGGACACTTGAGTATCTCTGATCGAAATCATCACAGGATTCAAGATTGACTGGAGTATTTAGGGGTGAATAACAGCGAGCGGTGGACTAGGCTGCAATTTAAATGAAGAAGTATACCTAGTATGTCAAGAGTAAGATGTTACTACTGTAGCATAAACCATCCTCTCTAATTATTTAGATTGATAGCACAATAGTTCTGGGGTATGTCTCTCTGTAAATTGTTATTTTAATTATACATTATAATCCATACATATATAAATAGACAAAGACAAAATATTTTAGTGCCGTTTTCTCGTTTGTTTTTCAACCGTTTTTTTTCGTTTAGTAGCTATTGACGAGTTTTAGCGTTATTAATGATTATTTTTTTCGAAACAGTTTTATTAATGGATAGGTAAATTCCATTTATATACTAACGACTTCCTAAGGTACACCATAAATAGTATTAAGAAGTCTTTAAGGCTATACCATATGAGTTTCTCCTTACCTACCGATTCCGGCCACGGCGGCTAATCTCATTGAGACTAACCAACTGCGCAGGAGATATTATAGTGCACAAGTGTACGCGCAGACACAACATGCACTCTCTATTCCTGTCACTCTCATACTCCGATGAGACGACTGCTCGACACAAACATTGAGAGTTAAGGCGCAGGACCGACGGCTTTATGTGCTCTCCGAGGCACGGGGGTGAAACACCGCTAACTTCCTAACTCCGGGCTGTTACTGAGACTTACTATATAGAAAGACTTAATAACTAAACTAGGCCCGACCCGGGACTCAAACCCAGGACCTCCAAGTATGCAGCCGTACATGCTAGCCACTACACCACCGAGGCAGTTTATATCACATATTCATATAGGTAACACCAATCAACAGCTCAATATGGTACACTCGCTAACTAAACACATAATATTATATTAACATTATTTGGGAGATTGGTACTGTATGCCGTAATAGGGAGCTACAATGGACCATAACTGGTCGTCGTAGCTAGGGCCGACCTCGGCACCACACCCAAAAATAAATAATAATAATGCCGTAATACAGGTCTCCTAATACGGCAACAGAGACAAAAATATAATTTTGTACTTATAACTTAAATGATTTCTTAATAACTGTATTGTACAAAAAGTTTTTCTACTACAATATGTATATCGTCGGCGTAGGTGGAAAATTAAATAACTGCGAATTTGGCCAAATTGATATTTAATTATTTTCGTAACACCCAAAAAATACCGCATATTTTACTCTAACAAAAATTTTGATATCTTGTCCCGTTTCAGAAATATGGCCATTTTTGTATTCCAAATGCTAAAGTAAATATGTTGAAACTAGCACTAAACAGTAGAAGGAAAAATAATCAACTCAATAAATAAATCGATAACTATGATTTATGATCAGTTGAATGTTTAATGACTTAAATAAAATAAGTTGTTTAATTTTTCTTCAAATCAAAATGTCATAATAATATGAACAGAGTTCACGGAAAACTAAATAACTCGAGTTGTTTAATTCATATTTTTTTAAATTCTAATGTAAAGTACTGTATTTTATGACTAATAACTATTATCGATTTCTTCTTCAACAAAATATAAATTAATACAACATGGTAAGAAAACATAATAATATAAATGAAGTTATTTATTATTGATATAGAAAGCAGATGAACATGAGTAAAGTTATCATTCGACTTATTAGGACAAATTGGCGCGAAATATTGAAATGAATGGCTGGATTTAAGATTTTAACATGCGAATCGGCTCCAGCTTCAGTAGTGGTTACTGAAAAGATTATTAATAATATTAACCCACCCAAATCAGCACCTATGCCAATGAATGTTAGTCCCATATCTTTATGTAGCAGCAAATTTAATATAAATGAAGAAAATAATATATTAGATAGTGATAATATAGATGTTAGTTCGTCTAGTCTAATTTCTAGTATTGGATTACTGCTGTCTCACACAGATGAAGAACCTTTTTCTGATTCTGGATCCTCGTGGATTCCAGATACAGACGAAGAAAATAAAGCAAAAAAGAAACGTAACTCTTTAACGGATTTATTTTATTCGACATTTTCAGAAACCGAAATTAAACGTGAGAAAACCCCAAAAAATAAAAAAAGAGTGAAGAGATTTGAACCCAAAAAACCTAACTTGTCTAGTGAATCTGAAAAAGAAACAGGTAACATTTTAAACATTCGTGCTATTATTGAAACATCTTTGAAACAAAACCTAATGACACCTCTTAACCCTTATACAGAAGTAAGGCCTAATATTATAATAACTGAAACTACTGACTCTGAAACAGAAACCACAACAGTAATGAAGGAAAAAGTAAAGTACAGATGGAAGGATGCTGACCCTACGAAATGGAAAAGAAACATAGAACTGCAAAAAAAAAAAGAAAGTGCTTGCTATATTCAAGTAAAGATGGAAAACTTCGTGCACCTAAAGTACCTAAAAGTCCAAAATGCATGTAAAAACTGCCGCCATAAATGCGCTGACAATTTTACACAAGACCAGCGTGCAGAAATCTGCAAGTCTTATTGGTCTATTCAAGATTTTAAGTTACAAAAAGAGTTTTTACTTAAGCGTATAATTATTAAATCAGTACAAACCACAAAAAAATCTGTACCGTTAGAAAAACAAAGAAGCTCTAGTAGGGAATACGGGTTTTATAAGGGTCAAACTTCTTTTGAGCGGGTCTGCAAAAACTTTTTCATGTCCACACTTTGCATTTCATCTGGTCCGATAGAGACAGCAGTGAAACATATAGATGAAAATGGTTCTTTTTCACACGCCGATCGTCGTGGCAGACGAGCTCCTGCTAACAAAACTCCAGACGATCAGTTACAAGATGTAAAAAGTGTGTAAAAAGTGCTTGATTCCCATTACTGCAGAAAACAATCGGATAGGAAATATTTAGATCCCAAATTATCAATATTAAAAATGTATGATTTGTATGTAGAGAAAATGAAGTGCAGCAACAAAATACCTGTAAAATTAAATGTTTACAAGAAAGTGTTTGGCACACAATACAATTTATCATTTTTTCACCCAAAAAAGGATCAGTGTATCATGTGTAATAAATATCAAAAAGATAAATCTAATACCTCTGTCCAGAAAGAGTATAATCAACATATAGAAGGAAAAGAGGCATCATACAGATCTAAAGAGTTAGATAAAAAAAAGTCAGAAGAGGATGAGTCATTTTTATGTGTTACTATGGACTTGCAAAATCTTTTGCAAATTCCATCGACTGCAGATAGTTTAATGTACTATTCTAGAAAATTAAATTTATATAATTTGTCTGTTTATGAGTTTAAACCCCCGCAGAATAACGCTCACTATATGATATGGACGGAAATAAACGGCAAAAGAGGCAGTATCGAAATAGCTTCTGCTATTTACATATGGATTATGAAACTTCCCGAGGCTATAACACATGTAACTATATACTCCGACACATGTTTAGGGCAAAACCGCAGCCAATACATAGCAGCATTTTTACTTCACTTGGTCCACACGCACAAAACAATCAAAGTAGTAGAGCAAAAGTATCTAGAACGTGGTCATAGCTTTATGGAGGTAGATTCAATGCATAGTGCTATTGAAAAAGAAAAAAGGTTCACAGAAGCATATTCTATAATAGACTGGAAGAGAATTATGCAACGGGCGTGGTCTAACAGACATAATAAAAATGTTACTCCGTATAACGTAACTGAATTGTCGTACCAAGGCATGATTGATGTAAAAGCACTTGCTTTGATGATAATAAAAAATAAAACTATAGCGGAGGATAGGGAGACAGTGCACTGGTTGAAAATAAAATGTCTAAGATTTGAAAAGGCTTTACCTGTTTTCATTAAATACCAATACGATTATGATGGACCATATCATTTACTAAATACACTTTGTAAACCAGGGAGACCGACTAGAAGAACGCCGAATTCTGAAATGCCTATAATAACTACCGCAGATATTCCCAGGGCATACAAGCAGTGAATCCTTATAACAAAACCAAAAAAAAAGACCTTTTACAGCTTTGTAAAAAAAACATTATTCCTAAAGAGCTCCATGGTTGGTACGAAAGTTTACCATCTCACATCGACGGCCAGGGTAGACTATCCTCCACTGATTCATCTGGAGTAGATGAATAAGTCATTTTTTACCTAGTCTTACTTACCGTGAACTATTTAAATACTTAGATAACATGGTATTAAATGATTATAAAATAATGTTTGTTGTCATTTGTAATTATAATATTTTGATGTTAATTTTCGTTGTTTTATGTTTTAAATTATGTTCTGGTTTGTTTTAATACGAAGGACTGTTTCTTATTTCGAATAGGTTTTAAAAAGTGTCTATGATTGTTGTATTTGAGTAGTTTATGGCTGTTAATTTGTTGTTACTTGTTGCTATGAGATAATAACGAATAATTCTCATAATTATACATGTTGCTAACTTTTTTCCCTTGAGTTAATATTTTCTTAAAATAAAACATTGTTAATATTTCAAACACAGCTTTTTATTTTGTGTGACATAAATAATTGTTGATAAATTATTTAAAGTAATTTATGTTCAAAGAAGTTAATTTTCATATTTAATGATATCTAGTAGTTGACAAATTCTATAACTGCACTTATTTCACCTTAATTTGTTTTACTGTATGTGTCTAACACGTAGGAAAACTAAACAACTAGCCTAAATAAATAGCTAATTGCAGCATACTTGCAATAATATGTTGTGGCAGAGTTAGACAACTTGGTTTTTATTTTTTTATTTTTTAACACTTTAAGATAGAGTTTAGTTTGTTTAAGCATAAAATAAAAGGCAAAGATACCTAAAGTATATAAAATTACCGACAGTAAAATTTTCTAAAATTTTTTTATTATGCCAAAAAATTGGAAAAAAAATCAGTAAATCGCGATTTTCTCCAAACTAGAAAATTTGAGTTATTTAGTTTTCCACCTACGCCAACGATATATCTGTATATATCTTCGTGAGAAATAAACGATTATTATTATTATAAATAAACTAGCGACTCACACTCGCTTTGCTCGGATTCGTCCCTACTTACGTTTTACCGTTGAGTATCGATTTCTCAGAGATGAGATATTTTCCCGCAGTAAAAAGTATCCTATATGTTGACCTGGATAACCAACTATAATCATACCAAATTTCATCAAAATCCCTCCAGTGGTTTTTCCGTGACGCGGTAACAGAGAGACAGACAAAAATTCTAAAAACTATAGATTCAGCCACTGTATCGATAATAATGTCTATTTCAATAAGATTTTCCAAAAAATATTTAATGTACAGATTCAGCTTAGTTACAATTTTATAATATTTATAGATTATTACAATAAAACAGTTTATTTCCGCAATTACTCAATTTTTCAAAAATATACTCAAGTAAATAAAAAAAAATATTTTATTAAATACAAGCAATTTACGCTTACCTTAAAATATTTATGTAGCATATGAAATTCTGTAACTGACAGAAGTGTAGAAACAATATATCGCAATGTACGCTAAAATATTTAGATTAGAGTAACGACATTCGGACAAGGGTCAAATGGGCTTAATCTGTACAAAACGTGACTGATTGTTTAATAAATGCTAGTAATAATACTTTTGTCTTAACAACAAATTATTTCATGGACTATATATTATATATACATAATACATAGATACAAAATAAATAGTTCTGAATTCTTCAATTTTCTAGCAGTATTTTTTGGGGATTTCCCTATTCTTTTTTATACTTAAGCCACCCCTGACATATCCCCAACAAAACAAAAAAAGAACTATTCAAATCGATTCAGCCGTTTTTGAGTTTTAACGAGACTAACGAACGGCAATTGATTTTTATATATTACCTATATTACATATAGATTATGAATTTAAACTTTTTATAAAAGTTAACTTCGATCAACAATAATACTGTTGATCGAACCAAGTTAATGTATCTAATGAAATATCGCACAATGTAATATATTAACTCTTCGTCATTAAAAAGTCATAATAATCAATTTGGATATAGTATATTCTAAGTAGGGATTTTGTGGGTAGGTACCGTCTCTAACAAATGTAATATAATCTTCTATGATCATGATTGCTGTAAAGCATTCGAAATAAATTCGGGAAACATTCGATAAGATAGTTTTATTTACAATGTGGGATGTTTTTTGTGTAATATAGCTAGGTTACGCTTTATAGTCCAATTTAAAATATTCTTAATAGTTCCTAAGCAAGTTTGAACTTGTGACCAAAAAGGCAGAGGTTATGTCACGACAAACTTCGACGAATGATAGTGCAATAGAATTGTATTTAACCTTTTTACGTCCAACTGCTGGGCACGAACCATCCTTCAGTATGAGAGAAATCAGGCCATAGTCCACCACGCTGACCAAGTGCGGGTTGGTGGACTTCACAGGTCTTTTAAGAACTAGCTAGGTTCTCTCAGACATGCAAGTTTCCTCACGACGTTTTCCTTCACCGTTAAAACAAGTGGTAATCATGTTGGAAATGATTCGCACATGAAAATATCACAGGTGCGAGACGCGGGATTTGAACTCACTTCACTCGGTTTCCCAAGCGAGCGCATTACCACTGGGCTACTACTGCCTAGTACAATAGAATTATTTTTATTTATATGTAGATATTCTGTTGTCTGTCACACCCTCGTATTTCCTACAAAAATCTCATTTTAAAAGGGTCTGGTTCCGAAATATCAAGCTTCAAAGTCACTTGCACTGTGTTCCGGACAGAACATATCTTATTGAGAAAACACTATAGACTTCCATGAAAAGTACAAGATTTGTTTATCTTACTTAAGATTTACTTTGAAATTTCATGTCACAATATAAGAGTAGCATTGGATTTTTATGAATGTTTTAAGCATGACTTACTTTTAAATTGTAATGTGTATTAAAGAAACTTATTTATTTTTTACATAAAATAAAATCTTTTAAATTTTTGATTACAATTGGCTATAAATAACTCATTCTTTTTTTGTTATTTTAAAACAAAAAAAATGCATTTAGATATTTCTATAGCTTATATCATAGATTAAAATCAATTCATCAAAGCACTCGTAGCTGTAAAAGTATACCAAAGAGACCAATTTATTATTAGAGATATATCGTAACTCTAGAGAGCTTGAATAACGATTATAACCAATAGTGTCTCAAATATGACAATGGATATGTTATCTACTAGCGATTTCCACAACAGAGAACGCTAAAGTCGATAGAATGTTTGATTTATGTGTCCAAGGATTATGCGTCGCTGTGTGTATATTGAATAAACATATTTCCTATTAATAATATTAACGTGAAAGTTTGTAAAGCTTTATGGTTGAATGTTTTACACTCTTCCACGCAAAATCTACTGAACCAATTTTGATAAAATTGCGCACTAATATAGCTTATGCATCAGAATAACACGTACGCTATGATTAATAAAGATAATAATATATAATAGAACTATCCGCTACCGTATATTATATATTATTCTTTATATTATTACATAAAATATACGCTAGCGGAGCCGCAGGGAAACTGTAATACTTAATAACTCTTTAAAATTCAGTTATTTGACACAATATTTAATTTTATTATAAGAAAACCTTCGATCAACAATACTACTGATCGAAGAAGAAAACTCACTCTTTCGCTATAGTAGCATACAGTATGGAAATTTTAAATATTTGTGTATGGTTAATTACTGACGTAACTGAGAGGTGGCCCACTTAGGTGGGTGTACTATGGGAGTTGCTCCTGGTATTTCCCTGTTAGCCGGTGAGTGCCATATAAACACTTGTGTAATTTCGTCAACAAAGTAAAAAAAAGATACTGAGTAGACCGGAACATTAAACTGAAAAGACGAACAGATAAATAATTATCCACAAATAGATTCAGAATAGCAGCGGTATTGCATAAGAGCATAGGCTAAAAAATATTTTACGAATGACATTTCTAATAACAAGTATTATTTTAAAAAGACTAAGAAAATATACTTATATAGATTAAAAATCGAACCCCCAACCTATGTACTATAGACATACACTCTGCCACGTTTATTATTTGGCCCAGCCAATACAAAATTAGCATTTATTAGTTAAATCGAGCTGCAATTTAAACCTAATATATGATAATCTTTGGTAATTTACACTTCATTGATAAATTTGGCAAATAAATCAAATTTAGCTTTACTGGCTGCGCCTCGTGATGTAGTCGAGTATTGAAGCCCGATAAATCGTCAGTGAACGATTATTCGCGTGCACTATTGATTTCTATATCTGTTTGGGGAATTCATAGAATTAAGCTTTCCAATAATGATATTCATTAAGCTTTTTATCAAAATTTCCAAAAAATGTTGTACTGAAGCTAGAATTTACGTAATTAAAATGATTATAGGTACATATGTTCATTCATATGTATGTGCTGTTCGATCTTTCTGTGCAGACCTTTTGCTGTCTTGTCACTTGTATTGACATAGTAGAAACAGTAATTACTAGTCTTTATGCCTTACTAATAGAGTTTAATTGAATTTTGTCCTATGATATAGAAAAGAACATACTCTATAGGTTCTCAAAATAGGCGCCATGAGTTCTTTAAAATAATTTTTGGCGTTTAGGTCTAAACGAAGTGAGGTCGGAGGAGATAAAGCGTCGCAAATTTATATTATATACTAGCTACTTACCTCGCTTCACTCGGGATCGTCCCTAGTGAAAAACAAGAACAAATTTATCCCACAGAAACCATTCATTTTGCCGGGTAAAAAGTAACCTATGTGCTATTCCAGACTATAATCTATCTTTGTGCCAAATTTCATCCAGATCCGTTCAGCCATTCTGGCGTGATTGAATAACAAGCATCCATCCAAACTTTCGCATTTACAATATTAAAGTGGTATGGTATACGTAGTATAGTATATAATTTACCTATTATAAGTGAGAAATGTCAGTAAATGGGTGTGTTTCTTTTGAACTTTTACACGCGACTCGATGGGTTTGATGAAATATTTTACGGTTAAATATTCTAGTATAACATAAGGACGATTTTTATCGACGTCCATACCACCCAAGCGGGATTGCGCGCTAAAACGAGTGCTCTCATATTGTTTTATTACACTATAGTGCCGATAGAATACTATAAACATTAATTTTAGTTTTAATTTAACTTTTATCAATTAATGTGTGAAAGGTCTACCGCTTAATTGTATTGTTCGAATTTAATTTTAAAACAATGCTCAAACAGTGTGCGTCGTTATTTATGTGTATAAAGTTCCGAATTAAAATTTTATACGAACGAATTTTACAATGGGTAAAGCACTGTCCGGTAACTGCCAATTCAAAAGTTATGAATGTGGCGATAGGTTGGAACGTACATGTGATTTTAGTGAATTATATCGCCATAGGGGAGAAGATTTTCAGCATTAATCATCAATAAATAAAAAATATTTTGGCAAGAATTTGCAGGTTTTTTTTAATTAAATTCTTGTTTAAGAAAATTCTTACTATAGTATTACTAAAAGTTTTTGAAGTGAAAACTTCTATAGGCAGGTTTGGATGGGAAGTAAATTCATGTAAGTCATCATCGACATGGTCACGTGATGCGTTAACGCCAACAATCAGATAGATGTCAAAACTAGACAAATGTAAACAAACAATTTTAATTTAAGATCAAACAATTAATCTGTAAATATATCCAAAAATAACAACTGTTTGCTTATAATTTTAAGTTTTCTCTTCTGTCGGCAGCCCTCATGACTGTTGATGACTTTTTTTTGTATCGCTAGAGTTTGCACAAGGCTCGACTCACATAAATTGATGTATAACTTGTTAACCACATAGGAACCCTCGTTTCAATTGGATCCCTATGTGCTTAACAGTAGCCTACGTGTTACTCCAGGCCTTAGTCTGTAAACTATAATTTCATACAAATTCGTCCAGCCGCTTAAGCGTCAAGGTGTAAAAAACATACACGGAATGATTTTCCTCGTAAGTTTTGTAATTATTCTGATTGTGTACATATAGCAAATTTGGAAAACGTTTAAAAAGGGTAACGTATTGCGACCAAAAAAATGTTTTTTTTTTAAGTTAAAAAAAAAATTAGAAGTATGTAGAGGGTTACGTTACTACCCAGAAATTGTTTATGATCAGAATTACTTGAAACTTAGTATTAATGCTGTACAATACAGTTAAATAAATACATGTTTTAGCATTTTTTGAAATTCATCCCATAAAAGGGTAACATAGCGGATAATTTTTTTTTATGAAACCTAATTTGTTAGTTTTTTTTGTAGTTTTTGCGCGAGCGAAATTGCGGGTTCTGCTAGTTTTGAATAAAACTATATTTTCGGATTATATCGCGGATCATCGGGAACCAAAAACCAAATTAAATCCGCGAAATAATCCAAACACAAAGTTTTATTATAAGAATATATTGTATAAAAAAAAATATATATACATCAATAAAAAGCGAAAAAAATTATAATAAGAAAAACCAAAAGTAATAAATAAGTGAAACCTCCAATAACATTATATCGGTACTTGACTTGAGGTGAAGGCGAGAAGCCTAAACCTGTCGAGCACGTGATTTATAGCCAGCGTTTGGAACTGCGAACGATCTTAGTAAGCCGTTGTGAGCGTACAAACGTTGATTTAAATTGCTTGCGTATATTATTTGTGAACTCAATTACTTTTGTTTGAGACAGATTGGTGATTTATTTTTGTTCTTAAATTTTTGGTTGTCTCTGAAGAAGACGATGCGATGTCTTCGCTAACCTCAAGAATGGCCTCATTGACATTTTAATAAAAATACCACTCAAGGATGGAAAAATTACTTTTATTTAATGACTAGCATTGCCCGCAGCTTTGCCGGCGTTCAGATGACCAAAAAGCTCCAGGTAAATTTCTAAGAAATTAATTAAATTTCTAAGAAATCTGAGGGATTAGTATACTCTTACGATGCAGTTCTTGTATTTTTTCTCAGAAATGAAATATTTTCCCGCGGTAAAGAGTATCCTATATGTTGATCCGCTATAATCATACCAAATTTCATCAAAATCCCTCAAGTGGTTTTTCTGTGATGCGGAAACAGACAGACAGACAGACAAAAATTCTAAAAACTATAGATTCGGCCTCTGTATCGATAATAATGTCTATTTCAATAAGATTTTCCAAAAAATATTTCATGTACAGATTCGGCTTAGTTACAATTTTATTATTTGTATAGATTTTAAAGTGGTTTTACCTTTTTTAACAAAACAAAATCACTATTCTCACGCCCAATGATGACAGAAACTAAGGACTGCTTATAATCATAAGTAAAGAAAATTGTGTATTAAAATATCGCTCTATATTTCACTTTTCATATTCAAGGGGAAAAAGATATACGAGAAAGATTAGGAGTATCTAGATTCTAGTTCTGTTCTTTTATATTGTGGAAATTGTACTTACTATATAAATAATATACCTACTATAGACTCGTATACTGCTACGTTACAGGCATATCTCCGGCTATCGGGCAGGTAATTTATATCAGACTCCAAGGATTCATGATAGAAGTGAGTAAACCGCAATTTACAGCTCGTAATAGCTATTGAAGTCTTCGAATAGTTTGTTTGTTATGTAAGTGGTTAAATACCGTTGGTTTGGACGGCTTTATTCAAGATGAAAGTATGAAATCAATTAGTCATTCCATATAAACATAATAAATATCGTAATGTATATGATAAATAAAAATGAAAATAGATAATTTACGTGAAGACAATATTTAAAAAAATGATTATAATAACTGAAACTACTAATTATTGCAAACTGCCAACCTCAACGAAAACACCCAGAAGAATTGATGCGCGAAAATGATATTAATAAAATCTGACACTATTTTTACATATATACGTGACAAATTAAAAAAAATCAGTAACGCTTCTAGCATTTCGGTAAAATATCTTAGCCTTGAGAAGGACGTTTTATTTTTCTGACAGGATTTTTTTAAGTAGCCTAAGTTACTCCTTATAGCATCAGCTACCTGCCAGTGAAAGTCTCGTCTAAATCAGTCCAGCGGTTTCGGAGATTACAGGAGCAAACAGACAGATAAAAATTATGTTTTTCTTATAAGTACCGTATATTATTTCACATACATTTAGTGAAAAGCTTTTATTTCAATATTACAAGCAGACACATCAATTTTATTTATGTAGATACTGTACTTCAGAAACAAATAAATACATTTAATGGAATAATCGATGGAAAACTAGTACTAACTAAAATAAATCCGTGAAATAATTCGAAAAGATAGTTTTATTTAAAATGTCAAATATTCACGTAAATCTAAGAAAGTATTATAGTACTAACTAGTTCTTAAATCATTGCAGAAATTATACTTTCTGCGAAGTATCTTGAATGTTTTTTTTTTATAAAAATATCATTCAATAATTAGGCCTTAAACAATAGAGTTGCTCGTGTTAAATGTTCCGCGAAGTAATATTTTATGGTACTTGATCAAGGTGTACGTATGTCTGTCGAATGGTGATTTATATATAGGTACAATGGATGTTGACTCAAATAGATGTCGTGAGGCGTTGTTTATTACAATTTTATTCAGAGTTCAAATGTTTTAGGGAATAGTTGTTATTTTCACTTTGTCCATTTGCTTTAGGAAAAACATTTAATAATTGGAAACACATTTAGTTTCGCGTTTGTGCGTACGAAAATGTTGTTTTCAAACGAATTTGATGTCATTTAAGAAAACAATTGCATTAAGAATGCTTGATTTTTTGAATTTTATCTTACGCTATTATTTTATTTCTTTGTATTCAGGGAACAATCTGTGGAAGTGTGGACCAATTTTAAATATATTATCTTATGAAATTACACTCTCTATATACACATACATACATACATAACATGTATTCAGCCTTTATTAACATTCCACTGCTGGTCGGACCTCCATTCAATACGAGTGGGATCAGGTCATAGCCCACCACGCTGGCCCAGTACGGGTTGGCAGACTTTACATGTCTTTCAAAAACTTACTAGGTTCTCTAAGACACGCAGGTTTCCTCACGATGTTTTTCTTCACTGTAACGCAAGTTGTAATCTTATTAGAAATTTATTCGCACATGAAAATATCAGATGTGCGAGACCCGGGGTTTGAATCCACTTCACTCGGTTTCCCAAGCGAGCGCGTTACCACTGGGCTACCATTGCCTCTTATTTTACTTTTACATAATAATATACATAACATACATATCATAAATTATTTTTCCTATAATAATATTATTACCAAACATTAAAGAAATATATCAAAGGTTATAGAAAGAGTGTTTAAGTATAAAGCTAAAAATATATAAAAAGGTATAATATAATACATTGAAAATGTTAAAATATCACTACACAAAAACACATAGTGTGCACTTACCAGTATTCATACTACGGATGAATGCTATCGACATACGCATTTGCCTCTCGCTTATCGTATTTGCGTCAACGTCATGTTGTATTGAGCTCCCTCACGCTTAGTATCCCATTTACTTCGACTATTCTGTCTTTAATATGTTCGTTTATCGCCTAAGAATTAAAGAAACTGTTTTAAATGTAAATTTTGAATAAGGGTATATACATACTCGTATGTAGGTTAGATTCCATACGTACAAGAAGCGACAACTTTATACGTCTATGAGTTCATCTGCTCTTTAAAAAAGAAAAGCAAAGATTATTTGGAAAAATCTAAAACAGACGTGTTGTAATAATCTTTCTATCTTACTAATATTATAAATATGAAGGTTTAGATGTTTGGATGGATGTTTGTTACTCAATCAGACAATCACGTCTGAACGGCTGAATGGATCTGGATGAAATTTGGCACACAGATAGATTAAAGTCTGAAATAGCACACAGGCTACTTTTAATCCCGGAAAAATGTACGGTTCCCGTGGAATAGATTTGTTTTTGTTTTTCGATTGTGAACCGCTAATTCTTCATATACCAATTGTATCCTTCATAGTTAGAGTATTTTAATACGAAATTCCAACTAACTTCTCACTGGAATTTCGGATCATCGATAATGACAATTTCGTTTGTAAGTAAGAATCATATTAACATTGTAATTAATGCTACGTTTCTTAATGACATCAGTTTTTTTTTTAATTACCTATTTTAAATAAATCTATCATTTCGGATTATTTCGCGGATTTATTTTGTGCGTCTGTAACAACAGACTGTCTGTAACAAGTATATAGGTAACGCTCTTGAGATATCTAAAACATTTTTATATAATTTAATGTTTAAAGTTAAAAGTTAAAATATTGTAAGGTACTTTAGTGCCATTTTTCAATTTTTGAATTCATTTTGTTAATTGTGGGTAGGCTGTCTGTAACAACTATATAATACCTTAGAGACATCTAACACCTCAGTCTCTCCCGTGACTATCATTGCTGTAAAGAATTCGAAACGTCGGGAACCAAAAATCAAAATAAATCCGCGAAATAATCTGATAAGATACCTACCTATTTTATTCCAAAGAGTACTTTTTCACCGCCACTAAAATTAAAATTGTCTTTATTGCTTTCATTCAGATGAGTTCAGTAGTTAGCAAAGAAGAAATAAGAAAGAAATATAAAGGCACATTAATCTTGGCAATACTTATATTTTCCTAAATAAGAAATCGTCATAATTATTTCAACACCCCACAGTATTTTTTTCTGTTCAAAGTGTTCAGAGTGGAAGATTTATGCGCTCTTTAAGCCTTCCAATTTATCTCCAAACATCAAAGCTATGAAGCGAAACACAAAGCCAAATAAATGATAAAGAAAACCTTTTTCTGCCTCCCTTCAGTCAATTAGCTTAATTTAGATTTAACTCAACTTCCCCTATCAATCAACAGGACGAACCATGGCCCAGTTATCATTAAAATAAATTATTATTGGTAAAATCAAATTTATCTGACGGACTACTATGATAAATGAGAAAGTTTGTACGTGTGTACGTGTGTGTGTACGTGTACATATAAAGTACATACATACAGTATGCGTGTGTGTGTCACGCTGAAACAGCAATGAACTGAACAAGTGAGCACAGTTTAAGGTACTAAATTATTCAATACATCATTCATACTAATATCATAAATGCGAAGTTTGTGAGAATGGATGGATGTTTGTTACTCTTTTACGCGACAACGGCTGAACGGATCTGGATGAAACCGCATCACAGAAAAACTACTGGAGAGATTTTGATGAAATTTGGTATGACGATAGCTGGTTATCCGGGTCAACATATAGGATACATTTTACAGCAGTAAAATGTCTCATTTTTGAGAAAAAATACAAAACTGCAATGTAAGAGTATACTAATATGTAAAACCTAAGAATTTGGTTTTTGGTCATCAGAACGCGGGCGGAGCCGCGGGAAATACTAGTATTTAATAAATATCATTAATCAAAAATAATATTTGACAAATCATCAAAACATCTTTCAATGAATATCAATAAATAAGCTCAATAACAATAACCGTCGATAGCTCGAAGAATAAATTTCATATTATCAAGAAAGTTCCTGTGAAATAATATATTATCTCGTATACTTTGAAAGTATCATAACGCTTGCGATACAAGTTCGATGCTATAAGTTTTCCAATTTATGAAAACTAGGTTTTAGCCACAGTTCTTTGTAGATACTTTATGAGAAAATCCATATAAATAATAAAAGTGCAATGAGGCAATAGTTGTTCATTGGATTTTTGGGAAAAAATCTTTAGATATATTTGGGTGGAGGAAGAAATATTTTTGTATGGATTATTCAGAAATAATATATGCCATTCAATAAACTTCCTTGACTTGGACTTGTCTACTAATCACTCCATATTGGGTAAGTTGCAACGCTAAAGAATAGTTAAACAGATTATATAAATTAGACATATATGTAGACATTTTAGGGATTAGTGTTTAGAAAAATCCGGGTAGAATTCCATTACAAAGACTTTAACATTACTTTGCTCAGGAGTGCCCTTGGTGCCAAGGTGCTATGTGGGTACTAAATATCATCCATATCCATATAGTTTTAGCGTGGCGGAATAATAAATATACACAAACAGACATATATAATAGTAGTCCGAAGATTTGTTGCCATGGGCATAAAATTGGGTATAGAAGGCCAAAAGTAAATATCAAGAACCTGATACAAGAAAAGATTTTGAGTTTAATTTTTTACTTGCTCTTTTTGTTTTGAAATGAAATGAAATGAAATTGAAATGAAATGAAATGGATACATTGTGTTGGAGATGTTATAGTGTAGAAAAATAAATATACCTACATAAGTGCACTCTATTTTAGTTTTATTAATCCCAATCTCCGTGACCACAGTGCGACACGCCCACAGATTTTTTTAATCAACCATTTAGAAAGATTTAATGCGATTCTATAAAACTATAACACTGGGATTTCTTTTGTATTGTTGAAATTGATAACTTTTTTAATACTAAATTGTACTTAGGCAATGTGGATTATGGCAATATAGTGAGCACAGATATTTAAAAAAAAAAATGTTTTAGTGGCAATATCCAGGGAGAAAACAGTGGACGAAACTTAACCATTAATACACTAATTTTTATTTTCAATTACATATATGAAGTGTTAAACACTACAACAAATAAAACGTGTTTTATATATATATATATAATATATATATATATATTATATATTTATATATATATATAAGTTATATATATATAATATATACTATACAACTAGCATTACCCGCGGCTCCGCCGCGTACAGATGACCAAAATCCAAATTCTTAGGTTTTACAGATTAGTATACTCTTACATTATAGTTTTTATATTTTTTCTCAGAAATGAGATATTTTCCCGCGGTTAAAAGTATTCTATATGTTGATCCGGATAACCAGCTATCACCGTACCAAATTTCATCAAAATCCCTTTAGTGGTTTTTCTGTGATGCGGTAACAGACAGACAGACAAAAATTCTAAAAAGTATAGATTCGGCCTCTGTATAGATAATAATGTTTATTTCAATAAGATTTTCCATGTTTATTTCAATAGATTCGGCTTAGTTACAATTTTATTATATGTATAGATATATTTTGCCAATAAAATTCATTTAATATTGCTTATATTACGCGATTTTAAAATTTTCTAAACTCACCATATGCATGTGACCGCTGCATCTGATTAAAGATTCATTTACCAAATATCAAGCACAGTTGGTCACTTGCCAAATAGTTGTACTGAAACCGTAAGTATAGAATATTATGATATTATGGTAAATTAATGTTACTTGAAAGGCTTAATGATCCATTCTATTAATAGTGTCAATCAATAAGGGATGTAATAGCTAGCTCAGTGGTAGCACGGTCTCTTGGAAAGCCCGTTCGAAGCCCGGGTCTCGTAAATCTGATAGTTTTATGTGTGAATCATTTTCAACATGATTACCACTTGTCTCACGGTGAAGGAAAACATCGTGAGATAACCTGCATGTCTGAGAGAAATGAGTAAATATTCTAAAAGACGTGTAATTGTGTAGTCCGCCAACCCGCACTTGGTCAGCGTGGTGGACTATGGCCTGATCCCCCTCGTATTGAAGGGAGGGAGGAGGGTGGGACGTTAGAAAGAGCTGAATACACATACACCGTTAGTAACGTCGAAACGTTGCAGATATTTGTTCAAAGTCAATTTAATTGCCATTGTTCTTTTATATTTTTTTTGTAGTATGTATGTATATTTTTATCTTTACTACTGTTTACTTTATTTGTTTTCGTTCTTTTTTCTTTATACTTTTTTATCGTCTGCATTTTCTCGGAATACGGCAGATTCTCATTAATTTTTTATTTTAACACCAATTTATTTAAACACAGAAACCCTTTACTATCCGCAGTCCTGTAAAAAAACCTTTACAAATCTAGATTAGATTATTGTAAAACCGTATTATAGAGCAATGATATGGTATATAACTTGCAATACGGTAAAAAGTATGGTATACCTACCTTATAATAAGTTAAGTTCAGCCGAGCATGCAGCCCAAAAGACCCCCCCCCCCCCCCCCCCCTCCCCCCAACGTGCGTTCACCTTGGTTGGCCTGCGTGGTGGATATGGCCCCACGAAGTATGTTCCCATTGAAGAGCAGCCCATGAGTAACTGTGGGGTGTTAGAAAGGCTGAATGATTATCTATATCTTCTTTTTCTTCTTATATTTATTTATATAAAGAGGTAATGTTTATAAGTTTGTGAGTTTGTATGTAGGAAGTAATCTCTGGAACTGCTGAACCGATTTAGATGAAATTAGGTAACAAGATAGTTTGAGACCCTGGGAATGACATGAGGTAGTTTATATCGCGGAAATCATCCCTGACGGGGTTAAAAATGGGGATGAAGGTTTGTATGGGGGATCAACCTAGGACGAACCCGGGCGAAGCGATGCCGATAGTAGTAGTTATATTGATTTTACTCACAAATGACCTAAATATTACCAATCCTTCCTAATACCATAGTTGTAGTATCACGTTATCTGTGCTAATATTAAACTATAACCAAATACTAAAATTAAACTTTCTAATAATAAATCGAAACATAACAGACAGTTAGATGTAGTAAGTTCTTGCTGTGCGGATCAAAATAACAGTCTCTCAAATTAATATTCTTCATTGTAAATGTATACATAGTAATAGTGTTGCTTATAATTTTAATTCTTTTTTAAATAATTGCAAACTAAATTAAAATTATTATTCTTAATTCATTTGAGTTTTAACTCTTAAAATTACACAATAATGTTCCTTTGAATAATTAATATTTTATTTTCTTTATGTTTATAAATATAATAGTGGCAACACTAAATAAGATTATTAATTAAAAAAAATCTAAAAAAATGTAATAATTGTAATAATAACAGGCAAAATTAAATAAATAATATTCGAAACGTTGGGAACCAAAAATCAAAATAAATTCGCAAAAAAATCCGAAAAGATAGTTTTATTTAAAATATTAAACTTTCTATCAATAAGCGTGGCAACACCAATTTTTTGTTTACATTTCCTTATTGAGTTTCTCTTCGGATATACAAAGTGATTAAATCAGTCAGCTAAATCTTTTGATTATTCTTCATAGTATCCAGAAATGAAATTGTAAAAGCGGAATTCCCCAAATTCTAAATATCCGTTTCGATGTTTTTTTTAGGTAATATTTATTGTACTTATGTTTTTTTAATAATTTGGTGTATAATCATCTCCTTCGAACATTATCTATTAATCAATGGAAGTTCCATTTAAATTAGCTTAACCGTTCTTCCGAAAATTCCAGAGAAGAGAAGTCAAAATATTATTTAGTTTTAACTTCGGTAGTATTCTAAAAAATTATATAGGTCGATTAGCTATTTTAAAATGAAGACAGTTAATTATTCATATTTTTATTACCCTGTATATAATTATATAATTAACTGCCTCGGTGGTGTAATGGCTAGCATGTACGGTTGCACACTCGGAGGTACTGGGTTCGAGTCCCGGGTCGGACCAAATTTAGTTATTGAGTTTTTCTGTATACTAAGTCTCAGTAACAGCGGCGTTGGGAAGTTGGCGGTGTTTCACCCCCGTGCCTCGGAGACCACGTAAAGCCGTTGTCCCTGCGCCTTAACTCTCAATGGTCGTGTCGAGCAGTTGTCCCACCGGGGTATGAGAGTGACAGGAATAGAGAGTGCACGTTGTGTCTGCGCGTACACTTGTGCACTATAATATCTCCTGCGCAGTTGGCTAGTCTCAATGAGATTAGCCACCGTAGCCGGAATCGGCAAGGAGAACATCATCATCAATAATGTAATCTATACATATGCATGTATATCTAAATTTGCTTGTTTTTGCTGCTTCTTTGATTTATATTCACGAAGCTGCTACTACTAAATATAATAACAAGATAACCGCTAAGGATTTATTCAAAGTCAACTCCTAAGGAGACGAAACATTATTTAACAGAGTTTATGTAGAGATATAAATAATCTAAGAAAATATTATAGAAATATATTTTTATAGTGTACTTAAATCTTTTTCACTCAATTTTTTTCACTTTTAAATGTGTGAAATCGCAAATTCGTCTAGAATTTTTATGTTTTATTCATAATATTATAACATCAACTGTATATTTATGTGTTAAAAATAAAAACAGATTAAAACTTAGTTTTATAACAATAGATACATTATTATACTAATAATGACAGTTAATTACATATTATAATTTGATAGTACACTTTACAGATGATGCCTAACAACGTAGCAACTTTGTTTTGCATATTCAGTTAAGAGTTACATTGATCATACGCTGATTATACTCGTTAGGTTAATTTGCATAGCTTTCTATAAACGTATTTCTGTAACATATTACCATGATAATTATCATCATTATGTATTCCTACGTTTAATAAAATTGTAACTCAGTCGAATCTGTACATTAAATATTTTTTGTAAAATCTTATTGAAGTAGATATTATTATCAATACAGAGGCCGTATAATATATAATCAGCTATAGTTTTTAAATTTTTGTCTATCTGTCTGTCTGTGACCGTATCTTCTATATAAATAGATATTTTTTTTAAAGATTATTTCATAGTACAACGAGATAAATCATTTATCATAAACATCTAACTTAAGTGTTCAGAGTTTGAATTCATCAAATTTTATTGAAATTATAATATTATCGAAATATATCTCTTTTTATAAATATTTTTCTCAGAAGTAGTAATTAGATGAAAATATGAATTAGTAATAGCTAAATATCCTGAAGGGTATTTTGCTAGTATATACAAAATAAGTTTTATTAAGCAATCACGCAAAAACAAACAATGATTTCTTGGGGTGGATTTACCTTCGTCTGAAATAATATAACAGATACTAAATATACAAGAATACTTACTTATGTATATACATTTATAAGGTATACATAAGTAACTTTAGTATAAGCACATATTTTTGTGATATTTTATGTTAGACTCAATCTTAAATGATTGGCATCTCTTTTTATTAATACTAATCTACTCAGTTCGTTTCAATGTTTTTTTGTATTAACAGAAATTTTGATTTCCCATGCTTTTTAACCGACTTTCAAAAATGGAGAACGTTCTCAATTCGTCGGAATCTTTTTTTTTATATAGGTATGTTCACCGATTACTCTAAGATGCCTGAACCAATTTGGAATTATTTTTTTGTTTCAAAAGGTTATGAATTTTAAAATTGAATTAAATTATAGATGTTTACTTGCCAAGCACTGAAAAGTAAAAATATCTAAACGGAGGTTTTCATTAGAATTAAATTAACTTACACTAGCATTAAGCCATCTTGTGATATAAGTTGATAAATATATTAAATAAAACTCACAGATAGTGTACCTTAATATAAATAAAAAAAATATTAAAATCATTAAGTAAATAAATAATAAATATGTTGGGACAATAACCACAGCACCATCTAGTTCCATGGTAAGCTACGAGGTTTGTGTTATGGTTACTAGATAGCTGATATACTACACATATTATACAACTTTAAATAAATTCATATTATAAATTTAAACACCCATTACTTAAGTACAAACATTCATGCTCATCACACAAATGAATGATCAGAGACTCGAACCCGCAACCGCTGGCACAGCAAGTAGGGTCACTACAAACTGAGCCAAACGTGTCGTCCGTTAAGTAATTCCATACATCACTACAACATACAAACAAATAAAGTTTATATGAGTTTTTTACACTTCTTTATCATTTAATTCATTTATAACTTGTAGTATGATAATAAACATTAATGCTCTAAGGCCAATTTAAACAAATACCATAAATATTTGAAGAAAGTGGAAAACCGTAGTTTGGGAAAGCGAACTACCCAGATATAATTTGTGAGGCTCAATTATAAGAATTTACCGCTCGCACGGGAGAGGCCTGACAGGTAGGCGGTAAATTATACCTTAATCCGGTCAAGTGGATATGACTTTACGTAATGCATGCGATTTATATTTTTATATTAGTGACCTTTCTTATTTTTATCTTTAACTTAGTAGAATTTATTATTTGTACAACTTTCGTTTTGCCATTGATTGAACCATTTCGTTTCGATACGTTAGAATTAATTATAGATTATGAATGGCAATTAATTCGCTTTTAATCGCTTTAAAATTAGCTTTTTTTATTATTTAGAAGCTGATATATTCCACTATTCTGAAAATGAATTACAAGAAACTTACCTTCGCTTCGCTCGAGTGGGCCCCTAGATTCTTTCTGAATTTATAGTAGTAGCTATATACAGGTAGCGATACCTTTTTTTTTTTTGTTTTAACGTTGGGAAATGCATTTACGTACGAGGTGTGGGACTCACCGGCAAAGCCAGTACTACCCACTAAAACCCAACAAAGCCTTCCCCCGTCTTAATGGGGCGTCGCAGGATCGCTTACGCATTCAACTACGACGCCCCGACGGCAGGTCTGCCGAGACAGACCACAACGACCATGGGGTTGTTCCAAAGTCCACTCTGCTATCAGAGAAGTACCAGGAGCAACCCGCATGGTACACCTCACTCCGAAGAGGGCCACCTCCCACCGCCCACCGAAGTGGGCCACCTCCCTGTGCGTTTCTTGGCTTCGCGCCCGGCTGTATTGCCGGGCACTACTGAGCCCTCCCACCACGACAAGGTGAACGCACGTTGGGGGGGATACAGGTAGCGATACCTATTTGCAATGTTTATAACTAAATGTAACTGGTAATCGTCTTTTCGAGTACTAAATTTCACTGAAATAGGTACGTCCAGCCGTCTCAGTTTGGAGGAGTAACAAGTATATGTATAGATACAAGTTTTCATTCACATTTATAACAATTAGTGCGATTAAAGCTTGAAATTCCATATTATAAGTCTTAGTTATCCCGTCCTTGCAGCCGTCTTTCATCCCACGGGAACAATATTATGTAACGGGATTAAGTAGCTTCACCTCTCTTGCCTATCTTACTAACATAACTTTGTAAAATATCACGTGGAACGGTGCTGTGTGAAAGAGGGAGAAACTTTTCCAAATTTCATCCAGATCCGCTCAGCCGTTCTAGTGTGAAAGAGTAACAAACATCCATCCACCCTCACAATCTTTCACATTTACAATATTAGTATTGATTTATTATGTTTTGCGTAAAATGTCATATGTATTATTTGAAATTCCAGATAGGTAGTAGGTACAGGGGTTTTTTTTTGAACTGTACCACCACCACTGTGCACAACCATTACATAAACTGCTCATTAAAAGACGAATCATGAAAATCGATTCACAATTGATAAAAATATTATATAATTATACTATAACACAAGCAAAATAAAAAAAAATCATTACTTTTTTTGAAGTCAGCGAAACTTTTTTTTGAAGACAACAAAGGTCGAAATCATACCTTGATTGTCGTCCAAAGACATTAGTATCGTTCCTAATGATTATATCTGAGTTACAGCTTGGATTGACCGAATGACTGAATATTTTCTATAATCCCAATAAAAAGCAAGTTAGTTGCACAGCCGGACTTTGAGTAATGACTCCACATTCGTGAGGTCGTACGCATATTGCGCTGTGGAACAAAGAAAGAATAAGAATAGACACTATATATATTTTTTCTATAAGAAAAAAAAATTCATTTTTTTTATATATGTAAGTATCATCATACTCATCATACGTACCTACGAGTACCTCGTATATTACCATATTACTATACGTACATAATTATTACTTATATATTTATATCTACACTCTTTACATATACTAGAATTCAACTAGCGGTCGTGTTCGTCCATAATCATTACTAGCGACTTACCGTCTCTTCGCTCGGGTGCATCCCGAGGTAAGTTTTATTTGAATAGAACCTTCATTCTTTTTCTAAAATAAAAATAGCCTAAGTTACTCCTTATAACACCAGCTATCTGCCAGTGAAAGTCCCGTTAAAATCAGTCCAGCCGTTTCGGAGATTAGCCGGAACAAACAGACTTTTCACACTTGAGATAGGTATTAAAATAAAATATGTTAACTCTACCAACCAAGCTGAAGAATCAATCATATTTTATCTGAAGATTATATTGACAAGCTTTAGTTTTATCAATAAAAAAATGTGTGTGTGTACTTATGTACGCATGTAAGAAGTTATAGCTAAAGATTTCATCCCGCATGTCACAACTCTCTGCTTCTAAAAGGAATGATAAATTAATAAAAAAATATCGCATATAAAATTAAAACGTATCATATATTTAAAAAATATAATTTAAGAAAAGAATATAATATTATATATCCAGAGTCAGATAATAACAACGGTTACCATGGAAACAAACAGTTATCAGCTAACTTCATCGTATCGCTTTTTGGCTGTCGGTGTGCGCGCGCATCGTAAAATTTTACTTTCATATTTTTTTCCAAACGTCCCAAAAGAAGTATATTAACTTCACATTTTTTTTTGGAAACAGTACTTTTTATTGTATAGGTAGGCAAATTCTATGTATATATAGTATGTACATATGTTTTGACTATTAGCCGAACACTAGTTTACCTAAAATAAAAACTTAAAAAAAAAACCGACTTCCAGGCAATAAAATGTAAAAAATAACTAAACGGGGGTTTTCATTTAGAATAGATACCTAATCAGATATTTTCGAAGTCTTTGCCAGCCGACGCATAGGAAAGCTAATTAATATATTTTGATACGTAAAATACATATTTACCTATTAGATATTCATATCTTAAAATATTGTCCGCACAATTTGTTTAAAAAATATTTATTGTTGATTTTTTTAAAAACCGCTCTACCGATTTCGATAAAATTTATATGGGACCACCTGGAAAGTATACCCTTTCAAACAAAACAAAAAAATTCCAAATCGGTTCAGGCGTCTTCGAGTAATTGGTGAACATACATAAAAAAAAATCCGACGAATTGAGAACCCCCTCATTTTTTGGAAGTCGGTTAACAAATAAACACTTAGTAAATTAACTTTATAATTGCTTTCAATTTACTATCTACATAATATTAGTAGGTACATGTTTAAACAAGATAAGTTTTCACTTGTAATATGTACGGAGAATACGCTTGTATTAACATAGTCTAAATATGATGTTTGTCTTTCTGCGTAACATATTACTTATTATGAAGTTCAAATTAAGCGTCAATACTAGAAGAACATATATTACTATAGAGATATAAGATTGAATTTATATTTGAATAGCAGAACACCGCCCGCCCGCGTTCAATCCACAAAAAAAAATTAAAGAGTGCGTGTATGAAATTTAATTTATGTTTTTAAATAATTAGGATTAGGATAGGTGAGATACTGAAAATAACGCATATTAGGCATATTACAATCATATATTTATAGAATACTAGCATTGCCCGCGGCCCCGCCCGCGTTCAGATTACTAAAAACCAAATTCTTAGGTTTTAGATATTAGTATACTCTTACATTACAGCTTTTGTATTTTTTCTCAGAAATGAGATATTTTCCCGCGGTAAAAAGTATCCTATATGTTGACCCGGACATCCAGCTACCATCGTACCAAATTTCATCAAAATCTGTCCAGTGGTTTTTCGTGATGCAGTAACAGACAGACAGACAAAAATTCTGAAAACTATAGATTCGGACTCTGTATCGATAATGTCTATTTCAATTAGTTTCCAAAAAATATTTAATGTACAGATTCGACTTAGTTACAATTTTATTATATGTATAGATCATTTAAGGAAAGAATATAATATTACTCGTATATATCATTTGACAGACAATAACAACAGTTACCATGGCAACAAACGTTCGTACATTTTTTCGTAACGCATTCACCAGCTTACCCCCAAAGTCAAGCGTGCTTCAAGAAGTTTTACTTCAAAACTCTTTTGCCTTATGTTTTATATTGATTTAACCTCGCTTCGCTCGGATTTGTTCCTATATATTTATATAGTATTAAATTATTTGGATATTATTCATACAAAAACACTACAATCGATTAAAAAATGGGGGGTGGGGGGTAAGATTGTGAAAAATACGAATTATTCTCATACTTATTAAATATACAAAAAATACATTAAAATCGGTCGAGCCGTTTCAGAGGAGTGCGACCACAAACACCGTGATACGTATTTAAATATTTGATTTTTTTTAATTATTCTATTTTATTGCTTCATTATGGCGTTTATAGCCTGTGAACGACAAATATTGGAGTCGAAAAAATATAATGTTATTTAATAATCATGTGTCGAACGATTAATGTACTTAGATTCTTTCTTGACACGAATAATATCTAAAAGGCTTAACTCAAATATAAAAAACTAGCGGCTTACCCTCGCTTCGCTCGGGTTCGTCGCTTCGCTCGGGTTCGTCGCTAGGTACGTTTTAACTAGATATAAATAGTTATTCGCCAGCGTTAGGGTTATGAATTTAATTTTTTTTTGTTAATAATATTGACAAATATTGACCTTAATTTATACGATACTAACGCCACTCAATTGTTTTGCTTTCCCGGAACCTGTCCACTAACACTTAAACTTTTACGAATCTTTTGTACGGGAGTATAGAAAAGTGTTGTTTTTAGACTTTTTCAGGCAATTTTTTAAATTTCTCTCTTCGTCAGAATCATCCTCGTACTTCAAGGAATATTCTAAAAAAAGAATTAGCGAAATCGGTTCAGCTGCTCTCGAGATTTGCGCTTCCCAACACATTCAGCGATTCATTTTTATATTATAGAAGATATAATTTTATTTTACTCTGTTTAATAACGTAACGAAATTTGTCTACACTCCATCATCTATCTAAAGTATTTTTTCACTATACTACGCATTCTTAGAGTCTATTTATAATATATATCTACTAAATGCATATGAAATTATATATATATATATTATTTATATAAGAATAACACTTTTTTTTTAAATTTTTGTCTGTCTATTTGTTTGTCTGTCTGTTTTTTCGTCCGAAACGGCTGGACTGATTTCGATGGGACTTTCACTGGCAGATGGCTGATGTTATAAGAAGTAACTTAGGCTACTTTTATTTTAGAAAAAGAATTAGGCTTGTGCTCAAAAACATCAAACCTATTTAAGGTAAGATGCTAGTTTAATCTATAATAATATTATAAAGCTAAAAAAAAAATTTATTTGTTAAAATAATAATCAATTCGGATGTGTGGCATTTTCATTCGGTTTTAAAAAAATATTTTTAGTACAGACACTTAAGTCATACATTTGTATTTTTTATTACATTATAAAACTTATATTTTTTATAATTTTAAAATGTATTATTTAATTAATATTCATAATAAATTTAATTACTTTAGTAAACATGACTCATTTTCTTTGTATATATTACGAGTATGTAGACGCTATATAAAACTTATCCTATGTAAGTCTACTAAGTACTTAATCTCAAAACATATTTGTCAAAATCGTCAAAAGTTTCATCATTATACATCCAGTATCAGATAGAGCTCTTCAAATGTGAGAATATCGAAATCAAAATTATAAGCGTGCTTGAAAGGTATTAATTACCGATTTAATACTAGATTGACTGCATTTAACCGTGAAATCGGTTTTGATGCATTTAGTTAATTAATAACTGCGTATCATAACTGTTGAAATATTATTGCGATTCTTTATCTCTATAATTGTTATTCTCTATGTTTTGTTTTGAAAAATTTTGCCTGTGTGTCTGTTTGTTTCCCAAATGGCTGGACTGATTTTAACGGGATTTTCGCTGGCAGATAGGTGGTGTTATAAGGAGTAACTAAGGCAACTTTTATTTTTAATAAAACATTAGGGTTTCGATCAAAAAAATTAAAATGTGTCTACGGAACGTATATACGTAAGTAACGTATATAATTTATTAGACATTTAGTAAAAAGCTGTTATTTCGACATTACAAACAGACACGTCAATTTTATTTATCTGTATTATAAATTACTATAAATATACAGTCGATATCTCTCTATGTTCTATCACAGGATGTCTCAGCAGTATTCCCGGCAACGTAAGCTATTTTCATTTTGATCAGTCATTCCATTTATCAATCTATCCAATTATTCTGCTAAAAGAAAAATTATCACCTAAAATAATATTTATTATTTAACAGAACTAAAAATAAATACTTAATGAATTCAAAAAAAAAACACCTAAGTCTGATGCTAAAAATACCAATTTTATATACGCTCATATCTTTAACATTTTCTTTTTTAAAAGCTTTCTATTAATATACACTTAAAAAACCCATTGAATTCTCCTAGAATATCTTCTTTCGGAGATATATAAATAAACTTCAAAAGCAAAATCTTATATAAAAACAAAATTGAAATAAAATAAACATTTATACAAGAATTTTTCATTTAATATTAAAAACCTGTCCTTACCTATTTTTCTTATTCAATATTAATCCTTTTGAATTCGCGCAGTATATTCGCTTTTGGAGATATATAGATACACCTCAAAAACAAAACCTTTCCAAAGAAGATTCAGATCGTTAGATTCGTTTCCGAGATATACGAAACAAAATATACATTTTTACATAATATATTTTTACATAATAGAACAAAACAGAACAAAAATAGCTAAAGATTTCATCCCGTATGTCACAACTCTCTGTTTGTAAAAGGAATGTAGCTAACTTCATCATGTTGCTTTTTAAAATCGTAAAAATTTTACTCTCATAATTTTTTCCAAACATGCCAAAACAAGTATAACTTACGCCTTCACTTAACTTATATATATATATATATATATATATATATATATATATATATATATATATACATAGCCGTATGTTAGTATTTTTCTTATTTAATACTAATCCTTTTGAATTCGCGCAGTATATCTGCGTCTGGTGTATTAGCAGTTGACGCATTGCCTTTCGTCAGGCTCCATTGCTAACACCTTTACTGACAAATGGACTGGATATACGCGTGATTTAACCCTAACACTGGAGTCGTGACATGATATATTACATAAATAAAGTGACTTAGATATAAAATAATAAATGAACACTTCCTATAAGTAACTACAGGTTTTGTTCTAGCTATACATGTATTGGTGTATTATTTTAGAAATATTATTCTTTGATCTGCAAAAAATATGATTTTGCACTGTTAAGGTAAGTTTATCTGAGAAATATAGTTTTACTTTTTCTATCTATACTAATATTATAATTATGAAGGATTTGTTTGTTTGAAATTGATAAACTTTAAAAGTGCTGTGTCGATTTTAATAATTCATTCACCATTTTAAAGCTACATCATCAGAAAAGTAACAGTATTTTCAGTAAAAAAATATTAAGTTTTCAGTCAGAAAATGCTAAAAGCGAATTTACAAATTAGTTTGTACACCAAAATCATCATTTTCAAGGTTATAGAGACTCTGGCGATCAGAACCATTAAGAATTCTCGAAATGCCTAGTGCATTAGCAACTGTGATATATTACCTTTCGTTGGGGTCTACTGCTAACTCTTTTACTGACAAATGGACTGGATATAGTACGTGTCATTTAACTAGAGACGTAACGTGATGAGTCTATAGTGTGATTTATGTACTACTACTCGTATAATGGGAAACTTTGATTTTCTTTAGAATTCTTTATATTAATTTTTTATGACTTGCACTTTATGCGTCTTTCCGCTCTTTTCACTTATTTTTTTTTATCTTTATCTATCGGTTGCCTGTAAGAGCGCCTTTATTGATTAGGCCACGCTTGGACATCTTTTTAATTATATTTTTTTAATGCACCATTAATTAACACAATAAAAGGTTATGAATAAATAAATAAAATATCAACTCGATTATAAAATCTGAACGATCAACAAACTTTAAACAAAAAACGGTAATAAAATATTTATTCTTTTTTATATTCATTACAATAACTTCGATAATAATGACAACCTACTTAAAAAATAAAAAGTTTTTTCAACCAATGACTTAAAAAAACAGTACGTGACCTTTGAAAAATAAAAGTTATTCTTCTCCTTGCGTCCGGAATGAAAGGCAACTTTTCAATCTAATTCTCTAACTTCTATTGTGAAGTCCTATATCAGGGATCGTCAAAGTATGTTTTGCTATTAAAAAGTCGTTTCTTGGTTTATCATACTCATAATATAATAATTATAATCATGATTATATATATATATATATATATATATATATATATATATATATATATATATATATATATATATATATATATCTATCTGTGCTATAGTCATGCTGGTTTGATAGAGAAAGTCAATTATCTCATTTATAAATAACTTTAATTAGAAGTACATATAGTTTTGCGTTTCATTTATTAAGTGAAAACGCCGAAAGCCGTTATTTTCATTCTTTATAGCACTCTTTTTTCACTCCAACAGGTCATGATAAATATGTGAGTGTCCTACGTTACTGTTTCTCATCAAGAATTGTACATTCTTTTCAAAAGTCGTCGTAAAAGAGGGACATGAATTTTTATGTCGTGACGTGACATATTGGATCTAAATAACCTTTAACATCCATGGAAATAAAAATGTAAGTTATATGTTTGTTTGTGGAGTTATAGTCTACCGTTTTATAATTTATTTCAGGAAACAAAAGTTTTTAAATAATCTTAAAACATCTTCTTGAATCTTAAATCTTAGAAACTAGATTAAAACCGCTGAAATTACCACATAAGTATGTATTAAAAAACCTTTTTTTAAATAAATCGTCCATTCACACACTATTATTGGAATGTAGTTAAAGCGGAATTTGATAAAAAAAATTGGGGACCTCTGATATAAAAGACAGACCTCTTTAAAATTTCACTCCACCAATTCGAGTGTAAATTGGGAGTTACAAAGAGTGAGTTAACAAATTCGACCACCTGTTTCTAAATTTCAGGCCATTTGTAAATTAGTTAAGTTTATCTTAACTTTGACGGTGCCTGTCTAAATTAGTTACTATTTTATGTGGTACTACTGCGTGGCCTACTGCGACTTTACATGCATTTATATTTGAATTATTTGATCTACAACTATTAAATATCTTATATCTTTAAACGAGCAATTCTTGTATATATATAATCTGAATTTCGGAAACAATTAATTAATATGCTTTTTTATAATCGTGTTTGTTTAGTTTTTTAATAGATATTTGTTTGCTTATATTTTTACTTCCTCTTTTTTTCTCGTCTAAATTAAAACACAACTAATTTCCATTTTAATATTTATATATATTTTCAATAAAATTTAAATATAATTTCAATAAAATTCTAAAAACATCATTTGGGGTGTTCAAAAAGTCTAATCTGCTATGATTACAGACTAAATAAAAAAAAAAACACTAAAGCAAAACTGTAGAAGTAGTTAAGTTTTACAAAAATCAAAAGTTATAATTTTCCTTATTCTTTGTAACCAATATTGAGTTATTTTTGTTATATGGAGCGTATTAAAAAAAAAAAAAAGAAAAAAGGGCATTAAATTTTACCCCACCCTTGGGTTTGCCAGATTGCATTTGGCGTGAAATTTTAATAAAGTCGACTACGTAGACGGTTTTAGACGGAAAATATCGTGTGGAAAACTTCTATACGTTGGAAGGTGCATTACCGTTGCATTAGTATGAGTACCTTTATAGCCCGACTTCATACAATATTACAATGGGTTGATGCAAAGCGGTTTAAAATCAATGCCTAATTTATAATTGCTCCGCTAAATTTTGTTAGAATATCGGCTTTTGTTGCATAAAACGCCTATTAATATAAAAGTAGGTTTTACTTTACATTGTGTATTTTGAACACAGTTTGCCTATAATATTTGAGATGTCGTAACTTATTTCTACATATAGGTATATGAAATTAGCTATATATTAACGTTTATTTATGTTTTTTTTTTATCTTTCAGTAATTTTACTTGTTTGTACACAGTATCGTCAATGACCACCAAATACATAAGCATTAAGCAATGTCATAAAATTTCAAAGGTAAGGTTTATTAAGCTTAAAACAATTAAACTTGAATCTTTTAACTAGAAAATTACACAGAATAAAACAATATCATAAGCTAATACAATATATGAGATTATTCTTGATGTATTTATAAAGCACTGGCAGAAACCGCGGCTTCGCTCGCGCTAAAACTACAAAAAAATCACTAAAAAGGTAGTTTCATACAAACTTTCATACCCTATTTTACCCCTCTCCTTTCAGCCCCTTAAAGAATGAATTTCGAAAAATGCTTAAACACGTATTAATTTAACTTTATATGAAACCCGCGGTAAAAAGTAGCCTATGTCTCTCTCCAGCCCTCCAAATATCTCCACACAAAAAAGCACGCCAATCCGTCACTCCGTTTCGACGTGATAGAAGGACAAACAAACACACATTTCACATTTATAATATTAGTATGGTTTTAGATGCCATGATGGTTGTTGATATGACAATTGAAAAAAGCTAATGGTAAATTGCGATGAGTGTGAACACTTTCCAGATTATTAGAATGTTCTTCGTTTGTACATATGTTAGCATGGCGACAATGTGTCGAGTAATCTCTCTATTAAAAAAATCTCCTAAAGTGGTTCTCGTGAAGCTAAGCAATAAAACATCTATAGTGTGCAGGACTTGCTTTCATTTCCGAAACCAGAACCCTATCTCGAAACAATACTGTACAAAAAATATTTCCATGATCTTTGACCTCTGAACTCTTGTGTCAAAATATACGTATTATATACCTCATATATGTACAAGCATATAGCTAATATGTTTCAAATCGAAGTTTAATCTCCATTTGACTAGACTATTATAATACTATAATTACCTCTAAAGATTGTAGGAAAATTATCATGCACTATTATAAATAGCTAAATAATAATTACACCGAAACTATTGGGTCTGAATATTTGACCCAATTCCGGTTCGCTCGATTGGCCCCTTAAAAGCAAATATCCAGCGGACGAGTTGCAAAACACGATGTTTTGAAACAGCTCTACTGTCCGAACCCTCATTTGTAAACTATACACACAGTAGTAGCCGTGATGAATATTTAACCAATTTAACTTAAATTTGCATCAGGTTAAATTTAAAAAGCAAATATTTAAATATATAATTTTGAATAACAGTATTTTTAGCCGAATTTTTCAGTTTTATTAAGTAATTTAAATTAAAAATATTTATCGAGCAATGTAAGTTTGTCCCACTTTAATAGCTAACACTGTACTGAAATTATAACATGTTCAAATTATTGATTGATCTGGGTTTAAGAACGTTGTATATATATATATATATATATATATGATCACGTAAAGCTAAAGAATGGCTAGAAGGATTTGAAAGTGCTTATTTTATTGTACAAGAAATAATGTGATATTTGCTGAAAAGTCACACCCTCTTCATAATCTCTTTCAAAGTATCTAGTCTTCGAGGAAGGTTTTTTTCTTAAAATATATTCGACTACTTTTCAGGTCAAATCTATACCTATCTATAATAAAATTGTAACTAAGTCGAATCTGTACAATAAATATTTTTTGGAAAATCTTATTGAAATAGACATTATTATCGACAAAGAGGCCGAATCTATGTATAGCTACACCAAAGAAGAACCAAAATCTAAGAATTTGGTTTTTGATCACCTGAACGCGGGCAATGCTAGTCTATACTAACGTTATAAAGAGACAGAGTTTTTTTGTTTGTTTAAACGCGCTAAACTAAGGAACTACTAATCCAATTTGATTGTTTTTGTATTAGATAGCCCGTTAATTGAGGGCTATAGGCTATAGGCTATTTATCATCATGCTCCTACCCAAGGGAGCGGAGCAGTAATCATAAATGCCAACAAATCAGGCAATTTCCATACATTATTGTAAAATCGATGCTTATATCAGAAGTTTGAACGTGAGCGAAGCCGCTGGTACTTCTAGTGTGAGAGTTTTGTGTGTGTTATGTGTATGTTTGCTACTCCTTCGCGTTGAAAAGGCCTGACGGATTTTGATGAAATTAGAACACAGACCTGGGGTGGCCCTTAGGTTACTGTTACGTATGTATATGACGTAAGTCACTAGTTATTAATACTTTTTAACTATAAAGCATACATGACTTTAAAATCACGAAATTCAATCAAAAAATTATTTCATCCTGATATAAGAGATCCTGATGTAAGAGGATTTTTTTTCTTAAAGATTAATATGTTAGTTCCAAACAAAGGGTTTTCATTTAAAAATGAAAATCAAACCGAAAATACATATAACATGTCATTTTAATTGGTCGGGTAGTCAACCCGTCAAAGTCAAAGGCTCAGCTTGAGTTCTTTACTCTACGCGCTTTCATAGAAAACAGGGTTCGTAATTCATTCTATAAGGGGCTAAAATAGGGGATGAAAATGAAGCTACCTTATTAGAGATTTTTTTGTAGTTTTAGCGCGAGTGAAGCCGCGGGTTCTGTTGGTGCTTTATAAATACATTAAGAATCTCTTTGCTGTCGGTACGTTGTGTGTTTCAATTTTGAGAACCTTCCTTAAGTGTAAGTGCATAATTTGAGGAAATTTTAGTATTTGGCTAAGATGATGAAGCAACTGGTTATGGCAGTAACAATTTTAGTAATCGCAGCGGTAACCAATATATTGTAAAATGTCACTAACACTGAATGAAATGTATTATGTAACACAACGTATAAAGTAAACATTCCCCTACTTAAATAAAAATTAGCTGGCTAATTGACTACTTAACTATTTTAGCTATTTATATCTACTATATTATGATACTAAAACACAAAACAGGTCAATGTCATAATAAAATTAGAAGTGTCACGCGAAGCATACGTCATACTTGTACTATACAGCTACTTGTAAATCTAAAAATAGCGGTAAAGAATATTTACTGATATGACATATCATACGCTTTTACAATTTATTAAAGAACTAGTTTATGCACGCGGCTACGCTCACGTGATAATGAAGCCGAAGATTAAGGGTAGCCTATGTCCGATTCCAGGGCGCAATCTATGTCATTGGCAATTTTTTTGGACATTTGTTCAGAATATTTTTATTCATGCAGCAGGTGATTTCCTATAATAATATTACTACCTTCTAGATACTTATAATTATGAAGAGGCAAAACATCTGGTTTTGTAAACTTAGGAAGTGCTGATGCTGATCTAAACAAATTTACTTAATTCATCTAAAAGTAACTTATGCTACTTGTTACTCTAGTAATCGAATGGTTTCATGTAATTTAGGGAGCTGATGTAACTTACTGAACAATTACGGTGGCCGAGCTCTAACTTCTAAAAGTTAGTATTTAATTAAATTATATCATTTATGATTGTAAAATGAAAACAAAACTATCTTTTCGAATTTTTTCGCGAATTTATTTAGATTTTTGGTTCCCGACGTTTCGAATGCTTTACAGCAATCATGGTCACGGGAGAGACCGAGGTGTTAGATGTCTCTAAGGTATTATATAGTTGTTACAGACAGCCTACCCACAATTAACAAAATGAATTCAAAAATCGAAAAATGGCACTAAAATACCTTACAATATTTTAACTTTTAACTTTAAACATTTTTATATAATTTTAATTAGCTTTATAATTGAATATGGAATATTATTTATTTAATTTGAGCTGTTATTATTATAATTATTACAATTTTAAAAAATATTAATTATTAATCTACATTTTTAGTGTTGCCATTATTATATTTATAACCATAAAGAAAAATCATAATATATTAATTATTTAAGCCACATAATTGATCTATATGTAATTTGAAAAAGTTAAGATTAATTAAAAATAATAATTTAAATTTAAATTTGCTATTATTTAAAAAACAAATTACATGGCTTATCTGTCAGTGTGTATGATGACCATAGAATGGTGTTAATCCCATAAAGGAATTTACCAATTGTAGCTAGAAATTAATTACATCCCATAGACTTATGTATTTGACCCTTTGTGGATCCCAACGAATATCTAATTGAAATACACGTCTGTAGGTTAGAATGACCTGATATTAATAAATTCTTCAGGTAAACCTTTTTATAAATTATTATGTATCTAACTTAAATAGAATAAGTTATTTCAAGAATTTGTAGGTACTTCTTAGACAACGGATAAATTCATAGAGTGCTTAAACAATTTTTTTTTAATATAATAAAAATTAAGAGGTTTTTAACAGTGTTAAAAAACTTCCTTAGTAATATTATAAAATCATCCCGACCCTCAACCTGTACTGAGTTAGGATGGTGGTTTATGGTTTGATCTCCTTCGCATGGAGGACCATCAATCGACTGAATATTATACATATAATATGTATGTATGAACATACTTCCTCATAATATGAGGTTTATATATTAAATAAACCGCTGAATGACTATGACCAGATAAAACATACTATTTTCCCTTAATAAGTTCAACTAGAATTTTATTTTATTAACATTTAAGTTCTTAACTGGATCCATTTCAAAGATTAAAAGCACTACTATCCACAGAACTCTAATCCCCACCTGTGAGTACTATCTATATGGTAAGTCAGGGAAGGCAGAATCTAGTAGGTATATAAATAAATATGTTGGGCCATTAACCCGCAGCATCATCTGGTTTCATCGTTAGCTACGAGGCTTGTGCTGTGGATACCAGATAGTTGATACACTACACATATATAACTTTAAATACATACATATCTATACTAATATAATATATAAATTTATACTAATATTATAAAGAGGTAAAGTTTGTGAGTTTGTGACGTTGTAGGGGGTAATATCTGGATCTACTGAACCGATTTAGATGAAATTTGGTAAGACGATAGTATGAGACCATTTTCAACCTCTTAAGGGAAATCTTCCCTTAAGAGGCTGAAAATGGGGATGAAAGTTTGTATGGGGAATCAAGCTAGGAACGAACCCGAGCGAAGCGAGGGTGAGTGTGAGGAGAGTGAGTGCGAGGGTGACTAGTTATAAATATAAACACCCATGACGAGTACAAACATTCGTGCTTATCACACAAACGGATTCCCCCAGCGGAACTCGAATCCGCGACCGCTGGTATGGCAAGGAGACTCACTACAAACTGAGCCAAACGTGTCATCAAAAAAAAAACTAGTGTATCGATATACATACATTAGTACATTAACAGATAACAGCAGTATTTATTATTGATTTGTGTATTTAATACATATAAAGCCGATTAAATACCAAAACACTCGTACAATTGTTGAGTATATATGTATGTATATAGGTTATATGTTAAAACATAATTTTTTTAAAACTGCCTCGAGTTATAATGTATTTTATTTAAAGAAATGTTACTCAAATAACAATAGCTAAGGAAGATTTATTTAGGTATGACCTTTAATCAAGCTCCATTTTAAGATTATTTACAAAATATTCCTGTTGAAGATGGAAATCAAATATAAATATTTGTAAGGTTTTTTGTGTACATTTATTTAACGTAAACGTTAAAAGTCCCTTTAAAAATAAGATTTTTATTTAAAAATAGATGTTAAATTCTTAGGTACTACTAAATACTTGAAAAATAAATCACAAAAGAACGGCAGGACAGACTAACAGATTAAACTTAATATTTTTAATCACATTAGATTCATTTGGATCCTTCATTAAAATATTTAACTGTAAATAGGTTTTGAAATGTACAATTAATCTAACAATTCAATCTGTTCGTAAATACTAAATTGTGATTTAATTTTCACATGATGTATGCGTAATGTACATCAAAAAAAATCTGTTGTTAAATATTTTCATTAATTATTAAAGATACAATTCAATTCAACCAATGGAAGGTAGGAAGCAATTTAATCGCTTTGAACAAAATTTGTTAATTAATTTGCAAATTAAAGCAAAAATAAACTTTTACTTCTGTTGTAACCAATCTTTGTGTTAACAACACCGATTTTGTATACAAATATTTTTTCTTGTATGTAGTTATGGTTACACCTCGTCCATCCGCTCTAGATTAAGACTTACATAGAATAAGAAAGACGCAAACTCAGCGTCTGGTCGGCCCACCCGGCATCCGCCGGACGAGTATGTATTTAGAGATTAAAGAAGCCTCAAATCGGCTACATGTCTCACATTTAGTTTTATTTTTTTTCTTAATTTAATTTTAAGTTAGTATAAATAGTTTTCAAAACGCTCCGAAACCAAAAGTATGTTGTTTGAATATTTTTTGTAATATTCTTGGGAAGTTAGATAGAAATAATAGGCAAGGAAGTATTTCTTTTTGTAAATTTCGGTGAATATAAAATAATAATTTGTAGGCATTAAAGGATTATAAGCGGAGTATAGAATTTGAGGAAAAAATATGTGTTATTAATAAATATTACGCATGAATGAAGGCTTAAAAAGATTAAAAAAAGACTAATTGCTTGTCAGATTTACTTAGTGAATTAGAGTGAAGATAAAGTCAAACTTCAGCAAAATATATCTTAAGATATATTAGTTCAGTGAATTGACCATCAAACCAGATTAACGAGTAGAGTTTCGATTGGTGACTCTTATAATTTTATTATACACTCAATGGTCTGGGTTTAATAATAGGTTAATGGAATTATTTAAATTTTGCGAAAGCTACTGTAATATAATCGAAAATATTTTTAAGATATAGTTATTAGTTAGGCAGTGGTAGCCCAGTGGTAACGAGCTCGCTTGAGAAATTGAGTGAAACGGGTACAAAACCCGGGTCTCGCACCTCTGATATTTTCATGTGCGAATCATTTCTAACATGAATATCACTTGTCTTACGGTGAAGGAAAATATCGTGAGGAAACTTGCATGTCTGAGAGAACCTAGCAAGTTTTCGAAAGACATGTGTAGTCCGCCAACCCGCACTTGGCCAGCGTGGTGGACTATGGCCTGATCTCCCTCGTATTGGAGGTAGGCCAGTGCCAAGCAGTGGGACGTTAAAAAAGATTGAATACAATACAATAATATAGTTCCCCATAAGAAAATATTTTTTAAACAGATTAAAATGCTCATAAGTAGTTTCTACTGTCTTATATACTTACGATTCTACTGTCAGACTTAACAATGACTGTAGAAATTACCGACGGTTGAGTGTAAGATGCTTGGCTTCATCATGCGAATCGGGAAAGACTTTAAAAGTCCCGCTACGCTAGTTCTTCTTTATAACTCATTTGTACTTCCCATACTTGACTACGGGTCATTAGTGTGGAACCCCCATTACAAGGTCCATAGTGAAAACCTTGAGAGAGTTCAAAAGAAATTCATAAAATACTTAAACTATAGGTGCTATTCATTAGCCAACAGTCAGACACATTTTGAGTATAAATATCTATCATTGGCCAACCGTCGGTTACTGAGAGAACAGTTATTTTTGTTTAAATTAGTCAATAATATTATTGATTCCCCTTGCCTATTGAGTCAAATTAATTTTAGATGTCCTAGATTATCTTCTCGAAATAAGTTGTTTTTTGATCCACAATTAACACGTACGAAATCTGCTCAAAATTCGTTTATTAATCGAGCATGTTATAATTATAATGATAAATTTAGTAACATAGATTTATTTAATTGTAAAGATGTTTACATTGTTAAGAAAGTGTTTTTAAAATCTTTAATATCTTTATCATAACCTTAAGTCATTTTTAAAATTGCCTATTCATATTATGTTTTTTTTTTTATTATTGTTTTATTATGTACTGTTAGAGTTTAAGTTTTGCTTTTTGTGTTTTTTTTTTATTTTATAATTTGTTTTTTATTTTATTTTTTGTAATTCTAACTTAATCATTTTTATTGTTGTCATTTGTAGTGTTTTTTGCAGTAACTTTTGTTAAAATTTTATTATATAGTTTTAATGTTTAAATTATTTATGTTTACTCTACCTGTGACATATTTATAGGTGGAAACTTTGCTGGTGTGTGGACTTTTAGTTTTTAATTATTTTTAAGAATTATGTCACTTTTTGTTTCCCAAATATTAATAAATAAATAAATAAATATTGTCCCTAGGATTTATCCAAATGTAATATATATATATATATATATATATATATATATATATATATATATATATATATATATATCTCAAATAATATTGTATATAATATGTACGAGTATTTCACATTAAAAAAGGCCGTAAGGTTGAGTCACATTCATAGCAAAATTATTTACTCAATTTTAATATTGACGCTAAAAAACAATCCTGATTAAGCTATTAGTGAGGTCCCTTGTTTTGTATACAAGTGTATCTCTGTCTGTTCAAATTAGTTTAGTTTTAGTGGAAATTAAAAAGCCGCAATGGTCCTTTTAAAGAGCCGCATGCAGCTCTAGAGTTTTGCCGACCCCTAATCTAGTGGCTAGCTCGTTTGACAGAGAATCTGGAGATCCTGCGTTCGAGGCCCGGGTAAGGCCAATTAGTAATTAGGGTTTTTTGTCAATAATCCCCTAAATAGGTCAGGAGTATGTCTTCTAAATAAATTTTAGCTGGATGTTGGGCAATAGTCTGATCAATTTATACGAAAAACTATGTAGTATACACTCTCTTCAATGTATCTTAATTTTCGTGACAGTTCGAGACAATTTTTATTACAGGAATTCTTTATTTTGATGGTATCCCATCATAATAAACCAAAATAACTATACTAAATGTAAACTATGTTAATATGTTACTATTGAAAGAAAGAAGAAAATTAGGAGATTTAACTCTTCTGTATAAATTAATTAAAGATTTAATTAATACACCTGAATTACTAGAACGCTTGCATTTTTCAATACCCCGCCAACAAACTCGATTGCATAATCGTAAAACTTTCCTTTTACCAGATACAAGAACCGACCTTGGTCAACATAGTCCTATCTATAGAATGGTATCCTTAGCAAATTCCCTAAGAAATGATATAGATATTTTCGGTGATTCCGTGTCTTTGTTAAAAAAAAGATTTTTAAATATTACTTTAGTAGCGTAAAACAAAAGTAGTTAAGTCGGATTGTGCTCTATTTTATGTAATGTTTTGTTATAATACAATAATAATTAGATTTAATTTAATTTAACCTTGTTTAAGAGTATATATTTTTATTATTAATACTTAGTTCTGTTCATATGCTTGTGATGTTCACATCTTAGAAGACATCATTTGTCTGATTGTATACTTTAGAATAATTATAATTAAGCTTGTTTATTTCATCTGTGTGTCGGTTTTGTGAACTTATAAATAAATAAATAAATAAAACTCGGGTTAAATAATAGCAAACTCATAATATGACATTCGATGCAAACCATACATGATACAGGCATGTATAATAACATCTATAATAATATCTAGGTCACATACACAAACATAATTAAGTTAAATTCAGAATTAAATCAGTGTATCGATTTCGGCTAAACGGTTCTCTAAATAAAGCTCTTAAGAAAATGGATTTTAATTTGAAGAAGTAATTTTTGCGTGTTTATGTCTATATACTTTATGCAGTAAAACCCTTCGCATATGGAGTTGATGTGCTTAACATTTCTTATAAGAGATAACACCTTGCCTTTTCCTCTACCGGTGACAAGACCGCTGGCTCGTTTTTTGTTATTCAGCGGGGAAATGCAGATATTCTTGCCACAAGTCCACGTGGACATGACTTGTACAGCAAATTTTGTTGTAAAATACATATTTTGTTTTGAATAACTGTAATTTCAATGTATTTTTGTTTGTTGTTAATAAATTTAATCGCTATGTCAGAGACAAAAAGTCTATAATTCTAATTCTTAATTTTCTACATTTCCAAAAAAATCTTAATATACCGATTTTATCTACTACCTTCAAGTTTCAAGAACGTTTGAAACGTTACGGTTTTTGAGTAGATATTAATTAGCTAAGAGCTTTATCCGCATTCTTAAAATAATATTACAAAGTTTTTAGAAAAAGAAATATGTAAGTTTGAACATTATTAATTAAGGATTTTAGAAAAATGTTTGGGGGTAGGGAGAATGTGTTTTAGTTACTGATCAAATCCTTACTAATTACTAATACTTAAAAACCAACATCCATATAAAATGTGAACGTGATAGATAATGAAATGAAACTATTCATTACTTTTATATTATGTATATTAATAGGCAAAGACAAAACACTTCTAGTGCCTTTTTTCCTATTTATCGACCAATTTAGCAGCTGTAGTGATATCAGTGAAAAAAAAACAAATTCGTGTTATTATATAGATAGATAAATTATTTTCATATGTATATAATATTTTCTTTAAATTTTCAATAATAATATGATCAAATTTCGATCACCTATGTAGTAACTATATAAAATAAACTGACAGAAACCCTTTACTTTGTGTCTAGTAGAAAGTTTATAGAAGAAATATCAGATTTATTTAAGAAATTTACAGTAGAAGATAAAATTAATACAGACAATATTGCAGATGTTTTTGGACTTTGTTATTTCGTTCAAATGAACTTGCAGTCTGGAGTAACATCTGGCGTCGGTCACGTGACATCGTTAGTATAAGTACTATTGTCTAGTTAGTTGTTTCACGGTTTGAAGTAATATATAGAATAGGGCAATAAACTTTGGTGAAATTGAAATACGTATATATTTTTCAGTTATAAGTTATATGAGGAATAATGTAGCTTGAATTCGTAAACATTTAATATATTAATGATAAATTGTGGGGGTGTTAAAAAACACCTGTACGAAATAAAGTTTTCTCAGAATATCTCATTGTATTTCATATTGTGATATCTATACTAATATTATAAAGAGGTAAAGTTTGTGAGTTTGTGACGTTATAGGGGTTAATCTACTGAACCGATTTAAATGAAATTTTGTATGAAGACAGTTTGAAACCCTGGAAAGGCCATAGAATACTTTTAATTTCGGAAATCGTTCCTTAGGGGGTAAAAATGGGGTTGAAAGTTTGTATGTGGAATGAACCTATCGGGACGAACCCCAGCGAAGCGAGGGTGAGTCGCTAGTTTAAAATAAACAGGATTGTTATGGTACAATGTTACATACTTACAATTATTAATCTTATAATGTAAGAATTATGTTTATCCTACTTTTATTACTAAAGGTTTAAAATGGGAAATATTACCGACACGTTTCTTATTTAAAATTGGCCAAGTGTAGGCTAGTAGCATTCACGTCTACACGTGTACACACATCTTTCGAATACCTGCTAATTTCTCTCACACTTGTAGATTTTCTTAAGATGTTTTCCTTCGCCGAATAACAAGTGGTAATCATGTTGAAAATAATTCGTATAATTTAAAAATTCATCCGGCTTTATACAGGTGTGTAATCTATTAAGATATGTCTAATGTAAAAATAACGTGCTAATGTTCATTTATATTATAGCTGACTAGCATTGCCTGCGGCTCCGCCCGCGTTCAGATGACCAAAAACCAAACTAAGGTTTTACATATTAGTATACTCTTACATTGCAGTTTTTGTACTTTTTCTCAAAAATGGGATATTTTCCGGTAAAAAGTATCCTATATGTTGACCCGGATAACCAGCTATCACCATACCAAATTTCATCAAAATCCATCCAGTGGTTTTTTTGTGATGTGGTAACAGACAGACACACAGATAAAAATTCTAAAAACTATAGATTCGGACTCTATACTGATAATAATGTTTATTTCAATAAGATTTTCCAAAAAATATCTAATATACAGATTCGGCTTAGTTACAGTTTTATTATATGTATTGATCATATTTGTGATTGCTGAGTAAAGCTAAATTCACATCTTAGCGGGAATGTCACGTAGCGTGTTCAGATATTGTAGCAGAACCGGCGTAGACAGTAGTTTTCACGACTACAACACATAACGCACAGTCGCCATCAGACATATTATCGAGTTCATGCTTCTCCACATATGATATTTGTCGATGAACGTTTGAATATATAATTAATAAATGAATGCAAAAATAATATTATACAATATTATTTTGTACAATAATATGATTAGTTATTGAATAGATCTTTACATATTCTCACGCTACTTATATTATAAACTAGCATGACCCGCAGCTCCGCCCGCGTTCAGATAACCAAAAAACCAAATTCTTAGGTTTAACATATTAGTATACTTTTGCATAGCACTTTTTGTAATTTTTCTCAGAAAGGAGACATTTTTCCGCAGTAAAAAGTATCTTATATGTTGACCCGGATAACCAGCTATCACCATACCAAATTTCATCAAAATCCCTCCAGTGGTTTTTCTGTGTTGCGGTAACAGACAGACAGACAGATAGACAGACAAAAATTCTAAAAACTTTAGATTCGGCCTCTGTATCGATAATAATCTATTTCAATAATATTTTCCAAAAAATATTTAATGTACAGATTCGGCTTAGTTACAATTTTATTATATGTATAGATTAAAATGTTCAATTCAATTCTTTTGTTTTGTGGCTTCTAAGTGTTCTTTGGGCATAATTTACTTCGCCAATTTCGCGTAGAATTGAGAAGACGTTACTCTTATGTGCGTTAAATAGATACTTTTATCGTGATTGTTTTCTTACTAACGTTTTTACTTAGTACTATTTACCGTAGGTACGATGTCTGCAGATATGAATGATACTTAAAGCGGCCCCTCCTATCGTGTATAGACATAATGAATAAATAATAATGATAAATAAGATAATAACAATTTTAAATAAAACTATATTTTCGAATTTTTTCGCGGATTTATTTTGATTTTTGGTTCCCGACGTTTCGAATGCTTTACAGCAATCATGGTCACGGGAAAGACTAAGGTGATAGAGATGGCTGGGTACTACCGTCGCTGAGGTATCCTGTTATTAATATAATAAAATCAAATAATATATCTAAATATAACAGACAGTTAGATGTAGTATTTTTACCATATAAATAAACTGGAAGTGAAGTGGTAAGTGAAATTCTAAATAATTTTCATCAGCGAAAATCTAGTTATTCATATCAATAAATAATAACAATCTTGGCCAATACTCGATTTTTATTAAAGTACTAACATTTAAATTATAATAATCTGTACAGATAAATAAAGTTGAAGTGTCTACCTATACGAAAAAACAGTTTATAAAATTTTTGTCTCTCTGGCTGTCTTTCTGTCTGTCTGTTTGTTCCTGCTAATCTCCGAAATGTCTAGACTGATTTTGACGGGACTTTTACTGGCATATAGCTGATGTTATAAGGATTAACTTAGGCTACTTTTATTTTAGAAAAAATATTAGGGTTCCACTCCAAAAATAAAACGCACCCGAGCGAAGCGAGGGTATGTCGCTAGTATGTATATAAAATTCAAATCACTTTATACAAGAAGCAAACTAAAGAACGATATTAATAACTAAACGGTCTCAAACAAATAGAACTGTCACAAAATCTTCTAAATACGTCAGGTGTTTCATTAATTCGGTCTTTAGTCATACTCGTATATATTTTACTTAAGAGTGTGATATATTTTGCAAGTATTAATTAAGTGGGACCGCTCTGGGTACAAGACGTGTGTTTATTAATCCCTTGCCAGGCTTTTGAGCATTTGCATACGAATCGTGAAAGGTGCAAAGTAAATGGCCAATGTAATGGGGACGTTTGAAACAATGTGTGGTGTGAGCATGTTATAAGATGTCGCACTTCGTTAGACAGCTATTACCTATACTTACTAGAGAAATACCCTCGCTTGGCTCAGGCTGACGATTCAATTACAGATATTGCAATTTTGTTTTCTTATTTAATCATCGTTTTTGTTTTTTGTTTTTATGTCGTGACGTGACATATTGGATCTAAATAATCTTTAACATCCATGGAAATAAAAATGTAAGTTATATGTTTGTTTGTGAAGTTATAGTCTATTGTTTTATAATATGTTTCAGAAAACAAAAGTTTTTGAAGAATCTCAAAACATCATCTCGAATCTTAAATCTTAGAAACTAGATTAAAACCGCTGACATTACCACATAAGTATGTATTAAAAAACCTTTTTTTAAATAAATCGTCCATTCACACACTATTATTGGAATGTAGTTAAAGCGGAATTTGATAAAAAAAATTGGGGACCTCTGATATAAAAGACAGACCTCTTTAAAATTTCACTCCACCAATTCGAGTGTAAATTGGGAGTTACAAAGAGTGAGTTAACAAATTCGACCACCTGTTTCTAAATTTCAGGCCATTTGTAAATTAGTTAAGTTTATCTTAACTTTGACGGTGCCTGTCTAAATTAGTTACTATTTTATGTGGTACTACTGCGTGGCCTACTGCGACTTTACATGCATTTATATTTGAATTATTTGATCTGCAACTATTAAATATCTTATATCTTTAAACGAGCAATTCTTGTATATATATAATCTGAATTTCGGAAACAATTAATTAATATGCTTTTTTATAATCGTGTTTGTTTAGTTTTTTAATAGATATTTGTTTGCTTATATTTTTACTTCCTCTTTTTTTCTCGTCTAAATTAAAACACAACTAATTTCCATTTTAATATTTATATATATTTTCAATAAAATTTAAATATAATTTCAATAAAATTCTAAAAACATCATTTGGGGTGTTCAAAAAGTCTAATCTGCAATGATTACAGACTAAATAAAAAAAAACACTAAAGCAAAACTGTAGAAGTAGTTAGTTTTACAAAAATCAAAAGTTATAATTTTCCTTATACTTTGTAACCAATATTGAGTTATTTTTGTTATATGGAGCGTATTAAAAAAAAAAAAAGAAAAAAGGGCATTAAATTTTACCCCACCCTTGGGTTTGCCAGATTGCATTTGGCGTGAAATTTTAATAAAGTCGACTACGTAGACGGTTTTAGACGGAAAATATCGTGTGGAAAACTTCTATACGTTGGAAGGTGCATTACCGTTGCATTAGTATGAGTACCTTTATAGCCCGACTTCATACAATATTACAATGGGTTGATGCAAAGCGGTTTAAAATCAATGCCTAATTTATAACTGCTCCGCTAAATTTTGTTAGAATATCGGCTTTTGTTGCATAAAACGCCTATTAATATAAAAGTAGGTTTTACTTTACATTGTGTAATTTGAACACAGTTTGCCTATAATATTTGAGATGTCGTAACTTATTTCTACATATAGGTATATGAAATTAGCTATATATTAACGTTTATTTATGTTTTTTTTATCTTTCAGCAATTTTACTTGTTTGTACACAGTATCGTCAATGTCCACCAAATACATAAGCATTAAGCAATGTCATAAAATTTCAAAGGTAAGGTTTATTAAGCTTAAAACAATTAAACTTGAATCTTTTAACTAGAAAATTACACAGAATAAAACAATATCATAAGCTAATACAATATATGAGATTATTCTTGATGTATTTATAAAGCACTAGCAGAAACCGCGGCTTCGCTCGCGCTAAAACTACAAAAAAATCACTAAAAAGGTAGTTTCATACAAACTTTCATACCCTATTTTACCCCTCTCCTTTCAGCTCCTTAAAGAATGAATTTCGAAAAATGCTTAAACACGTATTTATTTAACTTTATATGAAACCCGCGGTAAAAAGTAGCCTATGTCTCTCTCCAGCCCTCCAACTATCTCCACACAAAAAAGCACGCCAATCCGTCACTCCGTTTCGACGTGATAGAAGGACAAACAAACACACATTTCACATTTATAATATTAGTATGGTTTTAGATGCCATGATGGTTGTTGATATGACAATTGAAAACAGCTAATGGTAAATTGCGATGAGTGTGAACACTTTCCAGATTATTAGAATGTTCTTCGTTTGTACATATGTTAGCATGGCGACAATGTGTCGAGTAATCTCTCTATTAAAAAAATCTCCTAAAGTGGTTCTCGTGAAGCTAAGCAATAAAACATCTATAGTGTGCAGGACTTGTTTTCATTTCCGAAACCAGAACCCTATCTCGAAACAATACTGTACAAAAAATATTTCCATGATCTTTGACCTCTGAACTCTTGTGTCAAAATATACGTATTATATACCTCATATATGTACAAGCATATAGCTAATATGTTTCAATTCGAAGTTAAATCTCCATTTGACTAGACTATTATAATACTATAATTACCTCTAAAGATTGTAGGAAAATTATCATGCACTATTATAAATAGCTAAATAATAATTACACCGAAACTATTGGGTCTGAATATTTGACCCAATTCCGGTTCGCTCGATTGGCCCCTTAAAAGCAAATATCCAGCGGACGAGTTGCAAAACACGATGTTTTGAAACAGCTCTACTGTCCGAACCCTCATTTGTAAACTATACACACAGTAGTAGCCGTGATGAATATTTAACCAATTTAACTTAAATTTGCATCAGGTTAAATTTAAAAAGCAAATATTTAAATATATAATTTTGAATAACAGTATTTTTAGCCGAATTTTTCAGTTTTATTAAGTAATTTAAATTAAAAATATTTATCGAGCAATGTAAGTTTGTCCCACTTTAATATCTAACACTTTAAATCATTTGAAGAGTATGATGTTACGTGTACTGAAATTATAACATGTTCAAATTATTGATTGATCTGGGTTTATGAACGTTGTATATATATAAATATAAATATATATATATACATATACATATATATACATATACATATATATATATATACATATATACATATACATATATATATATATACATATATATATATATATATATATATATATATATATATATATATTAGTAAAGCTAAAGAATGGCTAGAAGGATTTGAAAGTGCTTATTTTATTGTACAAGAAATAATGTGATATTTGCTGAAAAGGCACACCCACTTCATAATCTCTTTCAAAGTATCTAGGCTTCGAGGAAGGTTTTTTTCTTAAAATATATTCGACTAATTTTTAGATCAAATCTATACCTACGTATAATAAAATTGTAACTAAGTCGAATCTGTACAATAAATATTTTTTGGAAAATCTTATTGACATACACATTATTATCGATAAAGATGCCGAATCTATGTAAAGTTATACCAAAGAAGAACCAAAATCTAAGAATTTGGTTTTTGATCACCTGAACGCGGGCAATGCTAGTCTATACTAATATTATAAAGAAACAGAGTTTGTTTGTTTGTTTAAACACGCTAAACTAAGGAACTACTAATGCAATTTGATTGTTTTTGTATTAGATAGCCCGTTAATTGAGGAAGGCTATAGGCTATTTATCATCATGCTCCTACCCAAGGGAGCGGAGCAGTAATCATAAATGCCAACAAATCAGGCAATTTCCATACATTATTGTAAAATCGATGCTTATATCAGAAGTTTGAACGTGAGCGAAGCCGCTGGTACTTCTAGTGTGAGAGTTTTGTGTGTGTTATGTGTATGTTTGCTACTCCTTCGCGTTGAAACGGCCTGACGGATTTTGATGAAATTAGAACACAGACCTGGGGTGGCCCTTAGGTTACTGTTACGTATGTATATGACGTAAGTCACTAGTTATTAATACTTTTTAACTATAAAGCATACATGACTTTAAAATCACGAAATTCAATCAAAAAATTATTTCATCCTGATATAAGAGATCCTGATGTAAGAGGATTTTTTTTCTTAAAGATTAATATGTTAGTTCCAAACAAAGGGTATTCATTTAAAAATGAAAATCAAACCGAAAATACATATAACATGTCATTTTAATTGGTCGGGTAGTCAACCCGTCAAAGTCAAAGGCTCAGCTTGAGTTCTTTACTCTACGCGCTTTCATAGAAAACAGGGTTCGTAATTCATTCTATAAGGGGCTAAAATAGGGGATGAAAATGAAGCTACCTTATTAGAGATTTCTTTGTAGTTTTAGCGCGAGTGAAGCCGCGGGTTCTGTTGGTGCTTTATAAATACATCAAGAATCTCTTTGCTGTCGGTACGTTGTGTGTTTCAATTTGGAGAACCTTCCTTAAGTGTAAGTGCATAATTTGAGGAAATTTTAGTATTTGGCTAAGATGATGAAGCAACTGGTTATGGCAGTAACAATTTTAGTAAACGCAGCGGTGACCAATATATTGTAAAATGTCACTAACACTGAATGAAATGTATTATGTAACACAACGTATAAAGTAAACATTCCCCTACTTAAATAAAAATTAGCTGGCTAATTGACTACTTAACTATTTTAGCTATTTATATCTACTATATTCTGATACTAAAACACAAAACAGGTCAATGTCATAATAAAATTAGAAGTGTCACGCGAAGCATACGTCATACTTGTACTATACAGCTACTTGTAAATCTAAAAATAGCGGTAAAGAATATTTACTGATATGACATATCATACGCTTTTACAATTTATTAAAGAACTAGTTTATGCACGCGGCTACGCTCACGTGATAATGAAGCCGAAGATTAAGGGTAGCCTATGTCCGATTCCAGGGCGCAATCTATGTCATTGGCAATTTTTTTGGACATTTGTTCAGAATATTTTTATTCATGCAGCAGGTGATTTCCTATAATAATATTACTACCTTCTAGATACTTATAATTATGAAGAGGCAAAACATCTGGTTTTGTAAACTTAGGAAGTGCTGATGCTGATCTAAACAAATTTACTTAATTCATCTAAAAGTAACTTATGCTACTTGTTACTCTAGTAATCGAATGGTTTCATGTAATTTAGGGAGCTGATGTAACTTACTGAACAATTACGGTGGCCGAGCTCTAACTTCTAAAAGTTAGTATTTAATTAAATTATATCATTTATGATTGTAAAATGAAAACAAAACTATCTTTTCGAATTTTTTCGCGAATTTATTTAGATTTTTGGTTCCCGACGTTTCGAATGCTTTACAGCAATCATGGTCACGGGAGAGACCGAGGTGTTAGATGTCTCTAAGGTATTATATAGTTGTTACAGACAGCCTACCCACAATTAACAAAATGAATTCAAAAATCGAAAAATGGCACTAAAATACCTTACAATATTTTAACTTTTAACTTTAAACATTTTTATATAATTTTAATTAGCTTTATAATTGAATATGGAATATTATTTATTTAATTTGAGCTGTTATTATTATAATTATTACAATTTTAAAAAATATTAATTATTAATCTACATTTTTAGTGTTGCCATTATTATATTTATAACCATAAAGAAAAATCATAATATATTAATTATTTAAGCCACATAATTGATCTATATGTAATTTGAAAAAGTTAAGATTAATTAAAAATAATAATTTAAATTTAAATTTGCTATTATTTAAAAAACAAATTACATGGCTTATCTGTCAGTGTGTATGATGACCATAGAATGGTGTTAATCCCATAAAGGAATTTACCAATTGTAGCTAGAAATTAATTACATCCCATAGACTTATGTATTTGACCCTTTGTGGATCCCAACGAATATCTCCATTGAAATACACGTCTGTAGGTTAGAATGACCTGATATTAATAAATTCTTCAGGTAAACCTTTTTATAAAATATTATGTATCTAACTTAAATAGAATAAGTTATTTCAAGAATTTGTAGGTACTTCTTAGACAACGGATAAATTCATAGAGTGCTTAAACAATTTTTTTTAATATAATAAAAATTAAGAGGTTTTTAACAGTGTTAAAAAACTTCCTTAGTAATATTATAAAATCATCCCGACCCTCAACCTGTACTGAGTTAGGATGGTGGTTTATGGTTTGATCTCCTTCGCATGGAGGACCATCAATCGACTGAATATTATACATATAATATGTATGTATGAACATACTTCCTCATAATATGAGGTTTATATATTATATAAACCGCTGAATGACTATGACCAGATAAAACATACTATTTTCCCTTAATAAGTTCAACTAGAATTTTATTTTATTAACATTTAAGTTCTTAACTGGATCCATTTCAAAGATTAAAAGCACTACTATCCACAGAACTCTAATCCCCACCTGTGAGTACTATCTATATGGTAAGTCAGGGAAGGCAGAATCTAGTAGGTATATAAATAAATATGTTGGGCCATTAACCCGCAGCATCATCTGGTTTCATCGTTAGCTACGAGGCTTGTGCTGTGGATACCAGATAGTTGATACACTACACATATATAACTTTAAGTACATACATATCTATACTAATATAATATATAAATTTATACTAATATTATAAAGAGGTAAAGTTTGTGAGTTTGTGACGTTGTAGAGGGTAATATCTGGATCTACTGAACCGATTTAGATGAAATTTGGTAAGACGATAGTATGAGACCATTTTCAACCTCTTAAGGGAAATCTTCCCTTAAGAGGCTGAAAATGGGGATGAAAGTTTGTATGGGGAATCAAGCTAGGAACGAACCCGAGCGAAGCGAGGGTGAGTATGAGGAGAGTGAGTGCGAGGGTGACTAGTTATAAATATAAACACCCATGACGAGTACAAACATTCGTGCTTATCACACAAACGGATTCCCCCAGCGGAACTCGAATCCGCGACCGCTGGTATGGCAAGGAGACTCACTACAAACTGAGCCAAACGTGTCATCAAAAAAAAAAACTAGTGTATCGATATACATACATTAGTACATTAACAGATAACAGCAGTATTTATTATTGATTTGTGTATTTAATACATATAAAGCCGATTAAATACCAAAACACTCGTACAATTGTTGAGTATATATGTATGTATATAGGTTATATGTTAAAACATAATTTTTTTAAAACTGCCTCGAGTTATAATGTATTTTATTTAAAGAAATGTTACTCAAATAACAATAGCTAAGGAAGATTTATTTAGGTATGACCTTTAATCAAGCTCCATTTTAAGATTATTTACAAAATATTCCTGTTGAAGATGGAAATCAAATATAAATATTTGTAAGGTTTTTTTGTGTACATTTATTTAACGTAAACGTTAAAAGTCCCTTTAAAAATAAGATTTTTATTTAAAAATAGATGTTAAATTCTTAGGTACTACTAAATACTTGAAAAATAAATCACAAAAGAACGGCAGGACAGACTAACAGATTAAACTTAATATTTTTAATCACATTAGATTCATTTGGATCCTTCATTAAAATATTTAACTGTAAATAGGTTTTGAAATGTACAATTAATCTAACAATTCAATCTGTTCGTAAATACTAAATTGTGATTTAATTTTCACATGATGTATGCGTAATGTACATCAAAAAAAATCTGTTGTTAAATATTTTCATTAATTATTAAAGATACAATTCAATTCAACCAATGGAAGGTAGGAAGCAATTTAATCGCTTTGAACAAAATTTGTTAATTAATTTGCAAATTAAAGCAAAAATAAACTTTTACTTCTGTTGTAACCAATCTTTGTGTTAACAACACCGATTTTGTATACAAATTTTTTCTTGTATGTAGTTATGGTTACACCTCGTCCATCCGCTCTAGATTAAGACTTACATAGAATAAGAAAGACGCAAACTCAGCGTCTGGTCGGCCCACCCGGCATCCGCCGGACGAGTATGTATTTAGAGATTAAAGAAGCCTCAAATCGGCTACATGTCTCACATTTAGTTTTATTTTTTTTCTTAATTTAATTTTAAGTTAGTATAAATAGTTTTCAAAACGCTCCGAAACCAAAAGTATGTTGTTTGAATATTTTTTGTAATATTCTTGGCAAGTTAGATAGAAATAATAGGCAAGGAAGTATTTCTTTTTGTAAATTTCGGTGAATATAAAATAATAATTTGTAGGCATTAAAGGATTATAAGCGGAGTATAGAATTTGAGGAAAAAATATGTGTTATTAATAAATATTACGCATGAATGAAGGCTTAAAAAGATTAAAAAAAGACTAATTGCTTGTCAGATTTACTTAGTGAATTAGAGTGAAGATAAAGTCAAACTTCAGCAAAATATATCTTAAGATATTTTAGTCCAGTGAATTGACCATCAAACCAGATTAACGAGTAGAGTTTCGATTGGTGACTCTTATAATTTTATTATACACTCAATGGTCTGGGTTTAATAATAGGTTAATGGAAATTTTTAAATTTTGGGAAAGCTACTGTAATATAATCGAAAATATTTTTAAGATATAGTTATTAGTTAGGCAGTGGTAGCCCAGTGGTAACGAGCTCGCTTGAGAAATTGAGTGAAACGGGTACAAAACCCGGGTCTCGCACCTCTGATATTTTCATGTGCGAATCATTTCTAACATGAATATCACTTGTCTTACGGCGAAGGAAAATATCGTGAGGAAACTTGCATGTCTGAGAGAACCTAGCAAGTTTTCGAAAGACATGTGTAGTCCGCCAACCCGCACTTGGCCAGCGTGGTGGACTATGGCCTGATCTCCCTCGTATTGGAGGTAGGCCAGTGCCAAGCAGTGGGACGTTAAAAAAGATTGAATACAATACAATAATATAGTTCCCCATAAGAAAATATTTTTTAAACAGATTAAAATGCTCATAAGTAGTTTCTACTGTCTTATATACTTACGATTCTACTGTCAGACTTAACAATGACTGTAGAAATTACCGACGGTTGAGTGTAAGATGCTTGGCTTCATCATGCGAATCGGGAAAGACTTTAAAAGTCCCGCTACGCTAGTTCTTCTTTATAACTCATTTGTACTTCCCATACTTGACTACGGGTCATTAGTGTGGAACCCCCATTACAAGGTCCATAGTGAAAACCTTGAGAGAGTTCAAAAGAAATTCATAAAATACTTAAACTATAGGTGCTATTCATTAGCCAACAGTCAGACACATTTTGAGTATAAATATCTATCATTGGCCAACCGTCGGTTACTGAGAGAACAGTTATTTTTGTTTAAATTAGTCAATAATATTATTGATTCCCCTTGCCTATTGAGTCAAATTAATTTTAGATGTCCTAGATTATCTTCTCGAAATAAGTTGTTTTTTGGTCCACAATTAACACGTACGAAATCTGCTCAAAATTCGTTTATTAATCGAGCATGTTATAATTATAATGATAAATTTAGTAACATAGATTTATTTAATTATAAAGATGTTTACATTGTTAAGAAAGTGTTTTTAAAATCTTTAATATCTTTATCATAACCTTAAGTCATTTTTAAAATTGCCTATTCATATTATGTTTTTTTTTTATTATTGTTTTATTATGTACTGTTAGAGTTTAAGTTTTGCTTTTTGTGTTTTTTTTTTATTTTATAATTTGTTTTTTATTTTATTTTTTGTAATTCTAACTTAATCATTTTTATTGTTGTCATTTGTAGTGTTTTTTGCAGTAACTTTTGTTAAAATTTTATTATATAGTTTTAATGTTTAAATTATTTATGTTTACTCTACCTGTGACATATTTATAGGTGGAATAAATAAATAAATAAATATTGTCCCTAGGATTTATCCAAATGTTATATATATATATATATATATATATATATATATATATATATATATATATATATATATCTCAAATAATATTGTATATAATATGTACGAGTATTTCACATTAAAAAAGGCCGTAAGGTTGAGTCACATTCATAGCAAAATTATTTACTCAATTTTAATATTGACGCTAAAAAACAATCCTGATTAAGCTATTAGTGAGGTCCCTTGTTTTGTATACAAGTGTATCTCTGTCTGTTCAAATTAGTTTAGTTTTAGTGGAAATTAAAAAGCCGCAATGGTCCTTTTAAAGAGCCGCATGCAGCTCTAGAGTTTTGCCGACCCCTAATCTAGTGGCTAGCTCGTTTGACAGAGAATCTGGAGATCCTGCGTTCGAGGCCCGGGTAAGGCCAATTAGTAATTAGGGTTTTTTGTCAATAATCCCCTAAATAGGTCAGGAGTATGTCTTCTAAATAAATTTTAGCTGGATGTTGGGCAATAGTCTGATCAATTTATACGAAAAACTATGTAGTATACACTCTCTTCAATGTATCTTAATTTTCGTGACAGTTCGAGACAATTTTTATTACAGGAATTCTTTATTTTGATGGTATCCCATCATAATAAACCAAAATAACTATACTAAATGTAAACTATGTTAATATGTTACTATTGAAAGAAAGAAGAAAATTAGGAGATTTAACTCTTCTGTGTAAATTAATTAAAGATTTAATTAATACACCTGAATTACTAGAACGCTTGCATTTTTCAATACCCCGCCAACAAACTCGATTGCATAATCGTAAAACTTTCCTTTTACCAGATACAAGAACCGACCTTGGTCAACATAGTCCTATCTATAGAATGGTATCCTTAGCAAATTCCCTAAGAAATGATATAGATATTTTGGGTGATTCCGTGTCTTTGTTAAAAAAAAAGATTTTTAAATATTACTTTAGTAGCGTAAAACAAAAGTAGTTAAGTCGGATTGTGCTCTATTTTATGTAATGTTTTGTTATAATACAATAATAATTAGATTTAATTTAATTTAACCTTGTTTAAGAGTATATATTTTTATTATTAATACTTAGTTCTGTTCATATGCTTGTGATGTTCACATCTTAGAAGACATCATTTGTCTGATTGTATACTTTAGAATAATTATAATTAAGCTTGTTTATTTCATCTGTGTGTCGGTTTTGTGAACTTATAAATAAATAAATAAATAAAACTCGGGTTAAATAATAGCAAACTCATAATATGACATTCGATTCAAACCATACATGATACAGGCATGTATAATAACATCTATAATAATATCTAGGTCACATACACAAACATAATTAAGTTAAATTCAGAATTAAATCAGTGTATCGATTTCGGCTAAACGGTTCTCTAAATAAAGCTCTTAAGAAAATGGATTTTAATTTGAAGAAGTAATTTTTGCGTGTTTATGTCTATATACTTTATGCAGTAAAACCCTTCGCATATGGAGTTGATGTGCTTAACATTTCTTATAAGAGATAACACCTTGCCTTTTCCTCTACCGGTGACAAGACCGCTGGCTCGTTTTTTGTTATTCAGCGGGGAAATGCAGATATTCTTGCCACAAGTCCACGTGGACATGACTTGTACAGCAAATTTTGTTGTAAAATACATATTTTGTTTTGAATAACTGTAATTTCAATGTATTTTTGTTTGTTGTTAATAAATTTAATCGCTATGTCAGAGACAAAAAGTCTATAATTCTAATTCTTATTTTTCTACATTTCCAAAAAAATCTTAATATACCGATTTTATCTACTACCTTCAAGTTTCAAGAACGTTTGAAACGTTACGGTTTTTGAGTAGATATTAATTAGCTAAGAGCTTTATCCGCATTCTTAAAATAATATTACAAAGTTTTTAGAAAATGAAATATGTAAGTTTGAACATTATTAATTAAGGATTTTAGAAAAATGTTTGGGGGTAGGGAGAATGTGTTTTAGTTACTGATCAAATCCTTACTAATTACTAATACTTAAAAACCAACATCCATATAAAATGTGAACGTGATAGATAATGAAATGAAACTATTCATTACCTTTATATTATGTATATTAATAGGCAAAGACAAAACACTTCTAGTGCCTTTTTTCCTATTTATCGACCAATTTAGCAGCTGTAGTGATATCAGTGAAAAAAAAACAAATTCGTGTTATTATATAGATAGATAAATTATTTTCATATGTATATAATATTTTCTTTAAATTTTCAATAATAATATGATCAAATTTCGATCACCTATGTAGTAACTATATAAAATAAACTGACAGAAACCCTTTACTTTGTGTCTAGTAGAAAGTTTATAGAAGAAATATCAGATTTATTTAAGAAATTTACAGAAGAAGATAAAATTAATACAGACAATATTGCAGATGTTTTTGGACTTTGTTATTTCGTTCAAATGAACTTGCAGTCTGGAGTAACATCTGGCGTCGGTCACGTGACATCGTTAGTATAAGTACTATTGTCTAGTTAGTTGTTTCACGGTTTGAAGTAATATATAGAATAGGGCAATAAACTTTGGTGAAATTGAAATACGTATATATTTTTCAGTTATAAGTTATATGAGGAATAATGTAGCTTGAATTCGTAAACATTTAATATATTAATGATAAATTGTGGGGGTGTTAAAAAACACCTGTACGAAATAAAGTTTTCTCAGAATATCTCATTGTATTTCATATTGTGATATCTATACTAATATTATAAAGAGGTAAAGTTTGTGAGTTTGTGACGTTATAGGGGTTATTCTACTGAACCGATTTAAATGAAATTTTGTAAGAAGACAGTTTGAAACCCTGGAAAGGCCATAGAATACTTTTAATTTCGGAAATCGTTCCTTAGGGGGTAAAAATGGGGTTGAAAGTTTGTATGTGGAATGAACCTATCGGGACGAACCCCAGCGAAGCGAGGGTGAGTCGCTAGTTTAAAATAAACAGGATTGTTATGGTACAATGTTACATACTTACAATTATTAATCTTATAATGTAAGAATTATGTTTATCCTACTTTTATTACTAAAGGTTTAAAATGGGAAATATTACCGACACGTTTCTTATTTAAAATTGGCCAAGTGTAGGCTAGTAGCATTCACGTCTACACGTGTACACACATCTTTCGAATACCTGCTAATTTCTCTCACACTTGCAGATTTTCTTAAGATGTTTTCCTTCGCCGAATAACAAGTGGTAATCATGTTGAAAATAATTCGTATAATTTAAAAATTCATCCGGCTTTATACAGGTGTGTAATCTATTAAGATATGTCTAATGTAAAAATAACGTGCTAATGTTCATTTATATTATAGCTGACTAGCATTGCCTGCGGCTCCGCCCGCGTTCAGATGACCAAAAACCAAATTCTAAGGTTTTACATATAAGTATACTCTTACATTGCAGTTTTTGTACTTTTTCTCAAAAATGGGATATTTTCCGGTAAAAAGTTACCTATATGTTGACCCGGATAACCAGCTATCACCATACCAAATTTCATCAAAATCCATCCAGTGGTTTTTTTGTGATGCGGTAACAGACAGACACACAGACAAAAAGACAGACAAAAATTCTAAAAACTATAGATTCGGACTCTATACTGATAATAATGTTTATTTCAATAAGATTTTCCAAAAAAAATATCTAATATACAAATTCGGCTTAGTTACAGTTTTATTATATGTATTGATCATATTTGTGATTGCTGAGTAAAGCTAAATTCACATCTTAGCGGGAATGTCACGTAGCGTGTTCAGATATTGTAGCAGAACCGGCGTAGACAGTAGTTTTCACGACTACAACACATCACGCACAGTCGCCATCAGACATATTATTGAGTTCATGCTTCTCCACATATGACATCTGTCGATGAACGTTTGAATATATAATTAATAAATGATTGCAAAAATAATATTATACAATATTATTTTGTACAATAATATGATTAGTTATTGAATAGATCTTTACATATTCTCACGCTACTTATATTATAAACTAGCATGACCCGCAGCTCCGCCCGCGTTCAGATAACCAAAAACCAAATTCATAGGTTTAACATATTAGTATACTTTTGCATAGCAGTTTTTGTAATTTTTCTCAGAAAGGAGACATTTTTCCGCAGTAAAAAGTATCTTATATGTTGACCCGGATAACCAGCTATCACCATACCAAATTTCATCAAAATCCCTCCAGTGGTTTTTCTGTGTTGCGGTAACAGACAGACAGACAGATAGACAGACAAAAATTCTAAAAACTTTAGATTCGGCCTCTGTATCGATAATAATCTATTTCAATAATATTTTCCAAAAAATATTTAATGTACAGATTCGGCTTAGTTACAATTTTATTATATGTATAGATTAAAATGTTCAATTCAATTCTTTTGTTTTGTGGCTTCCAAGTGTTCTTTGGGCATAATTTACTTCGCCAATTTCGCGTAGAATTGAGAAGACGTTACTCTTATGTGCGTTAAATAGATACTTTTATCGTGATTGTTTTCTTACTAACGTTTTTACTTAGTACTAGTTACCGTAGGTACGATGTCTGCAAATATGAATGATACTTAAAGCGGCCCCTCCTATCGTGTATAGACATAATTAATAAATAATAATGATAATAAGATAATAACAATTTTAAATAAAACTATATTTTCGAATTTTTTCGCGGATTTATTTTGATTTTTGGTTCCCGACGTTTCGAATGCTTTACAGCAATCATGGTCACAGGAGAGACTAAGGTGATAGAGATGGCTGGGTACTACCGTCGCTGAGGTATCCTGTTATTAATATAATAAAATCAAATAATATATCTAAATATAACACACAGTTAGATGTAGTATTTTTACCATATAAATAAACTGGAAGTGAAGTGGTAAGTGAAATTCTAAATAATTTTCATCAGCGAAAATCTAGTTATTCATATCAATAAATAATAACAATCTTGGCCAATACTCGATTTTTATTAAAGTACTAACATTTAAATTATAATAATCTGTACAGATAAATAAAGTTGAAGTGTCTACCTATACGAAAAAACAGTTTATAAATTTTTTGTCTATCTGGCTGTCTTTCTGTCTGTCTGTTTGTTCCTGCTAATCTCCGAAATGTCTAGACTGATTTTGACGGGACTTTTACTGGCATAAAGCTGATGTTATAAGGATTAACTTAGGCTACTTTTATTTTAGAAAAAATATTAGGGTTCCACTCCAAAAATTAAAACGCACCCGAGCGAAGCGTGGGTAAGTCGCTAGTATGTATATAAAATTCAAAGCATATACAAGTAGCAAACTAAAGAATGATATTAATAACTAAACGGTCTCAAACAAATAGAACTGTCACAAAATCTTCTAAATACGTCAGGTGTTTCATTAATTCGGTCTTTAGTCATACGTACTCGTATTTTACATAAGAGTGTGATATATTTTGCAAGTATTAATTAAGTGGGAACGCTCTGGGTACAAGACGTGTGTTTATTAATCCCTTGCCAGGCTTTTGAGCATTTGCATACGAATCGTGAAGGGTGCAAAGTAAATGGCCAATGTAATTGAAACAATGTGTGGTGTGAGCATGTTATAAGATGTCGCACTTCGTTAGACAGCTATTACCTATACTTACTAGAGAGATACCCTCGCTTGGTTCAGGCTAACGATTCAATTACAGATATTGCAATTTTGTTTTCTTATTTAATCATCGTTTTTGTTTTAATAGAAATTTATAATAGTCAGGGATGATAAAATCTATCAGTGAGGAGAAACCACTGGAGGGATTTTGATGAAATTTGGTACGGTGATAGATCCGGGTCAACATATAGGATACTTTTTACCGCGGAAAATATCTCATTTCTAAGAAAAAAATTCAAAAACTGCATTGTACGAGTATACTAATATGTAAAACCTAAGAATTTGGTTTTTGGTCATCCGAACGCGGGCGGAGCCGCGTGCAATGCTAGTTTTAAATAAAACTATGTTTTCGGACCTTTTCGCAGATTTTTGGTAGTCTTTTTGGAGAGCCTCCACGGCACGCGGAATATCCAACGTGGAATTATTAGTTACAGATTTTACCTCTGAAATCAATATTTTTACTCTGATATCCACTTTTAGCTAAATAAAACAATACTTTTAAATACAAGTTATAGCTCTAAAAAAACTTAAAAAAAAGTATTGTGTAACGGTTTTGTATGGGTCATGTCAAAATGGATGTAATGAAAGTTTTACTTATACCTACTACTTACCTTCTGATTCAATTATCAGATCAGCTCGTCTAATTTAAATTTTTATAAGTTTTTGCAGTCGTCGTTGAAAATATTTATAAATATTTAAATAGATACATACAATAAGAGGTACCTACCTAAATAATCCCCTTCCAAGATTTCATTATACTATATTAACAAGTGAATTCAATATAATTATAATACACTTAGTTTAAAAATCCTATTATTATATTTAAATGATGATGTTTGGATGTTAGTCAATTACATCGGCAAATCGTTGAGGCGATTAAGATGAACTGCCCATATATCAAATATGTTTGCTCGATGTGTAGTTGCTATGTCTATGCTGCACCTATAAACAAAAGCAATATAATAAAGTTATTTTTATCTAGATAAGACTATCTATTGAAACAGATTTCCTTTGAAGGGTGACACTCTACTTTACTTATAGGAAGAGTCAAACATTATAAACGTCCAAAAACGTCAAAAGAAAATGTTGTACTAAAACCATAAATTACCAATAATGCAAAAGCGAATATGGTAAAATTCCTACCACTAACGGCTGAATACACAAAAATTAAAAACTAAATGACATGCGATAAGCAATTCTTGAAACATAATAGACTACAGTGACACAGCGGCACGTTTTGCATACTAATGTATGTAAATAAATGAGTACAATCCACGTATCGGGCTCGATTTTAACAATATAGTACAATTAGAATCAGCGGCTATTGTTGCCAGAGGACAAATAAAAGAAGTACCCCGTTGGTCAATTCTAAACATAGTCATATTAAAATGGAACTTATTGTTCAAGAATAAAATTCAAAATAGATTGTAATATTATTAGTGTGTGTAATTTGATCTAGATTTTTATACTAGTTAGATTCGATACTAGATTAGTTTGTTATTGTACATATTTTTGCTGAATGATAGTATGATATATATATTTGGTAGCATTTAAATTAATTAAAATCCTACCTGATTTATTAGAAGCCTTACCGAGTACTAGAGCATCCCTACTAAATACTAATATTATGAACCATCTTGTTTTATACCGTACCTTAACGGCTTAATCAAATGCTTACAAACTCTGCTTATAAAAATTATTACCTATTAAATTATAGTCATGACAAAATATGTTCTGCTTTTCCTTTACATATAGTTATATACATATTAATTATGTATAATGTATTTATACAAAAAAAATATTTATTTCTCATGAACTGATAAAGCCCATTTGAGTGTGTCAAGTAAAATGATTTGTAGAATTAAATTAACTTAATGAAAATGGGCTCAAGAATTGTCAAATAATAACAATGTTGGGAAATGCATTTACGCATACCACCTGTAGACATACAGGTGGTTATGTGGGACTCACCTATTAGAAAAGCCAGTACTACCCAATATAGCCCAACAAAACCTCCCCCGTCTTAATGGGGCGTCGCAGGATCACTTACGCACACCACCCATTGAAGTGGGACACCTCCCTGTCCGTTTCTTGGCTTCGCGCCCGGTTGACACAAATTAATACATTTAGAAAAACGTCATAAGGCCAATTTTCATGGACTCCAGCGGTGACCAAATTAGTAAAATTGGGTTTTAAATACGCTAGTTTTAGGTAAGATTTTACGTTATATTTTGACACATGACAAATTAAATAAAAATATTAATAAATATAAAGTAAATGATGAGCGCACGGGGTCTCTTACAGAGACTTCTATAATAATTATATCCACAATATGTTACCGCATTTTTTTATTGAAACACGTGAAGAAAGTGCGTACGTGTCTTCTACGTCTAACTACTATAAAAAAAAAATCTTAAGTGATTTAAATTAGATAAATCAAAGTAAGATCTAAATTGTAAACTTTATTTGAGTGCACAAAACAAGTTTACTTAATATGGACAAATCTGTTGCACCTACCATCCATGCCAATAAGACAAGTTGATGTAGTTAATATTTAGAATAAAAGACATACTTAGATGCTATAATTTATTTTATAAATCATCATCGTCATCAGAATAACATATTAAAATATTGTCTAATAATTTTAACCCTTGTCTAACCCCCTCCTACCTTCCTCCCCTCTCCCCCTCGCCCCTCCCCCAACGTGCGTTCATCTTGTCGTGGTGGGGTTTAGAAGTGCCCGGCCCGGCAATCCAGCCGGGCGCAAAGCCGAGAAACGCACAGGGAGGTAGCCCACTTTGTCGGGCGGGGGAGGTGGCCCTCTTCGGTGGGCGGTGTACCATGCGGGCTGCTCCTGGTACTTCTCTGATCGCAGATATTTAATATCTAAGGAGGTTTTTCTTTAGCGTTAAAAATAAATTATATTTTAGATTTTCCTTTTATTTGTAACGTTATACTTAAAATATAATTCAGCTTAAATTCTAAAAAAATGTATGCAAACCGGACAGCATCAATTCTCAAATAAATTTATTATAATTTTTAACACCTCCAGGTAAATTTCTAAGAAATTAATTAAATTTCTAAGAAATCTATTGTTAACTGACACGCCGGCGTGTCCGCGGTCGTGGAGGGATGGAACAGTTCTATAAAATCATTTCATTTATAAAGACAATGACGTTTTACAAAATAAATGAGATATAATACCCGTTTATAGGAGCATTAAGCGATATGGAAAAATGATTATTTTTTTAACTTGGCCGTTGTAAATAAAATTAAGATTTTAATGGAATAATAAAAAAATAGGTTTTTTTTGGTACATATTTGCTTCCTAATTATGAGACCCCGAAAATGAGTTTATCCTTTCACAACATACGAAAACAATGAAAAAGACGCGACCGACGTAGAAAAACTCAAAAATTGAATTTAGAAGATTCATATTAAAATAGCGTTGGCTAAAGATTAAGGAGTTTAATTAGAATATCTTTGAAGTAGGAACCATCGCGTAATTTGTTCCTGACATTAATACGAAACGTTCAAATGGTTTAACCGAACCCAGGCATCATTGTGATTACCAACTGGAAATGTTAGTGAATGATGCGAATGAAATATTCAACGTCAAAAACAAAGTTTTGTTCTTCTGGACTGTAAATTGTAGTGATAAAATACACATTAGTTTAGTTTAATATTAAATGAAATGTAATTTCAATTTGGTTGTGTTGCTAATTTAAATAATTTATTATTTGACGCAGTGGAAACAAAACTGCCTCGGTCGTGTAGTGGTGTAGCAGTGGCTTGCATGTACGACTGCAAATCCAGAGGTTCTGAGTTCAAGTCCCGGGTCGGACCAAGTTCAGTTATTGAGTTTTTCCATAAATAAATTCTCAGAAAGTTGCGAAATTACCGATACTTTAATTTCGTATCACTGAGAACACGTAAAGACCTTGCTTGCGCCTGGTCTTTTATCGGTCGTGTCACATCCACCGAAATATGAAAGTGATAGTGCATTTGTTTCTACGCAGACTGGTCTAAGTGAGATTGGATGCCGAGGCCAAAATCGGTCAGGGGGACGTAAATGTACTATTTTTGCTTAAGCACTTGAGTCTGGATGTGTTGATTACTATTTATGTTTCTATAAGTTTTTCTATTAATTTGTTTAATACTTCTAATATTGCAAGAATTAATAAAAAATATATAGAAATCATGACTTTCTCGTTATTTTCAATGACATAGACACTAAATATTAAAATGCAGCCAGATACTTATTTTTACATGAAAGTTGTTATAGTAGTATCGTGTATGTATCTATAGTAGATTCAAAGATTATGGATTATAAGTTATGAAGGATGCAGCTAACCACTTATGTTAGGCCGTCCTAAGTTAAACCAGTTACAGTTTACACTTCACGAGCCTGACATAGTGGAGTTGTCTGAAGCCTTCTCCTGCAAAAATGACTAGCGAGCGAATACCCTCGCTTCGCTCAATAGCAGCTTATATTTTACACCGGGTCGTCATCTATATTTTTACTAAGTTCCACCCAAACTCGCCCAGCCGTCTCAGCGTGAAGGAGTATACCTATAATAAACAAGGTACGTTACTTCCGAACATACACAAACGCGCATTTATTATAATAGTATGATTAATTATTAGAACCACGCATTATTTTAATTAAGCAAAGTAATAAAAGTCAGAAGGTGACTCTCCACTTCCCAGACTCATTAATTTTCGGCTTTGATTTCCGTTATCATTGAATCTGCATGATTTGCCAAAATATTAGAAAATATTAAATTGTTTAGTTTATCTATACTATAAAGAGACAGAGTTTGTTCGTTTGAACGCGCTAATCTCAGGAACTACTAATCCGATTTGAATCATTCTTTTTGCATTAATTAACTCGTTTATTAAGGAAGGCTAGGCTATCTATACATTAATAAAATTGTAACCAAGCCGAATCTGTACATTAAATATTTTTTGGAAAATCTTATTGAAATAAATATTATTATCGATACAGAGGCCGAATCTATAGTTTTTAGAATTTTTGTCTGTCTGTCTGTCTGTTACCGCATCACAGAAAAACCACTGGAGGGATTTTGATGAAATTTGGTACGGTGATAGCTGGTTACCCGGGTCAACATATAGAATACTTTTTACCGCGCGAAAATGTCTCATTTCTGAGAAAAATTACAAAAACTGCAATGTTCGAATATACTAATGTAAAACCTAAGAATTTGGTTTTTGGTAATCTGAACGCGGGCGAAGCCGCGGGCAATGCTAGTATGTATCATATAATATGTAGTCTATCTATTCCATACTAACTCTTAAAACGTACCCGAGCGCAGCGAGAATGAGTCGCTAGTGTTAATATAATTAACTATGAAACTAAGAATAAAAAAACCCTGAAAGCAACACTGTATGTATGTTGGTAGTTTCTAGACACTTAAGACATGTTAGCTGTATTATTAAGTACTTATTAAATGAAACTAAAACTTTTAGTATCAAGTAATCAGAACAATTTTAGAACAATGTACAAAATGCGTCAGTCAGTGCAACTTCTAATTAATATTAAAATCCAATTCCTTCTGCATCGCGTTTCCTCGTGAAGTTTAATTTAGTTTGTCGGATATCCGGACGAATTCGGTGAACCTATTTACTATAAAAACCGGTGAATTGAATTTTTATTTTTTTAAACGATTCCACCGCTCCATGAAGATTTGATTCAATTACTTTGAAATTGTAACAAATGCGTTTCAATTTGCTCAGCCTACATTGTATATTGACATAAAATAAAACAGTTCAGAGGTTGAAAATTAATACCGTTCGAGAAAAACTATTATTGAGGGTCTTTATTAACGCAATAGAACCCAAAACAATGATTTTTAGAATTTTTGTCTATTTATCTGTGCGTTTGTGTGCGCGCTAATCTCAGAAACGGCTTAACCTATTTGGGTTCGGTTTTTACTAATGTATACTTAACCTTTAGTATGGTATGGTATAGTATGTTCGGGCTATTTTCCGCAACTCGATGACTATGCGCCTATTTTGCGTGTAACCTTTAGTATTTGTTTTATTTCAATTGGTTCATAAATAAAAAAAGTTATGTCAATTTATAGAATCGCTAGTTTATAAATATAATTGAATAATAATCTATTACTTTACGTAACGCTTGTAGGGTCGCGGATACACCGGTATGTCAGTTAACAATTGATTTCCCGGAAACTAACCACAGAGGCCATTAATATGATTATTTGCAAGAAGAATAAAATGAAATTGTATGATTACTTAAATTAAGTTACAAAACAGTGTATTTATTGTACTTACCCGTTAATATAATTAGTAGCAAAAATGCTAACAGTATTCTCTTAATTCCGATTATTTGGGTTAAGAAATACCCAGTCCTCATAACACTGATGGAGACAATAAAATGATCCGGCTCCACGGACCATGCACCTGACGTCGTCAGATTGTCATAGAGGTTACGAGTGTTATTATAGATTTTAGGCATGGGTATGTAATATGTATGTCTTGAAAATTTTGTTTTCTTCCAAACCTATCGATCGGGGTATATAAAGGAATTAAGAGGCGATTACATAAATACTTATATAGGTACATCGTATACGTTTAAAAATAATTTAGGATGGCAAATTGGGAATAAATTGTCTAATCGGCCAAAACTAAATAAAAAAAAACTATTTTCAAAAACAAAAAAACAGATTGCTTTAAAAGTGAGCTAGAAACAAGTTGACGACGGAACATAGCATTACCTACGCTATCGGAGACATACTGTATACATACATTTCCTTGCTGCACACCATGATACGAAATTTACCAGAAATGGTTGGCTTATTTCTTCTAAAGCCACATTTGGCACGTTCTGAATGCTCAAATGTCCCTATGTTCTGAAAATTTCGTATTTGAAATTTAAATGAAATAATTTTAAGTCTAAGTAAATATTATAATTATTCAAAAAAAAAAACACAACTAATTTTATGGAATTTTATCAGCTATCAATTACTTCAAACAAATATTAGGTACAAAATACCACTCAAATATTGAGAGCGTCGTTACAAATTACAAGTAAAGTATAAAAGTCATTAGCGTATGAAAATGATTTATTATAAGCTATTTGTGAAATTGAAATTGTTCTTAAGATTTATGTTGAACCTGATTGATTTGAATTCATTGGTATAGTTTGTAAATCTTTACGTATATAAAAGTTTTCAACCTACTTCAAAAAGGAGGAGGTTCTCAATTCGACTGTATTTTTTTTTATGTTTGTTACTTCAGAACTCCGTCATTTATTAACCGATTTGGACAATTTTTGTGTTGTTTGAAAGTGTATACTTCCAGATAAATGGGACCACCATTTAAATTTCAAAAAAAAAATACCACCCCTAAGGGTGGAAAAATAGCTAATGATGAATTTAACCTACTTCTAATTGTCATATTAACTTTAAATTTGCAAGTATTTCTATTTCCGTTGATAGTACAGTGGTTCGGTATTGTTGACTTGATCTGATGGTAAGGGCAGAAGGTGGATAGGTGGAACTCTTCAACGGCTAATAGTAGATACTTTGAGTTTGGGCTTATTTTGTTTGATTTGACAAGCCTAACACGTTGGAATTCTTACTTTGCTACTACTGTCTACACTAAAAAGGGAAAAATAAAAACTTTTTAACAATAAAATAAAAACTGACTTCAAACAAAAGCACTAAAAATTAAAAAATAACTGATTGATAGTTTTCATTTACTATACATACCTAATCAAATATTTTCGAAGTCGGTGTGCTTTGGCTTAGTAATTAAAGCCTACCTATTAATACATACCTAATCAAATATTTTCGAAATCGGTGCCAGCCCATACAAAGCAAAAGACTTCAAGGAAGATGAAAATGGGAAGATTTAATTGTGGCTACTAATATTAACATAAAGAAATAAATTGACTTTACAACAACCAAAAAATATTATTCCGTATTTGACATGGGTTGACATCTTCATTTTCATTCATATATATATATATATATATATATATATATATATATATATATATATATATATATATATATATATATATAAATAGTGCCTATAGGATAAATAAATACTGGCAAGGTCGTGGGTGTGAAGTGTGTGCGCAACTAGGCAGGCGATCCTATAATACCCTACGATCGTAGCTAGACGTTTCCAAATGCGTGGGTAAGTAAGTCACACAATCCTCTGCGAGTTAACGGCTGGTAAGGATGACCGGTATCCCCAGTGATTAAGTCGAAAGATACATGATTGAATATATCACATATTTTTTCCCATAAGGCTTTCCTTTTGAGAGACTAGAATAGTCCCTGTAATAGCGTTAAGATAACTCAAAAAAATATCAAAATGTTTCCGTCAGTTTTTATATATTTTTTAAAATTACCATTTTAAATATAAGCATAATATAATATATTAGCCTTGCTAATAATAAAATATTAAGTATAATGTTATTATTATAGGAAGATTTTATGACTGCTTGAACTTTGACTCTGGGTAGTACTGTGGGTAATTATAGCTAACAGCGATTTTTTTTATAGAAAAAAGGGGCAAACGAGCAAACGATCCACCTGATGGTAAGTGGCTATCGCCGCTCATAGATATCTGCACACAAGAGGAGTTGCGAATGCGTTGCCGGCCTTTAAGGGACCTGAAGACACGGCTCTTGAAGACCCCCAGGTTATAGCGCTCAGGGAAAACCTCAGGAGGAAGATCATTCCACATCTTGCACGTGCGAGGTAGAGAAGAACGAGATGCACGTACATTTGTAGGATGCCAAGCATCTAAAACTTTTTAACAAAAAAAGAACCGATTTCAAACAAAAGCACTAAAAAGAAAAAAATAACTGATTGGTAGTTTTCATTTGCTTTATATGGGCTGGCACCGATTTCGAAAATATTTGATTAGGTATGTATTTAATAGGTAGGCTTTAATTACTTAGCCAAAGCACACCGACTTCGAAAATATTTATTTGATTAGGTATGTATAGTAAATGAAAATTACCAATCAGTTATTTTTTACTTTTTAGTGCTTTTGTTTGAAGTCGGTTTTTATTTTTTTGTTAAAAAGTTTTTATTTTTCCCTTTTTAGTGTACACAGTAGTAGCAAAGTAAGAATTCTAACGTGTTAGGCTTGTCAAATCAAACAAAATTAGCCCAAACTCAAAGTATCTACTATTAGCTGTTGAAGAGTTCCACCTATCCACCTTCTGGCCTTACCATCAGATCAGGTCAACAACACCGAACCATTGTACTATCAACGGAATTAGAAACACTTGCAAAATTTCAAGTCAATATGACAATTAGAAGTAGGTTAAATTCATCATTAGCTATTTTTCCACCCTTAGGAGTGGTATTTTTTTTGAAATTTAAATGGGACCAATCTGGAAGTATACACTTTCAAACAACACAAAAATTGTCCAAATCGGTTAATAAATGACGGAGTTCTGAGGTAACAAACATAAAAAAAAACTGTCGAATTGAGAACCTCCTCCTTTTTGAAGTCGGTTGAAAAATGTGTGGATGACATGCAACCCGACGGCGGAGGGTGTAATGATAGAATTGTGACGGTGGCACCAGATCAAGAAGCTCATCAGAACACTCTCCATTTTTATTGTTATCTTTTTATTATCTCATATATAACATTTGAAATTTATGTGTTACTTAATTAATCCTTATAAAAAAGTTCTGAAAAAATAAGATTTTTTTAATATAAAAGAACCAATACCTTTTTTAATATTAGGTACCAACCAAAATACATAAGCGTCAATATAAAGAAGTAAACAATGAGAACACCAATCATAACTTTATTTATTAACATATATATAGTCAATGTACAAATATTAATTTAAAATAAACTTTCAGATAGTTGACATAAAACAAGCAGAATTGCGAATCGTAATTACATTTTCATTTTGGTTTGTGGCGATCTCAAAATATGCGGTATCCCGCAAAGTGCCCAGTAATATGAAAATTCAACTACGGAGGCAATTCTTGCATATATTTACACAAATATTGCATTGAAATAAGCCATAGCACGAACGAGAAGCCAATAAGCAGAAATTGAAATGAATCGTCCTGTACGTCTGCCATAGATTATTTAGTTATTGTCGTCCTTTACTCATAAGTAGGTTACATACTACTATGAACAGAAGACCTAGGAGTTAGGGCCATAATGGACCCGATTACAGTTAGGAATTCAGATTCAGAGTGAAAAATAGACTGCATTGAGTCATTTTGTTGTTTATGTTCCTTGAAAATATTTGCACATCCAACTCATTACCACAAGGAGAGTTCCAAATGCAAAGGCTATCAACAGTACTTGTAAAACATCGACGTTGTAGCAAACTTCGTTCTTTCTCTCCATAATATTTGTTATTTATCTCCCGTTTACAATATGGCAAACAATGAGGAAAAGCAAAACTAAAATGACAAGGGAACCTATTATCATTAAAAGCTGGTTCAAGTTGAAATTAAGTCCACACGAGGTGTCAGATTTTTGTCGACCCATGTTCCGTTTTTATGGTACACACATTGTACCTTTTTTGCTTTTACTTCTAATTCTTCATAATTTATTTATTTTTAAATATTGCTTGACTATTTTTCTGTTACTTAAAATTTTCTATTTTTTTATTGACATAGTGAATATCTGTTGATTTTTGACAATGTTGTGGTAAGATCGTAGATTTACATATTTGTTTATGGATAGATGAAAATTAAAAAGATCATTCATTATAAAAAGTTTATATACCCATCTAAGTACAAAGAATTGCAAATAATAAAAACACACAGTTTTTTATATCAAATTTTAATAATTATGGTAACAATAAAACAAACTAATGATAAATTATCTTAAATAAAAATGAGTGCTTCTAACCTTTACGCGTGGTTGAAGTAAAACTTCTTTGGCATTGTGGCAGATACCGTAATTAAGACAAAAAATAAATAAATATAATTATTTTAATAAAATTTATTAGTAACCAGCGCTCGCTTTGCTTGGGTGCGTCCCTATGTACGTTTTGAATGTAAATTGCGAGTATACCTTAGGAGGTAGATTTATGTTATTGCAGATTTTCTATAGGCCTTTTTAAGACCAACAATTTTCTAGTAAACTGTTTTAATTAATGTCTTTAGGTTTAACCAGCGTTAGACAGGTAAATTTCTAAGGACGACTCGACTGAATCCGTTACGATGTTTTCCCGAGGAAATGATTTAGTTAAAGCCGGTTCAGTACTTTATGCGTGAAACGCGCGCACACAAACAGACATACAACCAGATAAAACTTTTAATAACTATTGTTTTGGTTTTATATTCTCTACACAATATATTACAGACTACAGTCATTGTTTAAAAAAATACTTATATCATGTACAGATTTCGCCAAGTTACTATTTTATTATATGTATAGATAAACATGCATTTTTATTTATATAAGTTATAAAATTATTATAAAATAATTAATATATTATATAATACTTTTTAAATTATTGATAATAATTTATGGTAATATATAATTTAATAAAATATAATAATTTGAGTCTCGTCTCACTTAAGCGACACTCATTTTTCCTATGTAATGACCATGAACGAATTAGCCACTTCGTTCATGGTATTATTGACTTACCCCTCAGTCACGTCTAAAGAAGTTTTATTTCAAAAATTATTTAAGATCTTGGCAGGTTGTAAAATAATAAAAACATTTATTATTTTATTAATTGTCGACATACTTAAACGGTTATTATATCGAACCTTCAAGATCTTAGCGTAAAGCGTTTTTACAGACTTTTATTAAATGTTTCATAAAAACATTAGGTATATTTCCTTATGTCCTTATATATATATATATATATATATATATATATATATATATATATATATATATATATATATATATATATATATATATATATGTGTGTGTGTATATATATAAGAATAATCATCAATCAAACAATCAGTCAGTCTTCTCATCCTTTTATTAATCTATAAAATTTATAGTAACATATTTTATTTATATTATTATAACATTATACTTTAATTGCCTTCAAATTAATAAAACTTTGATCCTTAATGTGATATATAACAAAATAAAACTAATGTACAAACACAACAATGAAGTACAAATTAATCTGAGATTTTTAATTGAATCGGTCATACAACAAAAAAGCGGTTCGGACGTCACACTTGAATTTTTGCTTTCCTGTAAAAAATATAAATAAATTAAGGTATTATTACATGATATAATACCCATCACCATAACGACTTAATATGTACATACATAACTACATAAAGATTAACCGAATATACTTAGTGTGTGAAGGGAACTGAAGTACGCTGCAAATGAGTGCCCAGAAGTCAAAAATACTGGCATAATAGGACCTCAGGCTTAAGAATTATGCAGGTGGAAATCGCCAAAACAAATTTCTAAGTCAAAATTAGTAGCGTATTTTTGCTGCTTATGCTACTTTTTCTTCCCCCTGGGTCGTGTTTTTATTATTTAAACATATTAACTAACACGACCTAGGGGGGTCGTCACCAAAAACTTGCTCTAGGCTGTTTTAGACAAAAACAAATCTATCCCACAGGAACCGTACAGTTTTCCAGGGTAAAAAGTAACCAATGAGCTATTCCAAGTTATAATCTATCTCTGTGCCAAAGTTCATTCCAATACGTTCATCCGTTCTGTAGTGAAAGAGTAACAAACATACATCCATTCTCACAAATTTTCATATTTATAATATTAGTATGGATTACTTGACTGCGGCTTCGCTTGGCTACGATGTAGATTAAAATACATATTTAATAATTTAAAGACGGTAGTTAATTAGTTTTGTGTAATCATTACGTACCTAAACCGTTCTAAAAACCTATCAATATGTACATACTCGTAGGTGTAGTTTGCCTTTGGTGTTGTCATTAGCATATAATACATATTATAAATATAATTAAAGTAATTATTAAGTAATAAAATTAAAGTAAGTTTTAAAATTACTATGTGTTCTAAAGTATACAGAGTTATTTAATATGATACCAGTATCTGAACAGCCGTTTTTATTTTTATTTAATATTTTTGTTTGTCCGTCTTTCTATCTGTCCGGGGTAATCTTTGGAAAGGCTAAACCGATTGTAATGGGACTTTCACTGAAAGATTGAAAAGTTTGTAGGGCTACATATAGGATATATTTTATTCCGAAAGTATTCAGGGTTCCAACGCGAAAATCGAGGACCCTTAAAGATTCTAAATTTCTTATATATCTGAATAAAGAACGTAGGCATATGTATAGTTTAGAAATATTTACACTATAACAACAAGTAACCTGCACCAAAGCTATTATAATAAAAGACAATATAGTTTATCACCATTTAATTACTACAAAAACTTGTACATTCCCATACATTATAAATAATAAATAATTCCATTGAAATATAAATAAATGACTAAAGAACGCCTAAATTCAAATTATTAATAGCCTTAATTAAAAAATGAAGACATTTTTTTTCAATTCAATTCGAATTTTGTACATGGCATGAATATTTATAGTATACTTTATTATGTGAAAATGTTGTTTTTACGTTGATATGACGCTTCAGCCATACATTTTGACGCACACAAGTTGTGGATGGAAAATAATGGCTCACTTCACTAAGTAATATCCATATTACAAAAAAAATACCGGAAGAACCCACTCTTCCGGTATTTTTTTTTATAAATCTAGTTATATAACGGCACCTTTTTGTACAGATTCAACTATCAGTGCCTCAATATTATATCTAAACCGGCTCAAATTCTATATTGTTAAATAAAAACAATTAATTTTAAATATTTGTTCTGTGAAAGAACCACAATTTGACAAATTATTCACACCATGTACAGTTATTCTCAGTGGTCCCAAAATTGTAAAACGGGCTTCATCACAGCAGATAATAAAATAGTAAATTTTATTAAATTTGTAAGAATTACCAAGATTTTTAGAAAGCATTAGTTAGGAAAATTTTAGGACAACAGAGATGAAAAAAAATATATATTGGAAAAAGTTGTTTAAACCGAACTAATCAACAAAACAATGGAATATATTGCCCTTGTATTAACAAGCACATCTTTGGCAAGCATGCAGGAAGTGCGAAATTATGTACACATTAGTATTGCCCATAAGACCAAAATAATTATTGTTTTTTGTACTTTCTGAGCGCCTTTCTGCGAGTATTTTCCATGTTGCGTATGGTCAACCAAACGGTAAAGCGATTTGCAATTCCACACATTAAGTTTATCATGAAGAAGCTGAAAGTATGAGGGAAATAGCCGCTGGTATTGGATGTTACTCCAACTAAGTTGATAGCAGATTTGACAAAGTCGTGAGGACTGGGAGCGAAGAAACTGCTGCGGCGTATGCCAGACAATTTGGAACAGACAAATCCGGGGTAAACGTGCTGTACCATAATGCCCTTTTTAGAATATTCCATATTGAGACTCTCGCTAAACTTATCCATGTAAGCCTGAAAAGAAATACTTACTTTCATTTACTGTTATCGAGTCCTTCATATTTTTAATATGTAAAACTAAAATTATGTAAAATCTATATATCTTAAATATATGTGCTGAAAACACTATCATGTCATTTTCATTAACAATTAAAATATTTACAATATTTTATAGCTAAAAATATTAATAATATTATGATTTTATGGAAAATCACCGTCACGGTGTTACGTAAGAATGCGTACGCTTGCAATAATGGCAAATAAAAATATAATTATCAATAAATTTTTAACGTTTGTGCAAAACAAAATCGACCTTCTGGACGAAATAGGTATAGTGCAAATTTGCGTGACAAATTTTTAACAAGATGAACTATTGCTTACGAACATATTAAAAGCTCAAATCGTCTAGTGCTCAGGAAGGGTGAGGATAAATCAAGGAAAAATATTAAAGACGTTATAAAGTTGTTAAAAGAAACCGAATCGAATCAGCAACCCATTTTTGTGGCTAAGGATTTGAATAGACTCCCTCCAGTTTCTTTCGACCATGTGGATGTTACCCGTTTACTGAAGGATATGACATATCTCAAGTTGGAGATGCAATTAATAAAGGATACGTTCAGAGATTGTAACAAGTTTATCAACGCTAATAGCAAGGAACACGTCAGCGAAACTAGCATCGAGGAAAAGAGTGAGCGAGAGGTCATCTACTACCACCGCTCTCAAGTCACCCGCTCGGGTAAAAGCGCAGTGTGATGAAATGCAAAAAATACTGCCGTCCGATTTATATACGCCTAGCTATAGGGATATTGTAAGACCGCCGCATAGTAAGCAGACGGCTCCGCGGTCTATAAAGAATGACATATCGAAACCCATTAACAAATCTGACTCATGTGAAGTTACACAAAATGAAAATGATGGTTTCACAGTTGTAACTCGTAAAAAATACAGATGTCAAAATATGCGTGGTACCTTACAGACAAATACAACAATCGAAGTCGCAGACTCGACGGCTTCTTTATATATATCGCGAATAAAAAAACATATAACAGAATCCGATATTACCGAATATGTACGCGATATGGGGCAGTCCGTTATGTCTGTGGAGCGCTTAAAACAAAATAAGGAAACTTCATTTAACTCATTTAAAATTGTGGTAATAAGAAGCGCCCTTAATATGTTTTTAGATGAAAAATTCTGGCCGTCTGGATTAGTTTTTAGAAGGTACAGAGAACGCCATGTAAAATTAGCTGCTTCTAAAAATTTTAATAAATAATGGATGTAACAAAATCAGATATTATCATTGCTTCTTTTAATTGTCGTTCCATTAAAAGATCTTTAGAACATGTTCGTTCTTTATGTAAAATAAGTGACATACTAGTACTGCAAGAGACATGGCTATTGCCACATGATATTGATTTTATCCATCGAGTCGATGAGGACTTTGGATGCTTTGCAAAATCTTCACTCGACACCTCGGCTGGCATTATGCGGGGGCGTCCCTACGGAGGATTAGCGTTATTTTGACGCAAATCAATTTTCTTAAAAGCAACGATTATTGAATGCTCTAATAACAGACAAGCGGCTATGCGACTGGACTTTGGGGACAATCGTCAATTGCTTATCATAAATGTCTATATGCCAACGGATCAGGAAGAAAACTTGTGTGAGTTTACTGCGACTCTTGTTAACATAAAAGCTATAATCGATGACAACGAAATTGAAACCGTTTTTGTGCTAGGTGACTTTAATGCTCATTGTGTATCTCGTTTCGGTGATGAACTGATTTCGTTTTGCTCAGAGCATTCGCTGCTGTGTGTGGACTATGACGTATTAGGTAAGGACTCTAATTCATATACCTATGTGAGTGATATGAGCGGTGTGACACGGTGGTTAGACCACTGTATAGGAACTGAAGCGGCGCGTAACATTGTAAATTCTGTGACTATCAAATGCGATGTCGGAAGGTCGGATCATTTTCCTCATTTTCCTCAATTTCATGCAAATGTGACGTAGTTGTAAGTAAAATTAATTGTGAGTCTGAAGCGAGTTTAATAAGTAAGATTAAATGGGGCCAACGTAACCCACAACAGATTAATTTTTATGGTAAGTATTGTAGTGAAAATTTGAAAAAGATATTTTTTTCTAGTCAATGTATTAACTGTGATAATTTTACTTGCACTGAACATTTATACTTAATAGATAAATATTATGATCAAATTATTTTTATTTTACAAAAACCTTCTGAACTTAGTTTTTCCAATAATAATAAAAAAATGTAAAAAGGTGGTAGGTTGGAATTATCATGTTAGTGAAAGCCATAAAATAGCTAGATTTCATTATTCGTGTTGGTTATTAAGTGGCAAACCAACTTCTGGTTCAATTTATAATGAAATGATAAATAGTCGTGAAATTTTTAGAAACAAGCTCAAATGGTGTCAAAACAATAGCGATCAGATTAAAATGAATATTATAGCTACTCATAAAGCAAATAAGAATTTTAAAAAAATCTGGCAGGCAACAAAATGTTCTCAAAATAGATCTCGACTTCCACAACATGTTGAAGGAATATATGAACCTAAACAAATCGCTGACATGTTTGCAAAAAATTTTAAGTAGAACCTATGCCTATACAGGTAATACAAAATGAAAATGATTCCTTCTCTTTGGAACAGGAAAATATACAGTTTCAAGTAAGACGTTGCTAATGTTATAAAATATATGAAGCATGGAAAGTCCCCAGGACACGACGGATTGAGCATAGAGCACTTGTATTATGCAAGTGATGAAATAAATAGAGTGCTATGTACATTTTTTAATGTATGTATTAAGTTTAACTATTTGCCTAAAAGTATTATGAGAACTGTAGTTGTGCCTGTTCCAAAGAATAAAACTGGTGATCTGACTAAACTAAGTAATTATAGGCCTATTTCACTAGGTTGTATAATTGGTAAAATATTTGAGAGACTATTACATCCGCATATTGCGGAGAATGTAACATTAAATGATGCTCAGTTTGGTTTTCGTTCCAGTGTTTCAACAGAATCAGCAATCTTTAGTCTTAAAAATACAATAAAATATTACACAAGTAGGGATACTAACATATATGCCTGTTTTTTAGACCTTAGCCGGGCTTTTGATTTGATAAACTATAAACTATTGTGGTCAAAATTAAATAAACACAAAGTTCCGGTAAGTGCTATTGAAACATTGGTACGAAAACCAAACGAATAATGTGAGATGGGGCGACGCACTGTCTAACGACTATAGGCTAGAGTGTGGCGTTCGTCAAGGTGGGCTTACGTCACCGGATCTTTTTAATGTTTATGTAAATAATCTGATAGAGGAACTGAGAAGCACAAACGTTGGCTGTCACATCGGTGGTGTGTGCATAAATAATTTAAGTTATGCCGACGATATGGTGCTATTCAGTCTCTCTATCGGTGATTTTAGACAACTATTAAGTATTTGTGAAAAATACGCTATAAGCCATGGACTTAAATACAATGTGTCTAAAACTGAATTTATGATTTTTAAGAGTGGAAGGGGTCGGGATGTGGTGCCCTCTGTATTTATTGACGGTAAACCAAGCCTAAGAGTGTCAACATTCAAGTATCTGGGCCATTTGTTAACGGAGAATCTCAAATATGCCAGTGATATAGAACGTGAGCGTCGAGCCCTTGTTGTGAGATGTAACATGATTTCGCGCAGGTTTTCTCGTTGTTACCAGGACGTAAAACAACTCTGTTTAAAACATACTGTCAGAATTTATATACATGTCAACTGTGGTTCAATTATACGAGGCACGCGTACAGCACCATCAGAGTTCAGTACAATGATGCTTACCGAACTTTGAGGAATTTACCGAGGTTCTGTAGCGCATCTGATATGTTTGCTTCAGCCAGGATACCAGATTTTTTTGCAGTGGTCCGTTCCAGAATTGCTGCATTCTGGGATCGACTACGTAATTCAAATAATGAGATTCTACGTGTAATAGGCGAGTACTTGAGTGTTGACTTTCTCCGGCATTGGTTGACACAGCAATGCGGTAGAAATAAAAAGTAGGTATTCGTATTTTAATGTTTTTATGTATATATTTTATCATAATTTTATTGTAATTATATTGTAGACATTTTATATTGGCGAATAAGCCTGAAATAAAAACATTTATTATTATTATTATTAAAATTTTAGTGCAAATATGGGAAAGTACACTTTTACAGAATATAGACCTAAAATACTAGTACAGCCCTGCTTTTTATCCCTTCTTCATCAGTAGTGGTGGCAACTTATGTAATAATAATGATTTGTCAGGGTACAAAGGCTATAAACGCTTTTAAGTATGCTTTATACTACACAAAACATATAAAGTATTCCCAAAGAGAGTTGATGTCAGGCAGACGGCCGATCATAAAATCATTGCCACAACCGATCAGCAATATGGAAGACATACTGCGCCGACCCCAAGTATTTTGGAAAATACGCAGGAGCAAGATGATACGTTATACAAAAAAAATTACAGTACCTTTGAAGCCCCATATACGGTGAGGAGAGGACATGGTATGATAGCTGCTCCGGAACCTATATTGATAACCACTCCCTTTCCCCGCTGGACCATGCCGGGCAACACCAATCCCGTCATCCGCGTAACTGATACTACATTAGCTTTGAATATATTGCTAATACATTGTTCCCTGTTAATAAAAATGTTAATTTAATCATACTATATAACGATGTATGTATCAAATTTTTAACATTAAAATTAAATTAGTTTCGAGGCAACGCCATTTATTCCATCCACTTCAGGATTAGCATTTTGTGCTCTCAATTCAATAAAAAGTTGTTATATTTTATTATGTACGAGTACAAATTTTTGGATAACGTGAGTTTATTGCCTGTAAATCAAAGAGGTTTTATTGTTTTCTAATCGAAATATAGGTGGGTCTTGAAGAGATAGCTAAGTAATTGAAAGTTTTGGAAGAAGGTTTTAGAAAGCATAACGCGAATTATTAGTCACCTAACATGCATATTAAAGGAATACACAAATTATATTGTTTGAAATCATATAAAAGATTATGTTCAAATTTCTCTCATTGTTTAAATTTTAATGTCGCTCGGTCCCTAGGGACTTAATCCTTTTTCTTAAATAAAAGTAGCCTAAATTACGCCTTATAACATCAGCTATCTGCCAGTGAAAGTCCCGTCAAAATCGGTCCAGCCGTTTCGGAGATTAGCCAGAACAAACAGACAGACAAAAATTGTGTTTTTCTTATAAGTACTGTGTATGTAATTTCATGTGGATTTAGCAAAAAGCTGTTATTTATACTTCAATTTTATTGACACTTCAATTTTATTTATCTGTTATTAGATAATTTAAATGACTAAACACAAAAACAAGAAATACATTAACATATTAAAAATTGTTTTAACACAGCGAATTTCCAAATAAACGTACCTACATATTGTAGTGAGCAAAAACATCCTATACACCGATCGAAGTTCACATTCCTATCAAAGGACTAGGACATCGATAACCCGCGTATAATATTTCAATTCCACTTATTTCATAGCAATACCTGAACACCTGCTACCTTTGAAAATCGTTTGGAACGGTGCGGTTTACTGCGTTCAATTTCAATCGCAACTATTGGCAGTGAAACATTTATAAATATTTAGCATTATAAACGATAGAAAAATAGTTTTAAATAATGTTCTTTTTTTGTTTTAAATTAGCTATTAACTAATTAATATGGGGATCTATTTATTTTTATAAATGCGAAAGCATGTGTTACTGTCTACTCTGTCTTTAGTTATTACATCGTTTCCTTCTGGTTCTACAACCGTCGCGGAGTCGCCGCAGTCGGTGCCTTTAGTATAGATTTCTCTTGGCACCGAATTCAAACCTATCAATAGGTAGCACATACAAATAATAGTATTTTATTAATATTAAAGGTATCAGGTTTGCATAAGAGGTATATTATATTAAAACTTTATTAAGTTATTTTATACTTATTAGTTTTTGAAGTCGGTTTTTTATACGTAGTTTTTTTTATTCTTTAATAGAATTAGTACTTAGGTTACCTTTTTTTAACGTTGGGAAATGCATTTACGCATACCACCGGCTAGAAAAGTCAGTACTACCCACTAAAACTCAACAGAACCTCCCTTGTTTTAATGGGGCTTCGCAGGGTCACATACGCATTCAATGATGACGCCCCGATGGCAGGCCTCCCGAATAAAACCACATCAGCCATGGGGTTTGCTCCTACGGTCCACTCTGCTATCAGAGAAGTACCAGGAGCAACCCGCATAGACGTTAGGTTATATACCTATCCTAACTAAATCCATAGAACCTATTACTTTAGACAAATTGATATTTTAAAATTACTATGTATATTAAATTAAATGTATGTGAATACCATACCTTAGCGGTAGGTCACATAATTTTAAGCATGTTATTTCCCCGAATATAAAATATCGTCTTGAGTTATCATAAATAATAAATAAATATGTTGGGACATTTACACACAGCGCCATCTAGTTCCACATAAGCTACGAGGCTTGTGCTATGGATACCAGATAGTTGATACACTACACATATATAACTTTAAATATATACACATTATAAATATAAACACCCATGACTGGAGTACAAACATTCGTGCTCATCACAGAAATGAATGCCCCCAGCGGGATTCGAACCCGCGACTTCTGGCACAGCAAGTAGGGACAGTACCACCTGAGCCTAACGTGTCGTCATAATATATATAATTATATATTTTCATACTAGGAAAATTATCACTACCACTGATTCCCAAAATTTATTTGAATACAAACGAACAGGTTTTGAGACATTTTGTGTGAGAAGATTTAATATAAGGAAAAATATTATAAAATAATGTAATTAAAACTTGTAAAAATGTAATTAATAAAATATAATGACTTCTAAGAAGTTTTAGCTCATAAAACACGATCGTTTTACATTTCCTCGTCATTTACCGATTGAATCCATAAAATAAATACATTAAAAATAATATGCAAACGAAAATTGGTTAAGTGTTTGCGTTTGTTCGGGCCAATCTTAGAAACTACAGTACAGATTTTCGTCAGGTTTCCAACAATAGAAATTGTATACCTATGTAATTGTATATCTATATACGTATAATAAAAAAACTATGTTTTTTGGAAGATTGAATGAAAAACGCCCAGTACAAACGCTTAAGCTAGAGGGCCAATACATAATGTGCTTCCGTTGGGTTTTAGTGGGTAATGGGTAGTACTTGCTTTTCTAGCCATTGATTCCCACATAATCACCCCTATGTATGCACTATGCAGATTATAAACCAGACCAAACATTAAAAAAATAATAAAAAATATAGGGGAGGTAAAAATTTTGATAGTGTTACATTTCTATAGGTACAAATAAACTACCTCGTTGGTCCAGTGGCTACAACGTATATAGTTGCAGATATGGAGGTGCTGGGTTCGAGTCCCAGCATGGCCAAGTGTAGTTATTAGATTTCTCTATTAATAAATTCTTATTCGCAGTATATTTATGACCACCTGACTAAAATTTTTGATTTTTGATACAATATATTATGTAACACTTGTATTGTCGGAAATATCAGGAATGAGCCTTTTCCTTTCCAAACTGGCGGTATACTAAAGACATTCAGTAAAAAAATGTAATGATATAATGCAGAAAAAAATATTTTGAATTTAAATATAATATTTAAAAAAACACGCGAATGGAGCTGTGTGAGGTTCTAGGCTTACAATTTAATATCAGATTTGAAGTAATATAACGCGGCGCAAAGGTTGTTAAGGTCGACAGTAAGTAGTTGCTAAATATGTAGTTAAAAAATAATTGCGCCATTTATTTATTTATAAAAAAAAGTCAATTAATATACCTACTATAACAAGATAAAAAAAAAACGTAAAAAATAACTGAACGGGGGTTTTCATTTATTATGGATACCTAAACAGATATTTTCGAAATCAATGAATATTGTATAGTAAAAAGTTAAATATGGACAAACATAGAACCCTCTTATTGTTGGAAGTTAGTTAACTAAGGCTTGTATTAAAAGAAATTTTTAATTTCGTAAAAATAGCGCCCAAAGAAACGAGACAGTCCTCTTTTTTGGAATATTAAATACATCTACATAATGTACATATTTTCTGATCTGAACTATGTAGTGTTTTTTTTATTTTTATAGATATACTAGCGGATCACCCTCGTTTCGCTCGGATTCGCCTCTAGAAGAACAAAAATAAATCTACCCCACGGGAACAGTACATGTTTGCGGGATAAAATAATCTATCTCTTTGCCCAATTTCATCCAGATCCGTTCAGCCGTTCTGGCGTGATTGAATAACAAACATCCAAACATCCATCTAAACTTTCACATTTATAATATTAATAGGATTAGCACGGTAATAGCATTACATTACCGTCGGATTATTAAATAAACATTAAAAAAATCCTGTTAGGATCTAAACCAATAACAATTTCAATAATTTTGTAAAGTTTCTTCCTTTAGGAAGTTCTTTTACTTCTTGAATAAGGGAGTGGGGAAGACATTGACTTCTCACTTTATCTAAGTGGAGAATAACCTAAATAAAATACAAAGTGCCATTTTCATAGGGCTACGACAAGTATTTACATACATTTTAATATCGCATATCTATACATATAATATAATTGTAACTAAGACGAATCTGTACATTAAATAATTTTTGGAAAATCTAATTGAAATTGACATTATTATCGATACAGAGTCCGAATCTATAGTTTTTAGATGTTTTGTCTGTCTGTTACCGCATCTCGAGAAAACTACAGGACAGATTTTGATGAAATTTGGTATGATGATAGCTGGTTATCCGGGTCAACATATAGAATACTTTTTACAGTGGGAAAATATCTTATTTTTGAGAAAAAACACAAAAACTGCATTGTAAGAGTATACTAATAAGTAAAACCTAAGAATTTGGTTTTTGGTCATCTCAACGTGGGCGGAGCCGCGGGCAATTCTAGTGTTTTATATAATAAGTAAATTTATATATAAAATAAACTTTGTATGGATACGACCTGCTCTCGCTTCACTCATTACATCCCCACACATCAATTAGTAACTTTTTATAATATCTCACGGGAATCACATGATATATCTGATTATAACGTACTTTATATCTGTCTCTTAAGGGCAAAGTAGATTTTTATAAATAAGATAATTCCTATCAAAATCAAAACAGTAGCGTAACGTCACACTACTGGGCACGGACCTCCCTTCAATATGGGGAGATCACGCCATAGTCCAGACTCATATAACTTAATAATATATGAATAATCTTATTCATTTTTATGTGAAGATAGCCCAATAACTACAGTAAAAACATCCTAAATATGTTTGTAACTGTAGTCAAAGCTAATATCTTTCCAGATGAAAATTCTTACAAAACGTATTCAGTGTATGATGAATTGGAAATTGTTGTGTGTTTATACGTAGCCTATTACATTATAAGCGCAAAGGTTCCTTAGTGAATACTTTTATATTTTAGTCTTAAGAAATTAGAGATTTAATAAAAAAAACTGGAAGAGGTTGTACAATTTGAATATTCAATGTAAAACGAAAATAAAATTAAAAGACTAAGCCGGGACTCACTGGTAATACTGTATTTTGCTTCTTATCAGACATTAGAAGGTTAAAAAAGCTATTTTAATTAATATACTTAAGTTAAATAACTTACCAATCGGGTATGTCCAGAAAGTATTCAGGGTAGGGGTATGAAACGCCAACATTATTCACCAGAGTTCCTATCTCGAGATCAGCTATCTCCTTAGATATTTTATCGTAAATGCTATCGTTCTCGCAGAAATCTGCTTGTACTATTTTAGTGCTCACTTTGAAGTCATTTTCTGTAAAAAAAAATACTCGTTAAAACGTCTCGTGTATAATCAACATTTGAACATAAGTGTTATTTATAAATACATTTTTTAACAATTGCTATTAATACATATACCTATTCGTAATAATGACACTATGAAAAATTGTTATTTTTATAGTTAGTAGGGGCTCACCCTCGCTTCACTCGGGTTCGTCTCTGGAAAAACTAAAAACAAAATCCCTCAGGAAACGTATATTTTTCCGAGATAAAGAGTAGCCTATGTGTTATTCCAGAATATAATCTATCTCTGTGCCAAATTTCATCCAGATCCGTTCAGTCGTTCTGGCGTGAAAGTATAACAAACATCCATACATATAAACTTTCACATTTATAATATTTTATACAGACGTACGTATTAAGTGGGTTTAAAATTTACCTATTTCAGATGCAGTTGCTTTTAACTTATCCATAGAACGACTGACTAGAATAATATCACAGCCACGTGCCGCCAACTGTAAAAAAAATATAACTTACTAACTTTAAAGACAAACTAACTAATAATGTCAATACGAAAACGAGTTTGTTTATACATATGTTAATTTTTAGACACTTTTAAGTTTACAAAAGATTTTAGTACGTTCAGTATATTCTATTCTTCACTTTTCGTGTATTATAACATAACTGCCTTGACGTCTTGTTTTGTGTTTTAATGGAGCGCAGATTCCTATTTGTGCGATGGCAACGGGAAAGTGCAACTTATTTGTGCAATGTTCGATGGTATGGGAAATTGCTCTAGGTATTATATATATATATATATATATATATATATATATATATATATATATATATATATATATATATATATATATATATATATATATATGTGTATATATATATTTATCAAATCAGATAGCCTTAAGAGTGTGCATATAGCAATTTTGTATCTAGACATCGTTATTTATCTCAGAATCTGTGAAAGTTACCATTTTGATATTTAGGGAAATGACACTTCGGACTTTTATCTTGAATTGCCAAACTTGATAACACGATTGGTGAAAATTTTCTCGATAATATTTTTTTTAAATACATTCTTTGCACACATATTGTCATTTGTCTCAGGAACTGCTCACTATTTTTGTAGGAAGCATTTTGTTTTGTCAGGAAGTATTCAGTTATCGAATTTTATATTTCGATTGGTTGTTTCATTAATTTATAGTGAATTAAAAACTGTTTGACGCTTAAATACAGTGAGCATCTATCGCTCTGTACCTACTTCTTACTCACAATAGAACATTACCTATCTTGTCATATCCGCTCCTCCGAATCCGAATCGTAGCGGTTTCATGGCGCGTTCTTAAAGGCAGACGGGATGACCTTTTTTCGTATCAGTACTATTTTTGGTCATTTCCGATATCCTTAAGTGTGTTTCCTCTAAGTTTTGCCATATCTTTATATATATAATTCTTCTGTGAGTGTGTATGTCACTGAACTTCTCTCAAACGACTGGACCGATTTTGATGAAATTTTTTGTGTGTGTTCAAGGGGATCTGGGAATGGTTTAGATTCACAATTTTGTCCAAAAAATTTGAAATTTTCAAATTAAAGACGTGTAGACAGGACAACGTCTGTCGGGTCCGCTAGTTTAATATATAACATGTCTATAATATTTATGTAAAACAAATAAGTATACACTATGGCCTTCGTTTTAAGCGTGGGTGTTATTCGCGATACGATTTAATATTCCCAAGTTACACATTAAAATTATAATAAATAATTGAATCCACTTCACTTAATGTTGAATAATTTCAATCATTTACAAGTGTTATTGAGAAGTAATGAATAAATATGAAAATATATTTAAAGCACTCTTGATAAATAACTCAATAATAACAATTTACAATAATTATAATGTATGTATGAGCATTGTGCATATATTGATAATGATATTATTGAACGAATTGAATCTACTGCTGCTAGTTTTTATCCAATCTCTGTTTAAAAAAATTGAAAAAAAAAACGAATCCAAAAAACAAAACACTAAAAAGTAAAAAAATAACTGATTTGTAGTTTTCATTTACTATTACATTGTTTGGTTTGATATGATCGGCAGGCTTCGTGTAGACATAAGAGTAGTAGTAGGCAAAATAAGAAAAAAAGTAGTTTCAAAGTTCAGTAGGTGAAAATTCATTCACCCCTATTTTCTACACTTAACAGTGGGTTTTGTTTCAAATTTAAATGGAACCACTTCGGAATAAAGCTTTTTTCGGAATAAAGCAACAAAAAAGATATTTGCATATCAAAAAGAATAAAAAATAATAAAAACATCCAAATTGAGAACCTCATTTTTTTAAGTCCGTTAGAAAGTAAATTTAGTAGAATTGATTGTCAACTAATTCTACTAATCCATAGTGGCGTATTGCTTTAGAATCTAGATTCTTACAAATCTAAATCTTTTGGCTTCAATACATATTAGGTTTATACTTTATTTTTTGACTTCGATTCCTTTTATTCACTTCCTTCGATTCCTTTTTTAAACATTCGACACAATTGAGCATCAAACCCTTGACCCTAAACCTTTAAACATTATAAATAAACATTATTTATTTATTTATATATATATATATACGACAGGTTTTTTTTCAGAGACTATGTATTCACAAATATAAAGAGCAGAACTCAATGCAGGCTATATAAGAAGACTGATATTATACACCTCATTTCTTAGAATCTATGACAGTAAATTTACTACAAGCACTGCTCTGTTAGAAATGCTTTCAGCTGTTGCAATGAATGCTATACTACCAATGTGAAAAATACTTTTATCTTCTTATATATTAGACTAGCTCTCTCTTTTATATCTTTCTCTTGGAAAGTGTAATTTATTAATATGTTCAATACTTTATTAAATATTTTAGCGTTAAAAAATTACTAGGATTAAAATGGGCCAAGTTTTATCCAAATTCGCTTAACAATCATTCAAATCTATTTCCAAAATTTCACTCTTCAAGAGTATCTTCTATTTTTCATTGGAACAACGTAGCTGACAAAATATTTTTATTGGATATTATAATTTTCGTCGCAATTTCTAAGGAACTTAGAATTTATCTACTTAAATTCATTAGCACAACCGTTAATTACAATGTTTTTCCTCTGGAAGAAACCGCGAATTACTTTAATTTTACATCAAGTTAATATTGTGAAGTTAAGAGATCATAAAAATCGGTCTAGCTGTTCTTGAGTTATAAATTTTGTAACAAACCCGACTTTGTTTTATATAATATATAGGTATATTAAGGTTTTAAAAAGTTTTTGGGTACAAACATGTCTGGCGTATTCCTTTCCGATGCCATCTGTACTGCCAGTGACCACTAGAACAAAAGAATAATATATTAAACATTAGCAAAACAGTCTTGACCGTAAAACTGTACCACAATATATAGACTTTTTAATGTAGTTATTACAATCTAATATATAACAGCATAAATCAAGAATCAATAGTCAAATTATTTTGTACATTATTTCCACAATTATTTTTACAAGATTGTCAATTTTATTTAATCAGTTGAATATTCACCAACTCTCCGAATAAAAATTATTTATCTAGTATAAAAAATAATTCATAAGATCGATCTCCCAAAGAAACTTGGCCAAACTAACTTTGAACAACAACAAAAAATCGTTTTAAAAAACATACATACAGGAAATAATTACAACGTAAGTTAATTAATATTAAGTTAAAAATAATAAGTTAGAAATATTCAGTTAATATTAAGTTAAAGTAAAAGAAATTTTACATTATTTTTTTACAATATTTTTTTAAATTGATCCCTAGACCATAATCTCTAGATAACTAATCTGAACTTTTTGTTGTAGGTATAATTTATTTAAATAATACAAACTACTATTCAACCGACAAACGACGATAATTTTTGATCTAAAACTATAACTACTTAAATAATATTTGTTAAAACATTTTTTTTAAAAGTACACTTTTATTATTTTTCGTACACACATTTTAACCTAAAATATGTCCCCGAAATAAAATAATAATAAAAAAGTAATTTACAAAAAAATATACCGACTTGAAAAAACACCTAATTCCAGGCACTAAAAAGTAAAAAATAGCAACAGGAGTTTTCATTTACTATAGAGGTACTTAATCATAGATCACAAAAAAACTTTTTAACAAAAAAATAAAAACCGACTTCAAACAAAAGCACTAAAAAGTAAGAAATAACTGATTGGTAGTTTTCATTTACTATACATACCTAATCAAATATTTTCGAAGTCGGTGTGCTTTGCTTTGTATGGGCTGGCACCGATTTCGAAAATATTTGATTAGGTATGTATTTAATAGGTAGGTGTTAATTACTTAGCCAAAACACACCGACTTCGAAAATATTTGATTAGGTATGTATAGTAAATGAAAACTACCAATCAGTTATTTCTTACTTTTTAGTGCTTTTGTTTGAAGTCGGTTTTTATTTTTTTGTTAAAAAGTTTTTATTTTTCCCTTTTTAGTGTAGACAGTAGTAGCAAAGTAAGGATTCTAACATGTTAGACTTATCAAATCAAACAAAATAAGCCCAAACTCAAAGTATCTACTATTAGCCGTTGAAGAGGTCCACCTATCCACCTTCTGGCCTTGCCATCAGATCAGGTCAACAACACCGAACCACTGTACTATCAAAGGAAATAGAAATACTTGCAAAGTTTCAAGTCAATATGACAATTAGAAGTAGGTTAAATTCATCATTAGCTATTTTTCCACCCTTAGGGGTGGTATAATTTTTTTTGAAATTTAAATGGGACCAATCTGGAAGTATACCCTTTCAAACAAAACAAAAATTATCCAAATCGGTTAATAAATGACGGAGTTCTGAGGTAACAAACATAAAAAAAAAAAAAAAAACATACAGTCGAATTGAGAACCTCCTCCTTTTTGAAGTCGGTTGAAAATATCTGATTAGGTATCTATAGTAAATTAATACTCAGTCCTGTTCAGTTAATTTTACTTTTTAGTGCTTGGAAGTCGGTTTAATTTTATTTAAATTACTTTTTTATTTCGTAATTTTTAGTAATTTTAAGTAAAAACTGAAATAGTTTTTGTAATAAGTAGTAATTGTTTTTTTTTTTTAATATTTAGATTTTTTTTCAAGTTTATGTTGTTTTGAGTAAGGTTAAGATGCTTGATGGCCTTGCCATAGATGAATTAGATCCCAACAAACTTTTAACACAACCTCACGATCTGAGAGGATATCAAGAAAAATGTTGCGTTTACGTAGAAATCCTAGTGCTACAGCTACATCTAAATTATCGCCATTGAGTAATAATAATCCACTCCCGTAGCTCGTATCGGATAGCCCGGCAATCTTATTAATTTTTAGTTTTCGCCACGGATTTGTATCGCGAGGCCAGTTTGGTTTAGGTCATTTTGATTTTCTTTCATGCGCTCCAAAATGTGACAAAGGTTTTGAATGTTTTTCCTTTGACTTTTTACTTTTGGCCTTTACACGTAAAGTCCATATCATAAAAAAATACTGCACCGTTTTAATGAAATCTTTACTATTCTCTAAGTCGAAATAAATGTAAACAAAAAAACCAATAATCACGATCCGATTACTAGTTTTAGAGAATTGCGTGGAATTTCGGAGAAACATACATAGGTACATACTATACCTACTATAAAATTTTGTATATTTTTTTGGAAGCCCTACTAGATTATCCATATGTAAATATTTTGCAGTTCCGATAATATTACATACATACATACGTGTCGAATTGATAACCTCTTATTTTTGAAGTCGTTTAGAAAACCTGAACTTTTTCCGTCAGATGATAAATATTGCGTATTTCAATAGAAACTAAAAAGAAAAAGCCAACAGTCTCCACAGCTGCATAATCTAAGTGCAAATATAAGAAAAAATATCAAATCAACACACATATTTACTTTGCAAGTTAAAAAGGAATTTCCGTTGCTCTTCCACCTACTTTTATTTTACTTTAGCCGAGACTTGTTCTAAACTACCTCGTTTTGTTTGGATTTGCTCAAAGTCTGGAGCATCGTAGAGTGAAAGTTTGGGTTTTTAGTTTGAACAAGTAAGTTTCTTTGTAGTGAACAAAAATAAGATTGTTATTATCTCGACAGCGAAACCTTGTGTTCTATTTGTGTAATGTACGATACTTATTTTGGTGTTAATTGAATTTCTGGATTCTTCACATATTCCCTGGAATTACCAACAATATTAATTTAAAAAACAGATGCTTATAATCTTTCAAGCTCAGCATGCTATCCAGAGATAGCTGCCATTCCAATAACTTAAGTATAATTCCTGTTTCAAATTCAACATGGCGAGAGGGCATAATCGTATATTCGCCGGATAAAGCTAAGTCAACAATTTACGTTGGAAGCGAGAGTTTGCATAATTTGCAATTGATAACGCGAGCAGTTAACTAAGTAACAGACACGTCTGGAGTCTGCGAGTCAATAAGAACATGTTGCTATGAGATTTGGTTATAACTTAGACTATATTATATACAAATGTATAGAAAAGTAGATTAGAACTTTATTATAAACTTGAAATCATCCCCCATTTTACCTTGATTGATTATAAATGTTAAAATATTCTTTATTTTTTACCAGAATTATTAGTTATAATGAGTTTTTTTGTCCCTAACTTGAAAAATGATTTGTTCCCAATACAAACTATATTTCACCCCTTTGAAGTTCATTTCTACGACAAAAAGTATCCTATGTCCTCTTGAATAGGTCCTATCCTGCTCTATACCAAACTTCATCCAAAATTGGTTTAGGCTTGAAAACATAACAAACAAACAGACAGATAGACTTGACAAACAGAGTTAATTTCGCATTTATAATATTAAGTACGGTTTATACAAGATAAATTGTATATTAAAATATGACATTAGATAAGTAATCACGTGCAATTTTAATGAAAATAAATGTTTAGTATTTATATTTCTGAGTGCGACTTCCATACAACTTTTTGGATAGATTTACACTCGCGTTAATCGACTAAGAGCCAATTCCACTACATCGATTTCATTAGGTTATCAAAAGTACCTACCTACTGATGAAAATTTTAAAGGACTGGTAAGGTAAAGTGAGTTCTTAATGAGTTATCGAGTCGTCAGTTGTTAAACTTGATCACGACTACAGTATGAGATTATAGTCGGGAGTATATTATTTTAAATTATGGTTGATCTATCGATTTATATATACCTAATGATTAATATATACCTATTATAATTATATATATATATATATTAATATATATATATATATATATATATATATATATATATATATATATATATATATATATATATATATATATATATATATATATATATTATTTTATATAAACAAAATTTACAAGTACATAATACTAATAATTAATAATAATAATATTCCTTCGTCAACTAGTTCTCCTCTTTTTAGTTACTTTTTATACAGTCGGTTTTTTCTAATATCTTTTAAGCCATTTTAGGCGTTTCAACTAAGCATAATTTACTGTGCCACGTGACATTGAACAATTGTGAAGGCAGATAGATGGATGGCAAACTATGATTATTTATTAAACTAGGATTATTTATCATTCATAGATTGAAAAAGGAAAAAAAATGTTCTCAATAAAAAAATCCAAATATGTGGCGGAATGGCATTGAAACTTATTTTATTTACTAAAAGTCCTTACGTAAGGACAGAACCCAAATACATACATATACATATATGTACATTCAAAACATTACAATTGACCTTTTAAGTTTTGACCTTTCGATTTTCAAATATTTTTATATATAATATAATTCTTCTGTACGTGTATTTGTTAACCTACTCCTCCTAAAGGACTGGACCGATTTGGATGAAATTTTGTGTGTATATTTCAATGGGCTCTTGGCACGGTACGTGGCGCTGCAGTTGGTGTGCCACTGATCATCTCCTAAACGGCAGGGACGATTTTAATGATAGTTTTTGTGTATGTTCAAGTGGGTCCCTGCAAGGTTGAAAACACAAATGAACCCAGTAGGTGGCGCTGCAGTCGGTTTGTCACAAAATTATCATAAAGACTCTATTTTCCGAGCAATAAATAAATTTAAATTGTTGATTAAATAATATAAAAATCAATGTGTGTATGTATGTTTCCTATAAACTCCAAAACAGCTGCAGCGATTTTGATGAAATTGCAGATAATCTTCAGATTAGCCCAGCGGGTGATCCTGTGAATTTTATTAGCGATCGGAAGTTTGGACGCGGGCGAAGCCGCGGGTACTGGTAGTATATTATATAGCATTTAACAATACTGTTTTTATTAAAACAACTTGCCAGTTCTTCCTTGATATTTATCATAAAATGTAATGTTTATAAATGCCAAAAAGATTAAATTAATTTTTAACGCCTTCACCATGTAAATAACGCGATATGAAAAAAAAGATAGGAATGGTATGATGTATGATGAGTAACAGTGATGGTAGTGGTAGCCCAGTGTTCGCGCTTGGGAAACCGAGTGAAGCGGGTTCAAATCACGGGCCTCGCACCTCTGATATTTTCATGTGCGAATCATTTTCAACATGATTAACACGTGTCTTACGGTACACATCGTGAGGTAACCTGCATGTCTGAGAGAACTTGTCTAGTTATTTCGAAAGGGGTCTGATCCCTCTCATATTGAAGGGAGATCCGTGCCCAGCAGTGGGACGTTAAAAAGGGCTGAATGTGTATGTTAGTCAATAGTTCCGAATTTAGTTCATCCAGAAGTGCTCGTCATGTATACGTATATTTTACAATTTATAATTTTTTAGTACTTGAAGATGTTTACAATATTCAAGAAGTAAAAGCGAGACAACAAAGGGAAACCTAGAGATATTTGCTTTTAAAGTTTTGTATATCTATACCTACTAATATTATAAAGAGGTAAAGTTTGTGAGTTTGTGAAATTGTGCTACTGCACCGATTTAGATAAAATTTGGTAAGAAGATAGTTTGAGACCCTGCGACTCTAGGATACTTTTTATCCCGGAAATAATCCCTTAAGGGGTTAAAAATGTGGATGAAAGTTTGTATTGGGAAACAAGCTATAGAACCCGAGCGAAGCGAGTGTATAGTGCGAGTGAGTAGTGAATCGCTAGTCACTAATATCCTCATCTAAGAATAGAATAGAAAACAGAATTTGATTCCAGCTTTAGCGTAATGGCCAAAAAAAGAACTCGTTTATTATTTGTTAGTAGTCTTACTGTTTATCAGAATAAGCTTATAATACAAAAACGTTATATAAAATTTTAACTATTTAAATTAAACTGCAATATCTTTACTTAAATACACACAAATTATGAGCAATTTTAAAAGGTACAGATGCAACCAAGGTAGATTTATTAATAACTTTTTTTTAGCAAATATACGATTAAAAACTTAGTGTTGTAAAATGTTAACATGAAAAATGACTTTACTTCTTCCAAACGAGACAAACAAAAAAAAGTTTTTGAAAAAATTATAATTATAACTCATTTATTTATTTATTTATTATAAAGGCTTACTAACTAAATTCATATTAAACATGCATTTAACATTATATATATATATATATATATAATATATATATATATATAATATATAATATATATATATATATATATATATATATATATATATATATATATATATATATATATATATATATCTTATATATTTAAAAGAGCTAAAAATCCTATCATAGAACTAGAGGAAAAAATCTCAATTATAAACAAAAACTAACAAATAAACAACATACACTTCATATTAACAACTAAAATCAACACTGCAAGAAACAGTTTATTAAACACAGTAGGAACCTCCTCATCTTTATCCCTCAGTACGGCCGGTCACTGTGGGGGAGTTCGACCATAACCCTCCAAAGAAAAACAGACATACAATGAACAAAGGTATACATATCTTCACCAGAAAAACTTCTAGAATTAAAAGCAGTATTTCCTACAACAAATCAAAAGAACACAAAGATAAAATTATAAACTTGATAGGCATATCAGAAACAAATTATATATTGGAAACAAAATTTGAAAAGAAACCCTTTGCAATCTATGTATATATATATATATATATATATATATATATATATATATATATATACATAATATTACGCTATTTTTATACAAATTTAATTTAAAAGTATGCACAGCTTTTTATAGAAGTATTTCATAATAATACATCTACGGATAAATATTTGAAAATATATTCATTAATTAAATACATATGTTTACTATTTATTAAGGTCGACTACAATACTAGCAGATTTCCTATTTTTTTAATAAATTACATAATTAAATAAAACGATGCGTTTGTTCCTTGAAAAATAAAATAGTTATATAAAAAATAAAGGTTAAAATATAGACACAAAACAAAAGAATATTGCGTTTAAAATTGTGTATTAAATACTTTTTTAAGAATCGTTATTAAGTTTTTTTTTAAATCGAATGAAAGCTTTATTACACTTTTACTAACTTTAGAACTTTAGAAAAGGTGAACGTACTCAAATTGGGTCATGGTTTTCGCCGAATGTGAACCGATTTTAATAGTGTAAAGCACTTTCTTAGATTTACGCAAATATTTGATTAAATAAATTTATGTATAAAAAATGAGCATTAGCCTATCAATAGTAGGGGAATCAGGCCATAGTCCATCACGCTGGCCAAGTGCGGGTTAGCGGACTTCACATGTCTTTCGAAAACTTGGTTGGTTCTCTCAGACATACAGGTTTTCTCACGATATTTTTCTTCAAATTAAGGCAAGTGATCGGGAATCATATTAATAAATAAATATGTTGGGACATTAACACACAGCACCATCTAGTGCCATAGTAAGCTATGAAGCTTGTGTTATGGATACCAGATAGTTGATACAATACACATATATAACTTTTAAATACATACAAATTATAAACATCCACGACAGCTGGAGTACAAACATTCGTGCTCATCACATAAATGAATGCCCCCAGCGGGACTCGAACCCGCGACCGCTAGCACAGCAAGTAGGATCACTACAAACTAAGCCAAACGTATCGTCAACATTTAAAATGATTCGCGCATAAGAATATCAGAGGTTCAAGACTTGGAATTTGCAACCGCTTCACTTGGTTTCCCAAGCAGCTCATTGGAGTATCACTGCCTTATACAAAATGTAAGTGTAAATGAAACTATCTTTTCAGATTTTGTCTTGATTTTATTTTGAGTTTTTGATCTTGACATTTCGAATGCTTTACATCCGCGACAAAATCGAAAGAGACTTCTAAAGTAAGTAAGTAATAAGAAAATGACTTATAAAGTATTTTGCAGTCGGTAAAAAATCCACGAGCAGTAACAATAAAGTTTAATTTTAACAAGTAGTACCTATTATTATATGATAATAACATGAACGAATAAACCACTGGACGAGACATAAAATACAAATGTATGAAAACTCGTTCAACCAAAAGACGCATAACGCACACAAAGATTTTATTACATTATTATACACACAGGTACACAATACAATATTTCTAGTGCTTGAACGTAATCGATAAAATACATATATCGATGAACCAATTAATGACATTTTAGACATTGGTTAGCATAGTCATCATATTTTACATCTTTTAATTTAAAATATCTGTATTTATTATAATAAATTAAAATAAATGAATTAAAGAGGCAATAATAATGTGTCAAATAATAATCATTTTTTAATTTGATTTATATAAATACGATGGCATTGATGGCAGCATTCTGTTGGCCTATAATAATGTGAATGAACAAATGAATATCGGGTGTATATTCCATTAATATATAATAAAAATTATTTTTTAAAGATTAAAAAAATATTAAGCTAATTTAATTAAATAAAGTGATTTTGTTGATTCTGTTATTGAATTATTTTAATTGGCAATTGATTGTCTCGGGTAGCTTATAAAAATGTGACACTGTCCTAATATTGCTCAGTTCTTAATAAACATTTGTGAAATTAGGAAAAAGAAAAAGTGATTGCAAATTAAAGTGAGTGTTGGATCGTGAAAGTAAAATAGATCGTGAAAGTAAAGTGTTTTATTACAAATCGCCAACGAAGAAGTTTAGTGCTAAAACATTATTGTTTGATTTTGTGTAATTTATGTGTTGAAATAAAATGATCTTTATTATTATTACAATGGAATAATATTCCAAAGTATATAAATGTGGTATAAAATAAAATAAAAAATTAAGAACACATACTAATTATAATTTTTTGCATTTATATTTTTATGTGACTTAGAAAATATTTTTATAAATTTATTGTCATCAGATTGTAGGATACTGTGATAAAAGTATTTTATGTTATTGTACTGTACAAATAACACAATTCGTTCAGTTATTTCGTCAAATATCGATATATTTTTCGACATTGTCAAGCACTAGTCGATGTCAAATGGACTCACTCGACAGTTTAGTCATTTGTTCTGAATGGTATAATCCAGGGATTTTATGATGGTTGTCAGATGTCAACAATACATAGAAATATCGACTATATTTAACATAGTTGGATAATATGACATTTTATTTTACAATTTTATTAAATTGTGTGATAAATAACAATAAATGTAATAAAATAATGTATTTACAAGTGAAAAGAAACAGTGCTGCTTCCGCCGCTATAGTTTTTACACCATTTAACAGAACATTTAGTCATTTTTGGCAGATTGTTTGTTGACAAGTAAATGCTTGAGACTGACGCAAAAAACAAACGACAAAGGCTGAAATTTCCTGGCTACTAATAAGACAGATAAAGGTACGTCCGCTTATATGTCTGGTCCAGTGACTTATTCGTTCATGGATAATAATAATAATTCCTGTCACTTTAATTAATACGTCCACTTTCTACTTTCATGCTTAAATATACCTAATAGTGTTGACGTAAAAAGAAACCTTGTCCTCTAAAGTTTAAAGACCGGTTCACCTCGAAGTAAACTTAACAGTGAAAGTGACGGAGGCGGAAAACCTGTGCGTAGTGTTTTATTGAAATTTGATTTAAGTCAAGATTTAATAACTTAAATTGATAAAAAGTGTTATATGAATAAATGACATTTAAACGAGGTAAAATACTGCAGGTTCGAACTAAGTATTGCGGCCGTCCGATATCCAATCATTTTAAAAACTATTACAGATGTGAATTAAAGATAGCTTTATTTAAGTTATGCCAAGTTTTGAATAGGAAAAAAATATATTGCCGTAATAAAGAGTGCCTAAAGGCTGTAATAATGCAATTTAGTCACAATCTTATCTTACAAATCTAACAATTATGTGACTTTTGTAACGTTAAAACTCGGTTTTCACATACGGAAATACGCGTCTTATTCAGCGATGCGATATCTAAAGCTCTCTGATATTCTTACACCTAAGCCTTAAATATAATAAAATAATAGTAGCCCGCTCAAATTTCGCCAATGCATACAAAAACCTTCCATAAGATTGCACATCCAATTGCATCAATCACCATCGTAAGACGGTGTTGTACTTAAAAGTGCAATACTTGAAATGTATTATAAAATTCTAAGTTGAATCTGTACATTAAATATTTTTTTTTGGAAAATCTCATTGAAATAGTCCTTATTATCGAAACACAGGCCGAATCTAAAACTGTAAACGCATTTCGTAGGAAAATGACTAAATACTGAGAGAAACTCGCTAAAGAAACTCAACGAACTGGTAACTAACAAACGAATATACCTACATTCTATACATATTACTCATATTATATAGAATGATTCTTGATTTTTTGATTTTTAGACTAATTTTCTGATTTGACTCACATCTTAGAACCTTTAATGCAGGGATGTCCATAGCTTGTTCTCATTTGAATAAAATAACACAAAAGTTTTTACATTACTTTTACAGTCAAACCTACAAAATTAGATTATGGAGTAACATAACATTTTGTAAAATAACTAGAATTTATTAACCAATTACTTTCAATTAAGTAAGCTTTTTAAGTATAGGTCAGTATATTTAATTGTGCTGTATTTTGTTGTAGGTTTGGATTTACTCCTTTTTAACGTGATATTTTAATTTAGTATGATAATATTATTTTAACGATCAATCTCCCTCGTGTCGTTTCCATTCTACGTGACATTAGCGTAGTAATCTGTACTCAACTGTCACGCTTTGAAGCCATTAACAAGGAGAATTGAATTGAATTTACCTTTATGCGTAAGTCGCGATATCCTTGTATATTTTGTATCATGGATTTACAACAACTTACCCTGAAGGTCCATTCAAAATATTGGTGAATGAATTTTTGAAATTGTACATCCCGGAGTTTACCACCGGCTCCTACATCCGAACTTGCAAACTTTACCACTGTGCTGTATTTATGTACCTAGATTTAAATAATAATAACGTTAATATTTAACCTAGAACCGTGATTTTTTTCTATAGTACAGATACCTACTTAAAGCTGAGAAATACAATAAATAGGTATATTTATAATACATAATAAATAATAGGATTATAATATTTTTATTCTCACGAAATATTGAGAAAAATGAGTCCGTTATAATAAACTAATAAATTATGAAGTAAATCTGTTATAAATTTGAGTAGGTATATATTAGTTGAAAAGCTTCTAGTTTTATGCCTGTGAAAAGGTTATTATAAGTATCTTTTCGGATCTTTTCGCGGATTTATTTTGATTTTTGGTTCCCGAGTTTTCGAATGCTTTACAACAATCATGGTCACGGGAGAGACTAAGTAACTAACTCTAATTATAACTAGCGGCTCACCCTCGCTTCGCTCAGGTTCACCTCTAGGAAAACAAAAACCTATCCCACGAGAACCGTACATTTTTCCGGGATAAAAAGTATAATCTATCTCTGTGCCAAATTTCATCCAGATCCGTTTAGCCGTTCTGGCGTGAAAGAGTAACAAACATACATACTCACAAAATTTCACATTTATAATATTATATAAAATAATACGGAATACGGAAGTTATTAAGTATAGGTATATGCATTTGAATCGGTTAGAGAATAAAGGCTATTTTTATATACATATTTATTATTAATATAGCTATACGAGATGCGAAGTTGATTATGAGAATGTTACGTTTGTTAAGTTAGCAAAGTATTTTTAATAATGGTAGATAATTTACACTGGATTCACGTGTTTAATGTCCCATTAAAATTCCTCTAAATTACTTAAGCTGATGTAACACGAGGGAAGGTATTTCGGAAATTTCATTAAATAAACACCTTTAATTTTTGTGCTAATTGAAAGTCTTCCTCTGTTTTATTATTTAGTACCAACTGCCTGACACTAGTTTTATTTATTATTTTGCGTTTTTTTTAATAAGTTCGCCCGGTGGTCGGAATTCGACCAAAATCATTATAGAAAATTTGTGACAAACGTACATAATAATAATAAATAGAAACTACCTATGTACCTATATAAAAAAATCTTAACTGTTTCCAAAAAAAGTCATTGATAACACTTAAGCTCGGAATTTGTCCTGTAGGTACATTATTCCTACAGAACAAGAATTTGTACAAATTTTAAAATATCTAGCGAGCGAATTTATGATAATTGCAATATTTTGAAGAGATATTAAAAAAATGTATTATATCTAATTAAAATCAATCTATCAATACGATTAATAAACTGTAGTATAAATGTGTCTGCCCATTACAACCGTCTCATACCATAACCGTGCTATGAACGTATCAGGCACGGACTACTATGACCTATGACCACTAGACCGTATCATTAGCGTATCATGCCCGTAATAAGTACTTTGAGAGAGGCCATGGTAGAGCGTACAAATGCGACCTTAAGTCTTGTCTCACAATGGGGTGATGACAATCTGGTCGATTTCAACGCCGCCAAAACGCAAGCCTGTCTATTTTCCGCAAAAAGGAGTCCGTTCAGCCTGACTCCTACTTTTCGTGGTACACCTGTAGAGATTTCCGACAGTCTAGAGCTTCTCGGCATAAGGTTAAGTGCAAATCTTAACTTTGGCGATAACATCGAGTCGAAGGCACAGACTGCGGCCAAGAAACTGGGCATCCTTAACAAGGTTAAGCGATACTTCACGCCTGGACAGCTTCTCACATTATATAAAGCTCAAGTCCGATCATGCATGGAGTATTGCAGTCACCTTTGGGATGGCTCAGCAAAATACTAACTTGCCGCTCTTGACTCGGTGGAACGCAGAGCTAAAAAGCTAATCGGCGACGAAAAGCTTGTGAATACTAAGCTTCACAGCTTAGCACACCGTCGCCAAGTTGCTTGTCTGTCGGTTTTCTACAGAATGTACTTCTGGGAGTGTGCCAACGAGCTCCACAGTCTCATACCGCCATCGCCATTCTTCTATCGGAACACCAGACGTACTGCAGGTTACCATCCTTTCTTGGTTGACATTCCGACCACTCTCACTAAGCGCTATTCGTCATCTTTTATAATGCGCACAGCCAAGATGTGGAATGCGCTGCCTGCGTCTGTTTTTCCAAGTGCGTATAACCTGAACCTATTCAAGGTGCGTGTTAACAGGCTTCTCCTGGGCAAACTCGCTAGATCGTAGACCTTATCTGTGCCCTCGAACTAAGATGAAGGTCAAGAGTGAGCCCATTTCTAATAAAAAAAAAATCATGCCCGTACATAACGGTTTTAGTGCTGCGTATGCACACCATTGCGCCGCCTGCGCGCACCGGTCCTGCAACGTCGCGTACCAGGCAAGGAGCGTACCGGCACCTGCAAAATATTGACGCTAACAATTGTTACCGCTCCGTGCACGGCACGCGACAGTGACGGAACAGTCTAGTAGTGGGCAGAGTCCCATACTTTTCAATACAAAAAATATTTTTTTGCCTGACACGGTCCTAGCACAGTAATGGTATGAGACGGCGTAGTGGGCAGACTCCTTTATATTTAGAGCTAGCGACTCACCCTCATTTCGTTCGGGTTCGTCCCTGGCTTGGTTCCCCATACAAACTTTCATCCCCATTTTCACCCCCTTAAGAGATGATTTCCCGGGCAAACTTTACCTCTTTGTAATATTAGTATAGAGAAAAAGCCCTTGAAAAGGGCTGAATACAATATTAGTATAGAAGTATAGATAACAATGTCGATTCCAACATTGTATTGTAACTAACATACATATCATCGTATTATTAACGTACATATATATACGTAATATTAATTATCACATTATACTATTATAAATGTGAAAGCCTGTATGTATGTGCGTATGTTTGTTACTCCTTTAACGGCTGAACGAATTTGGGTGAAAAGTAGAAAATAGACTATGATCTGCAGTAACCCAGTAACTTGTAGTCTGTTAGTAATAAAATTTGTCTGTAGGTATATAATATTATAAATATATAAAAGGCAGAGCGAAGCGAGGGTAAGTCGCTAGTACAAATACATATAATAAATAGTTTAGAAGGTATCTCGACCATGTCGTTACTGTTTATGTATGCGGAAATTACCATTTTATATAGTATATTAAAAGTGCGATCACGATAAATGAATAATAATATAACAAGGGTATATAATAAATGAATTGAAAATGAAGTTTAAATAATCTGACCAATGGTTTAGGAACGAATAGAGTACAGACATACTAACATTCATTTTTATTTATATAGATAGAACATAGAAGAAGAAAATAGAAGTTAAGGAGAATTTACACCAAAATCTATCAAGAAATTTCTGTATAACAACAATAGTTTCTGAAATACTATAAATATCGCTAGCAATATCTGTACCAAATAATATCGAACTGTTTTTTTTTTTATTTACAAGCAAACAAACATCCTTACACACTTAGGTATTTTTATATTTTTCGTAAGAAGTGCACATCAAAACTATAGGTATTTCTTACAAAACTATGAATAATTCACGTGATTATGAATGGAAAAGTGTAGTCTTTGGATTTTTTTCCATGACCATTATATGAGCGCTACATACTAGTAGTCCAAGGTACAAACCGTACCACCGGAAATTAATCATCCGGAAGCCAATTTGATCGAATGAAGTCAATCAAATGACCCAGATTTACTTGAAAATAATGATGATTTTGTTTTTCAATCCTTGCACACTACTTTAAAAGACACAGGGATTGGAAATACTAATGACGAACATTTTTATATCATTAATAATTTGCAACGGTTTTGGTTCAAATGATTGGTTTAATATTAATTTTATTGAAACACAAAAAAATTACATATCGAAACCTGGTTTTATAGAACTAGAAACTAATGACGACTTAAAGCCATTTGATAAAAATAAATATTCGAAATTGCCAAGGCGAGCGTTGATCGAAAGAGAATCGATATGGAGCGTTTGCCACTTGTCTAAGCCTTCAGGGCCACCAGACGTCACGTATTTTCTGACGAACGAAATGTGGACGATTGATTAGTGTTAGTATGTACTAAAATCGCATGCCTACCTGCTAGCTTTGTTAGACGGCCAATTTCCAGGTATCAGGTGATCAAGGTACATAAAAACATTACTTACGTCACGTAAATTCTCCAAGCTGATTTTCACGTATATTTTAGACAATATCGTTAAAAATAAGTTGTCAATACTCCCAGACACTTTCTGTCTGTGGTGTATTGCTTTGCAGGCGCTTTAAAGGTCCCAAAATAATTACTAAACTTTACGTAAATTCTGAAGCTCCATTTTTATATATGTTCGCCAGACAACTACTTTAAAACCTTTTACAAGAGGACAGACCGATGCAAGGGGGCAATCATCCCCTAAACTCAATTTTAATACCTCTGTGGGTAGGCGCGCGAAGGCATTATCCACGCGCATGAGAATGGGTGAGACCGATTGTGTTGTTAAGGCCATGAAAATTAATTTAGCAGATATTTGATAATTTTTAGAACATTTAATACTTTCTTAGATTTACGCGAATATTTGACAACTATACCTTTGAGACATCTAACACCTCAGTCTCTCCCGTGACCATGATTGCTGTAAAGCATTCGAAACGTCGGGAACCGGGGAAAAAAATTGACATGTAATAATTTTAAAAAACGTTAGCCGACGTATTAATCAATTAGTATTAGTCTGTGATGTTGTATTTCATTACAGTTTGTTGACGACACTTTTTGGCCTTTGTTCGTTTTAAAATAAAATTCAAAGCCTTTTTGAACAAGGACTCGCTCTGACATTCCTGAGTAGACTGGAAGCAATTACGGTGTTTCTAATACCTCGACTTATGATCGAACTAGAATAACACGTATATAGTTAATTCAAACACGTGTAAATCAGTTATAAGAATCAACGTAATAAATATTAATGCAGATTGATTTGAGTTTTCTGATTTGAAAGGGGTCAGTCAGGTCAGAAAACTACTGCAGTTGTATTTTTATAACATAGATATCGTTTATTTCTTCACTTAACTAATCATACATTAATTGATTGAATACGAAATTATATTTACAGATATTAATCTAGTTCAATTCAATAATACATTGGGTAGCATTGTCAACTAAAAAAATGTCATTTATGTCAACCTTTATACCTCTTAAATAAATATCAATATTTAAATTATTTTTTTTTAAAAACTCAGTGTGAAAAACGAAAAACTATTTGCAGATTCCGATTAGGGGATACCTAATCTATGATATAAAAGTAGTTTCACTGTGGTACGCGCGATTAAAAAAGGGACCAATGCCCATACAAGTTCTGATCTAAGACGCTTAATACAAAAAAATTGTGCACTATGAACTTACGGTAAGTAATAAACGAAAGTTTTTTAAACAATAAATCAAAGTAGTTTTATTTATTTTTTAAAGAAATTTAACAATCTTTACATAGTATAAAATGAAGTCTCTTCCGCTGTCTGTTCGCTTAGATCTTTTAAACTACCCAACTGATTTTAATGCAGTTTTCAGCAATAGATAGAGTGATTCAAGAGGAAGGTAAAAAAAATTAGGAAATTCAAAGATTTGTATATCATACTAACCGTTAAAAAGTACCTAGAGCGAAAAATGTCAATGCTTAGTATTGATTTATCTGACTCTAGTCTATATTTGATCGTCATTGCCAAACAATTGCAAAAAAATATCAATTGACAAACAGATCAGAAAAATGTACAGAACTGTTGTCTTTACCGACTTATATGTAGAGATATAATGGAATTTATTCTTAATCACATCGTTGCCAATTTGCATAGCGCAACGATTCGTCCAGTTTAATTCCAGATTTTTTCCCACTTTTGAAAGCCTCGGACACTTTGAAGCGTTTATTTTTTGAACTATTCCATGAATAGAATTCAGTGTAGGTTTTAACGAAAACGTATTTCAAGCTTTATTTAACATGCTTCATTTATTTATCAGTGTGTCTTTTTGATTTTAAATATGTCATACATTTTCAAGCACTTTCTAGTATGTAATTGAGCTATTTGGCTTATATAATTTAAAAACAATTAGTATTATGCCGCAAGTCTGATAATGGAACTGGTCAGATATGGATGAAAAAACTCATCAACTACGTACGTAATTAGATTACAAAAAAAACTAGTTCTCAAATAGTCGTTTTGTACGTATAATACATATGTTACTATATAATATTAAACAAGCAATTCTCGTATATGTATTTCGCGTATCTCAGAAATGGCGAGTTGGTGTAAAATTTGGCTTTTTAAGTTTATTTATATAGGTGTCTTCTGAAAAACGCAATTTTTCACAAAAAAAACCTTTTTTATAACAATGTCATATAGCGCCATCTCGTAATTTTTTGTGGAACTTGAATTATTGCAAACGGATGGATGGATAACCTAATGAACGCCTAAACTAACGCCAAGGCCGAGCGAAGCTCGGTCGCCCAGGTGCTTTTATGTAAAATATACGTACATAGGTATAAGCACTTGCCAACCATCAAACTATATGTTACGTCAAATATTATTACCCGAGAGCTCGTGACGAATTTTGGGAAGGTCCTTTTGGCAAGTTGAAATTGTGAAAAAATATAATTTCGTGAATTGGCGAGTCCAGTCCCGCGAGTCTGGTATAGCTTTAGCGGTTATTTCGCTACTGCGCAGTATACAACATTTGCAAAAAAATATCCAAAAAAACATATTTTTGGCAACTTGATTTTTATTAATCCTTTAATTTAGCTTTCATATTATTCAAAAAAAAGAACCCCAGACGTTTTTGTCGGTTATAAAGTATTGCCAGACCTCTCCAAAGACTCATTTTTTTAATTCCAGAAAACATACTTTTGGCAATCTGAAAGTTTAATCACGTATTTATTAAGTAATTTTCAATAATATTTGCTAATCGCCAGATGAATTTAGCGGTTTTAAACCCTTCCCAGACGTAAATAACGTTTACAAATTAGTACTACAAAAAGTCTTTTTAGGTGTAAGAAAGATAGCTTATCGAGGTATGCCAGCAGCTCATGGGGGCCGAAGGTCCTCGCACTGTGATTGGTTGTCGAGAAACCGCACGTTTTGAACTTTTGGTTCGGGCTCTGCGTTCACAACAGAGTATTTTAGAGTAGCTTATTAGAGTTCCGTACCCAAAGGGTAAAACGGGACCCTATTACTAAAACTCCGCTGTCCGTCCGTCTGTCTATCCGTCTGTGACCAGGCTGTATCTCATGAACCGTGATAGTTAAACAGTTGAAATTTTCACAGATGATGTATTTCTGTTGCCGCTATAACAACAAATACAAAACAATAGAATAAAATAAATATTTAAGGGAGCTCCCATACAACAAACGTGATTTTTATGCTATTTTTATAGATAATGGTACGAAACCCTTCATGCGACTCCATCCATGCCAGACTCGCGGGACTGGACTCGCCAATTCACGAAATTATATTTTTTCACAATTTCAACTTGCCAAAAGGACCTTCCCAAAATTCATCACGAGCTCTCGGGCTATTTATAAAAACCTGAAGAAGTTAATAAGAACATGAAGAATTACGAAAAAACGCAATTGTAATCACAAAAAAATAGTAGGCACTTGTAAGATTCTCCTCGCTCTCGCAATTCCAAGTCTCGCTCGCAAGTCGAAATTTTTTTGGTGTATTCAAATAACATGCTGGATCGCTTTGAGGTCAACTAAATTCAAAAGGACGCCGATGTGTTATAACCTTAAGAACATACTCGTAATATATAAGGGTAAGCCAGTGCAAGCTCGTTTTTGTAGCCTTCATCTGTAGTTTTAGGTCATTAGGTCATCGATAGAATGAATACAAACTGGTCTACATAGAGCATCTATTACGGTTTGAATCCAAGAATTAGGTATAATAGCAGCATTGAGTAAAAATAGTTTTTTTTAGTGGTCATAGTTTCGATAGCTGTTTCGGGTCATTGGTGCTTGTGATCATAGATTCTTGTGATCCTACATTTGTCTCCGCCAATGTATTTATTATACATACGTACAAAATTTGTTATAATTTGTATCCCACAAATTAGTTTAGTATTAAGTAACGCAAAAATACTGCATAGGTTCGAGCACATATCAGATACCTTATACACCGCGAGAACAGCTTTGAAATCAAAGTAATTTTTTTTAATTTTTGCGAAGACAATAGGATTTACAGAAAAATCCAATCAAATAAAAAATAAAACAGTATTTTTTTTATGAACGCTATATAAATGAATCTACCACCATCCAGTTTGAAAAAATATTTTTTTAACCATGAGTACTGTCGAAAGAAACATAGATTATAATCTATTTTTTTGAATAAGGTACTAGACCAAAGCAGTGTTTTAGTAGTATTGTAAATAATTTAAGACCTAAAATTGTCTAGTACATTTTTTGATTTAGCTCTGAGGTTTAGCAAGCGCCAGAAATGCAAACATATGAAAACAATCTTTGACAAAAATGCTCTTTGAAATGCATTCGCCGGTACGATACTTGAGCCAACTAAGCTAAATGTACTATGTTTATAATAACCTTCGCACAAGTGCAAGTAATAAGTTTACAAGTATCCCAATCGGATGAACATTGATTTTTATATATTAAATATATAATAAAATATATGTAATGTATTTAATGCAAACACTTCACGAAGTCAAAGTTCTACAAGGAAACGTGGCATTGTACAATTTAATTATATTCTCATCTCAGATTAAAATGCCACACATTTTTTGTTTCATTGACCTTTACTCAGATTACTTATAAGGTTTAATAAGATCCATATTCATATAGCATTATAAGTTTGAATTTTTCATTTATTAGATTCTTTAAACACATTACTACAATTACAATGTAATATTTTATCATAATAATTAAAATAAATTATTTTAGAAGATTAACAGGGAGACTCCAACAAGGTGGTCAGACATTATTGCGGTAGGAAGGCAATTGATGACAGTGGTTCGAGGAGCTCTAACAGTAGGTAGATACGGGATGATAATTATGATCATGAACTTATTATAACTCATCTATACTAATATTATATAAAGTTTGTGAATTTGTGACGTTGTAGAGGGTAATCTCTGGATCTACTGAACCGATTTAGATGAAATTTAGTAAGAAGATAGTTTAAGACCCTGGGAAGAACATAAGATACTTTTAATCCCGGAAATCATGAAAATAGGGATGAGTTTGTATTGAGAAGCAAGCTAGGGACGAACCCGAGCGAAGCAAGGGTGAGTTGCTTGTCTGTGACTCTGTATATGTATAGCAGACTCATCTGGTTTTCAAGAGCTTTTATTGTTTAGTAACTTTTGACAAGCTTTAGTGTAATCATTAAAAAATATTGACAACAGTGTTTTTTTATATAGATAGATAAATTTTATTCATATAATTTATAAACATATATGTTTTCATGAAATTTTCTATAGCCTCTCAACTGTCGCTGTCATTTTGCAAGAATATGGCGCATCTGTCAGCTATTTTCGAGGGCCTGCGCGAAATATGTACGCATCATTAAAATAACAATATTTCTTAAAATTTTATATATTTATATTTGGGGGTTTTTTGACATCGACCTTTAAAAGATCGATCGACAGACGAGGTAATAATAAAAAGGCAATTTAGTATTGGCTTTAACATACGCTATAAATTGTGACCTGGCTTGGAAGTAATACAAATGTATGTACATAAGTAGCAATAAACTTAAATTCAAAAATATAAGGACAGGTTTGGCTGACGACACGTTTGGCTCAGTTTGTAGTGACCCTACTTGCTGCGCCAGAGGTCGCGGGTTCGAGTCCCGCTGGGGGCATTCATTTGTGTGATGAGCACGAATGTTTGTACTCCAGTCATGGATGTTTATATTTATAATATGTATGTATTTAAAGTTATATATGTGTAGTTTATCAACTATCTGGTATCCATAACACAAGCCTCGTAGCTTACCATGGAACTAGATGGTGTTGTGTGTTATTGTCCTGACATATTTATTTATTAGGTAAAGACACGTGCAAATACTAGTTTTTTTTTAAATATTGCATATTAATTACAGGTACAATTTAAATTTGCTCAGTTAATTTAGTTTGTCTAAGGTCATTAGTGATTTCCCGATACGATACAATAGCTTTTCCCACGGCTCCGGTCGCTTAATTTATTTACATATGACTGTTTTGATCCTAAAGTCCTTGCGTGATATTAGTTATACTTTAAACTGTCTCAAGAATTGTGCTATCAAATGCAAAAATGATTTTTCAAATCCGGAGGGTAGTTCCTGAGATTAGCATGTCCCCCCACCCCCCACCCCCCAATGTGCGTTCACCTTGTCGTGGTGGTGGGGGGGGGGGGGGGGGGGGCTCAGTAGTGCCCGGCAATATAACCGGGCACTACTGAGCCATTATTGAAGCCAAGAAATGCACAGGGAGGTGGCCCACTTCGGTGGGCGGTGGGAGGTGGCCCTCTTCGGAAGGCGGTGTACCATGCGGGTTGCTCCTGGTATTTCTCTGATAGCAGAGTGGACCTTGGAGCAACCCGGTGGTTGTTGTGGTCTGCTTCGGCAGATCTGCCGTCGGGGCGTCGTAGTTGAATGCGTAAGCGATCCTGCGACGCCCCATTAAGACGGGGGAAGGTTTTTTTGGGTTTTAGTGGGTAATACTGGCTTTGCCGGTGAGTCCCACACCTCGTGCGTAAATGCATTTCCCAACGTTAAAAAAAAAAGAGATTAGCATGTTCAAACAAAAAAACGATCAAAGTTAGCTTTATTATATGTATTACACAATAGATACCACAATTACAATATGGTACCTCCTAAATAATACTCTTTAAAGTTAATCAAAAAAGAGAAATTAATTAATATGTTTTTAAATGGTGACATCTCTCTGAAGTTTTCAATTTTTTTAACCCCCCACGCAAAAACGACGGGGTGTTACAAGTATGACGTGTCCTGTGTGTGTGTGTGTGTGTCTGTGGTCTGTGGCTCGCTAACGGATGAACCGATTTTGATTTTTTTTTGTTTTAAAGGTGAATTAGTCGGGAGTGTTCTTCGCTATGTTTGATCAAAATCGGTTTAAGTTGGCCGCCGCCACGGCGGCTGAAAGGGTTTGACTAGTAAAATACTATACACTATGATCATCAATAATGACTGCGACAGTTGGGACAGAAACACCTTAGTCTCTCTCGTGACCATGGTAGCTGTAAAGCATCCGAAACGTCGAGAATCAACGAATTAAAAACGAAGTATTAAATCAATACATATAAAATATTCATTTTTCATATAGCATTAATATATTATTTTAATTTGTTTCTTTATTTAATGAAACTACATATATCTACAATATATTTTGTTTCAACAAACACTAATTCTTAGAATAATTTGCTTATAAGGGGTCATCCAGATAATCATTAACCCCTCCCTCCCTCTTGTCAGCAAAAGTAAGCAAAGCTCTTACTTCCCCATCCTATGCTTACATAAACATTACGCGTCAATTATTTTTTGAAAGATTTTAAGGGCAAGACGACCTTTTTTGTTTAGGTGTTCATTTTAAGTACAAAGGAACTTTACGAACCAGTTATGAAGATTATAATTTAGAGCAGTCTCTTAAAAACTTTAAAACTTGTTATCAGCTCTCTGGCTTGTATTGATTCAATCTAGATCAAATATCACTTTCTAAGTCTGTAGATTAAAAATAAAACTGTTTTTAACTGACTTCCAAAAAGGAGGAGGTTCTCAATTTATCGGTATCTTTGTTTTTTATGTTTGTTCACCGATTACTCGAAGACGCCTTAACCGATTTGGTTTTTTTTGTTTCGAAGGGTATACTTCCCAGGTGGTCTCATTTAAATTATATCGAAATCGGTCTCATCGTCAATTATATCGGAATCTAATTAGGTATCTATTCTAAATGAAAACCCCCGTTTATTTATTTTTTACATTTTAGTGCTTGGAGGCCGGTTTTTTTTTGTTTTTCAAAGTTTTTATATAGAATATAATCTAGTAAAATTTATACCTATAATGTTACCTACATACGTAACGTACGTACGTCGTATATGAACATAAGTAATAGTAATACAATATATACGTACTATAATTTCAATTTAATGACTTTTATAATTGAGTATTAAAAATTTATGATAAATCACCCATAATTTTTATTATGGGTTGTAATTTATTTAATATGAACACATTTTCTTATATTGAAAGGATAAAGTCCAGATATAAAAGGTCAATACACATGTGCGTTCAACATACCATTTAATACAACACAAAAATTAACAAAACTAAAGGGTGTCTCAAGTAATCTACCCATACATATAATAAAATTACATTAAAACTAAGGCGATTCTGTACATTAGATATTTTTTGGAAAATCTTATTGAAATAGACATTATTATCGATACAGAGGCCGAATTTATACTTTCTAGAATTTTTGTCTGTCTGTTACCGCATCACAGAAAAACCACTGGAGGGATTTTGATGAAATTTGGTATGATGATACCTAGCTGGTTATCCGGGTCAACATATAGGATACTTTTTACCGCGGGAAAATATCTCATTTTTGACATGATCTTGATTTGCTTAGATGTAAAGAGACATACATTTAATTACTTGGTGTTTTCAAACCAAGAAAATCTTATGTCAATCAAACTACGTGATAATATGGCTCTTGAGTTGCATATCATACATCGATAGTGCCGAGTCAGAAACTTTCACGCATATGCTTATTAGTAACCAAAATATCACAATCACAGTCTTTTATGAATACCATAGGTATGTTATATACATAAAATTAAGCGGGTTCTGTTCTTTTCTCTATCTGTTATTTTCAAGTGCGAATTATAATTTAGCTAACGGTGCATATCTGAGAAAACCTAGCAAGTTTTCGAACTAAAGTCCGCCAACCCGCACTTGGCCAGCGTGGTGGACTATGACCTGATCCCCCTCGTATTAAAGGAAGACCCAGCTGCCCATGCCCAGGTTTATAACTATACTCTTTGCCCAGCAGTAGGACGTTAAAAAGGCTTCAGGCGACATTGCATAAATATATATATTTATGCAACGTGTTTGTGTGCATAATAATTTATATAATAGCTTTTGCCTTTCGGATTTCATGGTATTTTCGGAGGTATTTACCCAAACTGCAGGTATAGTTTTTTGACTTTAATATCTATTAAAGAATTTTAGTGAGAAACAAACAAACATACTCGCACTCACTCATAATCTTTTGCACTTTTATTAAGTAAAATAAATCGAGTAGGTACAAGTCCGCATTAGTTCACTGACATTATATCTAATTAATTAAAAAGTATAATCGTACTGCGTCGATGAGCGAGTTCAATTAGCAGTTAAGTATTTTTTTCTTTAACCACCTAAACATTTAGTTCCACTACATACGATGATAAGGTACTAGAAGATTAAAATAACAAATTAAGGTAAATACTTTAAAGGGAAAATTAAAAATATTTAACACAACAATTAAGTACATTTACAAAATATTTTTTTTATTTATTTACATAATTGATAATACGCATTTATTAAGTATCTATATTTTTCTATCGCCAAATGCAGTGACCTGTATAACATTGAATACCGTCGAAACTAAGAATTCTGAATAGATAACTCCAAGTTATCAGTAAAATATGCCCTTGATAATGTATAGTAGTTTAATTTTATGATATGATCGGATGAGATTTAATATTATATGTGTATATAATATATTTATATACTAGTTATATATAAAATAATGACTACATCCTACAGAAATATTTTTATCAATCTTGAAGTGCTGGTAATGTGCAAGAGTAATTAAGTAATAGAACAACAAGACATCATAATATTTCGGATTAATTTCCATAAAAATTCTTGTTTTATTAATTAAATACCTACAATTATAGGTACACAACATTTGAATGTATTACGTTATTAAATTAATATGTAACAATATCGACAATCGCGCGGTGAAAGGTCAATAACACAAAACGACAATTGAACTAATATTTGAAATAAAAAATATATAATTATTAAAATAATACGAAAAAGTCACAAAACATAAGCAAACACGATTAATATAACATGATATCTTGTGATTTATATAAAAAGAAAATAAATATGAATCGTACTTACATGCCCACTTTCCCTTTGATTTAAAATCCACTTTATTGACCGCCGGTCCAATAATATATGTGTACACCAAATTAACTACACTTTTAACTAAATAAAATAGCAATCCTATAAGGAAAACTAAGCCCATTTTTTCTAAAACTCCAAAACTAGCCATTTTTTCAGTAATAAAGAAACAGTAAGGTTATGTTGATACCTAATGAAGCACCACCTGACACAATTTACGCATGCGTACTGGCGACCGAAGAAAGTGAGTTTGCGCAATAAGCGACCGTCGAGCGATAACCGCGGAAGTTCTTATTAGAAAGAAAAGGAATAATATGTTTATAAAGCGTTGTCTCGCTCTTTCATGTATCTATATTTTTAATTGAGTATATTTTGCTCATGACCGTGCCTGTGCGGATATGCAATTTTAATATTTAATTTAAAAAAAAATATTAAAAATATCTACAATAATTTCGTATATTTTTTTATTTTTTTTTAATAATTTGTACGTATTGTTCATGACCGTGTCTATGCGGGTATGCTATTTAATTTTTGTAATTGATATAAAATAAATATAAAAATTATATGTAAAATAATTAAATATTTTTTATTTAAAATTTTATTATATTTACTTTTTATCTCTATAAAAAGAAAATTGGATAAGAAACCGTTTTTTTTTGGAACGTGACGGATCTAAAAAATGGTCGCTATTCATGTGCTATAGGTATATAATTTTGGCACTGAATGTATCGCGCCACTACATGATGCAGGTATATTTTGTCAATACGTACAAATTACTATAAATAATTTTTATTTATGAGTTATATTCAAAAATTTATCAATTCTGGAAGTGAGTATTCAAGACAGAGTAAAAAACCTTACAACGAGTAGGTATCTAGTTACCACATTTATTTTTTTAGTTTATATTTTTACATGTGACTTACCCTCGCTTCGCTGAGGTGTGTCCCTAGGTACGTGTACATAGCGTTGCTACAGTTTAAAAGGAAGATCTTTTTAAGAAAAATAATTCTGTAATACATTGTTTCCATATAACTTTATTAGCTATCGCGGCGCACGCCTCCGGTGGTTTTTACCGGTGGTAGGACTCTGTCAAGCCTGAGAAGTCAGACTGGATGGGTGCCACCCCCTTATCTATTTCTCCCGCCAAGCAACAATGTTTGCATTGTTGTGTTCCGGTTTGAAGGATAAGATAGCCAGCGCAATTACAGGCAAGAGGCATATCATTTTAGTCCTCACAGTGACAACGCATCTGCGGTTCTGCATGAACCGTAGGTGTTATGGGCGACAGGTACCGCTTTCCATCAGGTGGTCTGTCTGCTCGTTTGTCACTGAAAACATACCATTAAAAAAACTACCAGTCGCCATGTTTTTTTCCGACATCTTCAACAACCATCGCCATATGCAGGGCCGTGCCTGACGGGCGTTCATTGCGTGCACCGCACGCAGGCGGCCGAAATTAAGAGGCGGCCAAATCGTTACAAGTTGTTTACTGGGCAAAAATACAATCGGTTTGTTTTCATTAAGATACGAAGTAAAAACAGTTTCTCTAATCTAATCTATCTAAAAAGAGTTTCTCAGAAATAAGAAATGTATAAAAACTGATTAGGTCGTTGTAGTATTTATATACCTAGTCATGCAGCGAATCCGAATTTTTTCGAACATTGCACGAGCGACGAGCCGAAATAGTTTTTTCAATTGACCGGCGTCGCGTAAGCGGTCTTATTCGTCTTATTAGTCGTATTAGTCTATAGACTAGCGAGGATAAATCGTTATTTGTGTCCTGTGTGTGATCCGATATTATTAAAGTCTTTAATTTAAGGATTTTAAATTATCGTTAGGATTTTAAATTATCGTATTCCTATGTTCTTTATGTTTGATAATTTTGTCTGTGATTATAATACCAATACCATAAATACTTTTTTTCATGTTATTATTAAAGTAAGTAAATTAATTCTATTTTGTATACCTCCCAAATTGCAAGTCAGCCCAGATCTGCCATTGGCCACTGAGCGTTGTTATCCTAATATGTTAGTATAGATTTAAGGGTTATTCCTTGTTCTTTATGTTTGATAATTTTGTCTGTGATTATAAAACCAATACCATAATTTTTTTCATGTTATTATTTTTGTTTAAATTTTAAATAAAAAAATGTTTATTTTGTGCATTTTTTTTTCTTAAATTTCATCCAAACATATAAATCTCATAAAACCGGTTTTGGGAACAAAACCAATATTTTTTTTCGTTCTCGATTTCGGTTAACCAAAAACTGATTTTTTTCCCGGTTTGATGCCCTGTGTATAATAATAAACATTAAAAATTAAAGTAGTTTTTTTTAATGTTATCCTGGGGGCGGCCATACAGACTGGCACGCAGGCGGCCATATACCCAGGCACGGCCCTGGCCATATGTCAGCCAATTTACACGAAACTGTAATTAATTATATACCTAAACCATCCTCATGAATCACTCCATCTATTGGTGAAAACCGTATGAAAATCCGTTCGGTAGTTTTTAGTTTATCGCGTTCAGACGCGCAGACAGACGCGGCGGGGGACCTTATTGTATATGTACTTAATATGACGATATACTTTTTTTATTATTTAGTTTAAAAACCAATTGCAATAACTCTGATTATATACATATATATATATATATATATATATATATATATATATATATATATATATGTTCCCGCGTTCAGATGACCAAAAACCAAATTCTTAGGTTTTTTATAGTATACTCTTAAATTACAGTTTTTGTATTTTTTCTCAGAAATGAGACATTTTTCCGCGGTAAAAAGTATCCTATATCTTGACCCGGATAACCAGCTATCACCATACCAAGATACATCAAAATCCCTCCAGTGGTTTTTCTGTGATGCGGTGACAGACAGACAGACAAAAATTCTAAAAACTATAGATTCGGCTTCTGTATCGATAATAATGTTTATTTCAATAAGATTTTCCAAAAAATATTTAATGTACAGATTCGGCTTAGTTACAATTTTATTACATGTATAGATTATGTACATCTAAACTACGTTATAAAACAAACATGTAGCAGATAACCTTAAACATCTTTCCTTCACTTTATTATAAAAAAATCTAACAAAATAGAAAATGTATAATGCAGATTTCGCAAATAATTTTAATACTTTAACCAATATTAACGAATAATTAAACGAAAATGATCTAGATTGCTTCTAGAGATAAGTCCGCATTGTACTTACACGATTTTCAGAAATGTTATGAAAGTTATTCACTTAGTAACTTATCCGGGTCTCACAGTTGAGATCTTTGAATCATTTCTTGTGTCGTGCTGAAGCGGAAGGAAAGTCAATTCTGGTTTAAATTTTAATAATATATATTATCTACTAGCATTGCCCGCGGCTCTGCCCGCGTTCAGATGACGAAAAAGCAAAATCTTAGGTCTTACATATTACTCGTAGTATACTCTTACAATGCAGTTTTTGTATTTTTTCTTAGAAATGAAATATTTTCCCGCGGTAAAAAGTATCCTATATGTTGACCCGGATAACCAGCTATCACCATACCAAATTTCATCAAAATCCCTCCAGTACCTAGTTTTTCTGTGAGTCGAATGTTTTATGAAATATATATCGAAATATTTTTTGAAAATATTTTTGTAATACTCATTATTATCAATACAAAGGCCGAATCTAAAGTTTTCAGAATTTTTGTCTATCTAGTATTTAATAAAACTGTCGATTCTGTTGCTGTTGGCAATGGATGGGTTATTTTAGCCGGCTTTAAAATACAGCATTATTAATATGGATAATATTTACCCTCGCTTATTATTATTATATAGATTTTAAAGATTAAAATAATTATTACTTAAAAATTTTATCAAAATATGTTTTTGTTTTGTAAGCGATAATTTATTTTTACAAAATTAATTAGGTAGTTACATCGCCTATAAATAAATTATGATCAATATAATAGAAGGTACTTATTCACTTCATAAGTATATAGTACTAGCATTACCCGCGGCTCCGCCCGCGTTCAGATGACCAAATACCAAATTCTTAGGTTTTACATTTTAGTATACTCGTACATTGCAGTTTTTGTATTTTTTCTCAGAAATCAGACATTTTCCCGTGGTAAAAAGTACCTTATATGTTGACTCGGATACCCAGCTATCATTATACCAAATTTCATCAAAATCTGTCCAGTGGTTTTCTCGTGATGCGGTAATAGACAGACAGACAGACAAAAAATCTAAAAACTATAGACTCGGACTCTGTATCGATAATAATGTCTATATCAATTAGATTTTTCAAAAAATATTTAATGTACAGATTCGACTTATTTACAATTTTATTATATGTAACTGTTATTTTATTGGAATAAAACCACAAGAAGCTGGCATTTCTACAATTTGCAGTTATATTAAGAAAAAAATTATATTTTTTTTTTTTTGGTATAACTATAACGAAATAAATACTATGTGGCGCTGTGATAATGTGACTGATTAACGTGCAATACCAGAGATATTAGATTCTAATTTTTTATCTTAATATATTTTGTAAAATTAATTACTATAAAATTAATTTGTACCCATAGCTAACAAAATCGCTACCGCTCTTGAGCGTATCCCCCATCGCAAAATTTTAATTAGCTTCTAAAGTTTATAGTACTTGCGAAATTCGCGATAGTAATATTTTCAATTCATTCCCTAAGAGAAAAGTTTGTTTGAATACTTGCCACTAACCTAAAAATTACTTACTACTTTATTGTTTTGACGACACGTTTGGCTCACTTTGTAATAACCCTACTTGCTGTACCAGCGGTCGCGGGTTCGAGTCCCGCTGGGGGCATTCATTTGTGTGATGAACACGAATGTCTGTACTCCAGTCATGGGTATATTTATAATATGTATGTATTTAAAGTTATATATGTGTAGTGTATCAACTATCTGGTATCCATAGCACAAGCCTCGTAGCTGACCATGAAACTAGATTGTGCTGTGTGATAATGTCCCAACATATTTATATTTATTTTGGACACAATGTATATTGTATAAGTTATTGATTTAAAAATAGCAATATTACTGTGTACACTGGATAATATTTGATAAGAGATAACTGGATAGATGGATAATAGTTTTAAAATATTTTAGCGATTAACATTACCGTATCTATGTAGATAATAAAGCTAAACCATCTCGTGCGCTTACTGATTAATCTCAGAAAGTATTAAACGAAATATATGGCAGATAAATTATTAATACGCAGTGTATCAGTTAAGAAAGGATTCACAGAAATTCAATCCATATAAGGAGATGGTTCCCCTCAGGATTTAAAGCAACAGTGCTTATAGCTTGTAATTAAATTGGTAGACTTTTTAGCTACGTTTTGAAGCTTAGTATGGAAAAGTTATTTTTTTCAAGTTTTTTTCGTGATTCTTTACAATTTTTTTTATAGTTTTTCTGCTTTTCGGGGTGAAGATGAATCCAACAATACAAAGATCATAAAAATCGGTCCATCAGTTCTCGAAGTGTTGAAACAGACCCGACTTTGTTTAGTATATGTATGTATATAGATGAAGATTTCTAATTTAGTTTTAGGTACGAAAATGATTTGGGGATGAAAAATTGGGCATGATGTGGAATTGGGGATTTCGTCGTTTTAAAAGTAAGAAATATGGAAATTGAAATTGAGTCATTTTATAAGGTGTAAGAATCGCCACTGCCTGTACATAATATTATAAAACAAACGCTTTTAGACACATCACCGAGTGAAATGAGGGTACGTTGCTAGTGTTGTTTTTAACCGATGTTTTCTGCCACGATTCCATCGGAGCTTCCAAAAAATACGATATTTAAAGCAATATGAAAAATTATTTGTAGGTATAAAATTAATTAATTATAGCCAGTCTAAAAATGAATTTCCTTAAAGAGAGACTTTGGCAAATAATCGTCAATTCCTTTGGATAATTAATATTTGGTTTTGGCGTCATTGCATTAATGAAATAATGTAATTGTAATTTTTCTCTTATTTTGAGCTAGCTATAGTACTTACTATAAGGTTCACCTATATATTTAAGTAGCTTGCTTCCCAATACAAACTTTCATACCCATTTTCACCTCTTTAAGGGGGAGATGATTTCCGGGATAAAAAGTATCCTATGTCCTTCCTAGGGTCTCAAACTATCTTCTTACAAAATTTCATCTAAATCGGTTCAGTAGATCCAGAGATTAACCCCTACAACCACACAAACTCACAAACTTTACCTCTTTATAATATTAGTATAGATAACAAATACGCATGTATTTAAATTTTGTGCATTAGCAATCGATGCATTAGAAATCGATACGATCGCTAAAATTAATTTTGTTTTCCATATATCTTTAAGAAATAATAAATATTACATGAGCATATTTTTACAAATAATAAAGTATGTGTCGCGAAAAAGTTTATTTTTTCCGTAATTTGATCGCGGGCGAAGCCCTGGGTTCTGCAGTCTACACATATTATTATAATAAAAGTGTAACTGATCGCTGTCTGTACATGGAAGATATTTGAGAAAGTCTTTATTAACGCAATAGAATCCAAAACAATGATTTCTAGAATTTTCGTCTGTTTGTTTGTCAGTTTGTCTGTATGACTATGCATCTGTGCGCACTAATCTCAGAAAGGGTTGAACCGATTTGGCTGCGGTTACAAATATATTGTAATAAGTTTCACTTAACATTTAGTATTTGTTTAATTTCAATTTGTTCATAAATAAAAAAGTTATGTCAATTTTTAAAAATCACTTAGTGACGAACCCGGGCGAAGCGATGGTGAGTCGCTAGTATGATAATAATAATATATTTAAAAAATATTTACATTGAAAATAATCTACGATATATTGATAAATAATTTCCGGTATCCGTTTACCCTTTTAATGCTGACTTCCGACAAATTATTTGCTTAACTTACACATCTTTGCTATCGCGTAAGATCATTGACCGGAAAGACTTAAATTACAATCGTTTCAATACACAGCTTCTTATTATTTCGTGAATAATAAACTCATTTATGATTCAACATGGGTTTAAATGAAATTTTGTACATGTTTTATATATAACAAAGATCATCCTGGAAACAATATAATAGTATTGTACTCCATAGACTGACTTCTAAGAGAACGATATATTGAATTTAAATTAGTGTGTATTCACGATATACAACTACTTGTGAATTTATTTTTATGATTATCTATTTAATATAAATAAAAATGAATGTTTGTCTTTGTATATCCTTACTCTATGCATTTTAAACTAACCGTCCGATTGTGAGGAAAGGTCAGTCAATCTGTGTACGTCCGCGTAGGTTCCTGGAACTAAAAAAAGAATATTTTTTTGTATGTTTGTCTTATTATATTCTTTATTGCACTAAACAATCTTGTATTCAATTCTAAATCATACACCTCTACAAATGCACCCGACCGAAGCAAAGGTAAGCCGTTAATTTTTAGTAGACGGAGTTTATATTAAAACAACTTTTTTTTTACAAAAAAATATTTTGAAGTCATTGTACTTTCCTAGTAAAAATACTTCTCGATATAAGTAAATACAACACCAGTCTCTGTAAACACACTTCTCACTCTTCACGCCAAAGTGGCGGAACTGACTCAGATGAAACTTGGTATGGAGATAACTTAAATCCTAAGGATACCTATATAAAATATGTTTTCTCGTTTCAAAGACAATTTATTGACAAACTTTATTAGTTCTAATATTACTCTCTAACCTGAAGGAACTGTCCCGTCATACATAAACTATGTGCGCGAAATTTTTTTTTATATATTTACTTATTTACTACGAACATTGTATGAGCATATATAAATGACATAAACACTTAACAGTTTCAATTTAAGTAATATAGTGAAATACTAAGAGTACATTAAAGGTTCTATTTTAATTATTTACAGTGTACATAACATATTCTAACCATCTAGCTACTTACTGTATATAGGGCTTTGAATGGACACTCGTTAGATCGTGTGATATGTACCTCGCTAATAGCATACTTAGGCCACAATCACACCGTACTATAAAATGCATTAAATTAAGACGAGTTCGAATCATTTAATTTATTTCAATATATAACTAGCGTACAATATATAACTAGGTACGTTTTAATTTTCTTGAACGGAACCCTAATTCTTTTTCTAAAATAAAAGAAGCCTAAGTTACTCTTTATAACATCAGCTATCTTCCAGTGAAAGCCCCGTCAAAACCAGTCTAGTAGTAAGTAGCGGTTTAGGAGATAAGCCGGAACAAACGGACAGACAGCAGGCAGACAAATATTTTAAAAATTGTGTTTTTTAATAAGTACCTACCGTATATAATTTCACATGCATTTAGTAAAAAGCTGTTATTTTGACATTACAAACAGACACTTCAATTTTATTTATCTGTATAGAGGATAACATAAGCTGTGCATCCGTCGGTACACGTATAATTTTTATTTTTATTAAATTCGAATATATAATTTTTACAAAAAATATATGGGTATGATGCTGAATTAAAAAAATAACAATAACAGTACGTACAAAAATTTAAATTAAATCCAAAGGAATAATTCAGTATATACTATCTTTTTATAGCCTTCTTCTCGTGTGAACCGATTTTTTTCCTGTTAAAAAAGTAGTCATAGTTAACGCAAGTCTGAAAATAGCCTAATAGAATCCATACAGAGGACAATGCCTCTGAATTGGTTATAGCAATTTGGAGATCCGTTTTAACGTAATAAAGACCCTTTATAGGAAACGGTTAGGCTTCGTTGTACATTTGGATAATTAATAGCGATCTTAATCGTAATACGGTTGAAAGAACTTAAGTATAAAGGTTTATAGATTATATATAAAATATTATAGTAAAAATGTATCACAACGAATGAAATTGATTTTTTATCTGCATTTTAACGTCAAGTTAAAGACTTTGCAACGTAAATAATTTGTAGAACGTTAGCATTGAATTCAAAGTTCTTTTTAAATAAAATTGATTATTTTAATTTAATAAAATAAAATTGATAAATTTAATTAAAATAGGAGGCAAGGACTTTTAACTGGAAATAATATTTTTCCATTTCCGTATTTTTCTCTTAGCTTAGTCGTAAGGATCTTGAGAAAAAAAAAAGGAAAACAAGAACGCTCGGTGCCGAAAACAAATATTTTTTTTAGTGTAATTAGTTTTGGTTACTTATACGTTTTTGGTTTCAAAAACGGTTTGATTGGTCGATTCACTACGATCAGCGAATCGACCAATCAAAATGGACCAAAGCTTCCCATCACATCATGGTATTGCTACAATTGACAATTTTACTAGGGTAATTACAATTTCACTGAATGTGATTAGTGATATTATAATATACCTAAAATTGTTCCGTAATATTGTAAAAAAAAGAGGCGATGGCCAAAACTCCGGGTTTTTACTTTTTTTATTTTACTAGTGAAATTATAATTTAACGGATCTAACAATTTTCTTGCGACATATACATATAATATATATTAATTTTAACGTACCGTCAATTTTGCCGCATAGATTTTAAAAGCAAATTTTTTCATCGACATTCCCCTGTTAAGTAGGATCGAACAAACGTGCCTTCTGGGACTAAACGACATTTTTTTTAATATCTCCTATACTGATTGAAAACGAAATTCGAATTGGAGTTGGTGCTTGCAATTTGTAGATTAGTTAATTTTTCAACTTATTTGATAAAGGCTCTTTGAATAATTTATTATACATATTGTATTTGGAAAGGGAATATTACGTAAAATATCTGTAATATTTTCTTTTGTACGTTTTTAGGGTTTCGTAAAAATACACAAAAACGGAATCCTTATAATTTCGTCTTTTGATAGGTTAAAATGTTATATACATATGTTACATTTGCTGCATTCGGTTTTTATATTCATTTTATTTGTAGATTTTAAGACTATATTGCTAAAATTTTGTAGGAAGGTGAATCATCTGAACCGAAAGAAAAACCAGTTGTCAAATTACAAAAAAAAAGTGTGGCTCTCCATACAAGTAGCTGGAAGAAAAGAAAATTAAGTCCACCTTTCGATATCTGTGGAACTCTTTACAACTGAGATAAATATTTAAATTCACTGTATTATTTGAGTTATTAATTTGTAATCAGTAATCACCAACTTATACCTACGCTTCTAAAGTTGTAAACATTGTGTAAGTAAGACTCGTATTTACATGATTTTTGACTTACAACTTTGCTACTTTATTGTTATTGTTATTAACATGTAATACAAATAAAAAGAAACATATATTCTTCCCTTATTATGAAGTAAGTTAATAATGTTGTACACGTGTACAAAGTTATAAACTACTTAAAACTTGTGCTTAAAACAAAACATCAAATGCTCACTCACGTTCTACAATCTTATTTAATGATCAAAGCGAAAGCGGAAGACATTTTATAAGTGTTAATTTAATTTCACAAGTGTGTGTTTTTGTTTTTATGTGAGTTAAATACTCCTATAAACAAAAACAATATTATATGAACATGAATATATTGTTTTTATTTTAGACTAGCACTACACGCGGCTCCGTCCGCGTTCAGATTACCAAATTCTTAGGTATTACATATTACGAGTAGGTACTATACTCTTACATTGCAGTTTTTGTATTTTTTTCTCAAAAATGAGATACTTTCCCGCGATAAAAGTATCCTATATGTTGACCCGGATAACCAGCTATCACAATACCAAATTTCATCAAAATCCCTCCATTGGTTTTTTTCTGTGATGCGGTAACAGACAGACAGACAGACAGACAAAAATTCGAAAAACTGTAGATTCGGTCTCTGTATCGATAATAATTAATCGTTTATTTCAATAAAATTTTCCAAAAAAAAATATTTAATGTACAGATTCGGCTTAGTTACAATTTTATTATATGTATAGATAGAAACGGCGCAACGGTCAATGGCATTTGTAGAGCCATAAGTAATAGGCTGCAGAATACCTACTCGCATATTTTGTATCGCATTTTTTGTAGACCTCAATACATTATCTACCTTTATAGGTTCACTACGTTGTCCGTCTATCTGTCTGTCTGTTTGTCTGTCAAGATGTCTTTTTACACGAGTGCGTATTGAGTTGAAATTAATATTAAATACTTTAGAAGTTCGATTTTTTTTCAACGCAAACAAAAAATACCTCCGCTATGCCGCATATTTTGGCACTCGCAAGGAAATCAAAACATTTAAGGTACTTCCCGTTGACCTAGAATCATGAAATTTGGAAAGAAGCAAGGTGTTTCCGCCAATAGTAAACTTACATAATTTATATTCCTACCCACTTCCTGTCATATGCACGCCTGCAATTTGAAGCGTCATCATACGCAGATAGTTCGCAATTCACCGTTTGAGTTTCGAGACGTAAACCCACGCGCACCTGCTATAATTTACACGGAACGTTCGAGTGCTTTGTGATGTGTGCCCTTATGCGTACCATCACTGCCATCGCCATCTAATCGCTGCTGTTATCATCATTGGCGCTGCAGCTGGGACTGATTCATAATATCCAAAACTGAAATTGAAATCAATTTTATCAAAATTTGGTTTGTGAAAAAATTAAAATTTATTCTATTCTAGTATGAATGTATTCCGACGCCTTAACGTATATTTTCTTATTTATCTACATATGATAAAAAATATAATATTATCATTTTAATTTATACATGTACCTACTTATTTTAACAATAGAAAAATATATTTTTCAGACAAACTTTACCATCTCTTTTTATCCTATCGGGGTCGTAATACATTTCGTCGTCGTAAATCTCTACACGCTAGGGTATTCAAAAATTCTTCTCAATTTCAAATATTATTGTCCATCAGCTTTGGCGTACTTTGCCTATCAGTCAGACATTCGTTTGTCGCATGGAACTAGGTGGTGCTGTGTGTTAAAAAAATATATTGTTTTTCAGTTTGATTTCTTCGAATTCAATAAGTTGAAATGACGACGAGTCAACATCTATTTAAAGGTATCGATTTACCCTTTCGGGAATATACCCTGTGTCTAAATGTAAGCATAAATTGGACATAATATGAGTATAATATGAGGTAGTAATCTCAAAATCATTAACGTACAACCATTTTACTCCTAAAATAAATAAATAAAATCTAAGCAGCCTCGAATATTATAAAAAGTATTTAACGTTAGCTGGGTTATAGTAGTTCAAAATTCCATTATCACTTTAATAAAGAGGACATGACTAAGTAAATTAATTTCCTATAAGCCATTGTAGCGTCGCCAAAGCAACTTTTGAACTTTAGGACCTGTTTTAATTAAAATTATGTTTATGATATAATGTCATAGGTTTTGTTTAAGAAATTATATTTATAATCTTCTTAATTTAAAAGACAAGGGCTCTTACTTTGTCTTATCTTTGAATGGCAGGACATATTTAAGTGAAAACCTTTATAGGCAAACATTATTGGGTTATACAAATATGTATAAAGGTTGATTTAATTAAAGATAAAATGTCGACCTGACCGAATTAGGAAACGACGGCCAATCTCCCTGAGACTAGCCATGTTTGAAAGATGTTGAGAAATTCTTGACACATACTCTCAATATGTGATGATGTTCTGCGACCGCTTCCGGCCACGGCGGCCAATCTCATTGAGACTAGCCAACTGCACAGGAGATATTATAGTGCACAAGTGTACGCGCAGACACAAGTGCTCTCTCTATTCCTGTCACTCTCATACTCCGGTGGGACGACTGTTCGACACGACCGGTGAGAGTTAAGGCGCAGGATCGACGGCTTTACGTGCTCTCCGAGGCACGGTTGAAACACCGCCAACTTCCCAACTCCGGACTGTTACTGAGGCATACTTATACAGAAAGACTTAACAACTAAACTTGGCCCGACCCGGGACTCAAACCCAGGACCTCCGGGTGTGCAGCCGTACATGCTAGCCACTACACCACCGAGGCACTCAATATGTATACGTGGTCCGACTCAGAAATATGCCAGGATCTGCGGATCTGTAGCCGTGTAAAAAATGATCTATAGATGTGAATAAGAGATCTCTTCCAGCTGCCCGTTGGATTGTCAAATAAAAATGAATTGCTATAATAATAATAATCTATTTCAAAACAAGTGAAATACAAGTGAAAGAAATCCAAGATGGAAGATTCAAAAACTATAAATAAGTGCAATGAGTTAGAAAAGTTTGTGTCATTAGATTTCTGTGTAAGAAATTTTTCCTAGTAAAAACGGAATCAAATACTAAAGTAAATAAACAAGCGGTAAATTGTAATATGAAGGAGCTATTTTTCATAAGTATTTATTTGCTAAGCTTTGATCGTACGTCTGTCTTACCTAAGAACTTCCTCGCGTAAGGATTTGACATTTGGTTATGCCTCAGACGACTTTGATAATAAAATTAGTACTATACCATAATATTTCTCATCTATATAGAATATCTCGTTTATAAAAGCAAAAAAGAATTTTAAAAATAAAAATTATAATTTTAACATTATGTACAGATTATTTATTATTTTATGTATTATGTATCTGTTATAAAATACCTACTAAGTACTTTATGGAACATAAGTAATAATAATAAATAAATAATACTAGGTGTTAGTAGTTCAATTTTTAGTCGTTATCGTTACATCCTGTGGCTTATTTCTATAGTTTATAAACATGATCCCCGCTTAATACGGCAGCGCCCAGAATAAAGATCTGTTTTCAAGCTCTTTTGATCAACATCTTTTGTAATAAAATTTAGCTCAAAGTCTTTATTTTAACGAAGATAAACTGATTAAGATTTAAAAACTATTAACTTTGCATTTTCTATATCGTATAATGGAGAATAATATGTAGAAAATATCGTATAATATGTAGAAAATAGAAATAAAAGACATACGTGAAAGTTATAATTTATTTTATAAATAAACATCGTTATCAGAATAACATATTAAAATACTAGCGATTCACCCTCGCTTCGCTCGGGTTTATCCCGAGCTTGCTTTCCCAAACTTTCATCCCCGTTCTCTACCCCTTAAAGGGTAATTTTCGGGATAAAAAAACTATTTCACACACTTTTCATATTATGAGATTAAAAAAATCTTATTTTAGTAAAAAAAAAAATTATATTTCTTCTATACAAAAATTGTCCTGGCAATAACAAACATAAAAAAAAAGAATTATCCAATTTGGTGTAGTCGATCGGAAGTTCTGCGTGTATATACGTTTCGGTGATTCATTTTTATTTATATAGATTGCCTAATAATTGTGCAGGAGGTGTTATAAAAAACCTTAGTGCCGTGCCCAACCAAGAAACCATATTAAGCTCATTGTGTGGGCACAGAAACCCACTGTTCTTTTTTCTACAATACAATACAGTAATATCGCATCATTGCATTTATCCCACTTAAAGAGCTGTCAACTAAAATATAAATAAAATATTTTTTATTGCTTATAATAAAATATAATTCAGCTTAAATTCTACAAAAATGTACACAAACCGCACAGCGTCGATTTTCAAATAAATTGCTTAAAGCTGATCAGCTCGAATCAAATAATGCAATTTTTTTTAACTTCGCTGTTGCAAAAAAAAAATAGATTTTTTTGATATATTCTCTGTCAAGAAAGTACCGGGATAAGATCAATAATACACAAAATGTTTGTTATTCACCCAAACTTATTTTATCACCTTCAAAGTATGCTCCTTCAAAAACGATACACTTACGCCAACGAATAATCCAATCATCGAAACATTTTTTAAACGCTGTTTCCGGAACTGAGTTCAGTTCTCGCCGCGAATTCTCCTTTATGTCTTCTACCGATTTAAAACGGTGCCACGAAGTAGTAATTTGAGTTTAGGAAAAAAGAAAGAAGTCGGTTGGAGCCATATCTGGTGAATATGGTGGTTGCTCGATGGTATTTGTTGAGTGTTTGGTCAAAAATTCGTTCACAATGATGGCCTTATGCGAAGGCGCATTCGTGGTGCAAAATCCAAGAATTTTCTTTCCACAAATCTGGCCTTTTCCGTCGAATTTGCTCCCTTAAGATACAGAAAGTTTGGCGGCTATCTCTTTCAAAGTTGAATGAGGATTTTCAGTCACTATTTCCTTCACTTTTGCGATGTTAACTTCAGTTGCAGACGTTGATGGCCTACCAGAGCGAGGCAAATCTTCCATCACATCTCGACCGCTTTTGAACGCTTTGTACCACTCGTAAGCACGTGTTTTTAATAAAGTCGATTCACCGTAAGTACTAAGTCTTTTGTAATATTTTCAGTGACTCCGAACACGAAATTCCATTGGAAATGCAAAATTAAAGACAAACTCTTTGTTCGATGTTTTTGTCCATGATGAAATTCGCAATACACACTAGATATGATATAACTAAAAACAGCACTGTATTTAATATAAATAACAGATGCAACTCAAACTTCGCGCCAAAATTGAAAACAATGGTGCCAATCTAACAACAACAAAAAAAATTATTGAATTTGGAACCTTAAACAAATCATCCATCCCCGATACTTTCTTGACTAAATATATATTTGGTTCCTCAGCCTCCTCCTTGCTCAGGGCCCGAAAACGGACTTCTTACGATTTTCATTACATTTTTTAGCTTTGTCTTATGCTATACAACCTATAGTTTATTACCTTCCATGAAAAATAACCTCCCACCATTCTCGTATGTTAGTGCTTAGAAAGTAAGAACTTTAATTAAGTATAGCAATTTGTAAAAGTCATTGTTAGTTAAAAGTTTATTGTACAAGGGACTTAAATCTTCTTAGTGAGAGCAGGCAGTGGCAGGTGTTAATGATGGTTAGGGCTACTGATATAAAGCGTTCTTTTTTTATTTATAAAAAGACGAATTTTTAAGACAAATAATAGCTGAGTTAAATATTAATTACATAAAAAAGTACTGACTTTCGTCGGTAGGTACGTTATCATTTTTTGAGCCTAATTCTGTTTCTAAAATAAAAGTAGCCTAAGTTACTCCTTATAACATCAGCTATTTGAAAATGAAATGTGGGGGTTTGCAAATGGCATGATTGTAAATATGATTATTATATCATTTTCTAAGTTTCTATTCAATTCAATTAATGAATCAATGAAAGAATGAATGAACAAGAAAGGTAAATGTAACAATAGAAAATTTCATATATTTAGAAGCATTTTCGTTATATTATATAATAGACGTTTCTTTTCGTTATTTCTTCGACGTCTTTACCTATTTCAATCTCTATATAATATGTACTTATTTATCCCTTCATTCGCCACTCGTGTATTCTACGTGTCTAAACTATTCTTCATTTTTGTAAACCGTTTGCATTCAAACTTTCGATGCCTCATTGCAATTTTGATCAGCTAAAGTGTCTCCGCAAAGTGCCTGAGAGCACATGTCTACCGCATATACTGTCTTTTCCACTCTATCTGTAAAAAGTATTAAATAGGGTTGGCACAAGCGCTACAATATGTGCGATTTAGTTTCTAAACTCTTTCATTAATAAGTAGTTCTAGCATCCCTGATAAGCTATTTTATTAATGTACTAGCGGCTCACTCTCGCTTCCCTCGGATTCGCCTCTAGGAAAACAAAAACAAACCTATCTCACGGGAACCGTACATTTTTCCGGGATAAAAAGTAGCCTATGTGTTATTCCAGATTGTAATCTATCTCTGTGCCACATCCAGATCCGTTCAGCCGTTCTGGCGTGAAAGGGTAACAAACATCCATACATACTCACAAACTCACATTTATACTATTAATAATATAATTAATAATATAATAATATATTAATAATATGTAATATTAATAATAATACGTATATACATACAGATCACGCAAGCGGGATCGCAAAAGTAAACTAGAGCAAATATAAAAGCAAAATTTAATTTATTTATTATAAGAACAATATTCCTGGTGATATACATATAATATATCACATAATATGTAACGCTCCGAGTATCAAATTGTTATCCTATGACACAACCCACGCACATCATTATGTAGATAAGCAATATGGTAAAATTGTTCAAATAATTTTGTTTTAGTTGAATGTTTCAATATATAATTTAATTATATAGTACTGATAATGATTATTTTCTCTTGGTTTGAATTTATTGGTATACCAAATACTATGGGATCTTTTATACCCTATAGCCATGTAGAGATGATGATGAGATGAGTTCGTCGTTAGTTACGTAAGGAACTGCTGTACCAAATTTCTTGTTACCAGAGTCCAAATCCAACTATAGACTCAATTAAATTTAATGGTTTCAATAAGATTTTTTCAGATAATAATTTGAATAAAGGGCATAGATGTGTAAGTTTAATTTTAACCGCATTTAGCCAGTAGAAGTATTTTACTCGAGAAACGTTGATAACTTAAATGAATTTGTTTTTTTTTTATTTGTTCGGAGATTTATTGTTTTGTATCCAACGTCTCGAATGTTTTACAGCAAATATGGTGACGGGAGAGAACAAAAAGCTATGGTTTCCGATTTTGAAAAATTACTTTTATTTAAAACGTCAAATATTTAAAAACCTAAGAAAGCATATCAATGCTTGATATCGCTGGTATGAAGACTACTAAAATTGTTGTATGATTTTTAGATCAATTTTAGCAATTATTTATTCAAACAATATATTAGCTACATTTCTTTCGACAGGAGTAGTCGAAAAAAAATACGTAAAAATTACGCGTACCTAACACGTTATTATTATAGCGATATCAATGAATATACGTTACATACGTTTTCATTTATTTTTACCCGATAGATTCATTCAAAAGTGCTTATATAACTCTAATTGAATACTTCATCGGGATAAAAAGTCAAAGCCTATGTGTTATTCCAGACTATAATCTATCTCTGTGCCAAATTTCATCCAGATCCGCTCAGCCGTTCTGGCGTGAAAGAGTAACAAACATCCATACTCACAAACTTTTACATTTATCAATACTAATATTATAAAGGAGGCATATTATAAAGACGTAAAGTTTGTGCGTTTGTGAATTTTCTAGGTAATCTATGGATCTACTGAATTGATTTAGATAAAATTTGGTAAGAAGATAGTTTGAGAGCCTGGGAAGGACATAGGACTTTTAATCCCGAAAAACATCCCTTAAGGGGTTGAGAATGGGCATGAAAGTTTGTATGGGGAATCAACCCGAGCGAAGCGAGGATGAGTCGCTAGTAATATTAAAATACGGATTATCTTTTTAAAAGTTAGATTGATATATTTGTCTATGTGTCTATTGCATGCGCATCATCTGGTTGAATTGTATTTATTACAACATTTTTTGTCTGGCTTAAAACTGTACGCGAAATAATTCATTTTTTTAATTTACGCAAATCTATCTATACCTACTAATATTACAAAGAGGTAAAGTTTGAGAGATTGTGAGGTTGTGAGTTTGTGACGTTGTAGAGGGCTATCTCTGGATCTACTGAACCTATTTAGATGAAATTTGGTAAGAAGGTAGTTTGAGACCCTGGGAAGGACATAGGATACTTTTTATCCCGGATATCATCCCTCAAAGGGGTGAATATGGGGATGAAAGTACGTATTGGGAAGCAAGCTAATCCCAATTTGATATTTTGAATAAAATATGTTTTCTTTTTTTTCGCGGATATAATGTATTTAAGAACTATATACACGTAATTACTTTTGAGACGTCTAACACCTTAGCCTCTCCCGTGACCATAAACGCTGTAAAGCATTCGAAACACCGGGAATCAAAAATCGAAAAAAGATAATTTTATTTACAATTGTTATTTTGTAACACCTCTATCTTAATGTTATGTTATTGAAACATCTAATAATATATATAATATGTTGGGACATTAACACACAGCACCATCTAGTTCCATGGTAAGCTACAAAGCTTGTGTTATGGATACCAGATAGTTGATACACTACATATATATAACTTTAAATACATACATATGATAAATATACACCCATGACTGGAGTACAAACATTCGTGCTCATCACACAAATGAATGTCCCTGTCGCTGGCATAGCAAGTAGGGTTACTACACACTGAGCCAAACGTGTCGTCGACTAAATAATTACATTACATAATATATAAGAAGTTCAGAATGCTAGCACTGTATTAATGTCTTAGCGAACGACTATGATACTGGTGTTCACGAGAGTTTGCGATGCAAAACTGGGCAACGATGCTGGTATACTCTGAAACGTTTTTGTGTTACGCCGTTCAAAAGGCAAACTTCGAAAGCTCCATTGTACAGGGCAAAACACGTCCAAGAGTTACTGAACTTCTGCATTTCAAGATATTAATTACACTGTGATTATCTTTGTTATTTGATGTATATTAAGGTTTTATTTATTTATTTACCTTTATAATGTTCGACTGTTAGTGATCGTGTTACTTCTTAACGATACACAATTTATGTAGTACTAGCAGAACCCGCGGCTTCGCTCGCGCTAAAACTATAAAAAAATCTCTAAAAAGGTAGTTTTATACAAACTTTCATCCGCTATTTTACCCCCTTATAGATAGAATTTCGAAAAATTCTAAAATACGTATTTATTTAATTTTACTGAAGACCACTAATACAAAGTTTTAAGTAATTCTGATCATAAATATTTTTTCAATCATAATATAATGTGTTTTCCCGTGGGAATGAGACGATCTAACGCGATAAAAAGTAGCCTATGTCACTCTTCAGCCTTCCAACTATCTCCACACAAAAAATCACGTCAATCCGTCAAGCCGTTTCGACGTAAAAGAAAGACAAACAAACAAACAAATAAACAAGCACTTTTACATTTATACATTTAATTAATGAATTACAATAGATTAAATTCAAACACGTATTCAGAGGTTATCATTATATTATAATGAATTACAATAGATTAAATTCAAACACAGTCAGAGGTTATCTGTGGTATTCGAGATATAAAAAAATTAAATTCATCCCTCAGAGGTCATCCCTCAGTTAGCATGTGGTGATGATGTTGAAAATGGTTCGCACAAGAAAATCTGAGAGACCTGGAGCGATTAATATGAGGCTATCAATGCCCTTTGAAACTATATATATATACCTTTGGTGCTATACATATATTTATTTATTGTACCATCTTTATGGAATAACTGATTGGTTTATTAAAAAAAAATCTCTCCAATGTATAAAAATACCATTAAAATTTTCGTCTGTGCTTTCATAATAACCCACACATTATGTTGCCAAATAGTAATAAAAAAAAATAACGATACTATTTTATCAACTAATTAGCTATTGATACAGATGCTGTTTCAATGATAAGACTCTATGGAAACCTAATATGTCAAAATGTAAATAATCTAACTGGTGGTGATAGTTCAATATGTTGGACACTCGTCAGATGTGACGGGTCCAAATTGAATATTATGCACAAATTGAATCCACCCAACTCGGGTACCTGTCACTTATTGTGAAATTGCAAATCCTGTTATGCTTTACAAATACGCTGATTTATGATTTTGGATTAAGGCCTAATGGAAGGTATATGTGATAGGTAAAAATATTGAAAAAGCTGAAATAAAATATAGAAATGTATTATAAAATTCAATCCATTATTGCGAATATTTCAGAGAGGTTCAAATGAATTAAATTTTATAATAACACTTTTGCTCTTCAGATTGTGTCAGGCGATAAATGTGCCATCTGTTAAAGGCTTGGATGAATTGAAATTAATTTTGTCTTAATTAAAAGCTATTGACACATTAAATTATAATGGATTTTAATGTTAAAATTTGCCCAATTGTATTGTTATATTGATTAATTGTATTGTTATATGTAAGAATTATTTCTGTTTTGTTTTCAAGACTATTCATTAATTTATTCAATTATTCATCAACACTTTAATATTATAAACGTGAAAGTCTCTGTCTGTCTATAAAGTTTTCAAAACCGCTGAACGAATTTAGACGATTTTTTTATAGATATACCTTAGAGAAGGAAACAGGCTTCTTTTTGTCGCGATAATAAAACTTGAAGGGGTATAAAAGTCTGAAAGTCCTATGTATTTGATGCTAGAGACAAAAATGAGATATATTCTGGTATATTAAATCTATAGAAAATAAAGAGTATTATTTTATAATACAGATCAAGAAAAACGAGTGTGGGAATATTATAAATGCAAAAGACACCTAAGTGCGAATCCGAGCGTAGCGAGTTTAATAAATAAGTTGGGACATTAACACAGCCTAGTTCCATGGTAAGCAACGAGGCTTGTGTTATAGATACCAGATAGTTGATACACTACACATATGTAACTTTAAATACATACATATTATAAATATAAATACCCATGACTGGAGTACAAACATTCATGCTCATCACACAAATGAATGCCTCCAGCGGGACTCGAACCTGCGACCGCTGGCACAGCAAGTAGGGTTATTACAAGTATATACAAACTGAGTCAAACGTGTCGTTTCTTTTCTCTCATAGAATATTATGTCAAAAATAGTATTACATAGGCCTTAATACTTTATTTTTAAAATGTCTAGCGTAAAAATAAAAAGGAAGTTAGATGGGTTGGCTTTCCAACGCTTTTTCCATGAAGAGAGTCTAAGTAAAAAAAATTTCTTTTTGCATTTACACATTACAATATAGTTTGGCACAGGCATCATTACAGTAGTATGTAAATACCTGGCCCATCTTGTATTACCCGGTCTTCTGTTAGCTTTTTGAAGTTGTGGCTATAGACTATACGAACAACATCATTTTTTGAAAATCGACCCCCGTAGATACTAATATACATCATTTATTACCATTGAAATGATATTTCGAAAAGCCAAATATTAATTTCTCTCCGTTCAAATATGTCGATACGCGAGTAAGAACAAAATACACAATACTTGTAAATTTTCACAAATCGGCATCGAGTAAATAACTGTGACAAAGAAAATACGAGTACAGGCATCGCTTACTGCGAGCGACGTCGAATTGAAATTCATGAGCTGGAAATCAGTAAGAGTAACGCCGATCTAGCTTTTGCATATACGAAAATGCAATAAACTTTACTGTACATTTTTAAAAGTTACATGGAACGTATCTTTCTAACTATTTACATAATACCAAGATAAATAACGATAGTTAAACAAAGTAAAGACTGAAGGCCTAAGTCACTTTCCATACTAATATTGTAAATGTGGAAGTAGTTCTATTTGTTACGTTTTCACGCTTAAATCACTGAGCAGATTTCGATCAAATTGACAAGAATTAATTTGCATCCTGGAGACTGATAACCTTTGATTCTCGTCTCACTTATCACGCGAGCGTAGTCACGGGCAAAACTCACTAGTATATATCAATCAGTTTTTTATTTCCTAGGTTTGAACGTTGGATATTGGATAGAAACTTAAATTTTTTGGTCTTAATTATGACATGGAAAATTACTGAAGATATACAAGTATATTTCGAAAATATTATCACTAAGCACATATTTATATCTGTAAAATAATAAAACATAAGCGAACACAATCACACGCACTTTATTTCGCAGTTTTTTAGTTCTACCTACTCCTATTATTATAAAAATCGCCATTAACGAATAGAGGAAGTTTAGCAATTATAAGCGATATTCACGGATAACACCGAATCTTTTAAATATTTTAAATTTTGTGTTTTTTATGATAAAAGCACTACCTAATATGTAGAATAATTTACTAATAAAAGCAGCTATCATTCTTAATAAAACCCCTATTTTGATAAAAAGGGGTTGGTGTAAAAATATACTTCGTAGTTCCACAATAGACCAGGCATAGTCGCTGTGATCCTACAGCAAAGAAGAAAATAAAAAAAAAATACTTGGTAATAATAAAAGATGATAATAGCTAATATATTATATAAGGAATTGTTTGCCAAAATTATTCCTTAAGAACGTCGTTGTGTTTATCCCTTCAAAGTTCGAATATAAATTTGTATTCGCTCGAATTCTTATTCTTATTGGCAGGGAGTTGATTGGATGCTTATCCAAATTCGAGGGTTTGATTTCACAAAGCCAACAATCATACATACATATCACATATTCAATACTGTACAAAAACCTTTTATTGCTGGCAATATTGAAATTTTTCATTAAAAATCTTTGCTTTAGAAAAATTATTTCAAAAATTATTATTGATTTAAAAGAAGTAAATAAGTAGGTAATATAAGTTACGGTAAATTATGGAATAATGATGGTTAAAGATTTTAGGTTCTAAAACATGCTTATTTTGTTTGAATACAAAAAAAAATTGTGCGACTTCATGTACTTATATGGTACTTCAATAATTATAATTGACTAGCATTGCCCGCGGCTTCGCCCGCGTTCAGATGACCAAAAACCAAATTCTTAGGTTTTACATATTAGTATACTCTTACATTGCAGTTTTTGTATTTATTCCCAGAAATGAGATATTTTCACGCGGTAAAAAGTATTCTATATGTTGACCTGGATAGCCAACTATCACCGTACCAAATTTCATCAAAATCCCTATAGTGGTTTTTCTGTGACGCGGTAACAGACAGACAGACAGACAAAAATTTTAAAAACTATAGATTCGGCCTCTGTATCGATAATAATGTTTATTTCAATAAGATTTTCCAAAAAATATTTAATGTACAGATTCGGCTTAGTTACAATTTTATTACATGTATAGATAGATGTAAGCTATATTAACTCTGGATTCTACTCAAATCCGTTGAGCTTTTACAAGATGAAATACCTAATCCACACTAATATCATACGGAGGTAGCTTTGTAAGTTTGGTTGTTGGGGATAATCTCTGAAACTACTGATCCGATTCTAAAAAGTCTTTCACTAATAGGAAGCTACAGCAACGCTGAGTGCTATGGAATAGTCCATTTTATTCAGATAAAAATGTGTTTGCCGTCAGAAATCATAATAACTTTAATTAAAGTCGAAAAAGAAACTGGCAGTTTAGTTGCCATATCGGCGTGCGTGGCCTTAACTACTTACTTGGTACTTTGAAATAAAACAATAAAATGTGCGAAAAAACCTAAGTACTTATGTAGCTAAATCAGGACAAAATAGGTTTAAAAAATTTCAAATTAAATGACTTTTCAATGAGATACTTCTATATGAACGAAACAAAGATACATCTTTAACTCATATTAGCCCTTAAGTCCACAATAGTAAAGTCTACCCCAGCACTACACAGAACCACCAGAACCACAAAAATAAGGGTAGTAATGCGCGTAAAAATATAAAGTATATTTTTATATTCTTTATTGCACTTAAAATATGATACAGAAAAAAAATAACACAAGTAAACATAGTTCACAAAGGTGGACTTCTCTCTAAAAGAGATCTCTTCCAATCAACCCCTGGTTGTGGAAGATGTCAGCGGGCAATATAGTGCAAAAAAAATATATAAAAAAATATAATTAGTATATAGTATAAAGTAATCTATATACAAATATTATAATTATAAAGCTTGGGTCAACCGTTGCGTTGTGGACAAAACCGACAGCAGTCAGTACAATTTAAAAAAAAATATGTTAAAATGAAATTAAACTAAAAGCTAGCTACTGCACACTATTGATTTAGGTAATGACTACACAGTTTTATTATATTTTTTATAACGTAATTGGTACTACGAGTTCGTCAGATCTTCTAATGATTATATAATGTATACTCATTTTAGAACATAACCTCGCTCACTTCCATATAAAGCAGAGATCACAAATGGTTTGTAAAATACTGTTCTCATGTTAGAATATTTTAGGTAAATTTAGATTTTAAAAATTTATTTACTATATTTGGTAAAAATGTTGTGAAATAGAAATAAATATATTACTTATATGACTAATTTGCGCCTATGGCTTCGTTTGCGTGATAGGTACCAACGTTAAAAAAATAATCTATTTCAGCAACTTTAAATACATATGTGCATCTTCTTATCCCCTATCTATGAAACAAAACTTTATCTCTGTAAAATAGCGTAACTAAATATTGATATCATAAGATAAGTGGATAAAAAAACAATTCAACGATAAATAATATATTGTAAACATATTGATTTGGACTTGTATTTTGCGTGCGCCTTTCTAAACGTAACTTTAGCAGTGACTTTTAGTACAGTATTTCAGATTCAAAAATGCTGCGGCTCCATGGAGAAACGTGAGTGTATATTTAACGATCGATTTAAAAAATGGGGACTGCCGAGAATTGTCATTTCGGGTATTTTTTGTGTGTGTTACTGTAAACAGATATCAATATTCATCAATTTCCATAAGCCCTATATAATAAATAAAAAAAAAATCTACTTCATAGAGTAAAATAGTACCTTTGAAAGTGATTTCAAGTCGGTGTACATTTTGTGTTGAATAATAAGTTACTGGAAAATAATCAGTATTTTCATTTATTTCAGTTTGTCTGTATACTACTACAATACAATTTTTTGCCTCGGAGACTATAAAGTAATTATTATGTTAGAAATAGTAGCTTAAGAAGTAACTCACCTGACTACGATTAAATTTTACACAATTGTCGGTTTTAAATGGTTCATATTTGTAAATAAATAAACTATGCAATATGACAATTTATAAGGATAATATCTATTTTGGTTTGAGAAATTTAGATTTATTATATTTTACTTACGTATCCATTTTTGGGGCTTTAACCACTTCAGTACAATATCGCATTCTATTTCATTTGTATATAAATAAAATATGACCAGATGTGAAAGTATGTGGTTCAAAAGAATGCTAAAAACTCTTTTGACTAAGAATCTGGTGTCAATTATAAACTAGTTTTATCATGTGACTTTGTTTGGGTCAATAAAAAATACAAATAGTGTATATTAAAAATACTCACAAAGTTGTACTCACAAAAAAGGAACCAGAGGTTCCAGAGGTTATCCTCTATATAAAAATCATATTTTATAATAAGTATATTTTTATATAGAGGATAAAGTCTGGATTAGGATTTAGGTAAAATATGAAGGAGTAACAAAGTTGCGTTAGGCATTTCATATTTGTATTAGCGTCTCACCCACGCTTCGCTCAGGTTCGCTTCTAGACAAACAAATATAAATCTATCCTTCGGGACCATATATTTTTCCGGGATAAAAAGTAGCCTACTTGTTATTCTTGTGTATGAACTATATTATTGTAAGGTTTCATTAAAATCCAATCAGTAATTTTTGTGTACTAAGCTGTATAAGTACTAGGTATAGTATAGTTTCTTTACTATCCCACGGGAACTGTTTAATTTTCCGGATGAAAAATATCTAAAATGTCGACCGGGGTATAAGGTACCACCATGGAAAATTTCATTTAAATCGCTCCAACAGTTTTGGAGATTAGCCCATACAAATAGACAGACAGAAAAACAAAAAAAAAATGAAAAAATCTGGATTTGTTCTGTTTCTCTTCTTACATCCCCTTGACTCGGTTTTTAGCATTTTTTTTCTTTTTACAGACATTCGACCTCTACAGTTTTATTATATGTATAGATATTAACGTAATTAAATTCAATGCCAAGCTTAAGATTATGATTACAAAGTTGCGACACATTAACAACACATTAAAATGATATTTCATATCAGTATCCCATTACTGATAGATAAATTGTTGCAACTTTATTATTTTATTGTATATTATCTGTATTAATAAATCATCAATCAGTTTTCTTCATTATCAGTATTGAATCTATCCATTTGGCAGCACATGTATTAATTATATTCGGATTTAATAAACGAAAGTTCATTTCAGTCAGTTGAGTAGTAAAAGATGTCTCCAGGGCTGAAAGAAATACCCATCTTAAATGAGATATATACTGTAACTCCAAATAACTATCTTAATCCCTCCACGACCGCGGACACGCCGACGTGTCAGTTAACAATAGATTTATTAGAATTTTAATTAATTTCTTAGAAATTTACCTAGAGGTGTTAATATATGTTCTTGTATGCGAGGCGGATCATGTGTATGTGTCCACCATTCTGGCCACGTGCGGGTTGGCGGACTTCACATGTCTTTCGAAAACTTGTTAAGTTCTCTCAGACATGCAGGTTTTCTCACGATGTTTTCCTTCACCGTAAGATAAGTGGTAATCATGTTGGAAATGATTCGCACATGAAAATATGAGAGGTGTGAGATCTGGGATTTGAACCCGCTTCACTCTGTTACCCAAGCGAGAGCGGTGCCACTGGGCTACCACTGTATATGTTTAGGTATATTGTTAAGATATTCCAAAAAATATTACAGAAACCTATGCCTCTTCAAAATTCCCTGGTTTTTATATTTGTGGAAGAGTTTTTTTTAAGTTAACTTAATACTTCAAGACTCTTATTGCACTACAGTTATAAGCTTCCACTATGGGTTTAAGTGAGTTAGAGTTTCACAATGAGACCGCATGATGGGTTTACCCAGCGATATATAAAAAAAAGCACTTTGCACCCCTTACATTAACAATCTTATTTTACTTCTTTTTAATCGTGTTTAATCTTTTTAATGCTAATAAAAGAAATATAGGTTCTTCTAAAATAAGTTGTTAATGAATCTTTAAAGATCTTTTTTGCAATAAAAAATGTTGTAAATATGTTTTAGGTATAACGACAGAATGGACCATGCACCAAAACATTCGCTTCTAGAAGTAAGCCAAGAAGAAATGGAAAGTGTTCGGCAATTCTACAATGTAGATAAGAAAAATATACTACAAGATATTGAAACGATTGAGGAATGGGGGACGAAGCAAGAGCATTTAGCGGAAGCTATGAAATACCTGCGTAAGTATGAGATTTATAAGAAACTCGAATTGTATTGAATCAAATTGAAATATATGAACATCTAAATTATGTTTAATTTAGATAAGATTAGTCTTCCAACTTTTTGTTGCGGCAACTTTTTGTCATTGTCGAACTTTTACTTTAAGTGCAACCCTTGCTAGGTGACAAAACTATACTTATTTTACTTATTGTGGAAATGGACTCTAACGTCGGTCTTTTTATATATATGTCACGACGTGCACAGTCATTGCACTCTCGTATATGTTTATAGAACTCGACTTTGCAAATAACACAACAGTAGTAAGCGTGAAGCCGTATGTGATTATAAATATGAACAATTGAAATCTGTATAGTATATAGCCCTTTTTAAGTGATATCCAATTACACAGACAGACAGTAAAACCGACAAAAAATCTATAACTCTCTACCTTGAAATTATCCGCAGTGGGGCGAATACGATTCGTGCGGTTTCGATTTCTTCCCAAAATTTTGTCAATAAAATTTATAAATTTGATGATAAAATATTTAATGCAACATTTTGATCTTTTTGCAAGTTTCATCTAGATACTACTAATATACATAATATAATACTCATAATATATTTAAAAGATAAAATAATTTTAAATTTCTTAATCATGTTTCACGAGTAGACTTTCGTTGGGTATCGATTTCTCTTTGTTGTAAAACGTTTTTAAACAGAAATGTTAAAACTTCAAGGTATTTCGTTTTTAAAAACCAAATATTTTTTTTCGGTATTCATTATTTCTACAGAAAAATAACTTACTATAACTTATGGGAATCGATAAAGAACACAGTAAAACTGATTAAGTAAATTCTATGTTTGGCATTACTTTTATCGTAGACTTAGAAAGTATGCTAGCACCTTACTTAAATGACTTTTTTCCGAACAGGAAGAAAGCTACTTAAAAAAAAAAACACTTTTTATATATTTTTTGCAATAGATATGTCGCAAAGTTAGCTTATCTGTATATTCATGTATAATATATATTATAACTTGTGAAAAATATGTACTTTGTACATATATTCAATTGGTAGTCCCCATGACTCATGACTGGTAATAGGGTAGTGTCTTCCCTAAAAACAAAGAAAAATTCATCCTTTATGTATTTGAAAAATTTGAATAGTTAGTGCAATCTGATGTCATCCCTTACTCAAGTAGGACTGCCACAAACACAAAATTTCCACAGAATGTTTTCACACCCAAATAGATGGGTGTGACACCATTCTGAAAATGCCGCAACGCAAAAAAAATGCGGACTAATTCTATTTCACGTATTTATTCGCATATACTTTACAGTAAGGTGTGATCCCCAATTGGGTGACTCGAGGCAGACTACCCCTAACACCACCCCCTTGCCAGATCAATGTTATTTTGACAATTCACTTATTTGTCACATCGTATATAGTCAAATGACATATTTTTTTTTAATTACAGATCGCGAAATGTTGGAGCGCTTTTATCTCTTAGCAAAAGGCTCAGTAGAAAATACAAAAAATATAATAGAAAAGCTATTTACTATGAGAGACATGATATCCGAGTTGGTCTTAAATCAATCTTTCGATGAATTCAAGAATCTTTTAGAAAATATGTAAGTAATTACCTATACTAAACCAGTGATATATAACTCTGTTTTATATGCCACTACATCAAACAACAACGTTATAACTTTATTTTATTTGATAAACAGTAGGTAAATGTTTCTAAGTAGTAGTAAAATGTAGGGGTGGCAAAAAGTCCAAAAATTATTGATAAGTTACTTATTATAAATGGAAGCCTCTAATATTTGTCGTTTTTACTTTTTAGTCCCTTGAAGTAAATAATTTTTATTGTATTTAGCGGACTATTGCATGCGCCATTCAATTCATCATGGTAAAATTAATCTTAAATTATTTGGGGAATACAATATTTCTAGGAGGTAGTGACGCGCTCGCTTGGATAGCCGAGTGAAGCGGGTTCAAATCCCGGGTCTCGCACCTCTGATATTTTCATGTGCGAATCATTTCCAACATGAATACTACTTGCCTTACGATGAAGGAAAACATCTTGAGGAAACCTGCAGTCTGAGGTAACTTAACAAGTTATCGCAAGACTTGTGGAGTCCGCCAACCCGCACTTGACCAACATGGTGGACTATTGCCTGATCCCCCTCGTATTGAAGGGAGGCCCGTGCCCAGCAGTGGGACGTTAAGGAGGGCTGAATACAATATTTCTATGAACTACTCCAACGGGTTCAACCTCAATATCATTAAAACCAACGCGAAACGTAGATTGTACCAACTAAGCAATGTTTATTGTTTTATAGTCACTTATCTGTACTTCACAATATAATAATAATATATTAAATACTACTCTATATTAAATACTACTGATATTATAAACGTGAAACTTTGTGAGGATATATTGATTGATATAGGTATTTCACATATCACGTAAAAAGTTTTGAACGGATTTTGATTAAACTTTGAACTAATATAGGTTATACTCCAGAGTAACACATAGTTTATAATAATAGAGATAAAGTAATAAATAATTGAACTATACGGCGAAGTATGGGGAAAACGTTAGTTAAGATTAAATTTCCAAATTTAGAAATTTTTGTTAATGGCAAAAATACCATATTTAAAAACGCATTGCTTAATTATCACAACTATAGACTACAAAAAAATCGTAAAAATGTTCTTTTACATATTTTTGATCGTTATTTATTGCTTTCCATTTTTTTTAATTCATACCTGTAATTACAATCTGTATTGAAATTATTTCCGTTGGGATCTTATTATCTACTAAGCTTACGACGCCTGTCTGTAACTAAGTATAATTCATTTTCATTTAATTCGCAATAACAAAAATAGATACAAATATACTCCTTAATCTAATAACAATTATTGTAATAATTTGTAATTTGATGTGTTTGTTGTAATTGCAATTACAAACTATATTGAAATTATTTCCCTATTTACTAAATAAGCTTACAACGTCTGTCTGTAATTATTCTATACGTATACTAATATGATAAAGCAAAATTTCTTTCATTTATATTACAATCATGGACGATCATACGAAGATATACGACGAAGGCTACTTCAACTTGATAGAAATATTGTAAATTATAATTTTACTTTAAAAAAAGATTATACTTTAAGAAAAGATATTGGTCCCGCTGAGTTTCTTTCGCCAGTTCTTCTCAGGTCTGAGGCTTCTTGTTTCCGAACTGGTAGTAGACTCATGACGTTCAGTAAAGAATTGTAATAATTTAATGCTGAATAAAACATTTTGAATTTTGAATTTGAATTTTGAATTTGAGTTTGAACTTTGAAATTGAATTTTGAATTTTGATGACTAGATTTTTAAATTTAATGAAGTGAAATCAAAGTAATCCTTTAGTTGTAATAACAATTAATTTTACAGAGATGTTGTAGTAATGCCCAAGTTAACACCCGATCTATCTAGAGTTAATGTGATACGATTTGAAACTGGTAAATGGGATGACTACAGTTTTCAAACTTTACTAAGATATACTTTCTTGGTAAGTTATTGTATGGCGTTACATTATTTATGCTATGTTTGTTGGCAATTAATACTTATTTAAATATAAATAGTTAAAGAGAAATCCCATCAAAAACGTAACATGTAAAAAAAAGCAAGTCTCGCAACGCAGTTCTTCTACCGAAAAAAGTTGTGAGATCCAATGAAAAACCAAGTCAGTTGATTTATTCATTACCTACGAGTATCTATGGAAGCATCTATCCAACATTTTTTTTATAAATTGTTACCTTATTAGTTAAAATCAAGATTTTATAGTGACGGTATCAATATTAAATGTCTTTATTTCTTTAATAAATAGAATGATGATGTCTCGCAATATATATATATATATATATATATATATATATATATATATATATATATATATATATATATATATATATATATAATATATATATATATATATATGTAATAAAGTAGCTGTAATGCTGCGATTTGTTCGAAATGTGAGAGTGCTGGAAGACTAACCCACGATTTCTCGCTATTTTCTTCTTCCCATCCCTTCATAGATGAATGATACTCCTTTTATTGAAAGCAGGTTTAAGACACGATTAATGCTACTAATACGATTAAGCACATCGTACGCTTAATTTACACCTTATTAGTAGAAAAAATATAATAATATAATGCTTTCTTCGATTAACGTTATATGGCAAAATATATACACATCAAAATAAACCTGCGAAAAAATCTAAAAAAAATTTTTTTATTAACTAATAAAAAAAATCAATTTTCTTTAACAGTTTATCGACTACAGAATGCATTACGATTATAACGTGTCGGAAACATTCATTATAGATCTCAAAAATTTACGCTTTAATGATTTGACCAAGGTTAGTCCAATGCTAATAAAGAAAGGAGAAACTTTAACTTTGGTAAGTATTTTAAAAATCAACAAAATCTAATGAAATGTTGTTTTTCAATCCAACTTGAGCATAGAACATAAATAATTATTTTTAATTGCTTCATCTCTGCAAATTATCCATACTAATTATAAATGTAAAAGACCACCTGCAGCTATAACTTACAACAACGACTACTTAGCCCGATAGACACCTCACGCAAGGCGAACACTTTCAGTCAACACGTTAGACAAATACGTCTGACTTGAGAAAACGATCACGCGATTTACTTTAGTAGCGACCACATCCGTGACCCGCAAACACATTGCTTGAGACTCGTGAATTTCCGACACAAAAAATAAAACAGACGCGCAACATGGCTCCCTGTACAATAAAATGGTGTGGAAATAGTAGCCAAACATATAATTTAAAAAAAAAATTGCATCACTTTTTATAGGTAAGTGAATTTTAATTTCCAAATTCATTAAATGTAATTAAATCAGAGCTCAAGTTATATTGGTCGCAACGCAACTCGCGTTGATGTATTCGGACATTCTCGGACATTCTCGGACTATGCATCCCTTTCTTTTCAATGCAGTTCATTGTTGCTATACTTTTCTTTAATCACCGGCACGTGTAACTAGTACTGTACCGGTTAAACTATAAATTTTTTAGAAATAAGTTATTTAATTATTATAAAATGCATGATTGTTAATCTTAATTATTATATATTTTTTTGTTTATAATGAAGATTTTAATTTTACTTATTATTATGTATTATTATCAATTTCTTTTGTATTATGACATTTATCTATAATTATTATTATGATTATTTTAAAAATTTTGTACTTTTAATTCATGAATATTTATATACACTAAAGAAAACTTGTCTTGACTAAAAATATTCTTTAAAACAGAAAATTATTTTACTAAATACGATACCTACCAACGATACAATATAAAACTTCTGGTTCTCATCACTATTTGTATTGAATTAACCAATCAGCGTGCATTTCAACCCGCCTCCCCTATGACGCTTACCTCAGACTTTTGACTGACAGGTTTGGATACAGAAGTACATAAATTAGGCGTCTATCGGGCTAAGTGGTCGTTGACTTACAATGTTGTCAATGGTGTTCTGACATGTCCGCTTTGCGCTCGGAGCTTTTCGGCCAAAGTTGGATATGCTAGTCACATAAGAGCACATGAAAGGGCAGCAAATCGAAGCTCACGACAACCACCTTAGAAAGCCATCGAATGCAGTCGCTGTGGCCGAAAACGGCTTGATGGCATCATCATCATAATGCGAAAGTAACTCTGTTTGTCTGTCTGTCTGTTACTTTGTCACATATAATCCGCTGAAACGATTTAGATGAAGTTTTGTATGGAGACAGTTTGTGACCCTGGGAAAGACAGGATAGTTTTTATCCCGGAAAATATCCCATAAGGGATTGAAAAGGGGGAATGGAAGTTTGTATGGAGAATCAATCATTTCTCAAGTAAGGGATATTAAACTTTATCTATGTATGTATAGTCTATCTATTCCATACTTACCGCTAAAACGTACCTAGAGACGAATCCGTGTGAGTCGCTAGTATTGTATAAAGATTATTTCACATTTTCATCTCTTTGATCTTTTATGTTAAGTGGAAATTTTGAAAATTATGCATTTATATATATATATATACAGATATATATATATATATATATATATATATATATATATATATATATATATATATACAGAAGGATTGCAGGTTTAATATATTAGGATTTTCAGGATTGCTATCAAAAGAATATAAACGGATTCCACTTATTGAATGCTCCATCATTCATAGACACACTTCTTTCAATAACTAAACAAGCTCTTAAAGAAAGTTTGGCTGAGAAGGTCCATGTCCACAAGTGTTATGAAGACTTACATAAGGTCCTGCCAAAAGACTGTCTGCCTGAGGACTACGGCGGACTCGGATTGAGCATTTCAAAATTGTCTGGTAAGCTCTGTTTATTAAATAATAGTGTCCGCCCAATGGTCGAAATTCGATGTAAAATCTTTTTTACTATTGATAACGCTAAAGCTCGTCAATAGCTTCCTCTCCCCTCTCGCACCTCAAATCTCCCCTCTCTTCCCCTACCCTCCACTCCCCTCCTCTCACCTCCCCTCCCTTCCGCTCCTCTCTCCTCTCCTTTCTTTTCAATAAAGAAATATCAACAATTTAAATTCCTTTTATAATTTTGCTTTCAGAACTTTGGAAAGAATGTTTCAGTTCAGAAGAAGCTAGAGAGATAGTACAGAATACCAATAAACTCTCCAGTGATGAATCCAAACGGAACTCTTATAAGTTTAACGAAGAATATTTAGGAATGCCTGGATCGTTCAAAAAACTAACTGTCGATTAGATTATTAAAAGTATTGAATTAAACTTTGTTTAGCTAATAATAATCATATTTTATTAAGTTTTAAAACATCTTTTGATTAATATATTATGTGTAGCTTTATTATAGACTAGCCGAACTCGCGGCTTCGCCCGTGTTCAATTTACAAAAAAAAACTATGTTGTGTGCCTGATTTTTCGACATTTGGATTACTGCTCCACTTCCTTGCCCTTCCTAGCATGATGATATACAATAGCCTTCTTTAATAAACGGGCTAATGCAAAAATAATTTTTCAATTCGGATTAGTAGTTCCTGAGATTAGCGCGTTGAAATAAACAAACAAACACACAGACAGACAGACAAAATCTGCCTTTTTGTATTATTAGTATAGATTATCATACCTAAAATATTGCATACATATCTATATACCCAAATGAAAATGATATACCGGCGTTGTAATAAAAGCTTTTATTTCAATGAAATTACAGTATCGTGTTACTTCGAGACAGTTTGAGTATTTTCATTTATAATGTTTTAATCTCGTTACACTTGCTCATAAAGAAAACACAAATTCAAGCTTAAAATGCATTTTCATAATTGTCAGTCATAAAATAAATGAATGTTAAGAAAACATTTTAAAACAAGCTTTTATATTATATAAATTGTGTAATGTAATAAATGGGTTTGATTTAATTTAAAGTTTTTTGTATTTTTTAGGTATTTATTCGTATTTTTCTCAGAAAACCCTTTCATTTGATATCCATATCATGGGGGTGCATAAAATAAAATCCGTCATTGTTGAGAGTCCGCCATATTGGATTTGGAATGACGTCACTTATCTAACCATGTATTGGCCATCTAAACTAAACGCGTATGCAAAATTTTAACTCAATCGGTCAGGACGACTGCTTTAAAATTTAGTTGCAAGATTTGACCCGAACAAAACATACATATAAATATTGAAAGGTTAATAAAAGCTTTTAAACACAGGTGTAAAAAGTATCGGGCTGTCACTCTGTGATGAGATTTTGATAAGATTTTATAATTGCCTTTACCAATTTTGTTAAGTCTAAGTACAATAATTATGCATGGATCATATATAATTAATTATATTATTTTTTTAAAAGCTTGTCATTTTTCTCACGTTCACGCACATTTCCTTGTAGACTGTGAGAGATAATTTCATTATTTATCACTCTGTTTTCCGCTTTCCTTGCTCATGACTGTCTAATACTATATAACACAACGCTATCAATTAAACAAAGTGGAACAAATATTTCCATGTTTATTATATTAATTATTACATAATCGTTAAATAAATATCTTAATACGAGTAAATTATGATCATTCAGCTTTGGATTCGAACCCGTTACCTCAGACATGGTAAAAATAGTCCAGATAAATTTCAGTATTTTCAGATAAAATAAAACAGGTAAATTATAATGATTTTAAAATTATCTCATTGAATATGCGTGCCTAGGTGCCTTTTGTGTTTGTAAGTAATGTTATATACAGGAAGCGCTATCTAGTGCCAAATTTTACTAATACTAATACCTAGGCTATGTGTTAGTCCAGGTATTTTTAATGTGTCGAATGTGGAATTATATTATAAATAAATAAATAAATATTTTGGGACAGTAACACAGAGCACCACCTAGTTCCATGGTAAGCTACGAGCCTTGTGTTATGGATACCGGATAGTTGATACATTTTACATAGGTTAAGTCCGGGAGAGACGCCTATAAGGGAGAGACTCCTACTAAATTTATATCTTTAAATACATACATATTATTAAATAAAACTATCTACATATTATAAATATAAAAACCCATGGCTGGAGTATAAACATTCTTGCTCATCACACAAAGGAATGCCCCCAGCGGGACATGAACCGGCGATCGCTGACTTAGCAAGTAGGGTCACTACAAAATAAGCCAAACGCGCTGGGCGATCCCGACATCTGGCGGTCTAGTAAAAGCCAAAATTTTTTCACCATTATTGCATGTCATTGGTGCATTATGAATATTGTTAATAATAATGTCGTTTTTGAAAACCAAAGTATCTGAAAAGTAAAAGAAATGTTTCTTAATACTCAATTAAGAAACATTTTCTACATATCTAACAAGTTATTTCATTTATCCAACATTTGTATTAGTAAAATATTGTCTTTATTTTTGTTTAGGTTTTAACGTTTAGTACAGATTTCTCAGAGATGAGATATTTTCCCGCAGTAAAATAATTTCTAATATCTATAGTACTGTCTAGTGACTATATTTAATAATCTTATTATAAGTATTATTTATTCGATTAATATTATAATCTATTATTTTCCTCCTTTTCAATGGTTTCCTTTATATTTATTTATAAATTAAAAAAGGACATTGCATTGAAAACTTACAAGCCTTGAATTTATATTAAATATGTAGGTTTATAGATATCTAGTTATTTGTAGCTATTTGACATATCATCTATACATATAATAAAATTCTGAGTTGAATCATTATTCATACAGAGGCCGAATCTATTGTTTATAGAATTTTTGTCTGTCTGTCTGTGATCGCATTACGAGAAAGCCACTAGACATATTTTGATGAAATTTGGTATGATGATAGCTGGTTATCCGAGTCAACATAAAGGATACTTTTTACCGCGGAAAAATATCTCATTTGTGAGCAAAACTACAAAAACTGTAATGTAAGGGTATACTAATACGTAAAACCTAACAATTTGGTTTTGGTTATCTGAACGCGAGCGGGCAATGCTAGTAGAAGTATAAATTTTGATTTTTGATACAAAGATCAAAATATCGCAACATTGCCGGCATCAAAGTTGTTAAGATAATATAGCTTTATAAAAATCCAATACCGCATTGTAGCATATATGTATGTATGTCAGAGTAATCGTAGGACTAGAGTATAGTTATATTATTGGTTATTTCATAATACAATTAGGTACTGTATAACGAAAAAATTAAATAATTATATATAAATGATTCGAATAAATGTAGATGGCATTATATGTGTTGGGTTTCTTATTAATGTTATTAGGTAAAATTAATAAAAATGATGTTCTCCTAGCCGATTCCGGCTACGGCGGTCAATCTCATTGAGACTAGCCAGCGCAGGAGATATTATAGTGCTCAAGTGTACGCGCAGACAGAAGTGCACTCTCTATTCCTGTCACTCTCATACTCCGGTGGGACGACTGCTCGACACGACCAGTGAGAGTTAAGGCGCAGGACCGACGGCTTTACGTGCTCTCCGAGGCACGGGGGTGGAACACCGCCAACTTCCCAACTCCGGGCTGTTACTGAGACTTACTATACAGGAAGACTCAATAACTAAACTTGGCCCGACCCGGGACTCGAACCCAGGACCTCCGGGTGTGCAGCCGTACATGCTAGCCACTACACCACCGAGGCAGTTAATATAATATAAAATAAAAATATAAATACTAAAAAGGTAATGTATGGTTTTAAAAAATACTCTAAGTTAAGAAAACTTAACAACGTAATTTGTGACAGATAATAATGATCATTTATTTAGTGACCATAAATAACGAAAAGTTGAGATGCAAACTAAAGAAGTATTCTACTAATGCTATAAACACGAAAGTTTGTGAGGATGTATGGATGGCTGGATGTATAGATAGTATGGATGTTTGCTACTCTTTCATGCAAAAACTACTGAATGGATTTTAATGAAATTTTTCAATAATATAGCTCATACATTAGAATAACACATAGGCTTTTATGCCAGAAAAATATACAGTTCCCGTGGGATAGATTTGTTTTTGTTTTTCTAGAGGCGTACGCGAGGCGTGTGTGAGGGTAAGCCGCTAGTATATAAATAAATATGTTGGGACATTAACACACAGCACCATCTAATTCCATGGTAAGCTAAGAGGTTTGTGTTGTGGATACCAGATAGTTGAGATACACTACACATTATGTAACTTTAAATACATATGTACATATTATAAATTTAAACACCCAAGACTTAGTACAAACATATTTTGTCCTCATCACACTGATGAATTCCCCCAGCGGGACTCTAACCCGCGACCGCTGGCACAGCAAGTAAGGTCACTACAAACTGAGTGAAATGTATCGTCAGTACTTAATATAAGAGTTAAAAAAATCACAAAGAATATAAAATTAAAATGTAAAAAATTATAGCATAGCGCAACAAGTGGAATATTACCTTTATTTCTGTCTTTCTATATATATAAGAAAAACATTTACCCAACCACAGTTGGAGACGTCTCAATCACCGCGGCAATGGAGTTTATACCAAAGAACTCAATACTAGAATTCAACCCCGATACGTTACAATCTTTGAGAAAACAATATGACTTGGATAAACCAGGCAGAATCACAGAAGCAATCAATTTGTTGGAAGAATGGATTAAAAAACAGCCACACTTTGTTGTAAAAAGTTTTAGTGAGTATGCTTTTTTTGTGATTTTTTTTATTTTTTCTGCTATTTTTTTATCGTTTTAATTTATAAATAAATAAATATGTCAGGACATTAACACACAACACCATCTAGTTCCATGGGAAGCTACGAGGCCTGTGTTATGGATACCAGATAGTTGATACATTATACGTATATAACTTTTAAATACATACATATTATAAATATTAACACCCATGACTAGAGTACAAACATTCGTGCTCAGCACACAAATGAATGCCCACAGCGGGACTCGAACCCGCGACCGCTGGCGCAGCAAGTAGGGTCACTACAAACTGAGCCAAACGTGTCATCGGCGGTATGTTTGTTACTCCTTCATACTATAAAAGTCTACTGTAAATACTACCTACCTACTGTAAATACTGTAAATGAACGTAAAGTTTTATGATTGAAAATGTCGTATATGCAACATTCAAGCAATATAAGTAGTACAATCATTTCGAATTTTCCAAGAAAAGCTTATACGCTGAAACTTTTGTAAGCATTTGTGAAAAAAATATACACCGCGCTTTATCGAAACTGGATCTACCAAAATAGAATTTCCTGCTTATACTCGTATAATATTCTTCAAAAAATTACTTATATTTATATTCCAAATTAAACTTTCACCATGTTGGCAGATAAATTGTGCTCTCGCTACAGTGTGTAGGTATATGACTTGTGTACATGACCATCTATTACTAAAATGGTTCCTATGTAAAAATTTTAAAACAGATCATAAATAAAAATGACGTGATTACAAAAATGTTAATTGTAATAATGACACAATTAGATTTATCTACGAGCGAGATACCTCCGCTTCGCTCGGGTGTGTCCCTGGATGCGCGGACTTTGTTCACAATTTCATGAGTTTTATTTTTTGGCGCGGTATTCTAATTCTTTTTCTTAAATAAAAGTTACTCCTTATAGCGTCAGCTATCTGTCAGTGGAAGTCCTATCAAAATCTGTCCAGCCGTTTCGAAAATTAGCCGGAACAAACAGACATACTAAAATTTTTTAAATTCTTTTTTTCTTTTAACTATCGTATATACTGTCATATGCATTAAGTAAAGAGATATTAGAGTAGAGTTTTTGTATAGATAATATTACATTAAATTTATATATTCATATCTGCTCAGGAAAACGTCGATAAAAAGTATCTAATGTAACTTAAGAATATTCTTGCTGTCTAATGATAATAGAATTATTCAAACAAGTGAAGTAGTCCCATAAACAAATAAATTAATGAATAACTTTATAAGATTGCATAAAAAGATGAAATAACAACACAGGATTAGCATTAAATGTATAAATAAATAATAATAGTACTTAGATTACTTTGAATATTTTAACAGCGGATTCATTTTAATTGAACTATTGTATTCAACTGGTTACGGCGATTGAATAGATTTTCGTCATACAATAATGGATATTATATACTAAAATGTCTCCATTTTCGTAGTAATTATAATAGATAAGAGATAGAGTTAAAAACTCTTTTTTTAGCTCTATCTCTTAACTAAATTCTATAACTGTTTTCCTCCATTTTTTTAACGTTGGGAAATGCATATACGCATATCACCTGTACACATACAGGTGGTTATGTAGGAATCATTGGCTAGAAAAATCAGTACTATCCACAAAAAAACCAACGGAAAATCCTCCGTCTTATTGGGGCGTCGCAGGATCACTTACGCACTCAACCACGACGTCCCGACGGCAGGTCTGCCGAAGCAGACCACAACAACCATGGAGTTGCTCACACAGTCCACTCTGCTGTACCGATTACCGTACGTAATATCGTATACGTACCAGGAGCAACCCGAATAGCACATGGCCCATGTGGGTCAAGGTGGGACCATATACCAGTGCGCTTCTTGGCTTGCCCGGAGCCAATGAACACTAATATTAACAGCTTTTTTTTGGAATTGGGGTCTTCTCTTAAGTAAAAGATAAATTATGCATATTTGTAGCCTTCTAAAAAGTTATATTTTTAATATATTTCATTTCTGCAAAAATATCTTTTAAGTTTGTGTTAATTTTAATGCTTTCAGCAAGGGATTATTTAGAGAGAACCATTATTATCAGCAAAGGCTCGGTGGAAAGAGCTAAAATGAAATTAGATAGAATATGTACAGCTAGAACATTATATCCATATTTCTTTGGAGTGCCCAATGTAAAGGAAGTTGAATTGCTAAAAGTTATGTAAGTATTTCCTACTATTACCCAAAGTTATCTAAATTATAATATTATATATGTGAAATTTTTTGAGTATGGATGTTTGTTAATCTTTTATGCCAGAACGGCTGAACGGATTTGGATGGAATGTGGTACAGAGATAGATTATAGTCTGGAATAACACATACTTTTCATCCCGGAAAAATGTACGGTTCCTTTGGGATATGTTAGTTCTTGATTTCCTAGAGTGATAATAATATATGCTTTAAAGAATATTTACCTACTAATTTAGTGAAAACTAATCATTTCATCACAATAACATCATTAGTTATATCTCGAAGGACGTAAGGAAAGAATAATTACAATTTATTGATGCTAAAAAAGCAGTATAAGAAAAACAAAACATTGCGATAAAAAATATCAACAATTCAAAGTGCCTAATTACATGCAATTCTTTATAATATTATTAATATTATATATGTGAAAGTGTGTTTGTTTGTATGTCCTTACGTGAAATACTTACTTTTTAAATTTGAGCTATATAGTGCCAATAGTTTTCGAGTTTTTTTACACATTTTTGCGCTGTAAATATGACAAATTTGTATCTATTCTACATGTATGTATGTATGTATTTATATTAATAATTATTGTTAAATACCAATTCGTACTAATCCATACTAATATTATAAATATGAAAATTTGTGAGTATGGATGAATGGATGTTTCACGCCAGAAAGGCTGAACGGATCTAAATGAAATTTAGCACAGAGATAGATTATAGTCTGGAATAACACATAAGTTACTATTTACTTTTAAAATTGTACGGTTCTCGTGAAACAGATTTATTTGTGTTTTTCTAGTTTGTGTTTCTCTAGTATTATAAATGTGAGAGTTTGTGAGGATGGATGGGTGGATGTTTGTTACTTTTTCATGACAGAACGGCTGAACGGATCTGGATGAAATTTGGCGCAAGGGAGACTAAAAGTCTGAAATAGCATAAATGCTTAGCTTTTTATCCCGGAAGAATGTATGGTTTCCGTGGGATAGATTTGTTTTTGTTTAGGAACGAACCCGAAGCGAAGCGAGGGTGAGTCGCCTGTATTATAATACTGTAATACTAGCGAATTAATTAATGTAGAAGTCTGTCTGTTTATTTCGCTTTCTCGCCTAAACCGCTAAATGAATTTCGATGAAACAGGTCAAAGTCGTACATTCATTTTGTGGACGACATTGGTTATATTTTGTCGTGGTTTAAAACTAGTTATCCATAAAATTCTTACATTGTAAGCATGTTTATATATGTATCATTTTGGTTTGTAGAATAGGTGCTTTTATGCCTAAACTCACTAAAGAACATTACAGAATATACACCTTAAATAATCAAGCTAAAGCGTATCCTAAAGGATATAGAGAGATGTACCAATACTTTTTCATGGTAAGATTTATTTCTTATATTTATTGAGTACAAATTTAATGTTTTTAAAATTATTTACGAGTAAAATGACACGCGCACACACAGTATTAGGTTACCTATTTAAGTTTTAAGTATTACCTTGTATAATTAATTAGATTAAGCAAAAATCTGTACGTTTTGTTATGGGAGGATCCTAATACAAGCAAAAATTACTTGCTTAAAAAGATACCTCAACCACAAACTTTGTCAAAACTATAATCTCTAAATGCAATTTTATTACACGCATACACCCAAATTTAATTCATCATTAAATTATAACAATCTTTTACTGAACGTCATGAGTGTCCTACTCGCACACACAAATGCATACACATTCACATACACACACATACGCACGCACGCATATACCACTAATGTAATGCATATGTAATATTACCGTGCATATACACATGCACACACCCCTATAGTAGTGTGTGTGTGTGTGTGTGTGTGTGTGTACTGTGTATTTTCCATTCTTTTTGATACATTTTAACAATAAACATAACAATTTTAATAATATTTTTTTAATGATTTCAGCAATGTGAATACATCCAAACTTATGACTATTGTAACGGATTATTACTATTCATGGATTATAGAGACGCGGATTTGATGGAAGCATTGAAGGCGTTCACTCTTAGTGATATGCGAAATGCTGTAAACATAATAAAGGTGATGTAAATATATACATTAAAAATATTACATATTTTCTTATATTTACGCAAATATTTACAAATAATACCTATTTAATAAGACTTTTTTTTCACTTTTTCGGATTTATTTTAATTTTTGATTCCCGATTTTTCCGAGACGTAGTCAGTAAATCTGTGTAAAAGCTTAAAATGTAGCTTTATCGGTTATTAAATAGTAGTACCTATTAGCGTTACTAGTACTATCTTTTGTCTACAAACTGCTTTGTTTTGATAATTCTGTTTAGTAAGTCATTAAATAGTATGAACTTTTAGGCACATGTTAATTTTTATTTTTTACCTCATAACGAAAAGCCCAACCTTGATTAAATTCGTTGATACTTAGTAAGTTGGTAATCACATCGATAAGGATATTCTTCTTTCCCAACGGCTAACGGATAAATACTCAAAGGATAATTGGAGTTACTTTAATGCTTGTTACTCACTGGTTAAATGAACGTCGATGAAAATTTAGAACCTCCTAATATTTTTAATAGTTAAATATTATTTATTGTTAATAACAGTATTTTGAAACATAAGTAATTTATATATATTATACTAATATTATAAAGAGAGAGTTTGTTTATTTGTTTGTTTGAACGCGCTAATCTCAGGAAATCTCAATCCCAGTTGGAAAAATTCTTTTTGCATTAGAGAGCTCGTTTATCGAGGAAGTCTATAGTCTATATATCATCATGGTACTACCCAAAAGAGCAGGGTAGTAATCATAAACGTCAACAAATCGGGCATACTTACGTACATTATTGTAAAACTGATGTTTATATCGGAAGTTTGAACGCGAGCGAAGCCGCGAGTGCAGCTAGTAAATAATATTGCTTATAATTTTCAGGAAGGATACGGTATGAGGATCAAGGGCATACATCTTTTGTCGGAATCAAAAGCTATAGATGCAATTGTAGTTGTACTCAAGCAAGCTTTCAGTGCGAAGGTTGCATCACGTATAGTAGTTCACAAAACTCTGGATACGCTGTATGAATATATTCCTAAACATATGTTACCCAAAGACTATGGTGGTGATGAAAAACCGTTGATTGAACTTCACGGTAAGTTATAAAAAATATTATTTCTATATAAGTTCACCTCACATAGACTAATGAATTTTTATTAGGACTAGTGTTCGCCTAGTGGTCGAACATCGAGCATATCTTTTTGTTGTTGATAAATACTAAAACTCGTCAATACTAAATTTAAAAAAAAGAAAAGAAACCGCTTGAAAAACACAGGCGAAAAATGTACCGACCTGTTTTGTATTTGTCTATTTATTTATAAATGTACTAGCAGAACCCGGGGCTTCGCTCGCGCTAAAACTACAAAAAAAGCTCTAAAATTTGTTTTCATACTAACTTTCTTCCGCTATTTCCCATAAGGGGTTACCCCCTTATGGGAAATAGCGGAAGAAAGTTAGTTAAGTTAGGGGGTAACCCCTTATGGGTAGAATTTCGAAAAATGCTAAAACACTTAATTAATTGTATTGAAGAGCATTTATACCAAGTTTCAAGTAATTCTGATTATAAATATTTTTTTGAATTGTATTATAACGTATTTTCCAGTGGAAAAGAGATAATCTCTCGCGGTAAAAAGTAGCCTATGTCACTTTCCATTCCTCCAACTATCTCCACACAAAAAATCACGCCAAGCCGTTTCGGCGTTAAAGAAAGACGTTTGTCTTATTTTAAACAAACAAACACACTGTCACATTTATAATATTAGTATGGATGTATGCACCTTTCTGAGCCCATAAACTATCCTATGTAGAAATTACGTCAAATATTTGCTACGTTTTATCTCAAAATATCCATAAAATTTCGCTTGTGATATACTTTCTATACTAACAGATTGTTACTATAGCTAAAATACGTAGCTTGAGGTGTCTGTTTGTAATGTCAAAATAACAGCTTTTCACTAAATGCATATGAAATTAGGAGTATTACATTAGGAGTACAGTATTTATAACAAAAACACAATTTTTAAAAATTTTGTCTGTCTGTCTATCTGTTTGTTTCTGGTAATCTCCTTAATGGCTGGATTAATTTTAACGAAGATTTCAGATGACAGATAGCTGTTCTTATAAGGAGTAACTTAAGCTACTTTTATTTTAGTAGAAGATTTAGAGTTCCGGTCAAAAAATGAAAACGCATCTAGAGACGCACCCGAGCTAAGCTGATTAGTTTTATTATAAAATACCACGTGAGCGGCGCTACGGATGATATCTAGTATCTTGTAAATCTTACTTTATTTAGCAATCCTCAATCTCCCAAACTAAAACGTGGGTTGCGTTGCAACTATCCAACCTAGAGCTTAACGCTTGTTAATAAACAAACGGATACTAAATCCTTTAAATCCTATTTGATAGATTTAGTTTGCTTTTATCAGTTATATCTATTAATAATATATATGGTTATTTTGCAGAGCAATTTCTAGACGTTTTGACATCGAAGGAGTTTACAGATTATTTGACTGAAATGAACAAAGCGTGCACTAATGAAGAATTACGGATGGTAACAGATGAAGAACGATTTATGGGAGTACCAGGGAGTTTTAGATCTTTAAGTGTCGATTAACAATTGGATATTTGACACCACCAATCCATTGACATACTTTTTATGAGCTGTCAAAACACGACTACCACATGCATTTTGTATGGCAATATTTTTTATTAATGTTATTATTATTATTATGGCAATAGCAAACTGTGAACTCACTTGATTGTCATGATAATTGCCGATTAATTGGTTTCAAAGAAACTAAAAATCTAATTTTACAGTTGATTGAAAATTAATTTGGTTTTTAGGGCTAAAATTTAGTGGTTTTTTAGAGAATTGGTCTAGAATTTTTGGCTAATAGTGCTAACAGATGATAATTGTTGTTAATTAAATCATTTTTGTGAACTATAAATATAACCGGTGTAGAATTCTCTCTCTTGTTAAAAGTTCGTCATGATACCAAATTCCCAAAGTTATTTTTTACATTTCTATAGGTTCAGGGTGGTGGGAACTCTTGGTTTGATTATAATTGGTGTAAGTTGTTAAATAAAGATTGCTTATTGTTTTTATATTTTTTTTATTATACAGCTGCCAAAGAAACGAAAAAGTTTGTTGTGTATATAAAATAATAAGAAATATGTATTATGTAAAAAATACACGATCTAACCATTTTCTTATTTGAGGAGTACTATACTTAATTTTAGAAATCCAAAAATCAAAGAATTCACTGAAAACTTTGAACCCCTTGTAAGTTTTGTTCTTAAAAATATTTTTTTTAATTATTTAGGAGGTTAATAAAAATTATATGAGATAAATTGCCTATACTTTCAACGTCGATTATCATTATTATACCCACATAGTTTCTTATCACGTATATATTTGGTACGTTATCACCCGAATTCTGTCATTGCCATCTTTTCCCAGCTTTTATGGCCTCTCAGGGCGATATAGCAGACATCATCACATTACTCACAATTTATGGACGCAAAAAGTAACGAATATAATATGACAACTCATTAAAGATCTAGGGAAAAAAAATTATTACTAAAATATTAATGTTTCTATTCTTAGTTTTATATGTTACTAGCATTCAGTTATTGTATTTTTTTCTCAGAAATGAGATATTTTCCCGCTGTAAAAAGTATCCTATATGTTGACCCGGATAACCAGCTATCTCCATACCAAATTTCATCAAAATCTATCCAGTGGTTTTTCTGTGATGCGGTAACAGACAGACAAAATATCTAAAAACTATAGATTCTGCCTCTGTATAGATAATAATGACTATTTCTATGGAAATCTTATGAGATTTTCCAAAAAATATTTAATGTACAGATTCGGCTTAGTTACAATTTTATTATATGTATAGATTGGATATAGCCCTAAGAGGCGGCTTAATAAGATATTTAAATAAACAAAAGGTGGTTTTACACATGTATAAACAATCTCACTCAATAAAGATATATTTTCATCACCTACACTTTCATTATATAACAAATAGTACATAAACGTACAAAAGACGATTGCCTCCAAGAACTTTCAGGCGTCACATCTCACGTACCAGGCGTCCTAAGCAAACTCCCTTGGTTTGGTTTAATTAAAACATTGAAAATATATGTACATAGGTATTCTACAGTGCAAATATTGTAGCTTAATTAAGCTTGCTTTACATAATCTTATAAATGCGGAAGTTTGTTTGCTGGTTTGTTTGATTGTCCTTCTTTCAGGCATCTACGAAGCATTAGATCGATGTAATTTTATTTTTATTATATTACTAGCCATTCACCGTCGCTTCGCTCGTGTTCGTCCCTGGGTAATCCTTTAAATTGACATATTTTTTATTTGTAAACCGATTGAAATAAAACAAACACTAAATGTTAAGTGAAGCTTACCAAAATACATTAGAGAAAACCGTTCTGAAATTGGTTAGGCCGTTTCTATGATTCTCGCTCACAAACACACAGACAAACCGACAAACAGACAACCAGACAAAAATTCTAAAAATCATTGTTTTGGGTTCTATTTAGTTAATATAGACCCCTAATAATAGTTTTTCTCAAATGTCTTCCATGTACAGACAGCGATCACTTACACTTTTATTATATGTATTATGTGATATATCATAAGGTGATGATGATAATATGATGATACATCTCGTAGCTCATATAAAGTATATATTGTAGGCTGTCACCGATTCCGAAAATATCTGATTAGGTATCTATTCTAAATGAAAACCTCTGCTTATTTATTTTTGTCATTTTAGTGCCTGGAAGTCGTTTCTTTTAAGTTTTTTAATATATAAAATATTTGATATTGTAATTTCAATTAGATTAATAATTATACTCATTAATAGCTGAGTAAATGTTTTCTTAAAGAAAATATAATAACGAATATTTATTAAATACACTGTTATTTAATAAATATGCGTTATTGGAGTTCGCGATATAAATTATTCAGAAAAAAACGTCCTTAACGTTATCTATACATATAATAAAATTGTAACTAAGCTGAATCTGTACATTAAATATTTTTTGGAAAATTTTATTGAAATAAACATTATTATCGATACAGAGGTCGTATCTATAGTTTTTAGAATTTTTATTTGTCTGTCTGTCTGTTACCGCATCACAGAAAAACCACTGGAGGGTTTTTGATGATGTTGAATTCGGTATGGTGATAGCTGGTTGTCCGGGTCAACATAATATACAACTTTTTACCGCGGCAAAATATCTCATTTCTAAGGAAAAATGCAAAAATTGCAATGTAAGAATTTCGTTTTTGGACATCTGAACGCGGAGGGAACCGCGGGCAATGCTAGTGGAAAGATAAAATCCTCACCACTTTAACTGCAGTACGCTGTTCTAGCCAATGAATTGCTTTTTATCATCCCATTCTTAATCTGCACGGGTAGTATTTAGTTAGCAGTTAGTTGCGTGTAAGTTAATAAAATCTTTCAAAAACATCTTTTATAAATATTTATTGTGATTAATCTATAATAATAATACATTTCTAGAGTAGGTATCCACGCTTAGCTGAGCATAACATTGACTGCCATGTTTGATGTTTTTGTTCCGTCTTTTTAGTTTGCTTTTTACGCAGTCGTTTTTTTGTTTACAGATTTTATGTTTACGTAAGTTAAATAATTTGACTTACCCGCTTCGCTAGGGTATGCCCCAGGGGCTTTTTAGATTTATAATGTTATATAAAGTTAGCGCCAACTTTTGAAAAAAATTATTTCTAGTAGCAGCCAATATGTTATTCCAGGTGCTGTGTACATTTCACATAAGGTCTATGTAAAAGTTTGCCTTTTTTCTTTATTTTCAATACTCTTGTAACATATTTTAATTTAGAATTTCTTCTAACTCTGGTTAAATGTCACATAAAAACTGCCATAAAATATCTCGAGAGTATACTGTTAGTATTTTATTATGAAGTTAAATTATAAACCGCCATCGCCTTCATTGCACTTTATAACAGTGTTTGTATTCTAGAAGAGATATTTTCTTTTTTTTTCAGCTTGTCAAGATTTTGTATCGTTACAGAATGATGATGTTCTCCTGACCGATTTCGGCCACGGTGGCCAATCTCATAGAGAGTAGAAAATTGCGCAGGAGATATTATAGTGCACAAGTGTACGCGTATACACAAGTGCACTCTCTATTCCTGTCACTCTCATATTCTGGTGGGACGACCACTCGACACGACTAGTGAGAGTTAAGGCGCAGGACCGACGGCTTTCGTGCTCTCCGAGGCACGGGGGTGAAACACCGCCAACTTTCCAACTCCGGGATGTTATTGAGGCTTACTACAGAAAAACTTAATAACTAAAACTTGGCCCGACCCGGGACTCGAACCCAGGACCTCCGGGTGTCCCCCCCAACGTGCGTTCACCTTGTCGTGGTGGGGGGGCCCAGTAGTGCCCGGCCATACAGCCGGGCGCGAAGCCAAGAAATGCACAGGGAGGTGGCCCACTTCGGTGGGAGGTGGCCCTCTTCGGAGGGCGGTGTACCATGCGGGTTGCTCCTGGTACTTCTCTGATAGCAGAGTGGGCCTTGGAGCAACCCCGTGGTTGTTGTGGTCTGCTTCGGCAGACCTGCCGTCGGGGCGTCGTAGTTGAATGCGTAAGCGATCCTGCGACGCCCCATTAAGACGGGGGAAGGCTTTGTTGGGTTTTAGTGGGTAGTACTGGCTTTGCCAGTGAGTCTCACACCTCGTGCGTAAATGCATTTCCCAACGTTAAAAAAGAAGACCTCCGGGTGTGCAGCCGTACATGTTAGCCACTACACCACCGAGACAGTTCGTTCGTTCGTTACAGAATATACACATCGTTACATAACGGCTTGGCGGATTGGCGTGATTTTTTGTGTGGGAATAGTTGGAGGGCTAGAGAGAGGAGAGAGATTATCTCTTTCCCACGGAAAAACACGTTATAATACAATCCAAAAAAAAAAATTATTTATGATCAGAATTACGACACGTTTGGCTCAGTTTGTAGTGACCCTACTTGCTGTGCCAGCGGTCGCTGGTTCGAGTCCCGCTGGAGGCTTTCATTTATGTGATGAGTATGAACGTTTATACTCCAGTGATGGGTGTTTATATTTATATAGTATAAATGTATGTTTAACTGCCTCGGTGGTGTAGTAGCTAGCATGTACGGCTGCACACCCGGAGTTCCTGGGTTCGAGTCCCGGGTCGGGCCAAGTTTAGTTATTGAGTCTTCCTGTATAGTAAGTCTCAGTAACAGCCCGGAGTTGGGAAGTTGGCGGTGTTTCACCCCCGTGCCTCGGAGAGCACGTAAAGCCGTCGGTCCTGCGCCTTAACTCTCATCGGTCGTGTCGAGTGGTCGTCCCACCGGAGTATGAGAGTGATAGGAATAGAGAGTACACTTGTGTCTGCGCGTACACTTGAGCACTATAATATCTCCTGCGCAGTTGGCTAATCTCATTGAGATTGGCCGCCGTGGCCGGAATCGGCTAGGAGAACATCATCATCATAAATGTATGTATTTAAAGTTATATATGTGTGTGTAGTGTATCAACTATCTGGTATCAATAACACAAACCTCGTAGCTTACTATGGAACTTGATGGTGCTGTATGTTAACGTCCCAACATATTTATATTTATATTATTATCATTTTAGAGTTTTTTTTGTAGTTTTAGCGCGAGCGAACCCGCGGGTTCTGCTAGTATAATATATATTTTTTCGTGCGTGAACATCGATGCTAACAACTAATGCTGACAGTTTAATTGAAAATAACGTCTGGCCTTTGTTTTTTTTAAGAATTGTTTCCTATAATAATATCATCTATTTCGAAAGGCCCGGATAAATACAGATTTTTCGGTGTTTGAGCTGCGTTAGTTGTTCTTTTTTAATTGGTTTCAGTAAATGTTTTAACTTTTTTTTTGGGTTAAATCAACAAGTTTTCTCTATTCGGAATCAACACCATTATAGTATTTCTGGGGGTATTGTTTTTCAGAAAGGCTATTAAGCGTCTTCCACGCCTTCTCGTTAAACGTTTAAAGTTCATGTTTTGCATTGTAATTTTCCGTTTTTTAAACCGATTGTTATCCAGTAATTGGAGAAGATTAGAGCCTATAACGTAATCTTCCGTTTCACTGTACCCTTTATACAGTTTTTAGCTTTAGAGATTGCATCCTGGAAAATATTCCTTCCCGTACCCTCTGAGGACTTCACAACAATAATTTTTATTTTATTAACATTAGGTGCAAAAACTAAACAAGTCCAAAAATTATTTTATTTCAACCATCAAAAAATGTGTCCAAGTTTATTATATAATAGTGATAGTAATTTGATAAGTAAAGTTCTGATGGTGGAGACTTATGGTTTATAGTTTTTTTGTTTATTACATAATGTGATGATGTTCTCCTAGTCGATTCCGGCTACGGCGGCCAATCTCATTGAGATTAGCCAACTGCGCAGGAGATATTATAGTGCACAAGTGTACGCGCAGACACAACATGCACTCTCTATTTCTGTCACTCTCATACTCCGGTGGGACGACTGTTCGACACGACCGGTGAGAGTTAAGGCGCAGGACCGACAGCTTTATGTGCTCTCCGAGGCACGGGGGTGAAACACCGCCAACTTCCCAACTCCGGGCTGTTACTGAGACTTACTATACAGAAAGACTCAATAAGTAAACTTGGCCCGACCCGGGACTCGAACTCAGGACCTCCGGGTGTGCAGCCGTACATACTAGCCACTACACCACTGAGGCAGTTGATTACATAATGTAGGTACTATATAATAAAACCATTTTACATAAAAAGTATTAAGTATTCTACCATTGATTTTAGTGATATTTAATGCATACATGCTGCAAATCCATTGCTAGTTGTTAGATTGATTACACCTTAGTTTAAGTTGCGTATACAATGTTAATAAAGATTTATGTGAAAACGAATACGATAATAATATAGTTTATGGTATATAATTAATATCATCTTGGCTAAGCCCCAATGACTGACTGGCAGACAATACATTACCTACCTTCCATTGGGTCTAGAAGCATTTAATTTTGTACAAGACTGTCTAATGTAACTAAAGTGGGCACTAAAGAGCAATATATATGACAATCATTATGTTTATAAAAATTTAAAACATAAAAACAGAAAAAAAATTATTGATTGTTGATTAAGTTTGAAGTTGATTAAATTCTTTCCCTCATTCACGGGAAAATGTTACAACGAAGAGATTTTTTTTCTGTATGAAGCGAAAAGTGCCATACAGATGGGTCTCGAGAGCTACAGCTTCGTTGCAAAGACTGATTCATGGACCAAATATGAGAAATTCCCCTTGAGTTACTAGTTTAAAATAAAATTCTAACTACTACTACTAAATATTTAGATCTACGTATAATATAATATACGTATCTATTAATAAAATGAGATGATTAAAATGAGATTTTACATTATAACATGCACTTCACCTTGTAACATTTATTTTAATCTATTTAATCTTCTCTACCAACATTAGAGACAAACGAGCGTATTTTGAAAATAGGTATTATATATACGGGAGCAGAAATAAGATTGCAAGACTTATGAATAAAAGATTTGTCATGGCTTTCTGTTTTAAGGGCATGCCTTATGTGGAGTCTACACAAACGAGGCATCTAAAATTTATGCTAATAATGACATTCTATAGATAAGTACAAGAAGTTTCAATAGACTTCTGTACAGGAAAAATTACTTTGCTTTTTCACGGGCGTGCTTTTTAATTATTTTATTTTAAAAATATTTGTAAAAAAATTCAGCTTTAAAATAATATGCCTTTCATTAACTTAACTTCGATTAATTAATAATATTATAGCAGAATAAATTAAAATTAAAACATTGGTTTTAATTTTCTGTATCTTTTACCTTTAATTTTTTGCTATCCTGACAGGTCCTTTGTGTTTGGATTATTTTTTTTAATATTTTTTTCCAGTTGTATGAGGAGTTTTTACTTTGAAGAAAGTATTTTAAAATCGTAAATATCTTTATAATAAATTCTATTTTGTTTAAGTATTAAAATGATATCTTGCAAACTATCAGAAAGCTTTAAAAGAATTTAAATAAGCTATACTTGTGAGTAAAATGTAATGTAAAAGTAGACAAAAACTTAAATGTTTTTTGTCATTTATTTCTCCATTCTCTGAGGCTTTCGACAACAATATCTACTGGCAATTCCCAAACAAGACATTTTATATGGACAAAACCCAAATTCATTTATGTCTACTGAAGTTTTTCTAGCATTAAAGTGCTCTGCTAATCCTAATAGTATAAAATAAAGCCTCCGCAGTCTGTCTGTTAGCTTTCAAACTTACTTAAAACATATAATACATTCTCACTTAAGATCATAATAATTTATAAATTTGTTCTAAAAGATACACATAAAAAATATTTATATGCATAAATACTGTATGCAATTTTAGTTGATAAATACTCGTAGCTGTGTTTATACCGAATATTCTATAAATTTGTTGAGACGATACAGCGTAAAGAAATAACAAACACACTCGTTTACTCACAAAACCCCAATTTTATAATGTCGAGATTTGATGATGAATTATTGTGAGTTTGAAGTTAATAATAGAGATTTCTTAATGTTGAAGATGACTGATTGACTCGCGGAATGTGGTTAGGATGTGACCGAAGCTGATATAATGAGTTGATATGTAAAATGAGTCTGTCGGTTTGCCGTCGACTTGGTAACTTATCGTTATGAAATTAATCTCGATGTTGCCTATGAAATGAAATAAGATTTATTCAAGAACATTCTTTTAGGTATTTTTAAATAATAGCTCTGATGTCACTGCAAAAGTGACCGACCGAAGATATCAATTAAAGCCATATTTGACATGAAAAATTAATTTATAAACTATTAGCAGAATCCGCGATACAAATTTTCATCCCCTATTTTACCCCTTTATAGGATGAATTTCGAAAAATGCTAAAACAAATGTTTATTTAATTTTATTGAGGGGATTTAATACTGAGTTTCAAGTAATTCTGATCATAAATATTTTTTTGGATTGTATTAAATTGTCTTATCCCGTGGGAATTAGATAATTTTCCGTGCTGAAAAGTACCCTATGCTACTCTCCAGCCCATTAACTATCTCTCCACAAAAACACGCCAATCCGTTACTCCGTTTCGACCTGAAAGAGAGACAAACAAACAAACTAACAAACACACTTTCACATTTATAATATTAGTATGGATTAAAATAAACAACTGACGTAAATTGTTTATTTTAGAATAGATCACTCGACTGCAGTCTACAAGAAATTTTACATACCGTATGACATTTGAGTTTAGTATAGGACGTGGATAAAACGTATCCTACTTTATACGCCGATCCTTTAAGTGCTTCTGTAGGGATATTGGAATGGTCAATAAAATAATGCCTTAGTAAAGCAAAAATAGGGCCGGAGTTACATATTCACAAAGTCGCTAAAAGAACCATCATACAAAAACCCGGCATCAATTAAGACTAGCGCGTTTACCAAACAAGATTTCCCGTTTGAAGTAAATACCTGAAAAATAAAGCTTATAAAAGGACACGAATTTTGTAAACATTTTTTATACAAACAATTTTCGACGTGTACGAGGTTTGAATATATAATAACGAGAGACAAAAGGCAAGAGACATGTAAATATTTTACAAGGTCGGCTTTTTTGTTTATACAACCCTAGATTGCACGTCACTTTGTCATGAAATATTGAATCATGGTGAAATTTTACCTCTTGCTTTGTAAGGCACTTTGATTAAACTGATGATTTATAAGATAAACTAGCATTGCCCGCGGCTCCGCCCGCGTTCAGATGACCAAAAACCAAATTCTTAGGTTTTACATATTAGTATACTCTTACAATACAGTTTTTGTATTTTTTCTCAGAAATGAGATATTTTCCCGCGGTAAAAAGTATCGTATATATTGACCCAGATAACCAGCTATCATTATACCAAATTTCATCAAAATCGGTCCAGTGGTTTTCTCGTGATGCGGTAACAGACAGACAGACAGACAAAAATTCTAAAAACTATAGATTCGGACTATGTATTGATAATAATGTCTATTTTAATTAGATTTTCCAAAAAATATTTAATGTACAGATTCGACTTAGTTATAATTTTATTATATGTATAGACTAGTAGTACCCGCGACTCTATTCTTATATACTGCTAAGGAAAATTTATCAAGTTTTATAAAAACAAAACCTTGGTACAAATAATTTAAAGGATTGATTAAATCAAGATGGTTGTACGAGAATTCTTAATTTTTGAAAATGATAAATATGTACCGACTGATATAAATTATTGTATGTAACCTATGTCCAATGTGGTCGCTAATGACCCTAGATGTTAAAAAGCGACCTAAAATAAACAAATAAAAAAAACTTTGGTACTTTTGCGGCTTATGGTATAGAAATAAAGCTAAATCTTTATGTGGAACTGTAATGATTTAAACAATTCTCTGTTTGAAAAAGGAATGCAGCTAACTTCATCATGTCGCTTTTTAGCTGTCGGTGTGCGCGCGCATTGTAAAAATTTTACTCTCATATTTTTTTCCAAACGTACCAAATTATATCTTCAAAAATCTGTTACTATTAAATATGAGAATCAGATGATATTATTGGTTATTTTTATTTTCATATTTTATTAACTGGAAAATATGGTTTAATTTTGACAACCCTTGCTTAACAAAATATATTATCATATACCTAAGGTTTTTAAACTGTGTTTTACTGGCTTGATATTAAATCATAATTAAAGTTGGTAAAAACGACTTATTTTCTTAGTATTTCATATAACTTGAATATAAAACGTTTAGTTTCATTATTTCAAGTCAATGTCAGAGTTATTCAGATTTAACAGGAAATAAAAAGCACTTGCGTCTGCTCATTAACTTATGTATGGTAGGAACCATATTACCTAAATATAGGCGAAATTACTAAATATGAGAAGGAAGTATTTTCTTTTGCTAGTTTAAAAATAAAAAAAAAGTAATTTTGATGTACAATTACAATGAAAACGATTTTTTGGTATTTTTTGTGTAAAACACAAAAATAAAAAATAAATTTAGTTGCTTGCTAATAAACCAACTTCAATAAAAGCAACTGCGCTGTATTTACTACAAAATAATAAAAAAATATACTATAAAATATTATTTTATAACTTTATGGCTATTATAGATACTAAATTATTATTTTATTATAATAATTATATGTTATGCTTATAAGAAAGTTGTCGTTTGATACAGAATATAATATGTTGCTCTATACACAAAAATATTCATACAAAAATAATATTATATTTAAGATAGGTATGTAACAAATCAAATTATTATTATCGTGTTCTTAGATGATAGACACAATAAACGTGTCAAAAAATTACATGATAAAAATTACAAGTAATTCAAGAGGGTAAAGAAAGGAAGCATATGTATGTAGGTCTTAATTTAATAATAATCATCTTAGTCAGGAAAATGTTGTACATATTTAAAATTTTATCCACCTGGACGATGTACGTCTTTATATCTGAAAGAGATCTTGAACAGTTTAAATAGTATGTCCATTAGGGTGATTCATTTCCGCCAAAAAAAGTCTTGGTCGGTGCTCAAGCAAAATATTAATCTACACATAGAAAAAAAAATCTCACCAAATTTGAGCTTTTAATATCAATTTTAATTACTTACTATTTAAATTTAAAGTTTTCTCATATAAATTGTATTTAAAAAAATGTATTTTATTCAAATTTCTAATGCTTTTTTTTGTAAGTTAAATTAAATTGTACCTAATACGAGTATGTAAAAGTGTCATACGATTTTGTTCATAATTTTATAGTTTTTATTTTTTAACGAAACCCTAATTCTTTATCTAAAACAAAAATTCTAGTCCTTATAACATCAACTATCTGCCAGTGAAAGTTCCGTCAAAATCACCCTACGACCCTTCGGTGCCGTGGTTAAAATCTACTAAATTAATATAATGAGTTACTAAATTAATAACCTTGATGGAGAATTATAAGCAAACCAACTCTTAAACTTAAGCTATATAAACACGATAAAGTCGATTAGTATGTAATAAAAAACGTATAGTCTAAGGTCTAGAGGAAGATCGTCCTTCACCCATCTGTTTTCAGGATAAAAATATGACTGGTACATCTTAAATAAAACTATCTTTTCGGATTTTTCCGCGAATTTATTTTGATTTTTGGTTCCCAACGTTTCGAATGCTTTACAGCAATCATGGTCACGGGAGAGACTGAGGTGTTAGATGTCTCTAAGGTATTATATAGTTGTTACAGACAGCCTACCCACAATTAACAAAATGAATTCAAAAATTGCAAAATGGCAGTTAGTATATTTTATATTAAATTGTATATTTATTTTGTATATTGTACATATTTACAGATCGATCATTTCATGTAATATAAACAAGAGGCTGTTATGCTTAATCTATTGCACTCGTTTGTCGCGCTTCTTGCCTTATTACTTAATTTTAAATCCTTGCCACCGAATGATTCATGTAGTGTTTGGCAAGCAATCTTACTTCTTCGATGCTATTCCTTGCTTTGTATCTACTTTAATTAATATTAGATTTTTTTCTTAACTAAAGGTCTAAAACATTAAGCAAAAACCTAGAAAATATATATATTTTTAACAGCTTCGTCCATATTTTATTAGACAAATGACCTATAAAATAATATTTATTTATGTATTATTATTAATACATACACTTTACTAATAATCAGATTAGCGAAGGACGATCTTACTCCGGATCTTATACTAGTATCGCAGTGGTAATAAAATAATGCCTGCGGTCAACGACGGAAAGACAATAGAAGGCAGTTCTGCTAAGGTCATAATTCACACTGGCCACGCCTCATCGGTAGCAGTTGTTTACTAAATAGTTGATTTATATAGATATGCGAGGGTTGGACTGTCGATGATATATCGTTTGTTTATCTCCCTTGTTTTAAATATACCATATTATTTTACTTAAGTATAAAAAATACAGAGAGATAGAGAAAGTAATATTTGTGGTTCAGCTCTATAACTGCTGGGCACGGGCCTCCCTTCAATATTAGGCCGTTAGGGATTAGGCCATTGTCCACCATGCTGGCCAAGTGCGGGTTGGCGGATACGTAATATTTATTATTACGTTATTATTTATTTATTATTATTATTATTATTATTATTATTGACATAGGTCGCTAACAGAGCATATTATATTCTAACAATAGTATATAATATGACAAAAGAGAGATCTAGACTAAATCTTGCCCTAATTAGAAGCAACACTACATTCTAATGAGACAGTGACTTATGACATAATAATTATTAGTCAATTAATTAATATTGTTACATTTTGTTATTTTTATTTCGATGTATATTATGGTGGAAATTAATAATATACGTATTTTACCAAAATTCTTGGGATAATTTTTACTTTCTTATTTATCATATAAATTATTTCTATTCAATTCAATTTTCTTATTAATAGTTTCAAAGTATGTAAAATAAAGAGTTAGTTTGATAAATAAACAGTTTAAAGTAGGCATTACTATAAAATTATGACGATAATAATGATTCTTGATAGCAAAAAGAAAATTACATCATATTGATAAAACATAAAAAAATTATAATAAAAGCATGAGCTGTTACAATAGTATTATAAATTTGATCATCTCCAATAAGTGAACCTGGATTTCCTAATTCAGTTCGAATTAATAAACTAAGAGATGTTCCTAATACTCTCTATATATCTATCTATCTATCTCGAGCAACGTCCAGTTCCGTGGTCAATTGGAAGGTAAGGTCAAACTGGCCTCAAAGAAGCTTGGTATTCTCAGCAAGGCGAGACAGTACTTCACGTCGCGTCAGCGTCTTACTCTTTATAAGGCGCAAATTCGGCCCCACATGGAGTACTGTTCTTATCTTTGGGCGGGAGCTCCCCAGTACCAGCTACTTCCATTTGACCGCATTCAACGTAGGGCGGCTCGAATTATCGACGATCAAGCTCTCTCCGATCGGCTTGATCCTTTAGCTCTGCGTAGAGATGTTGGATCACTCTGCATCTTCTACCGCATTTATCACGGGGAGTGTTCCGAGGAATTGTTTGGACTGATCCCGGCAGCTGAATTTCATCATCGGACATCGCGCCAAAATAGTAAATTCCATCCACACCATCTCGATGTCCAGCGTTCCACAACAGTGCGATTTTTAAGGCATTATCTGCCTCGCACAACCACTTTGTGGAACCAGCTATCGCCGGTGGTCTTTCCGAACCGCTACGACCTGGTCATCTTCAAAAAGAGAGCGTATTCTTTCCTGAAAGGCCGGCAACGCATCTGCAAGCCCTGCGGTGTTGCAGATGTCCATGGGCGGCGGTGATTACTCTCCATCAGGTGAGCCTCCTGCCCGTTTGCCCCCTTAGTCCTATAAATATATATTATAATTATTGGAGACGGTGTGGTGTTGGCATGGTCTGAGCAAAGTGAAGACGTATCACTTATATTTTACTAATGATTGATGATTTTTTTGCATTTTTTTATGGTATTCATCGACAAACGAGCAGACAGCCCCCCTGATAGATAGCGGTACCTATCGCCCATAACATATACGGTTCATGCACTTAGGTTTTATATTACAAAAATGCAGAACCGTAGATGCGTTGTCATTGTGAGGACTGATGATATACCTCTTGCCTGTAATTGCGCTGGCTACATTATCCTTCAAACCGGAACACAACAATGTAATCATTGTTGCTTGGCGGGGGAAATAGATAAGGGAGTTGTACCCATCCAGTCGGACTCCTCAAGCTTGACAGAGTCCTACCACCGGTAATAATAATAATAATAATTAATAATAATAATAATAACAATAAGAAACAATCTATTTATCTTAAGATGTACATAAAATAACATGTGACTATAACACGCCAAAAATGGAAAGATAATTAGACACTAAATGATATTACAGTTAATGTACACAACACAATTTATACTAGAACAAAGTATTTTAGTTTCAATTAATACTCAAGTATCTGCTGCGTAGTTATGAGTGTAATGCTTTATTACATGAAAAATAACGCAACTTAAGGATAACTGTTAAGCGTCAAGAATCAAAACAGTTATCAATCCAACAATTTATAGGATGTTGCTCTTGGAGGATAGAAAAAAAAAGAATTTTCAGAAATAAATTGTAGTCAGCCCTTTTTAACGTCCCACTGCCGGGAACGGACCTCCCTTCAATACGAGGGTGATCAGGCCATACATATCCAACACGCTGGCCATGTGCGTGTTGGCGGGCTTTACCTGTCTTTTGGAAACTTGCTAGGTTCTCTCAGACATGCAGGTTTCCTCACGATGTTTTCCTTCACCGTAAGACAAGAGGTAATCATGCTACAAATAATGATCTGCAATTGAAAACATCAGAGGTGCGAGACTTTTTCTGCGGGATTTGAACCCGCATAGCTCGGTTTCCCAAGCGAAAGCGTTGCCACTGGGCGGGCTATCACTACTGAATTATCACTTCTAAAATATTTTCGCAATTTCTATAGCTAGAACGTTCTTAAAGGACCATTTAAGCACGAAATGAAATGTTAACATTTTTATTAATAAAGATTGAGACATTCAGATGGACAGACAGATAGTACGTCAGTGAAGGCCTCTAAGGGCTATATTAATTACATTCAACGCACAAAGCCGTAACAAAATGACCAATATTTGTTCCAATGATATTATAAAACTAAATTATTATAAAAGAAAATACCGTTACTGCAAGAGAATAAAATTCAAGAATTTATTATCAAGATATATGTTATATACAGTTACTTTTGTTCATAAAATTATACTTTTTTATAATTCTTGCAATATAAGACCTGAAACAAAGAGTTGAATTGAATAAATATTTTTCCTTATTACAATATGAGTTCTGCTTTGTATTGTAAATGCGTCATAATGTCATATTTAATATACCTTTCTGTGCTGACGGTACAAACTCGGTTTGACGTCAATAGTCACGCATGGGTAATATTTAATTTATTAGTTTCTACAATGTAGGTTCTATACGTTTCTATACGGTCCCAGCGTGCGTTCACCTTGTCCTGGTGGTGAGGGTGGGAGGGGGGAGGGGGGTCTCATTGTCGTCCGGCAATCCAGCCGGACGCGAAGCCAAGGGGAGTGACGGTTTTGTTAGGTTTAAGTGGTTAGTACCGGTTTTTCTAGCCGGCGAGTGCAACATAACTATGTATTTAGGTGGTATGCGTAAATGCATTTCGCAACATTAAAAAAAGGTATCTATATTCTATACGTTTAGTTAATTGTATAATTAACTATTTTATTATTTACTGTATTATAATGAATAATTTATTTTAAATAATAACTTTAGAGATTTATTGTGCTTAGTAGTATTGTTAGTTAGTAGTATAGTTTTGACGACACGTATGGCTCAGTTTGTAATGCCCTACTTACTATGCCAGCGGTCGCGGGTTCAAGTCCCGCTGGGGGCATTTATTTGTGTGACGAGCACGAATGTTTGTATACCAGTCATGGGTGTTTATATTTTTAATAAGTATGTATAGTGGAACCTCGATAATTCGAACCTCATTATAACGCAATCCTCAGTAAAACGAAAAAAAATGTCATTCCCTTCTACTGAAGCCCTAAATACACGGTATCTCGAAATATTTAGAATTTGTAACTCGAATAAAATGTTATTTCCCTGTGAGGTATTAGTAGTACATATTTATACTCTATAACTCGAATTTCAAAACACAGACTCCGTAACTCGAAGTTAGTAAAATATTATGAAGTTTTCTTTTGAATATCCCGAACTCATTGCAATAAAATGCAAAAGGAATGTTCGATGCTTCTAATCTATGGGTTGTAAGTTATACACATGTGCAAAGAAGGAAATCAAAATTTCTAAGAAACACATCTGGGTGTATTGTTTATGTTTGGGCTCATTGCTAAAAAACTTAAAAAAACTATCGATCAGTTTTCATCCCATAAGATATACAGATTTTTTATAGTTGCTTGTACAGTTTATCTCACCTATCTACCTACCATAAAACTTAAGTCGCATTTCTCCTTTGTATCATGTATACATATCTCGTTATGTCGAAAACTCATTAACTCGAAATTTTTTGCCTTTCCCTTGAAATCCGAGTTATCCAGGTTTCACTGTATTTAAAGTTATATATGTGTAGCGTATCAACTATCTGGTATCCATAACTCAAGCCTCGTAGCTTACCATGGATGATGGTGCTGTGTGTTAATGCCCCAACTTATTTATTAATTACTATTATTATAGTATGAACAAAAAATTTAGATGTTAAAATTTAATTAATAAGATCGTAGTCGATATACAGAAGCTTCCATCTCCAATGAAGAATAATATAGACCCTTTTTTTTTCAAGTAAATAGGTTTCATATAATAGGTAGGTAATGTAAATAGGTACACACACACATATATATATATATATATATATATATATATATATATATATATATATATATATATATATATATATATACACAAGAGGGGTTACTGTTGACCAGCTGTATGTTATAACCCTATTATTATGTACCAGATGATTGATGACCGCTGCGACATGAGTTTTCTCAATCATTGACCGATGACTCGCTCTAATTAAGCCATTAGCAACTATGGCACGAGATTGCATTGTACGTCAACATCTAATTGTTACTATTGTATCAAACAAATACGAAAATTAAGGGGTCAATCTAATACTGGCACAAACCTTAAGACAATTACTAGAGACTAGACTGCCTAAAGCTAAAATCACATGGCAAGATTAAATAAAAATAATTTACAAAAATAAAAAAATCCTTACTACGTAAGAAACTAACTAAAAAGATGAGAACAAGGTGATGAAGCAACATAGTATTATGCAGTTGAAGACATATATATGTATATGTTTTATAATAGTTGTTTGTTTGTATGTCTCTGACTGCTGTTCTCATCTTTTTAGTTCACTTTTTACGCATTCGGCCTTTTTATTTTTGTAAATTATTTTTTTATTTACAGCTTTTTAGTTTTCGTCAGTTAGACATTTTTAGTTTTATTTAACAATTTCTTATCCTGAATTAGTTTTTATTATATACTAGCATTGCCCGCGGTTCCCCGCGTTCGGATGATCAAAAAGCAATTTCTTAGGTTTTACATATTAGTATACTCTTACAATGCAGTTTTTGTATTTTGTCTCACAAATGATATATTTTCCCGCGGTAAATAGTATCCTATATGTTGACCCGGACAACCAGCTATCATCATACCAAATTTCATCAAAATCCCTCCAGTGGTTTTTCTGCGATGCGGTAACAGACAAACAGGCAGACAGACAAAAATTCTTATAACTATAGATTCGGCCTCTGTATCGATAATAATGTCTATTTCCATAAGATTTTCCAAAAAATATTTAATGTACAGATTCGGCTTAGTTACAATTTTATTATATGTATAGTTCTATAAATGCATCACAGAAAAATCACTGGAAGGATTTTGAGGTATGGTGATAGCTGTTTATCCGGGTTAACATATAGGATACTTTTTACCGCGGAAAAATGTCTCATTTCTGAGAAAAAATACAGAAACTGCAATGCAAGAGTATACTAATATGTAAAACCTAAGAATTTGGTTTTGGTCATCTCATCATATGTGTATATAAAATATATATAGTTATATATTAATGTATGTATTGAAGTCTACCCGATTTGTTGATATTTTTGATTACTGCTCCGCCCCCTTGAGTAGTAGCATGATGGTATATGATCTTATAGCCTTCCTAAATAAAGGGCTATCTAATGCAAAAAGAATTTTTCAAATTGAATTAGAAATTCTTGAGATTAGCGCGTTTAAACAAACACACTCTTTCTCTTTATCTATGCCTGATCATATTATAAAGAAAGATTTTTTGTTTATTTGTACCGAATAAGCTCCGAAACAAATAAACCGATTTAGATAGGTAAGACGATAGTTTGAGACACGGGGATGGACATAGGATAGTTTTTATCCCGGAAATCATCCCTTGAGGGAGTGAAAATGGGGATGAAAGTTTTTATGGGGAAGCAACCTAGGGACTTCAAAACGAAACTGAGTCGCTAGTAATATTAATATAGATTAGTTTACGCGGCGCACGCCAATAAAGCTCTCAGTCGGCATATTTTTTTTTTTGACATCTTCAACAATCATCTTCATATTTTAACCAATTCACACAAAACCTTTTTAAGTTTATCGCGTTGAGACAGATAGACAGACAGACAGACGCGGCGTGGGACTTTATTTTATAATATGTAGTTATAAGTACCTAGGTATTATAATATAAACAAAGCAATTTAATAAGGAAAAATTAAAAAACCTACGAAACAATTGCAAAAACATATGCGGGTTGAATTTAATCAAAAGTCGTTTTTTTTTCTTTTATTACATATTAATAATAACGCAAAATTACTTTATTCTTTGTACTTTGCTGTGTATTGTTTCGTTACCTTTTTTGTCGTTTTTAATTAATATTTTACGTACAATGCACATGCTATGTATTTAATGTAATTTCTACGTATTCGAATTTGGTAAATATAATGTTAATTGTAATTTTTCATGTAAGAGTGTTATTACATATAATAAAATTGTAACTAAGCCGAATCTGTACATTAAATATTTTTTGGAAAATCTTATTGAAATAGACATTATTATCGATACAGAGGCCAAATCTACAGTTTTTAAAATTTTTGTCTGTCTGTCTGTTTGTCTGTCTTTTCTCTTTATAATATTAGTATAGAAGTATAGATGTACAATAAATATTGTTGTTAATTAAAACGAAAGTTATAATATTACTTAATTAAATAAAAGATTTAAAGAGGAATCTTTGTGGCATTGCTAACCCCTACCATCTTTTTTTTTTCAATTTTGTGATGCACAATGAAATGGGTTATATGATCTATGCTAATAAATAAAAGAGTTTCGTTTGAAAGCGGGCGGAGCCGCGGGCAATGCTAGTCTACGTATATTTATCTTTCATATCAAATTCAGTTAATATGCTCTCTATAGCAGAAGTTACTTGTTTTAATCAGATAAATAGATTATTTGTTGTATCAAATTCACGAAAAAGTATTTATATACATTATAGACATGGTTATGATATAATTTTAAGTTTCAGTTATTAAGATATGACAAGTTCAAAAAAATTAAATATATGTGCGGAGCTGAAATAATTTTGGTAGCGAAAAATCTAAAGAAAAATTATTTTTTTCCGCCGACGACGTTGACAAAGAGACACTTAGTCATGATGCAGCTGTCACAACACGACCCGGTTTCATGTCGTGAAATCACAAAAGGTTGAAAGTTTTCTATTTTTATCTTTAAAATTGCGGGAAAAAATATCCCATTCATTCATTCAACCAGTTTATGACTTTCAAAAGGACACTGACCACGCGTTTGTGAAAGAATGTGTACAAACATTCCTATTATGCAGCGGGATTTAAAATATTGTAACAATATACCAACAGAAATATTTTTAACTCAAATACCTTTATAAAAATCTGCCAACTCGAAGAAATATCTTATATTCTCAGTAATTTTTAATACTATCTCTGTAACTCACTTAGGTTGACTGGAAGAGATCTGTTCTAGAGATAAGTCCACCTTTGCTAACTAATTTTATTGTTTGTTACTCTCTGTATTTTGCGTATGAGTGCAATAAAGAATAGTATATTATAATCATGAACGAATTAACCACTGGACCAGACATATAAGCGGACGTACCTTTAACGGTCATGTCAGTAACCAGGGAATTTTAGCCTTGGTCGTTTGTTTTTTGTGTCAGTCTCAAGCACTTACTTGTCAACAAAACATCTCCCAAAAATGACTAAATGTTCTGTTAAATGGTGTAAAAACTATAACGGCGGAAGCAGCACTATTTCTTTTTACTTGTAAATACATTATTTTATTACATTTATTGTTATTTATCACAAAATTTAATTAAATGTAAAATAAAATGTCATATTATCCAACTATGTTAAATATAGTCGATATTTCTATGTATTGTTGACATCTGACAACCATCATAAGCGGGCTGGATTATACCATTCAGAACAAATGACAAAACTGCCGAATGAGTCCATTTGACATCGACTAGTGCTTGACAATGTCGAAAAATATATCGATATTTGACGAAATAACTGAACGAATTGCGTTATTTGTACAGTACAATAACATAAAATACTTTTATCACAGTATCCTACAATCTGATGACAATAAATTTATAAAAATATTTTCTAAATCAAATAAAAATATAAATGCAAAAATTATAATTAGTATGTGTACTTAATTTTTTATCTTGTTTTAGACCACAATTATATACTTTGGAATATTATTCCATTGTAATAATAATTAAGATCATTTTATTTCAACACATAAATTACACAAAATCAAACAATAATGTTTTAGCACTAAACGTCTGGGTTGGCGATTTGTAATAAAACACTTTACCACTTGCACTAATTATTTTACTTTCACGATCCAACACTCACTTTTTCACAATTTGCAATCACTTTTTCTTTTTTCTAATTTCACAAATGTTTATTAATAACTGAGCAATATTAGGACAGTGTCACATTTTTATAACTACCCGAGACAATCAATTGCCAATTAAAATAGTTCAGTAAAAGAATCAACAAAATCACTTTTTTTAATTAAATTAGCTTAATATTTTTTTAATCTTTACAAAATAATATTTATTATATATTAATGGAATGTACACCCGATATTCATTTGTTCATTAACATTATTATAGGCCAACAGAATGTTGCCATCAATGCCATCGTATTTATATAAATCAAATTAAAAAATAATTATTATTTGACACATTATTATTGCCTCTTTAATTCATTTATTTTAATTTATTATAATAAATACAGATATTTTAAAATAAAAGATGTAAAATATGATGACTATGCTAACCAATGTCTAAAATGTCATTCATTGGTTCATCGATATATGTATTTTATCGATTACGTTCAAACACTAGAAATATTGTATTGTGTATCAGTGTTTATAATAATGTAATAAAATCTTTGTGTGCGTTATGCGTCACTTGGTTGAACTAGTTTTCATACATTTGTATTTTATGTCAGGTCCAGTCTCTAATTCGTCCATGATTATAATATTATGTAATGAAACAAAATATTGAACTTTATATATATATTTAACTTTTTAGCAAAATATTACAGCACTATACTATTTTATAATAAATTACAACATATCTTATAACAATAATTTACGTACTAAAGCTATATTATTACAATACATTGTTTATAATACTCGTAGCTATTACATGAAGCCATAAAATCAATCAAATTCCAATTTCTTAAACGATCCCACAAAGTATTCTTCCTCGAAATCTCCAGGCCTATTCTTTTCATCAGAAATTAGTTGACAATACTCTATTAAGCAATCCTTTGTTGGGCCTTTTCTTATTTCACGCAGATACAGTTCTAAAAAGATACAATTTGTTATAGTTTTTTTAATACGACTTAGATCGCTTTAATATTTACTACGTTAGTTTATTTTGTACAGTTTAGACAAATCAAGTTTTTTAGTGATGTTATAACATATTTAAATTAAATTTGCAATTTAAAATTATTGATTGTCCGTCTGTGTCTTTGCATAAATAAAAGAAAGTTGATAAATTTCATTTTAGTCCGTCGATTAGTTCCTAAGATATAGTTTTAAATATCTGTTCAGCGCGCCTGTAATAGTGGGCATAAATATCGTTTGACAGATTTAGGCCGCTGCAGCAAATCTCACTGAGACTAGCCAAGTAAGCAGGTGGTACTTTAGTGAACAAGTGCATTCTTTATTTCTGTCACTCTTCTACTCATTCATAGCACAGACGGCTTTACGTGCTCTTCCAGGCACGAGATCCTTCCGCCAACTTCCTAATTCAAGGTGTGACAGAATTTCTTGGCACAAATCTTAATATCTCAACTTGGCTCGTTCCGGGACTTGAACCCAGGACTTTCTAATCAGCCGTAGGCATTAATTAGTGATTAAAATAAATATAAATAAAAAGGTGTACTGAACCACAAGCAATAACTATGTAAATACGAAAAAATGAGCGCATAACGCGAAAACTATACATACCCTTAAACTCATCTAAAGATGGCTGCTCTCCGCCATAGTCTTTGGGCAAATATGTTTTCGGAATGTGTGTTTGTAGTTCCTCTATTGTTCTGTGAACTACCATTCTTCCCACTATTTTCGGTTTGACGAATTGCTTGACAAAATTAAGGAAAGCTTGACTAAACGACGTCGCGTTTATTACATGGATTTCATAAATCCTGAAGCCAACCCCATCCTAAAATAAAGAATAGTATGTTTTATTTCAATATAAGCCAGTGAAGTCGTAGACTTTAGCTAACCTTACTTTAATACGCGATAAGTCAATATATGTATGTTTTGATTACAGCATTTTCGGTGTTTTGATTAGCTCACAAGACAAAAAATACGATATTACAATATTCTGTTGAAGAATAACAAATTATTATATATTAAAATATTATATTATGATGCAAGTAGTTATTAAATATTACAATCAGTACCCATTTACATATATGTATTCAGCCCTTTATAACGCCCCACTGCTGGGCACGGGCCTCCCTTCAGTACGAGGGGGATCAGGCCATAGTCCACCACGCTGGCCAAGTGCGGGTTGGCGGACTTCACATGTCTTTTGAAAACTTGCTAGGTTCTCTCAGACATGCAGGTTTCCTCACGATTTTTTCCTTCACCGTTAAGTCAAGTGGTAATCATGTTGGAAATGATTCGCACATGAAAATATCAGAGATGCAAGACCCGGGATTTGAACCCGCTTCACTCGGTTTCCCAAGCGAGCGTGTTACCACTGGGCTACCACTGCCTTAATTAATTAATTTACATATATATTAATGTTAAAAAAATAGTGTATTTGAATTGTATAATACATTTGAATTTTATTAGTTTATTTCATTATTATTATTTTTATAATCACAACAAGTACACCAACCAAAATTGTATAGATAAATATTATCGTTTTATGTTTTATTATATACAAAACCCTAAAATGTCTTCTCTATGATCAGTTCCTGGGTGTCAAACAGTTATCCGTGTTGCTACAGAGTTTCTTTTTTTCGTTGTAGCGCCTATAGAATAACACTGCGACCATTCCTGCTCTATGGTATTCCTGGTCTATCGCCGCAAGTCAGATCATTGCCTGTACTCTGTGTACTATATTTCATATAAATCCGACCAGCCGTTTAAGCGTAAACAAGTAATAGACACAAAAAATTTCGCTTATATAATAGCAGTCCGTAACAAATTATTTAATTTGTTAAATTCAAACAATTATAATAACTCACCTGTACAATATTTACGAATTTCTGGAATGTTAGTAAATTAAATTGCAGTAAGTGACCTATTGAAGCGTTTTGCAAATCGAAAATCCAGATATCTCCTAACATGTAATCGTACTTCAGTCGTAAATCTCCCAGCTGAAATAAAAATTAAGAACTAATACATATCCTCCAAAAAAAGTAGCTGATTAAAATTATAGAACGCTATAGTATGTTTGTACCTATTGTATACCTAAAAAATATGTCTGCACCTAAATCAAGAATGATTCAATTAAATTTCAATTAGGTACATGTTTAATAAAATTAACATTAATAAAAATATCTTTCTAAGTATTAAAACAAAATATGCTCCAGGTGAGGCTCGAACTCACAACCCCGGCATCGCTCACGAACACTGACTTATAAGTACCGTGCGCTATCCAATTGCGCCACTGGAGCTTATCTATTTAGGGCTCGATTTTGATAGGGTTTCAAAAATAGGGTACCATCATGATTAGATTCTTTATGTATAAATTTATGTTTTTATCGCTCGATTTTGATAGGTTTTCAAGCATAGTACCTCTAATCTCATGATGAGATTTCTGCTTTACATTTACATAAAAAAACTACATACTTATATTTTTTACATCTAAAGATCAAGAAGATAAAAAAATTTTGTCTATGGACGAATATTTTAATTGTTTTGAAGTAATTAGTTAACTATGTACGAAGTAACGGGTAAAATCTCGGCTGCTTTTATTTATTTTATTTTTTGCTTATAACGTTAATTATTCTTTTATGTAATTAAAAAAAATATTGACACAAAAAAGGCATCTTCCATCTTAAAACTATGTAGTATATATACATTATTATACGTACATACATTCTATATATATATTTTAGCTTTAAATTTATTTCTTGCGCATGTGGAAAATAAAATCTCTATCGTTTTATTACTTAGGAGTACAGTAAAAAACACGTTCCAACATAGTCATTCAATAATGAAATTAGAAGTTAAATCGTTATATTTGTAATAAATAAACAGCGTCAAATACTTATATTTTTTTAATATCAAAAACTAAAATATAATTAAGTCATTTTGCCTTAGAACTTATTTTTCCATCGAGGAATATAATATTACTATTTCCATAGGTGATTATAACTGATGAGATTAGCAGAATAACTGTTCTATTCATTTAAACTTGCTTCATTCTCTTTTTGAGTATTATTATGTACCAAGTTTTTTTCTGTACATTTTGTTTTTCATTTGATTTTAGGTTGATAGGGGACTAAATCTTTTATTACGAAAATATTCAAACTGATCTCATTCTGATCCATGAATTCATCTACAATCACTACCAAAAATTCACCAAAATTGGTTCAGACATGTGCAAACTTATTATATTTAAAATAATGATGTAATAAATTTAAATTTGAAAATATCCATATCTATACATATAATAAAATTGTAACTAAGCCGAATCTGTACATTAAATATTTTTTGGAAAATCTTATTGAAATAGACATTATTATCAATACAGAGGCCGAATCTATAGTTTTTAGAATTTTTGTTTGTCTGTCTGTCTGTCTGTCTGTCTGTCTGTCTGTTACCGCATCACGGAAAAACCACTGGAGGGATTTTGAGGAAATTCGGTATGATGGTAGCTGGTTATCCGGGTCAACATATAGGATACTTTTTATTGCGGGAAAATATCTCATTTCTGAGATAAATACAAAACTGCATTTTAAGAGAATACTAATATGTAAAACCTAAGAATTCGGTTTTTGGTCATCTGAATGCGGGCGGAGCCGCGGGCAATGCTAGTAAGTTATAAAGCTACACTATGGTGTATAAAAGGTAATTTATTCTGTATATAATTACTTAAATATATTAATTTTTAAGCAATTAATATGTAATCAGAATTATTATTAAAAATTAATATTATGCTCAAAATTTACGTTTTTATGTAAACTTGTGTTCGCCGAGTGGCTGAAATTCGACGATAACCACTAGTCAGAATTTGAGTAAAACATATATGAAAAGACTTCACCTATCTGTATAAAAAAAATAATTCTTTGCGATTTTTTTTATTGATAACACTAAAGCTAGTCAATAGCTATGAAAAAAAAAGAAACTTGGGTGACAACATATATATATATATATATATTCATAACACAAGCCTCGTATTACCATATATATATATATTGACTTCTTTGCCTATATATATAATTTGCCTATTTAATTATATATTCATATATATATATCGTAGCTTACCATGGAACAAAGGCATTGAACTTCTTTGCCTATTAAATATATATATATATATATATATATATATATATATATATATATATATATATAATCGGTTCCAAAATGGAGGAGTTACTCCATTCGTCTGTATTTTTGTGTGGATGTTACATATTATCTTTGCTAGTTGTTAATCAATTTTCATAATTATTTTTTAATGAATAAGTTTTTCAATGCAGGGATGTTCCTATGTCATTTAAAAAAATCCACGAAGCGTATATATACATATTTTAAAAATGTTGTACTTCTTTTTGTCAAAATATATATAATCATGTTTTATTTTATTCTGAATAATAATAATTGCATTAAAACCAGATAAAAACAGATATGAAACATAATTTACGAAATATTATAAAGTATGACATACCATTACAGTGTTCTTCAACATAACATCAATAATCACTTTACTCGCGTTTGGTTCTGTTAACTTAAACACGGAAATTCTCTTCCCATTGTAAAGTTTCAACATGGCGGCTTGACGACTGCAAAAAACGAATGTAATTAGATTGTATCATTGTCATTTTCGTTCATATTTTCTTACGCAATTTTAGTTATTTCATCATCCTATTAAAATAACATTATAAGAAATAAGCTCTTATTCTGCATATTACTCTTGACCAGCGTATTGTGTTTGACTTCATAATTCGCCAAATAAGGCAATGGGAATCGAACCAGCCACGACCTTCATAATGGGCAATGCTAACTCCTCAACCTTAATTATAAGCAATATATATTTTTAAAGAAGGTCAATATCAAAAATAAAAAAAAATCTTCATAAATCTAGTCGTCCATCAAAGTAGATGAGTTAAAATTACGAGTAATTTGTTAGCATTTCTTATTTTCCTAATAATATATAATTATTTCCTCCCATATGAAATTGGCGGTGTATATGAAACGAGAAAAATAAAAAAAAATATGGCGTTATATATATTATATATATTCAATCAAAGTATATACCATTGTTATCTATGCACTTTCGCCATTTTATAGGTAACTTATTGATTCCTTTGCTGAAAAAATTGTGGGAGCAAGAATCAATAAAATCTCTGAATGATTTTGACTGTCTCATCGGAATTGATTTGTTTTCCTTGCAAGAAGTCGGAACAAGTGGTAATCTGTAGAGCCAAAGTCCGGGAAGTATGGTGGGTGTCGGAGACATTCCAATTGCAGCTCCTCTAATTTAGCCACCGTCTGTTGTGTGCTGTGTGGGGTCTAGCGTTATTAGTCAGTCTCGGTTGTGTAACGGCTAGCTTTTTCATCATAATTTGCAATTGTTGACAATGCAGACCTACCGTAATCGTTTGACCAGATCTTAGGAAGCTGTGGTGGATGACACCAGTACTGGCCCAACAGACACTTACCAGTCAGTACCTTTTCCTGAGTCAAGTTTCATTTGGGGCAGGATTAGGCCGATTCTCCTGTGTTCAACTATTGTGATGAGCGTTGCCGGTTATCGTACACTATCCATTTTTCATCACAAGTAGAATCCTTTCGTTATTGTGGTGGTTGAGTAATGCAACGCAGTACTCGACGCGTGCCTGTTGGTGTGCTTCACTAACTTTCTTCACTTTCCCTTTTCCATTTTGTTTCAAGGGAATTAAAATTATTTTATCATTCATTCTAAAGCTTGCTGCTAACTTTGACGTGGTTTGCAATATATCCGCTTCCACGATCACTTTTAATTCTTCATTGTCAACTAGGGTTTCCGGCCGTCCACTGGGTTTGTACTGTAGGTCAAAAATTCCAGAACGAAAACGTTGGAACCAAAAACGTACTGTGTTTTCCTTTGGTGAAACTCATTTTAGTAAATAGCGCTATATTTTAAGTTTTCCATATTGTGAACAGAACGATGTCAAAAAAAAAAAAAAATGGTGGTAAATACAAAAGCCTAAACTAGAAATAAATTTGAATTTGGAATTCCTAACCAAACGCCAGATATTTGAGTACAAAATGTTCGACAAAACGCCAATTTCATATGTAAGAACCAAAACTTGATACTACTTGTTTTGCTCTGTTAACGCAATTCCAAACCCTCACATAAAAAATATTTTTAAATCATTTTAAAATTATAATACAAAAATTAGTAGGTTTCATTTTAAAAGTTTTACAAACTAATCATTATACTTGTGTTATATCCTGCCTTGGTTATTGGAGTTGAATAATTGCATTTTATTAATATTGAATACATTATTTTCAATTATTTTGGTGTCTCATGACAGGCTTGACTATGGTATTTATGATAAGATGAAATAATAAGATACATTTTCCAATTTGGCTACAAAATACTTAAAATATGAAAATATTCCACAAAATAAAATGTTGGAAGACTTATAGATACTTACTAAGTGATCCATGGATCGTAATTAGGGTCATCAAGGTCTTGGATTCTTTGTTGCACAAGTTCAGGTGCTAGGGATCTATATTTATAGAAGTTATCGATTTTACGCTTCGCTTTTTCTTGTGAACCTTTTGTTGAAATTAATATTTTTTCTACGTAGTCACGATCTAGGTTAAAATAATAATTATTAAATTAATTTACTTATGTATGAGTCATACATTTTTTTTATTTCGAGTTGTTTTGTGTGTTTGGGTTGGTTCACATTCTACCATTATATTGAAAAATGGAAAATGAAGTATAAAGTATGAACGATGTACCTATTCTCTTTCTGCCAAATACTTTTTGCTTACATATACATAATATTTCACATTTTTTATCTATACTAATATTATAAAGAGGTAAAGTTTGTGACTTTGTGAGATTGTTAGTTTGTGATGTTGTAGGAGGTAATCTCTGGATCTACTGAACTGATTTAGATGAAATTTGGTAAGAAGATAGTTTGAGACCCTGGGAAGGACATAGAATACTTTTTATCTGGAGAATCATCCCTTAGGAGGGTAAAAATGGGGATGAAAGTTTTTATGGGGAATCAACCTAGAGACGAACACGAGCGAAGCGAGGGTGAGTCGCTAGTAATATATAAATTCTTAAAAAGTATTTTTTTTACAAAACTATATGTTATAATATTTATACATATAAATAACGTTCAAAATTCTAATAAAAAATTAAATGAAGTTTTGTATATAATGACGTAAAACATACGTCTTCTACTATAATTTTATTTCTACTAAAATACCGTGGACCTATCATCCTTTTTTCGATTAATTTGCTTAGTACCTATTTTCGTACAGATTTGTCTTTTGTCGAGGAACTAAATTAACATTCTGTAAGTTTGAATAATGACCCAAGAATTAAATAATAGTATTAAGATTTTTTTTATTGACGAGCTTATTTCCGAGCTATGTTTTTGGGAATGGTTAGTTTTTTTATATGATTAATGATGATTATGGTCAAATTCAGATCACAATAAAAGATAATTATTTTTAGTCTTGCTAAGCTTCATTCGCCATTTTTTTTAACGAGAAAGACATTTTTTTTCGTACAAACTCATGATTTTAAATTTGATTTATTGTAACATGTTTTTTAATTGTATTGAATTGAATCTCACTGGAAGTACTTGAAGGTGTAAGATAAATTATAGGTATATATTCAACATTATCACCCTATCCATGCTATGAATACTTGCGTGCCTAATTTTATGACTTTTAAGCTCTATATTTACTATAAATATATTGTAAAGAAGAAAAAAATATGTGTTTAATTTTTCAATCGATAAACTCTATAACTAAAGAATTGATCTCGACAATTATTACTCCATATATTAATTTTACATGAAATATAGCTTATTTTATTTCAGTAATAAAAAATTTCTGCGTGTAGTAATATTTTAAAGAGATTTGTAAAAAAAACTTACCTATAGGTGCGTGTGCTAAGTGTGGCTGTTTTTGAAACCATTCAATTATCGCATCTATATCTTCTTGTAAGATACTGTCCTTAAACCCGAGCTCCTTCCGAATTAAAAGACGATCTTCTTCTGTGGTTTGATAGAAAGGATGTTGACCTACTATGTGCATCTGTAAAAATACATTAATTTAATATACGTAATAGGTACGAGTAGCTGGCGAAGTCTGGGATTTTCAGCCCAGACTTCGCCAGCATGGTGGACTATTGCATGATCCCCCCTCGTATTGAAGGGCGTGCCCAACAGTAAAACGTTAAAAAGGACTGAATACAATATAGGTTTATTTAAAAAAAAATCCTTACTATTGTAAAGGCTTGATAGTTATCTATGTGATAAAGATACTGACTCTCGTTTTACTCAGTTTCCTCTCTAGATGCTTTTTTTATTTACAATATCACTAGCGACTCACACTCGCTTTGCTCGGGTTCGTCCCGATTATGAATAGTTTTACAATAAATAATAGAATCGGCCCGATTTGTTGCGATTTATGTTTACTGCTCCACTTCCTTGATGCGCATGATGATATAAAGACTCTCAATAAACGGGCTATCTAATGCAAAAAAATATTAAATCATATTAGTAGTTCCTGAGATTAACGCATACTAACAAACTCTGCCTCTTTATAATATTAGTATAGATATACAGGCAGCAAATCTTTTACCGATTGCTATTACTAACTAGTGCCTATGTCTTACTTCAGCTTATAGTATATACTTGTACTTAATAGTTTCATCTAAATGCTTCCAGCCATTTTAGAATGACAGAGTATCCAATGAGCATATACAAACTTTTACATTTTTATTAGTGCCATTATTTAAAACACTTAATGTGCATAAAGCAATTTATGCTATCATGGTAAGATGTTTTTAATGTAAAGTTTCATTAAAAAAATACAGATTCTCAATCTTAAATTAATATGAATGATGCATGCATATTTAACGTTCAATTTTTGTAAAAAAAAATTGCATTGTGTAATTACGATTAAGAATAAAATCTTGTTATTGTATTAAGGTACAACACATTTCCCATACAAACTTAATTGGCCCTTAATTATTTTTTTGGGACATTAACACGCAGCGCCATCTAGTTCCATGATAAGCTACGAGGCTTGTGTTATGGATACCAGATAGTTGATACACTACACATATATAACTTTAAATACATACACATTATAAATATAAACACCCATGACTGGAGTAGAAACATTCGTGCTCATCATACAAATGAATGCCCCCAGCAGGACTCGAACCCGCGACTGCTGGCACAGCAAGTAGGGTCAGTACCAACTGAGCCAAACATGTCGTCAATTCTTAGATTTACGGGAATATTTTAACATCTATACATATAATAAAATTGTAACTAAGCCGAATCTGTATATTAAATATTTTTTGGGAAATACATATTATTAAAACAGACATTGTTATCGATACAGAGGCCAAATCTTAGAATTTAAATTTTAGAATTTTTATCTGTCCGTCTGTTACCGCATCACGGAAAAACCACTGGAAGGATTTTGATGAAATTTGATATGATGAAAGCTGGCTATCCGGGTCAACATATAGGTAGGATACTTTTTACTACGGAAAAATATCTCATCTCTAGGAAATCTATACTAAACGTTAAAACTTAAAACGTAAATAGGGACAAACCTGAGCGGAGCGAGGGTGAGTCGCTAGTTTTAAATAAAACTATCTTTTCGAATATTTTGGCGGATTTATTTTGATATTTGGTTCCCGACAATCATGGTTACGTGAGAGACTGAAAGTGAGTATCTCCCTCTCTAATTGCATGTGCTTAGTAGTTAGTACTAAATAATAATATATATTTTTTGTTATCGAACCTGAGTGAGATATTCAAAAAAATCTTGATGAAAATATTAACTAAGTAAACGGAAAAAGTTAGTTTTTCTTGGAAAAATATTCTATAGAAAAAGGTACTATAGTAATTTTTAAGAATTTTATTATTGGTTTAAAGTTAGTCTGACTAAAAGATCCCATTTATTTCTCGAAGAAAAAGAAATATTAAATAATCACAGAAGCAAGAATACGAATTGCGTTTACTTCCATCAGTTCCTCCATTAGGAGTTTCATTGTTCAATTGAACTCAAGATTAGATTCCGATCCGCTTAGTAATATTGTACAGGACAATGTACATTGTACATTTATACCAATAAATAAAACTGATGAGTTTGTTTTATTGTTTGTTTGTATGCCCTATTCTTTGCAAACCCACCTAAAATCGAGCCATAACGAATAATCTACATGGGCCAAGCTACAGGCAAACGCTAGTAGTTTATGAAGTCACTAAATTAAATAGAAAATAAAAAAAACCGACAAGTAATTTGCCATTTTGTGGTGACGGCCATCTTAGACCGATTTTCATCAAACATAGCTAAGAAGAACACTCCCGATTAATTCACCTTTCAAACAAAAAAAAAACAAAATCGGCTCTTCCTTTCGGGAGCTACGATGCCACACACAGACACACACAGACACGTCAAACTTATAACACCCTGTCGTTTTTGCGTCGGAGGTTAAAAAGTAAATATTTAAATAGAAACTTCACTTTTTTGTATTTTTTCGCGGATATATTTTAATTTTTGGTTCCCGACGTTTCAAATGCTTTACAGTAATTATGGTCACGAGAGTCATTAAGGTTTTAGAAGTCTCAAATGTCATTATATAGTTTTTAAAGACAATGTCTACCCACAAAATTACAAAATGATTTCAAAAATACATAAATGTCACAAAAGTACCTTACAATATTTGTTAATTTTCAAGTTTTGTTTTTAATCTTGTTTATTGTTTACTTTTTCCGATATATATATATATATATATATATATATATATATATATATATATATATATATATATATATGTATATATATATATATATATATATATATATATATAATTGAAATAGACATTATTATCGATACAGAGTCCAAATCTATAGTTTTTAGAATTTTTGTCTGTCTGTCTGTCTGTTATCGCGTCACGAGAAAACCACTGGACAGATTTTGATAAAATTTGGTATGAACGCGGTTTGGTACGAAATTTCGATAGATTTATCGATAAGAAAAAAATATGACCTGAAAAAGTCTGATACAAAAGTATCTAGGAGAACTGTTGATCAATAATTTTCATTTTTTTATTTTTAAATAAATCGAAACTAATATATTTATATACGTATACATTTTTATCAACTATCAAAAAAATATACAAAATAGTAGAAAAAAAGTTTAAAAGTGAACCCTATTACTTTTTTTTTCATGTTTATAAGTACTTCCTCTCACTAAACCCCAAATCCCATCATATTTTCGTTGTATTTACCCCGATAACATTCTTCGAAGTCCATAATATCTGGATGAAAACGTTCTCCTTATTCTTCTGAATTGAATGAATTCGCGGTAACTTTCAAGGAATATGGATATTTTTCCTTTATTTTAAATCATAATGATTAGAAAAATCATAAAATAAATTTTAGGACAAAGACAATTTCTTTTTTTGTACAGTTTTGTTATTAATTTTAGTTTGTAAACTTAACTATTTACTTATTAAAACCTTAAATTTTAAGCAAGAAATGAAAGAACATGTTAAACAAATAAAAAAATTAGAAAAAGCAAAAGCTAGAGAAGCTCACCTAAAGTCCCGAGTAAACACAAACTTATTTTAAATTTTAAACCACAACTTATTATTGTATATTTAGTTTATTATTTATAATAACCGTCATTGTTATTTCACTGCAAACAATTCCTTACCTTGAAAATGTTAAAAATCAGCTTCTTTATTTATAACGCACAGCTTGTTTACACAAAGACGCGCTTGTACATACTATTTCTTGAGATATGATCGCGATCTTTTAAAACCTAAGCTGTTAGTAAAAAAAAACGAGTTTCGTTCGGCCTTCTTTCATATCATAACGTCAATTTAAATATTATAAACAAGTAAAAAATACAATGTGAATTATGATAATGTGTATGCATGCATGAACTTGAAAGTATAGTATAGGTAAAGAAAGATGTAAAAAAGTACTAAATTTTCTTTAAAAACTGTGAATATGTAGATTTCTACTAATTATAATTAATATAAGTTATACTAACTTTATAATCAGTTCATGTCGATTTTATTGTGGATGACTCTAAAGGCCTGAATGGATTTCTATGGGATTTTTTACTCTATGATTAAAAGTTAGAATTAAGTGTATAGAGGTGCTTTATTTCAACCAATTCGAGCTTTTATATAAAACCAGGATCCAGTTTGTTGGTAATAGATTCAATAGGAACATCTATGGAGCTAAAGGGTATAGTGCAATTATATAATAATAATATATCTAATCATTACTTCATAATTCGTTGAATCTAATATATAAAGCTGAAGAGTTTGTTCGTTTGTATGTACGCACTAATTTCTTGATTTTTGGTGCAATTTAAAGAATTTTTTTTTGTTTTAAATAGCCAATTTTTTTAGGAAGATCTATCTTACATCACTCTATAAACTATGAGAGCGGATAATTCTACAAATTCTGAAGATGCGGACGGAGTCGCTAGAAGACGCTAGTTACGTCTAATATTACTCAAGTGTTGAGGAAGATACGAAGGAAACTACCATGATTTCCTTATGAAATATAATATAAAGAGCAATTATAATATAAAACTGTCTATTTTTTTTTTGAAAGTTGCAATAAAATGAAGACATAAAATATTATAATGATATATGTACTCGTAGATATGTACTGAAAAAAAAATATTTTTAAACTACAACTAGGAGTAGAGTCTGGTCTGGTCATTTAAAAAATAAATAATAGTTTTAAAATAATAAATAAACAAGACCTAATATTTAATTATAAATCTTGTTTGAATTATTTAAAAAAAAATTAACATATATTGTATGGTAGGTATTTTGGTGTCATTTTTGTATTTCATTGTATTGTACTGCCTTTTTTTAAAGTTGGAAAATGCATTTACGCACACCACCTGTATGTATCCTCATTAGCGTCCGGCAGTTCAGACGGGCGCAAAGCCAAAAAACGCACTGGGAGGTGGACCACGTTGGTGGGTGATGTACCGTGCAGGTTGCTCCTGATACTTCTCTGACGGCAGAGTGGACCGTTGGGGCAACCCCATGGTTGATGTTGTGGTCTGCTTCGGCAGACCTGCTGTCGAGGCGAGGTTTTATTGGATTTTAGTGGGAAGTACTGGCTTTTCTAGACAGTGACTTCCACATAACCATTTGTAGTATGCGTAGATGCATTTTTTAACATTAAAAAAAGGTTAGATTCACTAGCTAGATAAATTTAATTTATTCTAAAATTTTTTTGTGATATAAAATAATAAAGAATATATGAATAAATAGAATCACTGTTTCAATTTAAGCAAGAAGGTATAACGAACTTATTTTTACTCGATTATTTATGTTATTATTTTTCTTGGGGAAATGATATTTTATTAAAAAAACGGAATTATGAGTTTTGTTTGTGCAAAATCGCATATTGTTAATTCAAATAAATTTATTTTAAAAATAAAGAAATAAATAAAACACTTAAAATAAATACATACGTATACAATTGAAGACAAAAAAATGCCAGTAGTTATCTACGTCAATAAGTAGTCATTAACTTTGTTAACTAAGTGGTAGGTACTATCTTTTCGGATTATGTCTCCAATTTATTTTATTATTTATATTTTGTTCCCGAAGTTATAGTTTTATTGTTAAAATCATTTCGAATTTATTAGCAACAATCATTACTTTTTTATAATATTATATACTTCATTATAATATTAAATAGCAAATTAGTGTAAGGCTACTGAAAGATAAACAAACCGTAAACGGTTTTAAGAGCTACTTGCTAAATTCAAATGACCATACTCAGTGCTCTTGGCTTCACCCGTGTATATTTTTGTATGTACAATATACATATATAACCCCAAACCGTGGTCCTCATATTAAATAGGAGAGTAAGAATGGAGAGTTACAATCGAAACGAAATTTAGATATTGTGTTTTTTTTACCAAAAAAAAAAAATGTTATGAAATTTAGAATTCAATTATTATTTTTTTTTTCAAATATAATATTTATTGTGTATAGTGGCTCATTTTTTGATTTACTGAAACCCTTTTGGGAATATACTATTTACATCATAACAACAACATCTGTATCAAGAAAAAAAAATATTTCTTAAATTTTTATTTTCATACAATAATAAAAAATTTTTTTGCACCTTCTAAACTTTAAAGTTCTAGCATCTGGCCAAGTTTAAATGAGTAAGCGCGGCTTCCTACATCCCTCCACCCCTCCCCCTCCACCGGACACGCACTTTCTTTTGCTAATGCTGGACAATTACCGTTGAGAAGGTGCAACAAAAATATTTTTATTTTTGTTAAATTTAAGATATATTATTTTTTTTCTTACAGATGTTGTTGTTATGTTGTAAATAGTGTATTCCCAAAAGGTTTTCAGTAAATTAAAAACAACCCTGTAAATAATACATCTTTATATATATAATTCTTCTGTGAGTGTGTATGTCACTGAACTTCTCTCAAACGACTGGACCGATTTTGATGAAATTTTTTGTGTGTGTTCAAGGCGATCTGGGAATGGTTTAGATTCACAATTTTGTCCAAAAAGTTTGAAATTTTCAAATTAAGGACGTGTAGACAGGACAACGTCTGTCGGGTCCGCTAGTATTAATAAAAATGATTCGATGCACTTTCTTCTAGTCATCCACGGTTAAACAGTGAAATATTAATTAGCCAGATCGTATCACAAAATATGACAAAAAGTATTTAATTTCAAATTTAATCATTTTACAACTATAATATGTGTATTATTTAAATTATATAATTTGACTGTATCTTGAATTGCCGTGAGACAAAAATATTTAATGCTAATATTGTATTTAGCAATTTAATGAACGTGACTCACTAAGATTTTACAAATTAAAGCTTATTGCTTCTCACCAATAGGTATATTATACACGCGTGAAAAATTTATTATCAAAAACTATAGTCACACTTGTTTCGCCTAAATCATAGCTACTAAACATTTAAAATTAATTTGTATAGATTAACTAGCATTGCCCGCGGCTCCGCCCGCGTTTTGATGACCAAAAACCAAATTCTTAGGTTTTATATATTAGTATACTCTTACATTGCAGTTTTTGTATTTTTTTTCAGAAATGAGATATTTTTCCGCTGTAAAGTATCCTATATGTTGACTGGGATAATCAGCTACGACCATACTAAATTTCATTAAAATCCGTCCCGTAGTTTTTCTGTGATGCGGTAACAGACAGACAGACAGACAAAAACTCTAAAAACTATAGATTCGGCCTCTGTATAATGTCATGTGTGTAATAATGTCTATTTCAATAAGATTTTCCAAAAAATATTTAATGTACAGATTTGACTCAGAATTTTATTATAATATGTATAGATAATTGTATCGTCAATTGCCGACAGACTAAAATTTACTGCTAGCTGTGCCCTCGACTTCACTCACCTCGACTGACTTGGATGTCAGGAAAACAAAAATAGCTCGCTTAGAATGATGTACCAACTCCTTCGTTGAAAAGATGAGGCCCTCAGACTTAGTGATTTTTCCTAGTGAGACGCGCGGCTTAGGGATATTGCTTAAAACGAAAATGCTTCTCCCTAAATGATGTTGGCGGATATATATATATATATATATATATATATATATATATATATATATATATAAAAATAAAATATACATATATAATATATATATATATATATATATATATATATATATATATATATATATATATATATATATATATCAATGTATATTAATATTATATTAATCAATGTACAGACAATTTGACGATATCGTTCTCGAATTATATTTATTTAATTAATATTCAACTTTCTATATACGTTGGATTGATAGTAATAATGCTTTTTTAATAAATAAATAAAAATCCTTTATTATTCCATTGGCATGTACAATGTATAATAGTATGTAGTAATGGGCGTGGATATTGTTAGTCCAATATATACAATATATGCCATCTGGCCTCCTCTTCGGGTGAAGGCCTCCTCCGGAGATTGCCACTTGTCGCGATTCCTTGCGAGGTTAGACCAATTCGTGCTCCAACGGTCTCTATTTCGTCCTTCCACCTTGCCTTTGGTCTCCCTCTGCTTCTGTGGCCATGAATCCTCGCCACGTAGCTTTTTTAATATGTATATTAAAATTATAAATATAATAATAGTATAGTACTGTATTATAATTTCAAATCCTAAGGTAGTATCTATCCTAAGAACGGTTATAAGAGCGGTCTATGAGCACCGCATAAATTTGTCTTACACCAATGACACTTCAGGCAGCTCCTCAAACTCGAGAGTTTTGGACGTCTACATTCACAAAGAATACAATTTTTACTTAAGCACATCTACAATTTTAAATTCAATCAATTTACAAAACTAATATAATTTTAACCCTCAAGTATTCAGCCCTTTTTAACGTCCCACTGCTGGGCACGGACCTTCAGGTAGAATTAATATATTTTAGTTAATACCCAAATTAAAGTTGTAACAGGATTAATGTTGTAAAAGGATCATACTTGTAAATTAAATACTTTTTGGCATACAATATTTTGATTTTACTCATCATTATTTCACTGTTTTATTGCGCATTACTTAGAAACAGTAAATAGTTTATTGTAATTATAAACATAATATGTAGGCCACTTTCTTGGGTTTATAGAATAAAATTTACCTTATGATTCGTAAATTTAAAATGGCGTCGCCTTTTTCTTAACGTTTAATATTTTATAAAATGAGGAAGACAAATTGTAAAGCGTAGGATTGTAAAATACAACACAGTGGATAGTAGGAGTTTCTGGGTGTAGAAACCTATCATGTTTTGTCAAGAAATACTCAAAAACAGTCCGGAGTTTGGAGAAAATACCCACTTGCTGTCCGGTCGTGTTGTTATTTTGTCGTCCCATTAAATATTAAGATTACACTTATGTACTTACTTGCTCTCTATTATATCTCCTGCCCAGATGTTTAGTCTCAGTGAGATTAGTTAGCTGTGGTCAAAATCGGTAAGAAGGTTATTGTGATTACATATTACACACACATAATAATTTGTAAAGGTAAGGCACCGTTTAGGTACGATAAGTAAGGCGATAGCTATTTCGGGTAATTTAAGATATAATAGTCTAAACATACTGTTATTATTACTTAATATAATTATTTGTAAGGCCAAAACCAACGACTACTCAGCCCAATGAGTAGTCGTTGACCAAAACACTTAAACATCATTTGTATAGATGTCAAGGCAAATATTATGTGCTTTTCTATGTCTCAATTTGTTTACAGTCTTGCTTAAAGCCAGTTTTACCAAAATGAAAATGTATTGTAATAAAATAAATGTATTGTAATAAAATAAATAATTAATAATAAAATCATTTTTCCTATTTACTTCGATAACCGTTTGATAACGGATTATAAAGGCAACTAATATGAATGGTCCACTTAATTAAATAAATAAATATTATGTTGGCACATTAACGTGTTCACAGTCCCCCATACAAGGGTCATTTTTTTCCTGTCAAGTCCAATTGTATTTTTGTAATAATGTATTGTTTAGGTCCTATAATGAAACAAAATCAATATATTTTTTTTATTATTTTATTAGTTTTTATAAAAAAAACAACAAAAAACAAACATGACTCTTGATGGGGTCGTGAACTTATCAAATTACACGACTCTTTATGGAGTCACATGAACGTTTAGCGCTAAATTTAAATTTATAAGTAAGTTAGCAACATTATTTGTCTATGGTAACACTGGTTTGTTACAAATGTCGAGCAAAAAAGTAAATTCTTATCAATGGTTAATATTTTTGCTGTCAATATAATAATTTTAAATAAATCACAAAGACTTCTTTCTTTTAAAAGTAATTTTTTGGTTAGTTTTGGTTGTTTGCTAAAATTTAATGATTGGGTTAAATTTAGTACCTACATTACTTGTAGCACGTTTGTTACAACAAGATCCTGTAAAATGTTACAAAATTTTACAAAAGCTACGTTCAAAACGCCAAACGGATGATATTACCCAAAAAGTACTCAACTCATCTTTTCCAGCATTTCTTATTGGCTTGAAAAATAAAGTCCCTTGAAATACGTTGGTACCGACTCGCATCATTATTCTAATGACATAACCAATATACTTAACACGCTTATGTGAACTTAAAAAATTTTTTCACCCCTATTGACATGTAATGAGTGCTGCTATTTGTTTTATCTTATGATATTAAATACGCAGTTCTTTTTTATAAATATTTTTTTGTGTATCTCGGAAACGGCTCTAACGATTTGGATCAAACTGTAATTAAGACAAGGTTTTGCTTTTTAAGTTTATCTATATATTCTCTAAAAAAAAACGTAAATTTTCTATTTTTCCGAAAAAAACACGATTTTACGAAAAAAAAAAACGCTGAGCGAAGAAGCTCAGTCGCCCAGGTACTATTTTTTTGGTTTGACTAAAGAACTCTCTAGCGGTTCATATGAAACATCTATTTATTCCAGTCACGTATAGTCTCGCGAGTAAAATGGCTGTGACATATGGACAGACGGACGAAATTATAAGTGCTATGTTTTAGCCTTGTGGCTATGGAATCCTAAGAACGAATGCTTGTTTTTTTAAAGAATATTGTACAGTAAATAATTTTACAGAACGAATTTCTTGGAATTCATTTATGAATAAATGGTTAAAATGTTAGAGAAATACTAGAATATATTACAATTTAATTTAAAAAAGTTACAATAAAGATTTTTGGTCTTGCTGAGTTTAACAATTAAATTTATAGGTAGGTATATTATATAATATAAAAATTAAAGCGAAAATATTAATATAATATTTTTAGTATATATTTTTTATACATCTGCATAATAATGTAGATTTAAAAATATAGATTAAATAAAAATTACATTTTTAATTATTATTTTGTTATATTATAACTTTAGATTAAGTACAATATTTTCGTAATGGGTATGTGTAGGTATTATTTAACTGATTAGTTTCTGAGCATTCAATAGATTTTATTCAATAAAATATATCTATACATAAAATAAAATTCTGAGGCGAATCTGTATATTAAATATTTTTTTTGAAAATCTTATTGAAATAGTCATTATTATCGATACAGAGGCCGAATCTATAGTTTTTAGAATTATTGTCTGTCTGTCTCACGTCTGTATCACGAGAAAATTACTGGACAGATTTTGATAAAATTTGGTATGACGATAGCTGGTTATTCTGGTCAACATATAGGATACTTTTTATTCCTGCTAAATATCTCAAAACATATCTAGGAACGAACCCGAGTGGTGCGAGGGTGAGTCGCTAGTATTATAAAAGTATTTTTAGAATGACTATTCATATAAATTAGTGAATTAGCCAGTAAATAAGCTTTAGTTATCTTACTTGGAAAACAGGACTTAGAGCTACAGTTTTTAAGTAATTTCAGTCTGTTGAAATATACGCTCTTTTTTTAAACCTTTTTTATCCGACTTTAACGTATACTTAATTTTAATTTATCTAAGCATTTTATATGATTAATAATTTTCCTTAAATAGTACAAAGCGATAAAGCATAGTGGTTTCGTTATGTCCTGAGGTAAAATCTTTTATTTCAAAGGGAAAAGGTTTACTGGTTCGGTCAAGTCGTCTTTAGAAATTTAGATGGCTAACATTGGCTTTACATTTACAGATACATAAAAATAAAGAAAAAGGCCTACAGAAAAGTTCGCAGTAGCATGTGTCTTTCTCTTAAGGTACGCTCACAATAACTATTTTAAAAAATATAAAATATACGTAGAGTGCACGCACTCAAGTCACGGTAATGTTATACATAATTACCGCGCTCGAGTGAAGCGATGGTAAGTTGCTACTCGCCAGTATATAAATAAACCAAATATTTTAAGGGTTGCTGCCATCCACAATGCAAATCTATTATCGCGATAGTGGAACGTTGTAGGCTTGTACAAAACACAGGCTTCACAGAATTCTGCCCCGATCCCGCGGTCGACGAAAGTTACTGCGTGTCTTGTGTTTTAATGAGTGGTCCTTCATTTTCATCTTTTGGAGCTCCAATAGGACGAATCGTAATGGAAGACCCCTTGAGGGCAGTATATGTATATAATTGAATTAAGTTGATATCAATTGCTACAACTAAATCACACTATAATTAATGTAATAATTTCTTAGAATTTCGTTACGAATTTCTACAATTGTTACGAATTAATAAGAGGTATGACAATCCTTCTTGTTTAAATAAAACTATCTTTTCGGATTATTTCGCGGATTTATTTTGATTTTTGGTTCCCGACGTTTCGAATGCTTTACAGCATCCATGGTCACGGGAGAGACTCTCTCCCGTGAAATAATCCGAAAAGATAGTTTTATTTAAAATGTCAAATATTCGCGTAAATCTAAGAAAGAATCCTTCTTCTTTTTAAATGTCCTTTATTACCTCGCGAAGCCTCTTCAATGTTAACGACTAGTGAATTTAATTTTTAAATACTGTTTAGCCGGCTTTGTTTTATGTCAGTTCTAAAATTATAAAATAAGGTAATTTTTTGGTGGTGTGTACAATGTACATATCAATTTACGTTATTATAAACTAGTGACTCACCCTTGCTTCGCTCAGGTTCGTCCTTAGGTACATTTTGACGCTAAGTATGGAATATATTTTTTTCTAAATTTTTTTTTTGTAACTTTTTCCAATGTTTTAATAGTTATTCTACTATTCGGAGTGAAGACATATCCAACAAAACAAAGATCATAAAAATCGGTCCAGCAATTCTCGAGTTATAAGTGTTGTAGCAAAGCCGACTTTGTTTTACATATGTATGTATATACTCGTAGATGTTAGTTCTAATATTAGTTCTTAGTTTTTAATAACCTGAAATTTTTATAATTCAAAAGGTAGGTGCTACTATAAAACATGTTATTTTCGTTGTGGTTGTGTTCTGAATTCGAAATTAAACTTCGAGTCTCTTATAGAAAACAGTACATGTTACTAAATATCTAAGTTTATTTCAAAGAAATTTCTAAGGCTTTCGTTCCTAAGCAACTGTAGTAAAACTTTTCAATTGCTTTGTGGGAAGGCTAATAAATTAATATTGATCTAGAATCTTCATTTGATATTCTTACTTCTCATACTTATGCAATTGAAATAATTCAAATCAGAAATTTATCGTAGAGGAAAATCATTTCTCTTATTATTTTATTTGGAGCATAGAGGCTTCTTGAGAGATATTAGGGCTATTATTTTCTTATATTATACTAGTGACTCACCCTCGCTTCGCTCGGGTTCGTCTCTGGCTTTATTCCCCATACAAATTTTCATCCCCAATTTCACCCCCTTAAGGGATGATTTCCGGGATTAAAAGTATCCTATGTCTTTCCCAGTTTCCGACTTCCATAGTTCCTTACGTTAACGAGTTTACCCATTTCGACTGTTTAACTGAGTACTTATCACAAAATACAGCTGCAGTAATAATTATATATATTCGGTGACATAGTAAAAAAATAGTTTTGTGTAATTATAATTACTTGATATATTTTAAGTGTTTTGTCGAAATTCTATTACTTCATTTTGTTTAACATACATAATTTTTATACACACATATATATATATATATATATATATATATATATATATATATATATATATATATATATATATATATATATATACACATATAAAAATATCAAAAGCACTCGGGATAACTTGAATAAATTTTTACTACGTTTTTATTTTTATGATCTCCTTTGTTTCGTTGTATTAATAATGGAAATTAAAAATATCGAGTAGGTACGATAGTAATAATTTTGGTGAAAAAATATTTTATTGTAAGGTTTTTTGCATACTGGTAATGTAATTCATAATTACTATTCAAATTTACTTAAACGGTGACTTTGAAGGCGGTGTACTTATGTACAAAAACTTTAAAATTATTTAAACATTATTGTATGCTATTAGACCACTGAGGTGGTTGGTTAAAAAAATGACCATGAAAATTAATTCACAATGTCCAAAGATATTGTGTATTTATTTGTATTCTGTCCTTTTCTAACGTCTCACAGCTAGGTGCGGGCTTTTCTTCGATACGAGGGAGATGCGGCTATAGTCCACAACACTGGCCAAGTACGGGTTGGCAGAATTCACATGTCTTTCGAAAACTTTCTAGGTTCTCCCAGACATGCAGGTTTCGTAAGGATGTTTCCGTTCGGTGGCTTAGTGACCAGCATGTAACATATGTATAGCTGTAGATCCGGAGGTCATAAGTTCGAGTCCCGGGTTAGGCCAAGTATATATAGTTATAGAGTATTTTTGTTTAGGAAGTTCCGGTAACAGCCCGAAGTTAGGAAGTTGGTGATGTTTTACCCTCGTGTCTCGGGGCACCTCGGTCAGTCTTGCGCCTTAACTCTCACCGATCGTGTCGAAGTGTCGTCCCATCGGACTTTGAGAGTAAAAGGAATAGAGTGTGCACTTGTGTCTGCGCGTATACCTGTGCACTCTAATATTTCATGCGCATCTAGCTCTAGTCTCAGTGAGATTGGCCGCCGTAACCGAAATCGGCCTGGAGGACGTTATTATTAACATACACAAAAAGATACCACAATTGAGTGCGTGTTAAAGATACCACAATTGAATACCACAATTGAGTACGTGTTTTTGCGGAGGCAACCATCTTTAATGGTTGTGAGTAAAAAAAAAACACTTAATATTTTCATTAATGTTTTTATTCTCAATGATGACGACTTTTAAGTAAGAATAAATTTAATTATTCTAGATTTTGACATATCATATACGTAACTACAAATATCATGCACCTACCTATACAGTATTTAATATAAATATCATTTAATTTATTAGATGACTATTTATACCAAGTCTCCCCATCTCTATCCTAAGAGCTGCGCTTTTGTTTCTTTTATGACGTCGGTAATAATTTTGTTGAAACTTATTCAAACAACACGTAATATGTACAATGAATTATGAACCATACCTTGACACCAAGAAATTATGAACTTTATTATACATAGATATAAATGTGATAATCCTGCGATAATTTAAATTCAAATTACAATTATTTTAAATTCCGTGATTATGTACGGTTTGAAAATTGTGCATATCCGATTAACCGGCAAAACTATTATAATCGAATTTGTGTTTACGTCATTCTTTTTTTGCTATTACATAGTATAATAAAGCATGTTAATTATTATTTCCTTTATATGCAAACTAGTGTAGATTTGAATCTATACATATAATAAAATTGTAATTAAGCCGAATCTGTACATTAAATATTTTTTGGAAAATCTTATTGAAATAAACATTATTGCCGATACAGAGCCTGAATGTATAGTTTTTAGAATTTTTGTCTGTCTGTCTGTCTATCTGTTACCGCATCACAGAAAAACCACTGGAGAGATTTTGAATAAATTTGGTATGGTGATAGCTGGTTATCCGGGCAACATATAGGATACTTTTTACCACGGGAAAATGCTAGTTCATAAATAAAATTTTATTTTGTTAAACTTTTTTTTAAGCTTGACTGTGTATTGTTGTATTGATAAAATAGTTTTTTCATATGCTCGAGACTAAAGCCTAAATACTGTTCAGACTTTTTGTCTGCTTATTTATACTCGCTAATCTCCAGAACTACTAAACCCAACCTTACTCCTATAATGAAATTAGTTGACATAAGTGATAGAACATTGAATGATAAATATTAGTAGTAAAAAAATAATTTCTATAAATAGTTTCTTTTCAGAAAACTCATTTAGGTATAAAAGTGAGAAATTAACTCTTGAGAAATATTTCTCTATAGCAAGTAATAGTCCGATCGGAATCCGGTTTGGGAACAATAAAATTAAAACCTGAAGTTTTATGTCTATGAAACGTTAGGAGGTACATAAGAAACAAAAATCCGTAAAATGCCTCCGATGTCCAGCAATCCCCGAGAAATGGGGGTATGAAAAGCGTTGAAAAGTAGTTTTTTTTTCAATATATTTTTTTGTCAATTTCCGTCTTAATGACGTCCTATAAAAATCTCTACAAAAGTTGTAGGTCTAGTAAAAATCTATCACTATTATGAATGATACTTTTTACAATAACCTCAAAGTTTTCGAGATATTATTAAAAAAAACACGTTTTTTTTTTCTAGATTTTTTAGTTTTAATTTCTGCAAAAATGTTTTGATTTCGATGAAACTAGGGGAAAGTAATCTTCAAAATATATAATAACCAAAAACTTGTTGTAATTGAAATATTTAGCTGTTTCCGAGAAATGTATGTTTTATGGTCTCGGGAGGCTGAAAGTCACCCCCAACTTCAAGTAGATGTAAATGTAAATTTAAAGAAATTTTGTTCAACTTTCCGGTAGGAATCACTTTTTTCATCTTGAACTCAACTTTTCAAAAAAAAAGAACATTTTATGGTCGCCCTGTAAAAAACCTTAAATATTGAATAAATTGGATAATTTTAACTCAGTAAACCCCATTTTTTAATAATCATTGAATTTTTTTATAAATTGATTACACGATTGTATTTTTTTATTTTTGCGGAAAAAAAACGAAAAAAAAACCGTATACTTAAGTTTTCAATTTGACCCGTAATGTCGCCGTAAATATTCCAACTTTGACGAGTCGTGAAAAAATTAAAAAATATGGAAGTCACGTAAAGTATACCTTTTCTTTTATATTTATTCCCGTAGAAAATATTTATGTTATTATAATATTTTTTTTTAATTTATCAATATTTTATTAATTTTTGATCAATTTTCAGGTTAAAATTGTTTTTTTCTGAAAAATTAGATTTTAAGGTAATAACAGAAAGAAATGGAATTAGTTCATAGTCTAATCTTGTTTATTCATTATTCAAAAATATAGTATAAAGCTTTTTAAGCTCCTTTCAACCTAAAATATTTACTATATATATTATGTAAAGAATCCCGTTTAGGTAATTAAAATAACCTTAAAACCTCAGTAATTTAATTGTATAGTATAGTATAATATAGTATAGATAATTGTTACTTTGAACTATGTATATAAAATAGTTCCGTATAACAAACATCACATTATTGAACTTGACGTCTTATACTATGATTAATCAACGGTTATAAATCTAAAAGTGCCGGGCATGCCTGCGTATTGCTCTGTGAATTTATCTCGTTGTCTTAACGATTCGTCTGTACTAGCGGTATTCATTTCTCTGACGTAGTTCATGTGCTCTTCTGTTGATAGGATGTCAAGCCATTCGTCTGAAAAATGGAAAAAAAAACTAGATTGTGACTGTAGCTTGATTATAAAAATTTGTTTAATTTAGTCTAAATCTAATCTATTTCTTCATTTTAGAATGCATAGCCAAAGTTGTATCTTTAGGCTTACTTAACAAGATCAGTGGTGACTCGTTGCTTAGAAAACCAATTGAAGCGAGTTCAAATATCGGGTGTTGCACCTCTGATATTTTTATGTGCCAATAATTTCAACAAGATTACCACTCGCCTTCAGCCAAGCAAAACATCGTGAGGAAACCGGCATGTCTGAGAATCTAACTCATGGAGCTTAATAGTTTTTGGAAGACGTGGAAAGTCCGCTATTCTGCACTTGGCTAGCATGGTGAACTATGGCCCGATCCCCGAATTGAAGTGAGACCCGTGCCCAGTAATGGGACGTATAAATATTGTATTATTATACGCAGGGGAGCATCTTTAAAGTTCATCAATGCATTTAAGAAAGTATCGTACAAATTAGTGTATAACTGGCGCAAATATCACGTAACATACATAAAAAGCAAAATACACCCAAATTAAGTAAATAAATAAATATATTGCGACATTAACACAAAGCACTATCAAGTTCGACAGTAAGCTAAGAGGCTTGTGTTATGAATAGCAGATAGTTGATACACTACACATATCAATTTTAAACACATACATATAAATATAAACACCCCTGACTGGAGTACAAACATTCGTGCTCTTCACACAAATGAATGCCCCCAGCGGGACTCGAATCCGCGACTGTTGGCACAACAAGAAGGGTGTGTAGGGTCACTACAAACTGAGCCAAACGTAACGTCTCCACCTATTGAAAGTAGACCATAAACATAGCTTGAACTAGTACTATGTGACCCCATAAATAGGTTTATTTTTTTTTAATTGAAGGGAATAGAGTATAGATATACAAACCTTGTAACTCTTTTATGGATCTTTCTTCACCTCCATAGTCTTTAGGTAGTATACTCTTGGATATAACTTTATGTAGTTCCTCTTTACTTTTAAGTATTTGAATCCGATCAGCTACTTTAGGATTAAGTACTTGCTTGAAGATCGTAACAAATGCGTCTATGAACTTCGAAGCTGTTATTATGTAAATTGCTTTTATTCTCATTCCGTAGCCTTCCTGAAATTAATATATTGTTATTTTATTGAATGATAGTTCTTTGTTTTTTTTTTAATTTAAAAGTAGATAGGTAAATGTCAGTGGCGAAGGGTGAAATTTTAGCAGAGGTAAACCGTCTAAAAAAACAGGCAAAAAAGTTGATATACAATTTTTATATATCAATACAAAAACAATAAGGAATGTTGTTGTGAAGATATTTTTTTTAAATGTATGAAAAATATTCTAGCTATAAATATACAATTAAATATTAAAACCTCATAAAATATTAAAACACCATCTTAAAAATCATTACCCATCACTTAATATTATTATTAATTTATTGTATTTTGTTTATCAAGCCAAATTGAACAAAAATTATGAAATAAATAGATACTCTAAACAAGAAAACGAACAATAAGAAGTACAGGCTTTATTTATTATTAATTATAATATCCTATAGCAAGTCCGTTTTTTAAAGTGTCTGAATAATCTATCTAGTATTTAACTTAATTCGTCAAATTATATTGTTGATTAACGTAATGTATTTAAAATAACTTTAACATAATATTAAAATTTACTTCAAACTTAAATAAAATCAGAGAATAATAACCACGAAAAACTAAATATTTTTCTAATTCAGCACGTTCATATATATTTTTAATAAAAAGTTTTATGAAAATATTTAGATAACTCATTTCATGTAATAATTAAATAATATTTCAAAAAAAACCGACTTCAAACAAAAGCACTAAAAAGTGAAAAATAACTGATTGGTAGTTTTCATTTACTATACATACCTAATCAAATATTTTCGAAGTCGGTGTGCTTTGGCTAAGTAATTAAAGCCTACCTATTAAATACATACCTAATCAAATATTTTTGAAATCGGTCCCAGCCCATACAAAGCAAAGCACACCGACTTCGAAAATATTTGATTAGGTATGTATAGTAAATGAAAACTACCAATCAGTTATTTTTCACTTTTTAGTGCTTTTGTTTGAAGTCGGTTTTTGTTTTTTTGTTAAAAAGTTTTTAATTTTCCCTTTTTAGTGTAGACAGTAGTAGCAAAGTAAGAATTCTAACGTGTTAGGCTTGTCAAATCAAACAAAATAAGCCCAAACTCAAAGTATCTACTATTAGCCGTTGAAGAGTTCCACCTATCCACCTTCTGGCCTTGCCATCAGATCAGGTCAACAATACCGAACCACTGTACTATCAACAGAAATAGAAATACTTGCAAAGTTTCAAGTCAATATGACAATTAGAAGTAGGTTAAATTGATCATTAGTTGTTTTTCCACCCTTAGGGGTGGTATTTTTTTTTGAAATTTAAATGGGACCAATCTGGAAGTATACCCTTTTAAATAAAATAAAAATTGTCCAAATCGGTTAATAAATGACGGAGTTCTGAGGTAACAAACATAAAAAAAAAACATACAGTCGAATTGAGAACCTCCTCCATTTTGAAGTCGGTTGACAAATGAGTAACTTGACGACATACTTTTTATTCTTATTAAACAACTTAGTTCACAAAACTAAAGTCAATAGTATGTAAAATGCAAATTAATGCCATAATGGCTAATAGAACTTACAGAAATCAACAAATATGTGACACACACACACATTCCACAAACAAACACAGCAAGAAAATGTCTATAATACGCTAAAATCAAGTTAAAACTCTATAAAATGTATGTATTTATAGTTATATTTATAACATGTATATATTTAAAGTTACATATGTGTAGTGTATCAACTATCTGGTATCCATAACACAAGCCTCGTAGTTTACCATGGTACTAGATGGCGCTGTGTGTTATTGTCCCAACAATAAAAAAAAAGTCAAAATAATTTATTTCATTTCATATTAATTTTGACGTTTTGTAATTTCTGACCAATCACGAGTAGGATAAGACGTTGAGAGCAGCTTTTCGAATAACAAAAATTTGATTAGTGCGCATGCGTAAAATGCTAAAAATGATTGACGCCACGTGACAATGTTCTATCCAAAAGTATGAATGAAACACAATTTAATATGAACACGGTAAGCTAAAATACAACGTCTTATCGTGGAATTTCTATGAAGAAAAACCTAAGCACTTTTGGAGCGCAAATACATTTATGCGCGTGATTATGATTTTTTAATGCTTATGATTTTTCGTAGGCGTTTTATCATTTTCAGATATTGACGTCGTAATAATAAGTTCATTTTTTAATTACAAATTATGTGTATTATTAATATCGAATTATTAAAAAAATGAATATTTAAGTATATTGAATGATGGATTATTGAATCTGTAAAAGGTAAGACGTTGGGAATCGTCTTGCCGTATGGACCCTTCGCCACTGGTAAATGTTGATGTATTTTGTATTACAATTTTTAGGAGTTGTTACTGTACAGGAAGTCGTAGAATGAACTATATGATCGATGTTAGTATCAATTGTGTTAATTTTATTCAATTTAATGGTCGCCCTTTACATAATAAATTTTTTTTAAGTGGAAATAGCTTAAAAAGTTAAGTTTTAAAGTTTGTCGTAATAAGGGCATATCCTGAGATTGACATATAGATAGCTAATATTTGCACAAACATAGTATTATTACTAGTGACACGCCCTCCGTCTCTACTTAAGTTTTAAATTTCAGCATAGATTTCTTAAGGATAAGATATTTTTCCGCAGTAAAACGTATTATATATGTTGACCCGGATAACCAGCTATCATCATAACAATTTTCATCAAAATCCCTCCAGTGGTTTTTCCGTGAAGCGGTCACAGACAGATAGTCAGACAGACAAAAATTCTAAAAGCTGTAGATTCGGCCTCTGTATCGATAATAATGTCTATTTCAATAAGATTTTCCAAACAATATTTCATGTACAATCGACTTAGTTACAATTTTTTTATATGTGTAGAAGATAAATGCGACAGTTGGTTTACAATGTTGTCAATCGAACTAGAAGTTATAAAGAAAAAAATTCCTTTATAACTTTTACTAGTTCGATAGGTGGTTATGTATGTAATAAAATGGATGGAGTTGTCTCCTTATTTTACTTAGCGCCAGAGCAGATACTATGTATCTTTACATATTAAGTGGTTTCTGTGGATAAATAATAGGTATTTACTTACCATATAAATTGACATAGCCTGTCTTAAATCGATAGGATTCAATTTTGAAATATGCTCCATGAGGTTTGTTTCCGTAAAGTCCAGCACTAATATAAAACCGATTAAATAATCATGGTTTCTCAAATATTCTGCATACTGTAATAAAATATTATTTTGTTGAGTATTTGCTATATTGCTATATAATAATAACTGCTTCGGTGGTGTAGTGGCAAATAGACGACTGCACATCTGGAGGCCCTGGGTTCGAGTCTCGGACCAGATTTATTTATTGAGTCTTTTTATTTAGAAGGTCCCAGTACAGTAGTTGAGATGGTGAACTTGAGAGTGATAGAAATATTGTAGGGCACTGGTGTCAGCGAGTAAACTTATGCACTATAATATCACCCGCTCAATTGGCTGGTCTCAGTAGCATTGGTCGCGGTGGCCGTCAAATCAGTCAGGTAAAAAATATGTATAGTTTTTAGAATGTTTGTTTGTATATATATATATATATATATATATATATATATATATATATATATATATATATATATATATATATATATATATATATATATATATATATATATATATATATATATATATATATATATATATATATATAGTCAAAAATTCTAAAAACTGTAGATTCGGCCTCTGTATCGATAATAATGTCTATTTCAATAAGATTTTCCAAAAAATATGTAATGTACAGATTCGGCTTAGTTACAATTTTATTATATGTATAGATGGTAAAGATACCAAAGAATTGATCATACTGTAAAACATAGAATGTATAGCATTTAATATAGAAGACCAATAGTTTTGTATACTGTATTGAATATCTTAATAAAAAATATTTAGAATCATAATTATTATATTAATACTTATATATTATTATTACTTAACGTACAAAAAAGAACATTCAGAAAGGTCTAAAATAAAAAAAAACCTCAAACTTCAATTTTGAAGTATTTGGGTTAATTTATTTTTAATAAAGAGTATAAAGCTAGTGTTAAATAAATATAAATATACTTACTATGACATTGGATTTGTAAAAATCCATGAATTGTGACGCGCAGGTCGGAGCGCCTATGCATTTATGCAGAAAAACCCTTTGTTGGTCTTCCGTTAACTTTGGCAACGCGATTGCGTACCTAAACAAATAAATTAATAAGTATTATAAATAGTAAAATAATATAAACATTATTGTTATAATTTAATTCTTCATTACACCAAAATATGACAATGTAAAAAACACATTAAAGGTTCATTAAAATAAATTATTTAAATGTATGACGGCTTATCACATGAAGTGATTTCTCCCAGGCAATTTTTATTTTTATTAAATAGGAAATCGTAGGGTTGCACCATTCTTACATCCGTACTAATTTTAGAAATGTGAAAGTGTGTTTGTTTGTCCTTTTTCATGTCGAAACAAAGAGACGTTATTTTTTTGTCTAAAAATAGTTGGAGGGCTAGAGAGTGACATAGGCTATTTTTTACAACGGGCGATTATCTCATTCCTGCGGGAAAACGTGTTATACTACAACACAAAACAATATTTAAGATCAGAATTACTCGAAACCTGCTATTAATGCTCTTCAATACAATTAAATAAATACATGTTTTAGCATTTTTCTAAATTAATCCTAGAACATGGTAAAGGAGGGGATGAAAGTTTGCACGAAATCTACCTTTTTAGAGGTTTTTTTTGTAGTTTTAGCGCGAGCGGGGACGTGGGTTCTGCTAGTTTACTATATATTTTATGGTAACTATATATATATTTTATGATAACTATATTATACGTCGAGTGACCAAAATTCGACCATAATCCTTTTTGAAGACATGAGAATGAAATGAATGAAAGAATGAATATATGAATGAAATTTACCTACTTTTAATTAAAAAATTGCAATTCAACAAAAAAACTATTAAAACAAAAAAAACCGAATACAATAACCCATTCCTTGAGACCATTCCAATGAGCCCTAAACACGATATACTCTGTAGTATATTAGTAAAACGTTTCTTGCAAATTCAGAAAAAATTGCAAAAATTTAGTCATTGCAATGTCATTAAAGTGGCGGGATACAAAGTTTACGGTCGATCAGATCTGTGGAAGTTGTTCATTTCCTTTTGCCGTCTTGAAAACAGCTGATAGCCTGCAAACGGCTGATCTTCTTGATTTATAGCTAAGATCATATTCGATTAAGTAACGATTCAAATAAAAACAAACTAAATGAAAATCAGTTTATCCGTTTGGGCGCTACAATGCCACAGACAGACACACACGTCCACTCTTTTTGCGTGCGGGGTTAAAAAAGCTATTCGGTTGACAAACAGAGGAGAGAAAGGCACTGAACTGTATTGTCTTTGCCTATTTATATATCTATAGATAAAATAAAGGTATACTTACGCCTTTTCATGTAACTTTCCAAAAACAGTTTTAATGTTATAATCACCAAAAAAATGTGGTAATAAGGTCCTCATTGTGCAAATTCTATCTAGCTGAGACTTCGCTCTCTCTATAGATCCTTTGGATACTATGATTGTAGCCTCTAAGTAATGAAGAGCTGTAAAATAAAATACAAAGTCACAATAATACATAATAAAATATTACATAGTGTATGAGCCGTACAGCTGTAGATCTAGCTGAGTGGCTTGCACTTAGAGCAGATCATACAATGTTAATTTTTTATGTACGCATTTATATTGAATTTGAACAATTCAACCTTTTTAATTTTTGGAGTTCAAAGACAAACGAGTCGTTTGTCTTCGAACTCCAAAAACGTCGTTTCGTTTGAAACGACCAACGAGTAAAGAGTAAAGACCTTTGAGACAACGAAAACCCTACACAACTTTAAGAATTAAACCTACAGAACTGACAACACTGATCCGACCCAAGGACGTTAGTATAGGAGCTTATATATTTATGTATGTACTTATCAGAACGTAACGCTTGCGCGATGTAGAATACTACTAACGCCATCTTTTGTTGAAATAATGAACTAAACAAGTCAAAAAATTTATCATTATTTATTTTATATGTAATGAATATATTTTGTCGTAAATTTTTCAACTGAACTCTATCAACTTGATAGTTTATAATATAAATTATACTGACTGTATAGTAAACGTCTATCAAAAAGCGAAAGGAACTTCGTTCCGACCGGGGGTCCATAGACACCTCACGTTTTTTTCTTCACGGAAGAACGGGTAAAGTAAAATTTAGTTAAAGCTGAATTTAGAGGACCATTCATCGTTTTATGGAACATAAGTACGATCACATTCCACGTGGTCACCATGAAATATGACTCATCATGTAATATCAATATATACTTATTACCATGCATCATGATATAGTGGTAAAAAATATTATGCGGACATTAAGGACACTTTTTTCTTACCGTTTTTTTTAACTTCTTTGAGAGCGACGGCTCGAAAAAACATTTTGAAATAAAAGAATCGCTTGTGGCCCGCTGGGGCCCCTTTGAATCAAGGGGTCCATGCGACCGCATTAATTGCATTTGTATAGCTAAGCCATTGGTAGCTTGATATACGAGAGGTTTAGGTCCATCAGTGGACGTAATTAGCCTGATTATGATGATGATACAATATTTGATTATGATGATGATACAATATCTATACCGGGAATCGAATTTTTAAGTACAGGAGTAGTAGGTAGCACTGTTAAGTATAAATTAGACTACGTGCTACGAAGTTTTCAAATACTTCAATACGACATTTTTTATGTGTGTAATAAAATGGTTGGAGTTGTCTCCTTATTTTACTTAGCGCCAGAGCAGATACTTTGTACCTTTACATATTAAGTGTTTTCTGTGGATACTTAGTTTATTGCAAAAAATATGTATGTTATTACATATATAATGTAGCTAAAGTGTAGTATTAATTAGATATAAATAATGTTGAATGGTAAAATGTACGTTGGGTATAAAGGTGAAATTCATAGATCGCACTTAGATTTTATTTTATGACAAAGTTCTTTTTTTAACAAAAGAAATGTTTCATAATATAACGTTATATATATATATATATATATATATATATATATATATATATATATATATATATATATATATATATATATATATAGTTATCGTAATCTATGATTCCAAATAGTTATTCAAAAACTTTAAAAAGGATCGCTTCAGAAGCGTGTTCTGGTTGCTACTTTTCCATAATTTATGTCCCATAGTGTATACCTACAAAAAATATTTAGAGGTAAAAGTATTTTAAGCGAGCCTTTCATGTACAATGTATACTAATGTAAAACATGTAAAGCCTGACCCGAGCATGCCGTGTAAAAATTCCGTTAGCGTATAGAGACTAAACAGGTATGTAGCCGCAAAGGGTAGACCGAGTAAGCGGTACCTTCAATGAAAAATCTAATATCACTCAAGTCAGGTGAAACTCAACAATTGTGCCTCATGAATTTTAACGAGACATTTTCTTTGCGTCGCCCAAAGTGATCCGGGTGCTTAATCTCGCACCTGAGGAGGTCGGGGTGTAGAAGATTATAGTTAGAAAGCAATTTTGTGCATTGAATATTTTAAAATAAAGAAAGAATTTTCTTTGAAAAGAATAACTAAATTGTGTACATAGTTGCTATAAAAGATTATAGATGGATCTAGTGAGTGTTTTGAATTTAATAAGGAATTTGATGTATTAATTTTAAGGTCTTTTTTGGATATGTGTATTTTTTTGTATTGTATCTTAATTTAGTTGTTTTTATTAACTGTTATTATTTATAAATAATAGAATTAAAGTAAAATATCCTTTAAAAATATATATAATAGGAGTATGACGAAATGACTATTCGGCAGATCTACGGGTCTACGGGAAGATTTCCCGTAGCTTACCCGTAGAACGATTAAAAGTTTGAGCTTCACACGGGAAAACTTCTCCTGTACTCCTCAGAGTTTTTACATTCACCTATTTTAATGTATGTATATAATAATAAATATCACCTAAGTTCTTTTTAGAGAGAACTTATTTATAGGTAAATTAAAACTTTTGAGCACTACGGGAAATTTTTTTTTGGATCTGAAAGCTTGAAATGAAAATCGATTAACGGGTCAGCTACGGGAAAGCTTCCCGTAGACCCGTAGATCAGGCGAATGATCGCCTTCATAATATAAACTATTGTATTAATCGTGTAAGTAAGAATTAACCTACTTGCTCTTGGAAATGAAAAAGGCATCGATGATAAAAAATCATTTTAACAAATTTATAATGCTTTATAATGAGTTTCTCATAAGATATTACTCTTTAATCGAAATAAGTTACTTACAGTTTCATTTGAATGAAGATAGAGAGAACTATTAGTATAAGTAATATAGAATAGGCCTTAAAAATATATTTTTGTTATTTGAGACTTTATTTAAAATTAAATTACATTTTACATATGAATCTTTTAGGCTTAAATTTGAAAATGTGCTATTACAAGGGACTAACCCTTGCTTCGCTTGGGTCCTTCCCTGGGATGGTTCTCCATACAAACTTTCATCCCCATTTTCACCCCTTTAAGGGATGATCCAGAATAAAAAGTATCCTATATCCTTTCCAGGGTCTCAAACTATCTTCTTACCAAATTTCATCTAAATCGGTTTAGTAGATCCAGAGATTACCCCCTACAACGTCACTAACTCACAAGCTTTATCTGTTTATAATATTATAGTATAGATAAATACTAATCTCCAAGTAAATAATTATAATTACACTAGTCAATCATAAAAATCCTGAAGACAGTAATCTTATACAGTACTAGCATTGCCCGCAACTCCGCTCGCGTTCAGATGACCAAAACCAAATTCTTAGGTTTTACATATTAGTAAACTCTAACATTGCGGTTTTAGTATTTTTTTCTCAGGAATGAGACATATTCCCGCGGTTAAAAGTATCCTATATGTTGACCCGGATAACCAGCTATCACCATACCAAATTTCATCAAAATCCCTCCGGTGGTTTCTCTGTGATGCGGTAACAGACAGAGAGACAAAAATTCTAAAAATGATTTTCCAAAAAATATTTAAGGTACAGAATCGGCTTAGTTACAATTTTATTATATGTATAGAAGAAGCCATACGATTATGATAATTTTTTTATGTAAAACTTATATAATATATAACATAATATGTTTAAAATAAACTTTTAGTTAATGAATTTAAACAATTTACTTTACAGTTGAAAGTTTGGAAATCCATGTCAATGACACAGCCTTGTCACAGCGTTTCCTGTTGCGACTTATTGAAATACATTGTTTAGTACAATTCTGTTAATTGAAACTTTAAGCTCCATTTTAAGCATGTTTTATTTGAGATAGCTATAATTAAGTTTCATAAAGTGTTTGTTCCCAAACGGAAATCAATTTTTTTCATTCTTATTTTAATTTTCTTTTCTAAATTTTATAGTCTATAGTTATACCACGGTAATGTAATGCATACAGTATTCCATCTTCATACAAACGGTCGGAAAACGAGTTATACCTACTCGCGTCGCGTTCGGTATACACTCGGTACACAACCGTGCAGAGCTGCCCAATCGTATAATTGGTACGAAAATTTTATAAGATGGTTTTGTTATGTACTTTTATAATTGGATAATATTGGATTCGACTTCGAAAATATTTGATTAGGTATATATAGCAAATGAAAACTACCAATCAGTTATTTTTTACTTTTTAGTGCTTTTGTTTGAAGTCGGTTTTTATTTTTTGTTAAAAAGTTTTTATTTTTCCCTTTTTAGTGTAGATAGTAGTAGTAAATCAAGAATTCTAACGTGTTAGGCTTGTCAAATCAAACAAAATAAGCCCAAACTCAAAGTATCTACTATTAGCCGTTGAAGAGTTCCACCTATCCACCTTCTGGCCTTACCCAGATCAGGTCAACAATACCGAACCACTGTACTATCAACGGAAATAGAAACACTTGCAAAGTTTCAAGTCAATATGACAATTAGAAGTAGGTCAAATTCATTATTAGCTATTTTTTCACCCTTAGGGGCGGTATTTTTTTTTGAAATTTAAATGAGACCAATCTGGAAGTATGCACTTTCAAACAAAACAAAAATTGTCCAAATCGGTTAATAAATGACGAAGTTCTGAGGTAACAAACATTTAAAAAAAACAGTCGAATTGAGAACCTCCTCCTTTTTGAAGTCGGTTGATGAAGTCGCTTCCGCTGCCGTTACGTACGTAAAACGTACAACGAACCCACCGACAACCGAAGCGAGGGTGATTCGCTAGTTTTTTACTAAACCAAAAAACCGGTTAAAAATAGAGGAGAAGAAGGTGAACGGTTTTACCTTATTTATATACTATAAATAAAATTACTAAAGTTTTCAAGTTTGTTTTTATTCATAACACTAAAAGCTCGTCAATAGGTATTAAACAAAAAAAACAGAAAATCAGTTGACACAGTTGAACTGAGGGCCAAAAGATAGTGAACCGTTTTATCTTTGCCTATTTATATATTACTAGCAGAATCCGCGGCTTCGCTCGCGCAAAAAAATCTCCAAAAAGGTAGGTACCTAGGTTTAATATAACCCTATTTTACCCCCTTATAGGATGAATTTCGAAAAATCCTAAAACACGTATTAAAAAAGTGTTATACGTATTATAATAGTATAAGTTTCAAGTAATTCTGATAAGAAATTAATTTTTAAATTGTATTACAACGTGTTTCACCATGGAAATGAGATGATCTCCCGCGATAAAAAATAAAAATAGCTTATATCCAGCTCTCGAACTATGTTCAAACCAAAAATCACGCACATCCGTCACTTCGTTTCGACGTAAAAGAAGACAAACTAGCACACAAACAAATACGCTTTCACATTTATAATATACTAGCGACTCACCCTTGCTTCGCTCGGGTTCGTCCCTAGGTTGATTCCCCATTCAAACTTTCATCCCCATTTTCATCCCCTTTAGGGATCTTTGGAAGAAAAAAAGATCAATATCAAAGAAAGAGAAAAGGGAGGCCCGTGTCCAGCAGTGGGACCTTAAAAAAGGCTGAATACAAGGGATCTTTTCCGGGATAAAAAGTATCCTATGTCCTTTCCAGGATCTCAAACTATCTTCTTACCAAATTTCATCTAAATCGGCTCAGTAGATCTAGAGATTACCCCCCTACAACCTCACAAACTCACAATTCACAAGCTTTACCTCTTTATAATATTAGTATAGATTAGTATGGATATGGATATTTATTATTACACTCGTAGATTAGTTTTAGTCATAGTTATATAATATAACTGCCACTTTATTTTAACAGAATTTCAGTTACAATCTAGCTATACTAAAGAATATATCATCCTTCAAAAATAAACAGCTTTTGATTTATTTGACGTAAATAAGTTCCTTCATTTACTTTTTCGCTTTAGACACGCTGTTTTCCTCATTTTTCTTATTACAAACTTTAAAATTACATCTCACTCGAAATAAATATTACTTTTTTTAATCAAATGGTTTGTAATTTTGTTCAATGTCAAATATTTTTCGTTCGTATCTTGTTATTTTAGGAGAACGTTATACTTCTAGGAAACTTCGTGAAAGTTATGTATGTCGTCGTTTAGAGTTAGTTTGGTATATGGTAGTGATAGCCCAGTGGTAACTCGCTCGCTTGAAAAACTGGCTGCTCTCACCTCTGACATTTTCATGTGCGAAACATTTGTAAAATGATTACCACTTGCCTTACGACGAAGGAAAACATCGTGAGGAAACCTGCATGTCTGAGAAAACCTTGCAAGTTTTCGAAAGACAGGTAAAGTCCACCAACCCGCACTTGGCCAGCGTGGTGAACATGGCATGATCCCCCTCGTATTGAAGGGAGGCCCGTGCCCAGCAGTGGGACGTTAAAATGGGCTAAATACTATGTTAAGAATTAGCGAAATTTACTGTCGTTTATTGCATAAGAACATGGGCTGACAAAACGCATCTTATGCTTATTGAAAGTGCCCAAAGTGCCGGACATAAAGTGTGTTACCCCAAGCTCCGCCCGTATCCTACAGCTAAAATCTATGAGCTTAGTCAATTTCTTATGGTAAGACAATTACTCATTTTGGCTTCTACCCTTAAGCAACACACTTTGGCATATTTTATTAAAGGTTCTGCTCGCCTCAATCAGGTTGTTGCTACATCCACACCACTCAATACATGCATGTGTGAGCATGTGCGCTGCTGCTGGATTCGGAACATTTTTTTCACTAGTTTTGTGAGCCAACTAAAGTACCTATATTATAAAACGTATCTGTATAACTGTCTCGGTGGTGTAGTGGCTAGCATGTACGGCTGCACATCCGGAAGACATGGGTTCGAGTCCCGACTCGGGGGTCGGGTCAAGTTATTGAGTCTTTCTGTTTAGTAAGTCGGGTAGTCGTCCCACCGGGGTATGAGAGTGACAGGAATAGTGCACTTGTGTCTGCGTGTACACTTGTGCACTATATCTCCTGCACAGATGGCTAGTCTCAATAAGATTGGCCGCCGTGGTCGAAATCGGTCGGGAGGACATTATAATTATCATTGTTATAAAATATCATTGCTATATCCCAGAATGTTAGAGAAATTATATCAATATATTTAAAGTTAGTTATTAGTTAGTTAGTTTCCCTACCGTAGCAAAGTTTAAAAGGACTATAGTGTAAAGGTAAAGAAGTATATATGTATGTCCGACCCTATGTTCCCTCGTGATTCTAAACGGCTGAACTGATTTCGAAGAATTACACAGATATATGAATACCTACTTGTAGATAACATATGAATACTGCTATATATGAATACCTACTTGTACAAAACATGCAGCAAGTATAAAACATGTTTGTCTCCGACTGCATTGACATTTAAGGAAATGACATTTAACATGAATTGTCATTTAACGCTGTCAGATCTATTTTAAGGTTTCGTAATTAAAATTTTATGCCTTTAAAAAATTATTATTGATTATTTACAGATCAATATTTTACTGGTCAAATTAAATCTTCAAATGGCATTGGATATGTCATTGTACAATACTAAAGGTAAAATATATTAATTTTATGTATTGATATTTTATAAAAAATACAACAAGATGAGTTGAAAATATTTTCGTACTCTTAAATTAGGGTTAAAAGCTATAACAATAAAGGCTCTACCCAAAAGCGAGGCTCTCGTTACCATTTACAGATCAATTTATCAACCGTTCGCTCAAACAAATTGCCTATTTGAAGTCTATCTTTTGTTAGTTGATCATTTCAATTCCCGTTACAAAAGCAGCTATTGTATGGAAAGGTACAAAAGGGTTTGCAATAGATACTGGATCGTAACTAGTGATTGTTGATCATTTCGTTTCGAATGTTCCGAGATATGATTTTATAAATTTTATTTTATTTTGAAGTTTCACGCTATTTTTCACTGTTATGTTGTTGGGTAAGCTTTAGTGGGTACTTTATTCTCCTAAGGATCTTGGATTCGAGTCCTGAGTCAGTCATATCTGATATAAAATTCATAGCAGCAGGCTGAAATGAAGAAATTAAAGAATTTCATCTTTCACCAATTATACTATAATGATCCATGGTAATGAAGTTAAAAGTTCTTAGTGAGACTTAACTAAGAACTCTGCGCAATTTTCAATGTCGATATACCTACAAAATTATTTATGATATAAATATTTTATTAATAAGTAGTAGGTATTTTTATACTTTGCTGCAATTCTAAATTTTAAAAATATATTAGGAAGTTTTTGTTATATATTTTCATATTATAAGACCTGCTCATATCGTATACCTATCATAAAACTCATTAGTTGTGCTCGTTAAGTATGATGTATTAATATTATATCTATACAAGGATATAATATGAAGAGCTAGAAAACCTTCAAACGACTTAAAAACACGACTCCAAAACAAAAACACTCAAGAGTAAAAAATAACTGAATTGTAGTTTTCATTTATTATCCCGGGGGAGAAGCCAACTCCTACCGGGCGCGTCCCCAGGTGGCGGATAGGGGAATGCCACCCACTAGGGCGGCGGGTGGTACCGGAGAAATCCGGCGTGGACCAAATGGCTTGGGTGGGGCCGCTCGTCTAGGCCTCGAGCCGAAGACGTTGCGGCCACCGGTGGTGGGACCGCTTGGTCCCACAACTGGATGATGGGTGCCGGTTGCGGGACTGTGGTTGCAGGCCCGCATCCGGCGGAGGGGTAGGCCGCGGCGGGAGAGGAATGCCGGTATTTCGGTGCGCCGTTCTCCCTACCTTCCGCGGCCTAGACAGGGCCGTCACCGTTTGATGGCGGACGCGGTGGGGCTGCAGGGGAAGAGGAGTGTCGGTGTTTCGTTGCCGCTCTCCCTGTCCTCTGCAGCCGATTGGAGGTGGCCCTCTTCGGTGGGCGGAGGTTCGGTTTAATGGGGCTGCTCCGGGTACCTCTCTGGTGTAGCAGAGTTGACTGTGGAGCAGCCCCATCGGTGTGGTGGTCAGCCGTTGGCAGACCTGCCGCTGGGGCGCCGTAGTAGTTATGCGCAAGCGATCCTGCGGCGTCCCATTAAGGCGGAGGGGAGGGTAATGTCGGGTTTTAGTGGGTAGTACCGGCTCTTCTAGCCGGTGAGCCCCACATCACCACCTGGGGGATCAGGTGGTATGCGTAAATGCATTTCCCGACATAAAAAAAAAGTTTTCATTTATTATATAGTTACTTACCTAAATATTTTTGAAGTCGATCTGCTTTGATTTGTATCGGCTGGCACAATCTTCGAAAATACCTGATTCTATATTTTTATAGTTCTATAGTAAATGAAAACTACCAATCAGTTATTTTATATTATTTAGTGTTTTTTTTCCAAGTCAGTTTTTTCAAGTTCTCCATTTTTAGTGTAGACATAGTAGTAGTAAAGTAAAAAGAAATTATTGTATTTAATTAAAGCTTAAGTAAGCCGTTCAAGTTAGTTTGATGTCAATTTTTATTGTGTTGCAATATTATAAACAAATATATTATTTTTAAAAGATCAACGAGAGATGTTGAGTTTCTTACTGAGTTACTTTAGTCTATTTTACGAATAAAATTTAAATTCGATACAATTATTAAACGAAAGTTATTTTGATTTCCTATATGTATTTTTATACTAGCAACTTTACTTTGCTTCACTTGGGCGTGTTCCTTATACGCGACTCTCCCGGACTTCTATATCTATACCTACATATAATAAAAATGTAACTAAGCCATACCTGTACATTAAATATTTTATGGAAAATCTTATTGAAATAGACATTTTTATCGATACAGAGGACGAATCTATAGTTTTTAGAATTTTTGTCTGTCTGTCTGTTACCGTATCACGAAAAATCCACTGGAGGGATTTTGATGAAAATTGGTATGAATTTTTTTTAATGAAAGCTGGTTATCCGGGTCAACATACAACGGGTCACGATACTTTTTACTACGGGAAATCATCTCATCTCTGAGAAATTTATACTAAGTTAAAACTAAAAGTTAAAACGTAAGTAGGGACGAACCCGAGCGGAGCAAGGATGAGTCGCTAGTACCCTATATAAACTCAAATAATAATTTTCATAGACTTTCCCAATTATAATAAGTGAAAACAAAAGTTGTGAATCGTTTTAAAGTAATTATTAATAAAAATAATTCAACCTGATTTTGAAGGTTAAGGTTCGATGTTAACCGTTGTTACAGTAGTTAAGTATCTGCATCCATTTTCTACGTGTTTACGTGCCAAGCTATTTTCAATGTTACTATGTTTTTAAAATAGTTTTTCTTTACCTCTTGTTTTATAAATATTCATAACCATAAAAAATAAAGTTTTTATACTATATTATTATCTAGAACATAACTTTGTACTCTATTTTATTGTTCCATAGTTATAAGGCAAAAAGGGAACCTTATAATTTCGTCATATCCGTCTGTCCTTATGTTGCAACTATTTTAATCGGAGAGAATTCGAGTTAAATTACTGAATTTTTTACTGAGTATGTCGGGTGAGTACAGAAAGCATATATAAATACCGTCATTAAAATATAAATAAATAAATATTTTAATTTTAACGAAAAAATACTTATGTTAAAACATAAAAACATATTTAATATTTCTTCTTACAAACCATCGGTGTGGAAGTCAAACTCGAACTGGCATAATTTTGAATTATTCTATATACAAATAAATCTATCCCACGAAAACCGTACCTTTTTCCAAAAAAAAAAAAATAACGAATGTGCTATTCCAGACTATAATTATCTAAAAATGACGTTGCTAATAGAAAAGTAGAAAGGATAATTTTGGATTACGATGTTATTAATATTGTATCCAGATTAGTTTTAGATTTGAGCAATTAACCAACTAGAGGAGTTACCAACCCAATTTAACAAGTTGTCTTTCTACCATTGTTATACATACTATATGATGACAATATATTGACCACATGACATAATGTCTGGATATGCAATCTATATTTAAATTTATTTATTTATTTAAAATTTTATTACATTTTTTTAAAACACTAATCTAAACACTAACAGCGCAACAAATACCATGTAAGATTTTTCCGTGCACTACGGATTCATACGCGGTAGTTAATTAAACATAAATCTATTAAAACAGGTAAGAATATCACCAACTTGCCTTGTTTATATTATTTCGAGACGGCAGTGGCTTGTCACTGCACTAGCGTATAACTGGTTTGTAATACAACTGTCTATACAGACTGCTCAAGGTAAAAGTTTTTTAATATTTTTTAATATTTTTTTCGGTAATTTTATCTTTTAATGTTTTAGATAGTTTATTAATTAAAGAAGGGATTACATATTTCAGTACCCGTTTTCCATAATTATTTGTATATTTAGGAATTTCTAATTTATTATTTGTATTGCTTCTTAGAAAATGTTTTCCATTGTGTTTGATTTCTTGTGATGATGTTCTCCTAGCCGATTCCGGCTACGGCGGCCAATCTCATTTAGATTAGCCAACTGCGCAGGAGATATTATAGTGCTCAAGTGTACGCGCAGACACAAGTGCACTCTCTATTCCTATCACTCTCATATTCCGATGGGACGACCACTCGACACGACCAGTAAGAGTTAAGGCGCAGGACCGACGGCTTTACGTGCTCTCCGAGGCACGGGGTGAAACACCGCCAACTTCCCAACTCCGGGCTGTTACTGAGACTTACTATACAGAAAGATTCATTAACTAAACTTGGCCCGACCCGGGACTCGAACCCAGGACCTCCGGGTGTGCAGCCGTACATGCTAGCCACTACACCACCGAGGCAGTTATGATTTCTTGTAGTTTTGTATTAAAATATTGTTCTTTCAGTAACAAGTAATGAATTCTCTTGTGTACCGGCATTACTTTGCAATAGCTAAATAACACGTGATCGTTATCTTTGTTAAAATGCTATATAAAAATATGAAATGATATCCGTTAGTAAACTCGTCTTAAGAAAGGCTGGATTGATTTGGCTAATTTTGTTTTTATAGGGAATATATATTTTTTTGGGAAAAATAAAAAAAAATTGCCCGAGATATTGGGAAATATGGAAAAAACTTGGCTTTTTTCATGTTTTTTTTGTATGTAAACTCAAAGATCACAAAGTTTATTGAAATTAGTATTAGGATGGGATAACGTCGTGTCCGGTGGTTTCCATATATTTTTTTTTAGATTTGTTAGTGATAACGATATATAATATCATTAACCTCTTAGATTTTGAAAGTACAAGAACTTAACGGTGATAAAACTAAATTAGTGGTCATCTATTTATTATTTGCAAAAATCTTTGTGCCATACGATACTATTTTTAATGTAATTTAAAATTGATGTAAAAGTTAAATTAAAGCAGTTATTCATAAAAAGTTAGTATCTATCTAAAATTATATTATCATTTTATGGACATGGAAAATTTTACAGCCCAATCTAAGGATCCAACGAAAGTCCTATTTATATTATAACAGGCACATAATTCACTAGAGATTGTAGTTGATGTGAAAAAGCTTCTGTTTATAACACAAATATTTACTCTATAATAATATTATAAACCAATTCAATCTATATACATATAATAAAATTGTAACTAAGTCGAATTTGTACATTAAATATTTTTTGGGAAAATCTTATTGAAATAGACATTATTATCGATACAGAGGCCGAATCTATAGTTTTTAGAATTTTTGTCTGTCTGTGTGACCGCATCACGAAAAATCCACTGGACAGATTTAGAAATTTGGTATGATGATAGCTGGTTATCCGGGTCAGCATATAGGATACTTTTTACTGCGGCAAAGTATATCATCTCTGAGAAATCTATACTAAACCTTAAAATGTAAGTAGGGACACACAGCGGAGACACGAGCGGAGCTATGGTGAATTGCTAGTATTTGATAAAATTTAAAAAAATTATGATTTGTTTTTAGAAACTATGATGTTTTTATGTTTCTACGTTTAGACGCTTAGCAAATTTTGATGAAAAGCAAATATAAATATTGTAGGCAAAGGCATAAACAGAATATATCAATTTTCCACGTGGGAAAAACCGTGGACTAAAACTAGTTTAATATAAATGAATAGATACTTACTAAAGTCCTTTTTTTTAAAGTGCGTTTGTTTTTGCACCCATTCGTTTAGAATAGTGACGGCCTCGCGCATCTTGCCAGGTTTATCTAAATCGTACTGTTTACGCACTACTTGAATAGTGTCTGGACGAAATTCCAATATTTTGTTTTTCGGAATGAAATCCATATCGAATATGTACGTATAACCGCACGACACGACTCTTACCGATGTACTGTTCGACAAATGCGTGTGCTACAAAATTAATTAAAAATCAAAGCATTTATAGCTAGCATGTTCGGTAGCTTTCGTTTTAGCAACCCAAGCGCATTTTATTTTCTTTTAGGACGTTTTATAATATTTTTACTGCAATTATTCTGGTTCATTTTTTTTTATTCTAAAAAGCGACTTCTCGCCTCTCGTCGACTCTTTGCTGTTTCCCAGATGTGTTCCTAGGTGCCATTTGCTTTCAAATGACTTTATTATAATACTAGCGACTCACCCTCGCGTCGCTCGTGTCCGTTCCAGGGTTGCTTACCCATACAAACTTCATCCCCATTTTCACCCCTTTAAGGGATTATTTTCAGGATAAAAGCTAACCTTCCTTGCCGGGGTCTCAAACTATCTTCTTACTAAATTTCATCTAAATCGGTTCAGTAGTTTCGGAGCCTATTCAGAACAAACAAACAAATAAAAATCAAATCTTTCCTCTTTATAATATTAGTAGGTATAGAGTATAAAGGCAGTAGTTTTGTAATACATATTATGTATAAGACAGAACCACCTTCTCGAAAATTCTATTGCTAACAGCCTATGTTTTACTCCAGATTATAAGTCTATATATAATATACTAGCATTGCCCGTGGCTCCGCCCGCGTTCAGATGACCAAGAACCAAATTCTTAGGTTCTACATATTAGTATACTCTTACAATGCAGTTTTTGTATTTTTTCTCAGAAATGAGATATTTTCCCGCGGTAAAAAGTATCCTATATGTTGACCCGGATAACCAGCAATCATCATACCAAATTTCATCAAAATCTGTCCAGTGGTTTTCTCGTGATGCGGTAACAGACAGACAAAAATTCTAAAAACTATAGATTCGGACTCTGTATCGATAATAATATCTATTTCAATTAGATTTTCCAAAAAATATTTAATGTACAGATTCGACTAAGTTAGAATTTTATTATATGTATAGATTATGTGCAACGTTTCATCCAAAACTAGGTCTGTTACGGTAGCAGTGAAAGGTAGCAACAGGAAAGATATTTCAGCGTGAAGGAATCAAACACACAAACATAGAAGTTTTTATACAGTCATTAAATAAATACGTTGGGACATTAACACAGCACCATCTAGTTCCATGGTAAGCTACGAGGCCTGTGTTATGGATACCAGATAGTGGATACACTACACATATTAACTTTAAATACATACGTATTATAAATATAAACACCCATGACTGAGTACAAACATTCGTGCTCATCAGACAAATTAATGGCCCCAGCGGGACTCGAACCCGCGACCGCTGGCACAGCCAGTAGGGTCACTGCAAACTGAACCAAACGTGTCGTCATAATACAAATCTAAATAAATATATGGAAATGATATTAAATATTATGATTCTATGACTTGTTATAAAACTTATAAAATATACACTAATGATTTTAGAATGACATCTTGTGTAACCCACGGCTATAAGTTTTTTTAAATATTATTTTCATATTTTAAGTTACGTATCCAACAAGTTTTTATGGGACTGATTAAGAATTCCGTAAATACCGTGATTTTTATTACTAAATTATTTATTTACGGCATTCTTCGCTTCGCTTCGCTCGGGAGCTTCCTTAGTGCTTAACATATGCCTAGAATATGTCCTCCTGTCATAGTATATTGAAGACGTTTTCTTCTTTGTTGTTTTAAAACTCAAAGTGACCTTAAAACTAAAAGTATCTCTTGACAACAAGTAGGTTACTGGGTATGTTTCATTCTACCCCATGAATTCTCAAACCATAAATTATATAAAAGTCAAACCGGTAAATCGGTAAACTAGCAAACACTTTTTTTTTGTTGTATAATTTAATGGCTAAGGATAGTCATAATTTACCATAAGACGAAATAGATGTGCGTACGTGACTTAGATAGGGAAGGACTAAAACCGTTTAGTGTAAGTAGGTTAAGTTTCGCCTTTTCAGTAAAGTATCGATGTTTACATGTTATAATGTAATAAAGGTGAAATAAATAACCGTGTACTATATCAGATAACTCACTATCGCTCAATAAAATTCGTAGCTGTACCACAAAAATTGCTCAAACAATCATAAGATGACAAGTATCAATTATATAAAAAATAATAATGTTGATATCCCAACACACAGCACCGTTTACTTCCATGGTCAGCTACGAGGCTTGTGTTATGACTACCATATAGTTGATACACTTCAGATATATACCTTTAAATACATACATATTATAAATATAAACAACAATGTCTGGAGTACAAACATTTGTGCTCAACACACAAATGAATGACCCAGCGGGACTCGAATCCGCGACCGCTGGCATAGAAAGTAGGGTCACTACAAACTGAGCCAAACATGTCGTCATTTAACAAATATATTATACTATATTATTCAATACTAGCGACTTAATCTCGCTTCGCTCGGGTGCGTCCCTACGTGCGTTTTAAATATAAATACATAGATAAGATAGACATATGCTTGATATTGCAGACTTGTTTGTAGGCGTTTTTAAGACGTACAATTTTCTAGTACATTGATTTGATGTATCTCTTAAGGTTAGCCAGCGTTAGCCATGTAAGAGTAGAATTAGGTGTTTTTCCCAAGGGAACGAAAGATTTTCCCGTAGTAAAATGTATCTTAAATAGACAAACCGACATACACACAAACAGACAAAAGTTTTAATAACTTTTATTTGGGGTCTATATTCTGTACAAAATGCGGTACATACAGTCATTGTTCTTAAAAAAATCATGTACAGATATCACTAAGTTACTGTTTTATTATATATACATACATGTTTTGTGGTGCATCTTAGAGTATAAATCTTGCGAATTGATCTCATATTACAATCAAAAATAATTTATTCAATTCTATTTTCTTGTTAATGGCTTTAAATCGCGCCAGTTGAGCTCAGATTACTTCGCCAATGCCAAATAATTTTAAAGTGTACATAACATATCATTATATACCTATACCTTTTAATGGCTATTTTTATATATATCTTTTTAACATTTTAAATAAAACTAAAGTTTCGGATTATTTCGCGTGTGTTATAATCTGAAAATATAGTTTTATTTAAGACGTCAAATAATCGCATAAATCTAAGAAAGTATTATGAATACCTCTTTAAAATAATACCTAATCATTGCCTAAAGCATTATTTATTATACTTGATTTGTTATGCATATAATTTGTGTAAATTGATTACTTAATAGAATATCATATTACCACTTATTTTGATAGTTATTGAAGATTTACGATTATTTATAACTGTTTTTGCCCACGGTTCCACTCACGTATTATGACAATAAAAACTAGTCTATGTCACCCACTGAAGTCTTTCATCCATCTATTAGAGTTCTATTAAAATGTGTTTAGCCATTTAAAAGATTAACAGGTAAATAGAAGGGCTTTCACTTAATAATTTCTTTGATTTACGCGAATAGTGGTTTTATTTTGGTTTTTGACTCTCGAAGTTTGAATGATTTACGAGAGCAATCAAGATCATAGAAATATTTAATGTACAGATTTGGCTTGGTTACAATTTTATTATATGTATAGATATAATATATTATAATATTATATTTACAAAATATGTTTTCTTAAAAAGATTCCTTCCCTTCATAATTTATCGAATAAGTCCTATAATAAAATATGCATTTTGATTTTGACCTACATAATTACAATTTTATAAATATAAAAGGTAATATACGTACTCGTATAGGAGGCATTGGCAGGCCAGTGGTAATACGCTCGCTTGGGTTACCGAGTAAAGCGGGTTCAAATCCCGGGTCCCACACCTCGGATATTTTCATGTATGAATCATTTCCAACATGATTACTACTTGTGTTACGGTAAAGGAAAACATCGTGAGCAAACCTGCATGTCTGAGAGAACCTACTAAGTTTTCGAAATACATGTTAAGTCCGCCAACCTGCATTTGGTCAGTGCGGTGGACTATGGCCGGATCCCCCTCATCTTCAATTGAGTTCCTGTTTCAGTTAGCATTTCTCTTAGGAATAGAAAAATATTTGTCGCAACTTGTTAGAACTTATTCGCTTTTAACCTCACTTTGACGCTGCTTGGCTAAAATGTAGACGAAACGTCATTAAGTGAAATCATTGCAGATATCAATCATTTAGCTAGTTTTAGCATTATTTTTAGTTTAATTAGACTCTTGTAAGTGCGGAGTAGGTGCTATTTAATCTAAGTCCTTCATCTAATTAGTTTCATATAACATATTCGCGTAAATCTAGTAATTTAAATTGACCATTATCGTTAGGCAATTACGCAATTCACTATTCACAACGTATTTTTATGGTGAATTGTGGAATCACTTTTCCACAACATATCTTATGCTGACGTTCGCGTAATGAGTAAATAGTAATCGCTACTTGTGCGATTTTTTACAATTTTAAAAGGGACAGATTCAGGCGGTTGCTCGTAAAATCTGATTTTTAAGATTTTTATACCTTACTACCTACCTACTACGTACTATTTCACCTTTAGAGAGCAAGTGGATTTTTTCTTTCAATATTTGTGGCACTGAGAGGTAAACCTGATTGATTAAAAAATCACGAATATTGGGACACACGTTGCAAAAATTTTGCATTATATACCTCCACACAAAAATACACCCCAATAAATTATTAGTTATTAACAAATCTATGCGACAATGGTTTTATCTATAATATCATCTTTTTTGTCTCTCTGCAAGCAACGCAACAAAGTATCTACATTAAAGCAAAGAGGAAATAAAATGATTTTTGTCGACTATATCTCAAAAAGGTGTAAATCTAATCAAAACCTTATATCCTTTCGCTGAGACAGCCACAATCACTGAGAGAACTAACAAGTTTTCGAAAAATTTGTGAAGTCTGTCAACCCGCACTTGGCTAGCGTGGTGGACTATGGCTTGACTATTCTCATATAAGGGAAGCTTGTGCCCAGTTTCTAATATAACAGTTTCCATTTTCTGGATCAAATCACATCATCAACAGATCATAACACAATTTGTAAAACATATTAAGCACAATTGTTGAATATCAAAGTTCAGTAAAAGCTATACTTCTTCGTTAGGTTTGACAGAACAAAGCAACACTATTTCATTTACCAGCTGGACACGGCACTAGTTAGCGAGCATACTCAAAATACAAGATAAAGTTGTTTTTTAAGCTGTCTATTTTTGTTTCAGATGTACCCAGCTGAATGTGAATTGTATTACCTCAATATTTATTTTTGGGTTAGTAAATTTATTTACCGACTGGATGGCGTTCGACACTGACAAATTTTTGCTCTAAAAGCCTTATTCGAACATTTTTAAAATAAAAGAAGCCAAATCGGTGCAGCCAACTTAAAAGATGTTGACAAAATTAGATAACTTAGTATGGTATTTCAATAAAACAATGTTTCCGAGAGATGTAACTTTGAATAAATAACTCTCATGTTCATAGAGATTGTATTATTGCATAATATTTGACAAGGTCTGAAATTACGTACAAAAAGATTGACTTCCTCTTCCTCTATAAATATAATATAAAAACTTTTTAACAAAAAATAAAAACCGACTTCCAGGCACTAAAATGTAAAAAATAACTAAACGGAGGTTTTCATTTAGAATAGATACCTAATCAGATATTTTCGAAGTCGGTGCCAGCCGATGCAAAGCAGATCTAATATATTTCGATACGTAAAATACATATTTACCCATTAGATATTCATATCTTAAAATATTGTAGGCTAAACCACGGGACTGATTTTGATAAAATTTTGTATGATGATAGCTGGTTATCCAGGTCAACATATAGGATGCTCTTTACTGCGGAAAAATATCTCATCTCTGAGAAATCTATACCCTGATGAACCCGAGCGGAGTGATGGTGAGTCGCTAGTAAAGATATAAGGAGGGTCTTTTAAAATAATTTTGTAATATATTTTTTATTTAATAGCTGTATTTAAAAAAATCTGTCAATCAGTATAATAATGTGAATTTTTATTTACGTTATGTACTGTTAGAATTAGGAAATTCTATCAATATCGTAAGGTTTTCTGCATAAGCATGGTTTCCTACTTCGATTTTAATATACGGAAATAAGATTTGAACTTCCGTGAATACATCGAAGATGTTCTTTCCTTCTTTTGGATATTTTACTGTTAAAACGCGTAGATCGTAGTAAAACTTACATGAACATACAGTGAGATGGATGGTGATAAACTAATTGCTATTGTAATTGCATATAATCGACACGGTGTTGGTGTAGTTCTGTATATATATATATATATATATATATATATATATATATATATATATATATATATATATATATATATATATATATATATATATATATGTGGGATAATACTCAAAGTAAAAGACAGTGAAATCTGCTTCTTAAATAATTTATTAACTTCTTCCGTCTTAGCTCGTTCACACCGTCTTACACACTATCCTCCATCTTGCCTCTTTCGTTCCTTTCTCTCCCATACCTGTTGTTCCTTTCACTCACTCTTACGTTCCGTTCCCCACACTCGGTCATCCTGCTATTATGTCTGTTCCCAGACATTCCTTACTTCTCCATTCATACATATTCATACATACATCCTACCACACCACTATCTTACATATCTGCTTTTAATCCTTAAAATAAATACAAACATTTTCATATATAATATAAGCACAGTTATTTTAATTTAACCTTGTTACAAAAAAAATACTTGTTATAAACACAACTTTCAAATCCTTAAGAAATATCAATTACAGATATTTATTTTTAATTTTAAATACAACTTTTTTTTATAAAATAGTAAGAGATATTAATTAGTCTTCCAAATTTAAATACAATTTTTAGTTCTTTTTTTCATAAAATAATAAGATAATATACCAACTATAGTTTTCTAAACATAAATACAACTTTATTCTTTTTTTTTCCAAAACATAGCAAGATATAATATAATTCAAAGCTTTCTTAAATTTAAACTTAAACTTAATTATGTCTACTTAAGCTACACTAACTTTCATGCCATTCTTCTCACTCATACCTACCTCTTAGCTAGTAGTATTCGTCTCTGGCCATTTCTTTATATGGTTTGCTGAGCTGGAGGTGCAGTTGGGACCTTCTGCAGCAGTGTCAGCTTTCTCCACATCATAGCGATCATTCAGATGAACTTTAGTAACTCTATAAGGGACTAGGTACTTTGCCTTTAGTTTCAAACCTTTACCAAATTGAGCTCGCTTTATGGCCACTAGGTCACCTACAGCATACTTCCGACTCTTTTTTCTCCTTCTATTGAAGTATTTTTTGTTTTCCTCTTGCACAGTCAGTATTTGATCTTATGCCTTTTGACGTAACTCCTCTCTATTATTTTCATACTGCCTAGCATTTTCCTCTTGAAGTAACTCCAAAATTTCTATGTCTTCTTTACACCTCATCTTAGTGCCAATTAATAAGTTATAGGGTGTAGTATTAATACTCCTCTGATAGGTGCTATTCAGTGCCCTTTGGACTCTACTTATATGTTTGTACCACACACCTGGGTTTTCAATACAAAGTTTGGTTAGCATAGGAACTATTATTCTGTGGACTCTCTCTACCTGTCCATTACCTCTAGGCACTCCTGTTGTGATGGTGATATGCTGAATATTTTCTTCTTTACAATATTCTTTAAACTCATGGCTTGTAAATGCTGTTCCTTTATCTGTTATCAGCCTATTAGCATTTCCAAATGTTTGCTGGTGTATTCTTAATTTGTTCAGCATCTCTGCACTTGACGTACTTTTAGTTGGAAGCAACCATACAAACTTAGTGAAGGCATCAATTATGGTAAGGATGTAATTATACTGCTTCCGAGTTTCAGTCAATGGTCCTAGATGGTCAATGTGTAGGGTATCCAATGGCAAGCATTCTTTTCTTATAGAGTTCAGAAACCCTTCTTGCTTACTTTCTTTCCTTGTAGCCAATAAACATGGTATGCATGTGATTACAAATTCCTCTAACTTCCTGTCTATGTCCTTTATATAATAATCTCGACTTATTAATTCTTTCATTTTTCTTTTTGAAAAATGCCCCTTGCTATGTATTCTCATTATAATTTCTCTTTCTAAATGTTTAGGTATGACCAACAATTTTTCTGGACCTCTGTAGAGTAAATCTCCATCTTGTGAGTAATCTTTGTATGACTTCTCTTTAAGTATCTCTTTGATGGCTCTGATGCCATCGTCCTGATCTTGAGCTTGCTTAATCTGATCTTTTAAGGTTGTTACCGTAGCCACATATGGATATCGGCTGAGAGCATCAGCATGACGCATTTTCTCCCCAGCTCGGTGCTCCACTTCAAAGTCATATTCATTAAGCATTAACATCCACCTTGCAACCTTAGCTGTCAGATCTCCCTTCATCAGGGTTTGCTGAAAAGCTTTACAATCGGTTACTAACTTGAAATGTTTTCCATACAAATAATGACGGAATTTTTTAATCCCTTCTATAATAGCCATAGCCTCAAGCTCATAACTCGAATACCTACTTTGAGCTTCATTTGTCTTACGGCTCATATAATGTACTGTATTTAGGCCAGTATTAGGATGATACTGCATGATAATAGCTGAAATAGCCATACTCGATGCGTCTGTATGCAATTCAGTTTTAAGATTTGGATCAAATATTTTTAAGACAGGACCTATAGACAACTTTTCTTTCAAGGTAATAAAAGCCTCTTTATGCTCTTTACCAAAAACAAAATCAACACCTTTCTTTAGCAAATCATACAGTGGTCTTGCAATAATGGCATACTGCTCAATGTATTTCCTAAAATAGGAGGTCAGCCCTAAGAAACTATGAAGTTGCTTACTTGTACTGGGTTCTGGCAATTTCATTACTGCATTAGTCTTCTCGGTAGTTGGACGTACCTCACCATTTTTGATAACATGACCCAAATATTCTATTTCTGGCTGTATTAGCTTTGCTTTTTTCCAGTTAATCCTCAGCCCATATTGTGAAGCTATTTCTAGAACTTGCTTTAGGCGCTGCAATGCTTGCCCTTCATCGATTGCTGGAATTATAATATCATCTATAAAAACCATCGTTACCTTCTGGGCTAGTAGCTCCCGGAAGATCACATTAACAAACCTCATAAAATATTTAGAACTAATTGAAAGCCCAAATGGTGTTCGCAGAAACTCAAACTGCCCACGATGGGTAACAAAGGAGGTATATGGAATTGATTCTTCATTGATTTTTAAATGGAAGAATCCATTTTTTAAATCGAGTACACTAAACACTTTGGCTTGAGACAACCTATCCACCACCAATAAGATCATCGATAATAGGCAGGGGATATTCATCTTTTACAATTTTTGAGTTGAGCTGCCGGTAATCCACACATACACGGGTGGTAGCATCTTTCTTTTTCACTAAAACCAGTGGACTAGAGTATTCAGAGAAACTTACCCTTATGATTCCATCATTCAACCACTCCTCGATTTGCTTTTCTACAATACCTTGCTCCATAAGAGACAATCGTCTAGGCCGCTGTGCTATGGGTACATCATCCTTAAAAATAATTTTGAGCTCCAGAGGGGCTTCTTTAACTTGGACTGGATGATAGCTATCTATATACCGGTAAACCTCCTGTTTAATTAATGGATCCTTGACATGCTCCACCAAAGTTTCTACTACACCTGTAATGCAATTTACTTTAGCCAACCACTCATCCTCATTTCTAAATAAAGTTACGCTTCCCTCATTCATTAACAAATTTACACCTTTCAAAAACTCATGACCTATAATTTCATAAGGCATACAGTCTCTAGGTATAATATGAAACGTGACACCGTCGTAGCACTGTCCATCTATAGTAAGTAACGTTGTAATTTTGCCTAAAGATCGCACTTGTGAACGTCCAAGCCCGGTTAATGTTAGACCGCTGACATTAAAGTCTACATTAAATAATCTCGCACACATCTCCGCCGAAATCAGATTTACGTCACTGCCCGAATCTATTAACGCATTAGAACTATGATTTTTCGCGACTATCATAGTTTTCACCGGTTTTCCGATATTTTTAACGCACTGAAGTTCTTTGTTTACAATTTGCATAACTTCTGAATTGACATTTGACGTAGACGTTACGATGACGTTTTCACTGTCATGGCCGCTTCCACACTCGCACTGATTGGCTGTCGACCCGAACATATCCGAACGCTGTTTTACCGACAGTGAAGTTGCCGATGTTCCATGACCCGGAGAAGCACGAAGTTGACTTGAAGCCTACTTTACCGACGTCTCGTTGTTACGAGTCTCGAACTTTGCGTTTGCGCCGATTGAGGCGCTGCCACCGCCTTCAATGCGACCAATCAGAGGGCACCGCGATGCAATATGGTTCCCAAACCGATTACACTGGAAACACTTTATCCCTCTCGTACACTGGCTTGCTAAATGCTTATCTCCGCAATTATAACACCGACGAGTGAATGATGATGCCTCTGATTTTTTTTTACAGCCGACTCGACCCGCACTTCTTTCTTTTTGTCTGTCTGCATCTTTTCATAAATAATTAGTTTCTCCTTGAGAGCGCTGTATGTTGTGACGCCATATAATATCACCTTATTTACTTGCAGGTCCTCGATGCCGTCGATTATGTATTGAATAGCGACGTAATCGGGAAATTTCGCTCGTTTCCCTAATTCCTTCATGGCTAGCATATATTGATAATAGCTTTCGTCTTTCCTTTTTTTTCGAGCCGCCATCAACTCATGCAACTCTTTAGTGTTGATGACCTCGGGAAATTCCTTTTGCAAAGCCGCCTTCCGTTCGTCATACGTCTTAAAAACTTTTTCAGCTTTAAGCCAAAGGCCTGCCGTGCCACACAACGAACGCCTAGCTATTATAAGCTTTTGTTGTGGTGTCCAGTTAAATATCTCAGCATTATCTTCGATATCCTGAGCCCATTTTGTTGATGAGTAGGATTTGTCCTCTCCATTGAACTGAGCTACGGCTCCCTCAAAGTTATAAAACATGGCGGCCGCCGCCGCATGCGAACTCGCCACGATGTCTTTTTTACTGCCGTCTTCCATCGTCTTCGTCTTTAATTAATCTCTTTTTTTTTCTTGCCAAACTTAAACGTCTTCTCCGTCGTTCGGACTCTGCGTCCGCGTCGTAATAATGAGATCGAACCGCTTAGCACGTGCACCGCACCGCCTCGTGGACGCCCGCGCCGATCGCTTCGTTTTTTCGTCTTCTTTTCCGTCGTACACTTTTACATTGAGTAATCCCGGACGAGCCCCCAAATTTGTGGGATAATACTCAAAGTAAAAGACAGTGAAATCTGCTTCTTAAATAATTTATTAACTTCTACCGTCTTAGCTCGTTCACACCGTCTTACACACTATCCTCCATCTTTCCTCTTTCGTTCCTTTCTCTCCCATACCTGTTGTTCCTTTCACTCACTCTTACGTTCCGTTCCCACATTTATATATATATATATATATATATATATATATATATTATATATATATATATATATATATATATATATATATATATATATATATATATATATATATATATATATGTATATATATGTTTTTTGTTTAGTATTACTATTACGCAGCGGTAGCTTGTGAAAAAAAACCTCAGAAATTGTTTCCGAACGAAAAAATAAAAACATATGTATCACGTAGTACATTTTGTATGAAATCGGTCCAATTGGTACCGAATATGGAAAACGAATTCGGAAATTAACCGTGTTTGTGTTGCCAGCTCTATTGTGAAAGTTCTTTGTTGTTCTCTGAATAAAAGTTCCATTACTTTACTTATTTATTAGTTGAAACAAACAGTTGAAACAGTGGCTATTTGGTATAATGCAAATAAGCATTTTGTGAGTTTAATATGGGGTAGCTAATAAGCATTTTATGATAATATTTTCTTAGATTTACAGGAATATTTGACATTTTAAATAAAACTATCTTTTTGGATTATTTCGCAGATTTATTTTGATTTTTGGTTCCCGACGTTTCGAATGCTTTACAGCAATCATGGTCAACTAGGTATTCGTCCGGTTTTATCTCTCAGCCTATAGTAAAAATTTTATGAGGTCAACCTTATATTATTATGACATCTATTTTACAGCAAGTAACACAATGTAATGTAATATTAACATAGATGTAGGTACGTATCACACTTTGTTTGGTCAGTAAGTATTATAAATTATGCATATATTATTATTATGCGTCATTCCAAAGTGGCTACACCAACACGCATTTCCAAGTATACATCTTACGATGGGGTTGTCAAATTGTTAAACATAATTAGCATTTTATACTATTTATAGATCGCGCCGGGTAGCCAGAAAGAGCAAAATCTTTTTTTGATTACTTTGCGTTCTTAATACAGCCTTTTGCTTAAGACTAATCTGTCTGTGTCAAAATTTTCAAATCTTAGTGAACTTTAAGCGTTCTTAATTTAAATATAGGTAAATCAGAAGAAGCATATATTCAGAAAATAAAAATAGCCAAAACGTATACCTACATACTTTAGAATGAAATTACATACGAATAACATAAAAAGTTAACATGACGTGAATATAAAGTAAACATAAGTTATAAAAGTTAGTATAAAAAACTTTTTTAAAAATATCTAAAAGAAATGATTTACTCATATTAGGTACATCATTAAAACTTTAATATTACTGTTATGAGTTAGTACCTAAACATAAAGGTATTTAAATACCTACTTGACTTATTACTTTCATTTAGTTCATTATGTTAATTAAAAGTCATTTGAAATGTTATAAATTATTGCTATTAAACTCTTTTAAAGTCCCACCGTTGGGCATGGGCTTCCTTTCAATATGAGGGGATCAGACCACGACGCTGGCCTAGTAGGGGACTTAACATGTCTTTCGCAAACTTGCTGGGTTCTCTTAAGCATGCAGGCTTATTCAGGATGTTTTCCTTCACCGTAAGACAAGTGGTTATCATGTTGAAAAAATACGCACATGAAAATACCAGAAGTGCGAGACCCGGAATTTGAACCCGCCTTCGGTTTCCTAAGCGAGAGCATTACCATAGGGCTACCACTACCCTTTCTTATTTACTTATATTAAACATTATTATAAACAAAAACACGTATTATCATAAGCATTATTATAAAAAAATAACACTTTACGTTCTGTACCTTCCATAAGAACGACTAAGCAATTAGTAAAGACTTGCATTCCAGGTATAATAAACGGTTTTGAAAAATTTAATAGATTTGGTCACATTATTCGCTGTTTGACTGGTACTGATAAATTATGAATGAATAAATGAATGAATAATTATATGGTCAAAATTCGACCACGGACTAAAATTAAATTTGAAACTGTTATAACTCGCGTCTTGTAAAAAGAACGCTGGAAGAAAGTGGAGACGGTATGTTTGCGCATGGGATACTCGCGCACAAAAGTACTAAGCCTATTATTTTATTTTTCATAGCATTTCGCTCGCAGCTTCTTAGATGTATTAGTTATTGGTAGGGATATTGAAAAATATATTATATAAAATATTGTTTTTTATTTCATTTTAAATAGAATTATCGTCTTTTTCATTAAATAGAATTAAAACATGTTTGTTTCAGTGTAAAATGTTTTAATCTTTATATGTAAAAACCGCCGCCGCACCTCTTACCACCAATTCTTCGTTCGTTTTTACATGACGCGAGTTATACATTGAAATATATATTAGATAGAATATCATTAAATAGAATTCTATTCAGTATTAAAATATGTTTGATTCAGTGTAGAATGTTTAATCTACTTATAAAAAAATAGGTTAATACGATTAATATATTTTTTTAAATTATTAACTGCATTATTATCAGACTCTCTCTTTATAAAACAATATAGGTCAAAAATAATATTTCTCTCTTTTCTATATATAAAACCATTTTGTAATTAAAAACTTTTGTGTGCGCGATGATATTTCGAACTGACGAACCAATAGCGCGCCGGCAAGCATGCGGCGCGTGTCCCGTCGAAACCCGCCGCCCCGCGCCCCACCTCTTACCACCAATTTGACCGATAAATCGCTTCTGCGCAGCTTGACAGCCAGCGTTCTTTTTAGATGACGCGAGTTATAGTATAATATAGTATAAAGTATTATATTAAAACTTGACACTGAATTTTGACGTGTAACTAATTTTAAATAGGTACTGTTTATTCCGGCAGTTCGTTCTGGTGGATATAGGTTTTATTGGTTTTGTCTTGAACTTATTCAATAGGTAATCGATGCTTCCCAAGAGATTGATAGAAAAAGAGAAACACTTTTTACGTCGTCGTCGTTGCAGCTGTAACTTACAATGTCTTCAATTGTGTTCTGACATGTCCGCTTTGTGCTCGGAGCTTTTCGGCCAAAGTTGGATATGCTAATCATGAGAGCACATGAAACAGCAGCACATCGAAGCTCGCGACAACTACCCTAGAAAGCCATCGAATGCAGTCGCTGTGGCCGAAATAGGCTAAATGGCATCATCATCATTAAATGTGACAGTTATAAAGTAAAACTTCATTTATGAATATCAAGAAATTGAATCATAATATCTATTTTTTTTTTCTCAAAATAATGAATGACCTCTTCTTTCGAAATCCATTTGTTAAATATCTTTGAATTATAAGTGTTAATTTGACATTTAATAATAAGAAAAATTGTTTTTTATAGTCAACTTGTTTGCTATGTTTGGTTTAAATGGGTTTATTTATTTATTTATTTATTTAAATAGGAAGCCAACGTTGTATACAATAATATTTCTTATTCTAGAGCACACTCTTATATATCTGTGGTAGAAATTGTATACCTCACTTACAGGCTAACTCAACATGCATAATATACTTATAAAGAAAAACGGAAAACAATACAAAACATCCTTTGAAATTAGTAATTTTAAAAACTTACATAACTAAAAATGATACAAAAAAAACACAACAATAAAGACCGCTAAAAAATTATAAACTACTAAAATGTAAATAAACAATACGAACTATAAAATATTTCATTGTGAGATTAAAAAAAAACAAAACAAAAAATTAAAACAAATTACGCATAAAACATTAAAAAAGTATAAGAGGCAATTCTATGTGTAGAACATTTTTTTAAATTGTCGCTTAAAAGATGAAGCTGATTGTTGGAAAATATCCAAACCTGCTTTTAAAAATACGTTGTTATATGTAATGATTACTCTATTTACAGGGGCGGCCTTGCCAAGGTTACTCCTAGCAAATCGTTGTTTAAAAGTTTGCTTCTTTTTAATGTGACTTCTAGTATTATGCCTTGGTACTGCTAACCTTACTCTATTTAACAAATTTGGACTATCGATACCTCCATTTATAATTTTATGAAAAAAACAAAGATCTGCTAAGTCTCTACGATTAAATAGAGACAGAGATTTATATAATTTTAGATGATCGTAATAGCTTTTACTTTGTTTCAGTACATTATCTCTGTACGCCAATTGCCATAAAAATTTCTTTTGCACTCTTTCTATCCTATCTTTATGAAATTGATACTGAGGATTCCATGCAACAGAGCAATATTCAAGTCTACTACGTATCATTGAATTAAACAACGCTATTTTGGTTGAGGATCTTTTAAATTCTTTTGAAGCTCTCATAATAAAACCTAACAATTTCAGTGATTTTTGTATTATGTCATCCAAATGTGGTATAAAACTTAATTTGCTATCTAAAATGATCCCGAGGTCACTGATTTGGCTGACTTTCTCTAGAACATTCCCGTTAATACAGTAATCAAAATTGACATTTTTTACTTTTCGACTGAACGTTATAATGTAACATTTTAAATGATTTAACTTTAAATTATTATGATCACACCATACCGAAAGTCTATCTAAATCTTCTTGTATATATGTACAGTCATTTATGTCTTCTATTTTTTTATATATTTTAAGATCATAAATGGGTTTGCCTTATAATGTTGAATTTTAACACAATTTGTTTTATATTATAATTTTGTATTTTTCTTCTTTAATGTGTATAAAATACTAAACTAATTCTTATGAAAGTAATATTTAAGTATTCTATGTTTTAGGGACCACGTTCCGTGACCACCTTTTTGATTATTTTACTGGAGTTTGTTTCGGATAAAGGGTTTAGTGAATAAATAATAAAAAACTAATAATCATTAAATAATATTGCATATAATTATACATTTACCTGTTTTTGTATAAAAGAGCGAAGTTCAAAAACATTTATAGCCTAGGATCCGGAATATTATTTGAAAATTATTAGATGCTATCAAGATGAATCGTCAGTCAGTAGTTTTGTTTTGACGACCTGTGGGCCTATGTATGTGGGCTTGTACCATGACGTCTAGAGCAAGATTATTATAAGCTTGAAACATTCTTTCTTTCTTAGCAGTTTTGTGACGTCACGACACCAAAATTGCTAAGGCAGTGTAATTATTGTTCATTCAATTCGTATCATGAGGTGAATATTGACAAATAGCATCCTTACTTTTATGTCATAACTAGCGTAACTCGCGGCTTCGCCCGCGATCAAACTACGAAAAAAACACACTTTTTCGCAGTACATTCTTTATTATTCGCAAAAATAAGTTCGTGTTTCATATTATTTCTTAAAGATATTATACGGAAAACAAATTACTTTTAGCGATCGTAGGTAACTCAAAATATCCAATATGTTAAAAGATGTTAAACATAGGTTACATATTCTGTAAATAGATTTTCATTTTAGGTAGGTATTTAGTAAGCTTCAGTACCTTTATTTTTTACACATTTTTCTACTCCATATTTCCAAAGTCAGAGGTAGAGAGTAGAACGATACAATCGCATACTATGTTTAGAGTCATGTTACTCGGCTAATATGGGTTTTTTAACTAACAGGCTAACATCTACGTTAATTTTAAATACCCAATGCTATGTACATCTGAAGCTTACAGTGACCCTCCTTCTCCTTCTTTTTTATGTTATATATGTATATAAAGTGTCATTCTTATTTTGCTGTAGCTTTTTGCCCGCGACACGATAATTTTACATACAGTATTCCATCTTCATACAAACGGTCGGAAATCGAGTTATACCTACGCGCCTTGAGTCCGGTATACACTCGGTAGACAACCGTGCGGGGCTGCCACATCGTATAATTGGATACGAAAATTGTATAAGGTGGTTGTTATGTTACGTAACTTTTATAATTTGATACAAAAATAAACATTTTATTCCTCCCATAAGTTCGCTAATGTCAAACACAAAACAAAAAGTATCGAGGCACTAAAATAAAAAATAATTAAATAAATTAAAAATAAATATTAAAGTATTTTTAATTAAACTTTTTATCCGAATGCGGATTTTTTATAATGTTAATTAATTTAACAATAAAGCTTTTCGTACGTCTCAGTCGAGGTGCAAATATTTTTCAATCTCAAATTTATAAGGTTGGTATGTGACCCTCATAGATTTTTTAATTTAATCTACGAATAATATTTTTTAAATAAAAATATAATATTTGAAATCACAAAATTAGAAAGAAACTCAAGTAGGTAGATGAAATGAAAATACTGGCCGGCGGGCAGCCCTGTCGCGTGGTTACGTACCGCGCGGCTGTAGGTAATTATTTCAAGGACAGGGCTGAGTCGCAATACTATTTATGTATAAAAAACATTTCTGTGCCCGCGGCTACGCTCGCGTGGACTAAAAAGTTTGCTCAGTTTTAATTTCTATTGAATTTGTATGTTGTCATATCGAATTTTTAATATTATGTCTAGAGTAAAACTTAGTCTATGCTAAAAAAACCAACCACAAATATACCACACTGATGGATGTTATGATGTTGTTATCTTCTTCTTGCTCATTTCCCAAAATTACTTGGGGTCGGCGCAGTACGTCTACCATACTGCTGATCGGTTTTGGCAAAAGTTTTACGACCGGCCGCCTGCCTGACATCAACCCTCTTTGTATATGCATGTATGTATGTATGTATGTATGTATGTATGTATGTATGTATGTATGTATATATAAATATATTTCATGTGCGAATCATTTCTAACATGATTACCACTTGCCATACGGTGAAGGAAAACATCGTGAGGAAACCTGCATGTTTGAGGAGAACCTAGCAATTTTTCGAAAGACACGTGAAGTCCGCCAACCCGCACTTGGCCAGCGTGGTGGACTATGGCCTGATCCCCCTCGTATTGAAGGGAGGCCCGTGCCCAGTAGTGGGAAGTTAAAAAGGGCTGAATACATATAAATATATATACACTTCAAACTTAAATGAAAACAGAGAATAATCAGCATGGAAAACTAAATATTTTCTAATCTAGATACCAGATAAAACTGATACACTACACATAAATAACTTTAAATATATACATACATATTATAAATATACCATTTAAATTAAAGGAATAATACTGAAAATGCCCATGATTTTTTATATTTTATTAATACCTTTCATAGTTATCCATTACATTTACATTTTAAACGAAAGAAATCTAATTGACAGAACACGAAAATAAACAAAAGAATGCAGTATACTGTTGCTGTACAGTAAGAACTTTTTAAAATAATGTAAAACTGAGTCATACAAAATAAAGAAATGTATGTCGGAGATTAACTTCTTGTCACTATCATAATATGACATGCTAATAAATGCTATAAGTATTACAAAGTATTATTTTGTAATACTTATAGCCAGTTTAAACTGCGTGGATTAGTTAAATGTTATTGTTATTACGGCCTTCAGATTTCATTTTGTTTTTTCTAAAGTAAAGAAAAATTTTTTTGCATACCATATTAATTTACTTACACCTAAATTATATACACATATTTAATTATTTTATTTATTAACTTGTTTTAGTTCCTGGTTTGATTAAAGCTTTCTACAAAATATTAAGAAACCAAAAAGATACGCGTAGTAATTTAATAGGTCCCACATACAAACATACAAACTATAACCTCAACTTAATAACCGAAACCCAAAGTTGTATATCGGCAAGAATTTATTTATAATGCTATTGAATATTGACTCGAGTGAAGAGGAACATTGTTACTCAACATTGTAGCAATTTTGAAGTTTGAACTTTCAATATATTATAATAAATTACTTATTTATATCTTTTTTTAATTACCTCACTGAGTTACGACGTTGTTTTTTGCAAGTATAATTATTATTAATTATGACATAAAGTTTTTTTAATGTCAATCTATCTTAGGAAGTGCATTTTTATGACTGTGTCATATTATCTTAGTTAAAAAAAAAAACTATAAATTTCTAAAATATACATACAAAGCTAACCAAGTAAAATATTGCAATACACTTCCTAAAAGATTCACAACTAGTATAAAATATTTATTTACATTTTATTTTAAATGCAAATATTGTAAGTTGCCCAGAAATATAATATCTATGTAAAGAAATGTTTCTGTGATATACCACAACTAAAAGAAATAAGAATTTTAACTAAAATGCTTTTAAGTTTTCTTAATCCACAGTTAATTTTCTAAACGAGCCCGGCATGCCCAAACATTGATCGTTGAATTTTTCATCGCTTCTATATGATTCATCTGTGCGGGCCTCTCTCATTTCATTAAAGTAATCACTAAATTCTTTAGAACTTAACTCATTTTTAAGCTTGTCTGAAAAAAAATATAATTATGTTATTAAATTTGCGGCTATTGCGTTCATATACCTGTCATTCGATTTTTGTCTGATTGTTTACCTACATATTATGGTGTTGATTTAATTGTTAAATGAATGATATACAAAAAATAAATTTTATTTTATTCAATAACTAAATGTAATAAGTTCACTTATTAAAGATTTATTAAAGTTCAATTTATTAAAGATTTGGAAAACACAAGATTAAAAGGGCCAAAGCAGTCCAAAATTAGAGAAAATACTGCTAAATACATAAAAAAAAATTGTCCTAATATATTGAAATCTGTCAAAAATAAGACTGGTAAGAATTAATTATTTATCGTCATTTTTTTTTGTTAGAAATTGAAGTTAATTTTTATGTTTATTTTAAGGCTGCTATTATAAATAAAGGAGGCTGTTGCTATTCGTCCGATAATCGGATGAATAAAAAATATATTATTTTTTTTACTATTATCGGTTTGTAAGAATATTTCCCATTTTTTTTTTGTTTTCTAATGTACAAAAAGTTTTTAGATTCAGGGGTTCTTTTAAGTAACAAAAAAAAAACCTAAATCCTAACTATTTTTAAGTTTAAGGTTTTTTTATGTGTAAAAAGTGATTTTTAGGTGCAGGAGTATGCAAAAAAACTTAATCTATCGAGCTGGAAACTTATTCTTTTAAATCCCTACGATTTTTAAGTTCAAGAGTTTTTAAGGTTAAAACATTATTTTTAGGTGCAGGAGTTTCTGTTTACAAAAAAAAAAAACCATAACCTACCGAACTAAGCCGAGCTACTTTTTTACTTACTTTTTAGTTCTATCGTCCTTCCTTATAATTTATATCTATACTATAATAAAGCAGTAACTTAGCAAAATCTGTACATGAAATATTTCTTAAAAACAACTGCAACGTATTATGTACATAATATAGACCCCAAACAATAGCTATAAAAATTTTTGTCCATTTGTCTGTTTGTCTGTATGTTTGTTTGTTAGTGCACGTTTCACGCGAAAAGTAATGAACTAATTTCAACGAAATTTGGTGTAGTGATAACTTATTACTCGGGTCAACATTCAGGATACCTTTTACTTCAAGAAAATCTTTCTGTCCCACGGGAATATACAATAACTGGTTTTATCGATCTCAAAAGATGGTTATATCGCTCTTGAAAAGGCCTACAGAAAAATGTGCAATAGTATATGCCTATCTCCTAAGGTACACTCGCAATACATATTCTTATCTATACCTATAATAAAACTTCTGAGTCAAATCGATGTGCGTTTCTCGAAAAAAGTACTCAACCGATTTTAACAAAATTTTGTGTAGTGATAACTTATTACTTGCGTCAACATTTAGTTATTTATTTCCCACGGGAAAACACGATAACTGGTTCTGTCGCGTCGACCTTAGAAATTTATATGGCTAACAGTGGCTAAACCTTAAGAGATTTAGTAAAACTATGTACTACAAAATTGTAGGTCTTAAAAAGGTCTATAGAAAAGTCCGCAATCGTATATGTATGTCAATCTCCATGACATTCGCTATAACTATTTTTATTATCTATACTAATATTATAGAGAGGTAAAGTTTGTGAGGTTGTAGGGGGTAATCTCTGGATCTACTGAACCAAGTTACATGAAATTTTGTAAGAAGATAGTTTGAGACCCTGGGAAGGACATAGGATAGTTTTTATTCCGGAAACCATCCCTTAAAGGGGTGAGTATGGGGATGAAAGTTGGTATGGGGAAGCAAGCTAGGGACGAACGCGAGCGAAGCGAGGGTGAGTCGCTAGTATTTTATAAAGGACGAATAATTATTTTTTATTCATCCTAATTGAGAACGAACAGACACTCCGTTATTTTAAATACAATTATTTGAAATATATTCAAAGCGCAAAGTCAAAATCTTGCATAAATACATAGTATATATCTTTTAAATAAGCAACAAACGTGACATGGTTATATTAGGACTATGTTTGTATTACTAATATCATGTTGGGGAATAAAAAATCTTTAGATGTGTAGGTTTCATTAGACTAATTAAAACACGAAAATCTTGCTTTAAATTTTAACGATACCTACATACATACTTATTATTTCTTTTTTATAAAAAGTGGTAAGTATATATTGCCACCATATTGGTTTCAGTTGATAAGCCAGTACTCTTAAAATTAGGTACTACACATAAGATTTTGTTTTTATACTAAGAGGAGAAGTTTAAGTTAAACACTATGGAAGAAAGTTGTTTTCTTTTTATATAAAAAAAGAAAAAAAAAACTTGTTGCTTATTATTATAAATTGTATGCCCATGTGTATACTTACTACTAAGTTCCTTTATAGATAACTCCTTGCCACCGTATTCTAATGGCAAATCATCTTTCGTAATTATATTGTGTAATTGTTCCATATCTTTGAAGACTTTTATTCGTTGGGATATCTTTGAACTTACAGCTTGCTTTACAATTGAAACAAATGTGTCAATTGCTTTCGAAGGTGTTATAAAATATAAGCCTTTCAATCTCATCCCATATCCTTCCTGAAAATAATCATTATTTTCATTATTACAACGATGAATTACTATTTAAAGTAATAACAAAGGTTTTTAAATAAAATATCTTTTCGGATTTTTTCGCAATCCGGTCATTTTTATTCTCTCCCCTGACCATGAATGCTTTAGCATTCGAAACGTCGAGAACCAAAAATGAAAACAAATCCGCGCACAAAAAAATAAATTGTTTTATTTAAAATGTTAAATATTCGCGTAAATCTAAGAAAGTATTAAAACATGTTTTAATTAGTGATGAGATGAGCGATATTCTTATTTTTGGAATCGGCCAAAATAAGTCGAGATTAATATAATGCCGTTAAATGTAAAGTTGATAGCGATGAACCAGAAACAGTTATGGAAATTTCCGCATCTCCAACATTAAAATCCTTAAATATTATCTTGGATTTGTTGCACTATAGGATACTGAAAGATATAGGATAGTTTTTATCCCGGAAATCATCCCTCAAGGGGGTGAAAATGGGGATGAAAGTTTGTAAGGGGAATCAACCTAACCGCTAGTTTACTTATAAATGTACTCAAACAAACACGCTGTATATTAATTACACTGACGTGGTAATTAATAATTATTTATCTTTACTTCGTTATTTTGTTTAGTGCAGTTAAAATTTAATACCTTTTTACAACGAAACATAAAAATATAATCTGTAATAAAATAATAATCTATACATCAATATATTTATACATATAATAAAACTGTAGAGGTCGAATGTTTTTTATAGAAAAAAATACTAAAAACCGAGTCAGGGGGATGTAAGAATAGAAATAGATTAAAAACCTGTTTGTACGGGCTAATCTTCTAAGCTGTTGGACCGATTTAAATGAAATTTTGCATGGTGGTACCTTATACCCCAGTTAACATTTTAGATACTTTTCATCCCGGAAAATGAATAAGTTCCCGTGGGATACTTAAAAAACTATAGTAACTTATACAGCTTAGTACACAACAACTTATACAACTAATTTAGTAAAATTTGGCATGCTGATACCTTATATTGCCGGTCAAACTATGTATAAAATTTATAAATCCCATAAAATTGACGGATTCTCGCGGGAAAGTAAAACATTATAAAATCAGTGTCTAGCATAGGACCTTTCATCTATACTAATATTATAAAGAGGTAAAATTTGTGAGATTGTGAGTTTGTGAAGTTATAGGGTAATCTATGGATCTACTGAACCGATTTTGAAAATTTTATTACCAATAGAAAGCCATGTTGTTTTTGAGTGTCATAGGCTATATATTAACCCGAAAAATGAAAAGACTTTTTCATGGTAGTCGGATTTGCAAAGTAAGTCGGAGAAAAAACGGTCGAACGTAAACGTTTCTTACGAACGCTGCCTTAACGATGAGAGATATATGATTCTTGTATAATGTTCTAGAGAAAAGTTGTAGAGCTTAATAATGCCTACAAAGAAGTCAGCAACAGCGTATGTCTAACTTTCATATAAGTCACAAAAAGTAGTTTTACATATTAAAAAATAATTTAAATCTGTAGTTTATGTTTATTGGTCATATTATCAACAATTATGAATTCTTATCAAAACAAGTAAATTTATCGTCTAAAATGTTTAAAACAAAAGACTTTTCCCTTTTACTGCATATTATTTGGACAAATGGTTAAAGATAATACGTAGGTATGGAACCGCGACCGTTTCGTAATCTATTGAGTGATATTTCTATAAGATAGTTTTTTTCATATACAATATGTCAATCTACCTATACTAATATTATTAAGAGGTAAAGTATAAGAGTTTGTGAGTTTGTGACGTGAACAGAACGTACGTCTTGACGATAAATTTGTTTTGTTTTTCTAGAGTCGAACCCGAGCGAAGTAAGGGTGGGCCGCTAGTTATAAAATAAAAATGTATATTTTAACACGTAATTAGTGTCATAAATAGAAAAAATATTCGAATTATAATAAGTAATGTTAATCATGTGTATAATAAATAATGTTAATCATCATCAATATTATTAATACTGAGATAATATTAAAACTGCAGATATGTGGTACTATGTAGTAAAAATATAGCACTTACAATTACAATTGAAAAAATCTTTCGTAACTCCACCAAATTAATGGCTTTTAGAAGTTCCATGATATTGGTGTCAGTGTAGTCAAAAACTCCAATTATGCCGTTGCAATAATCATTAGCTTGAAGGTATTCACATAACTGTAGTGAAGAATAATATATTTTAATATTAACAAAATATTTGTTCATTTAATTTTGTTATTTTTCTTAGGTGTCGACAACCAAATTGTAGATACTTACTCGGTTTTATTATACCAATATAATAAGTAATAGTTTTCAATGTTAACTTTCTTAATTAGTCCCAGATCAGCCGTTCAAATAAAATAAAATACATATTTTTTTTTTATTGTGACGGTGTATTATTATTATCATTAGTATGATCATTTAACAAGTATTTGAGACATAAATATTGGTTGTCAATAAAATGACACACACTCACCATGATAAAGTATCTATAAATATTTAGCAAACCAGTTTCGAAACGTTGCCCTCTGTTATTAAGCATGAACACTCTGTAACAGTCTCGCGTCATTTTTGGTAAGAAAAAACAACTTCTGTAAACAGAAAAGAATAACGATTAAAACAGGAAATTCGAGTTTTTAAGATAGATAAGATCTCGTTCTAACTACAAAAAAAAATTTCTATGGCTTTATTTTATATCTAGCTAGCGACTTACCCTCGCTTCACTCTGGTGCGTCGCTAGATTCGAATAATCCTGTAATACATTTCTATAAAACAAAACAAATAAGTAATAAAAATCACCTCCATTAAAATTCACTTAAACAAAAGCATATTATCTAATCACAAAAAACCTATGTACAACAAATAACGAAGATACAACAAATAAAGAAAATACGAAACAAAAATGCTACCTTTAACTTTAAAATGATTGACTACGTGAAATAAAACCAATGCAATTGCAACTTCCTATAAAATACACTGAAAAAATATATCAGAATTTATACCCTAAGTACCTAATTAGACACACAGGCAATACTCAAAACGAAAAATACATCTGGAATGCAAATACTGACTGCCGTTACTACAAAGAAGCATTGTCCAAACCTAATAAACAAATAACAAATAAACTAACATGCCTAAGCAGAACAAAACTAAAAACGGTGGTGGAACTTTTAACGGATCACTGCCATCTCCACAAACACCTTTTCAAGCCTTTTTTGCCTTCGAGAGGATGAAACAGTAGCCCACATTCTTCTAGAATGCTGTGAACTGGTACACCTACGCGCAGAAAAACTTGGCCTCAGGAGATCGCTCCCGGAAATCTTCTAGGACACCGGCAGCCTGCTAGACTACTGGGACTCTCTGGGGTGGAAATACTAACACTACATACCGCACAATCTCACGCACAACGGGCAATAATACCTAAGTGCGGAAAAAGCTGTCCAGAAGAAGAAGAAGACATGTGAACTCCAAAACTCACACCTTGGCACCTAATCTTTTTTAGCAATGAAGATAAGCGAAGATCAGAGCGAATGCGAAATGGAATATGGAATAAAGTCATCGACTTACTTATCTCGCAACAAATAAAAATAAAAACAAAGAAAAGTATGATAATAATTATAATTCTGAAATAAACTCAAAGTGTAATACTTACACGTCATTTAATAATTGAGAATTCTGGATATCGAAATTCTCAAAAAAATCAGGCACTAAACTCCTAAACGTACAAATTTTATCTAACTTCACTTTTGATTTTTCAATGGAACCTTTAGATATAATGAGTGTCCTCTCCAAATATTCCCTAGCTGTAAGGAATAAATAGAATTTTAATAATTAATATTATTTATTCAACGTAACGCAGTAATATTCTATTTAATTCAATTTTTAGTTCCGTAGAAACTCATGAACTTAAAAATCTGTGTAACTTGATATGTTTAGATCTAAACATAACCTGTACCAAAAAAAAAAATTCAATTTTAATAATAATTTTAAAGAAAGTGGAAACAAACAAGTCGACAATATGTCGGATGAATAATTATATCTTAATCATCCGGTTAGCGGACGACAGTCAACGGCCTCATTTATGAGATAGCTACCAAATTTGAACCAAACAAACATATTACCGAACTTGTTTAAAAAACTTGTGTTTTTATTTCTTTTAACTAGCTTTAAGATAAACAAGAATAGTGTTAATAGTTTATATAATATCTACGGAAGTAAATGTAGGGCCTATACTAAAATTGTTGTGGAACAGAACTTAAAAAAAAACTTTGTATTCTAAGGGTGCACGTGCAAATGTTTTACAAATTTAATTTATAATAATTTTGCGTGTCTGCTAAAATACCATTAAATATATCTATTATAGATTTTGAATTGTCAAGGTTTGAAAATTTCCGTTTATATCATTCTTTGGACTCACTACACTGCCTTTGTTTTAACTTGATTTGTCTCTCATTTAAATAAGATAATATTAATCTAGCATTGAAAATATTAGATTTATTATTAGATTATTAAAAATATAGAAGAGGTTTTAAACCAAGTATATATATATATATATATATATATATATATATATATATATATATATATATATATATATACACAAAAAATATTAAATTAATATTAATACAAAATTTTTTATGTGCGAATACACAAAAGCTATAATATAATATAATATATTATATTATATTATAGCTTTAATATAATATAATATATTATAATATAATATATTATATTATAATATATAATTAAAAAAAAGTGCGAAAAAGAAACAATATGATATGAATAATGATTGAAGAATATGAACGTAATTCATAATGACCTTGCTCATATTTTTATATATTTTTAATTTATATTCGAGGTGTGAGAAAATAATTTTTATTTCGGTCCAAGTAATAGGTATAACTCGTAGATTATTCATGAAAAAAGTATTTAAACTGATTTTTTTTTAAGTTTATTTAGGCAGCTGTTCGTCCAGTGGTCGAAATTCGTATTTCTTTTTGTTGATGTCACTAAAGCTCGTTAATAGATACTAAGTCACCTTGTCGTGGTGGGGGGGCTCAGTAGTGCCCGGCAATACAGCCGGGCGCGAAGCCAAGAAACGCACAGGGAGGTAGCCCGCTTCGGTGGGCGGAGGGAGGCGGCCATCTTCGGAGGGCGGTGTACCATGCGGGTTGCTCCTGGTACTTCTCTGATAGCAGAGTGGACCTTGGAGCATCCCCGTAGTTGTTGTGGTCTGCTTCGGCAGACCTGCGACACCCCATTAAGACGGGGGAAGGCTTTGTTGGGTTTTAGTGGGTAATACTGGCTTTGCCGGTGAGTCCCACACCTCGTGCGTAAATGCATTTCCCAACGTTAAAAAGAAAAAAAAAATGGTCAACCATTTCTGATTGACATTTATCCAAGTTGAAGCATTGCTTTCGCAATGATTTAATAGGCATATGGTATACGAGGCTTCGTAGTAGTCTAGATAGTCTATAACTAATGAAGCGATATATTTTTTTAAAAAATTTCGTGTTCCATAATTATATAATAATTACACTACGGAACTTAAATGCATAATTTTTTTTGTAGCTACATACCTCATTCCCGACGTTTCGACCAGCCAGGTCACCGGCATTCTGCCCGTGACCAGTCCCGTACCCAGTTTAAGTCCAATAGTGTATTATATAAGCGATATTTTTTATAATAAAATTTCTCTCACTAACACAAATCTGCTCTATCTTTGAGTAAGCTAAGATATTTACATCATAAAGCTCTTGAGCGGAACCGTAATTTGAAACTAATAGTAATTAAATAAATAGTACTTACAATAATCCTTCTTCAATAAGTGGTCTTGTTTCTTTAGCCAATCAATCAAATGATTAATACTTTCTTCCAATCTCTCCGGTTCGTCCAAATCATATTGTTTTTTAAGATACTGTAGAGTATCTACGTTAAATTTTAATATCGGGGTTTCGTGTAATACTTCCATAGCCACTCCGTTTGACAGAACTAATACAATTGCTTGTCCGATACGTTCCGTGTATACTATAAGTATGATTCAGATTCAGTATTAAAATATGCAAAACTGATCGTGTACGTCATCTATACAGATAAATAAAATTGAAGTGTCTGTGTGTAATGTCCAAATAACAGCTTTTTACTAAAGGGGATATTTATTTTATTCACGTGAAACGGATAGCAAAAAAAAGTGAGGTTCTGAAATTCGTTCATATTAAATATATTTTTACCACTAGGCGATATGAAATTATACACATAATTAGTAATCATTGAGGTTTAGTTTTCAAGTTATGGGATTCTAAAGAATTGATCACATTGAAGGAAGCGTTTTTTTTAATTCGTTTTTCATATTGAAGTTATTAGAAATGAAATAATAAATGGAGTGTTCTGTATAGAAAATTTACTGTTCTTTTTGGTGATCAGATTCTAAGTTTGAATTAGTTTTTTAGTATTAAGCTGGAAGTAAATATTTTAAATATTTTTTTTTTATAACTTCGATCATTTTATTTTTTTTTCTGCAAAAGTAATTTTATCATAAAAATTACAGAATAGGGTCTTAATTAATGTAGCAGATAAATCAATTAGAGTACGTGTACATGTCGCACTGAGCGAGGTACCTGGCGCTTGTTAAAGCCGGTCGGTTGATGTGAAAACGCATTAAAACGTTGATTATATTTCAATAATATTGATAACGTATTATTCCCTACCTATTTGTGAGAACAAAATATTGAAAGTGTTATGATTTTAAAATGTTAGCAGGTACATAAGCATATGCCCCTACGACCCTATAAGCTATGCCCTATAAGCTACCCCTGAGAAAAATGGGGACGCAAAGCGTTGAAAAATAGTTTTTTTCAATTTCCGTCTTACTTTGACGTTCTATCGAAAAATGTTTTCTACAAAAGTTGTAAAAAATCATAAAAAATGTAAATCATAAAAAAATGAGAAAACACAATGAACAATCATATAAAAATGACAGATTCCAAATTTAAATGTAATATTTTGTTTATTTTTAATTGTAACAGTATTTATGGCCATACTATGTATATATATTTCTTCAACGCAAATACATATTTGCGCTCCAAGCGTGACGTTAGTTGCGATTTTTTGTTGGCGTTATATTATTTTCAGAAATAACGTAGTAATAATAAGTTGATTTTTTAATTACTAATTGTGTTTATTCAAAAAATAAATATTTATGATAAACGATAAGGTAAGACGGTGGCAATCGTCTTGTATGGACCCTTCGCCACTGATATATACGAAGAAGTTCTTAATTAAGATCTAACTTCCTGTTCGCGACTTTTTAGCGTAGACATAATGCCCGATTTCACCAACAACCCATAAGCTACCACCTACGTATGGGATCCCTAGCTTAAAAGTCCCCTAAACTAGCCCCTAAATTAAATTTTTACGATCGTCTTTAAGCCCATATTTCGAGCACCTAAATTTAGGGGGCCTTTTAATGTTTACGTGACCCCTAACTGTCGGTGAAACAGAAACTGTCCCCTAACCATGCTTAGGGGATCCCTTAAACTTAGGTGACGTTGGTAAAATCGGGCATAAGCTAAGTAACTTTTGCGAAGAAATAGAGAAATAGAGATAAAAATAAAATTACTTATAAGTACCTTCAAGTCAAAACGCTGGATAATAGAGGACAGTAGAGATAACACTTTGATAGAGCTAAAAGATGTTCTGGAGCAATGGAAGGAATACTGATATCAGCTGTACCAGGCAGAAGATGATCCAATAACTATAAGAAGATGGAGTAATTATCCTGAAGAACCTTAAATACTGCTTTCCGAGGTCGAAAATGCTATTAAAAAACTTAAAAACAAGGCGGTGGGCCCAAATGGTATCACAGCGTTAATGCTACAACACCCAGGATCCAGGACACAAAAGTACACAGATCATTCACAACCTAAATTTCTTTTTAACATAAATTGTATATATTTTAACACCATGAACTATCTAATGAATGTTTTCGTAAAACAAAAACATAAAGCGTACAGTACTCAGATAAACAGTCGATTCTATATCCGGATAACATAACTACGAGTAATGTCTGGATAACATAAATGGGTATTAAAGGTAATACTTTATAACCGACAAAAACGTCTGGGGTTTTTTTGAATTATATAAAAACTAAATTAAAAGATTAAACAAAAATCAAGTTGCCAAAATATTTCTTTTTGGATATTTTTTTGCAAACGTTATATATATACTGCGCAGTAACAAAATAACCGCAAACGATGTACCAGACTCGTGAGACTGGACTCGCCAGATGACGAAATTATATTTTTTCACAATTTCAACTTGCCAAAAGGACCTTCCCAAAATTCGTCACCAGCTCTCGGGCTATATAATTTTTTATGCAAAACACCCGATACAGACCAAATTAAGTAGGTATAATGCATTGAAACTCTTACCAGAAATGTCCCAAAAACGTTTAGAAAGCTTACTTTCTTGCTCTACTTCGCTATATAAATACTTAAAAATCCAGGACAGGATAACACAAAAAATAATTAAGCTCAACAAGAATACTTCCAGTAAAGATTTCTTATTATAACGTCGGAATGCAGAATTAATAATAATTGGTGCCACAGCCACATCTCGCAATGAGACCCTCTTCAATCTTGCCTGTGTGGGGTATTTCACCTTAATTTAGAAGATAACTCTAATTGCAAGCAACAAAGATTCCTAAACATTTTGCAAGCAAACAAATATACGCGCTCATTTTTCTCAAAATTTCGCCCCTTGACGCCATCTTTATTGTTCTACAATTTAAAAAAAAATCAAGTTCTATTAAAAATGACTCACCATTGACGTCAGTATAGTATTATTTCGCTTTAAAGGCAAAATTTCTTATATTTAATTCTTCAGTGTATAATTATTTTTTATCGTTTTTTTTCGCAGTAAAACGTTGTTACAAAGCAGTAGGTATATTTAAGATGCAAATTAATTATATTATTTTATGTAAAGTGCTAATTACTTTACTACAATTTTACAGGAAATGTTTTATGTAGAAAATATCTTATATAAGTACAATAATAAGATGTATTAATGAAAATAATTAATATAGTATTGGAATTATACCTTTGACTTGATTAAGTTCACAATAATTTTAAGTTTATTACACATTTATAATAGTGTAATGAATTTTAATGATTACTTAAAATATTTAGTTTCCTCTTTGCAAAGTAACAAAGATTGTAAGAAATACATAAAACATAAAAAATATTTGATCATTAGCACATACATTAAGCTTAATCACACTACTAACATTATGAAATATATTTTACTACAGGCTCATCCTCGCTTCGCTCGGGTTCGTCGCTAGGTACGTTTTAAATATATATTATAAATAGTTATCACCCAGCGTTAGCCATATAAATTTTAATATGGTTGTTATGTATTCTTAAATAAGTATTCTTTGATTTTATGATTTTCCGCGCATTTTTTTCTTTCATAAGAACCTTCTCCTGACAATAAGAAACACAACAAAAAAAAAATAGTTAAATCGGTCCAGCGGTTCACGCGTGATGGTGTGACCAAGGGAAATAGGGATTCATTTTTATATATATTTTATAAAATGTGTTTTTATGCTTGTTACTTTGTTACGTTAGTATATGGCTATATTATGCCAGGTATCTATCTACGTACCTTTGGTATCTACAACAACCGGTTATTTTCTATCTACATATCTATCAAAGTAATAACTATATTTTGGCTCGGTTTGTAGTGAGCCTACTTGCTGTACCAACGGTCGCGGGTTCCAGCCCCGCTGGGGTCATTCATTTGTGTGATGAATACGAATATTTGTACTCCAGTCATGGATGTATACATTTAAAATCGTATGTATTTAAAGTTATACAGGGTGAAACAAATCGATGGGACATGGAAGAAAAGTACCTTAAATATCGAAGCTATCAAAATTTACTCAAAGGAAACATTTCAATTATAACTGCATTTTTTTTAAAAAAGCTTACCTGAACCGGAAATCGAACCACGGACTTTTCAAATTTCGAAAACGGTGCGAGCCAATACAAATCAAAGTACACCGACTTCAAAAATATCTGATTAGGTAGGTATCTATTTTAAATGGAAACCGCCGTTTGATAATTTTTTACTTTTCAGTGCCTGGAAGTCGGTTTTTATTTTATTTTTTAAAAGAGTTTATTTAGATCCGTGTCACTTACATACTTTATGTCAAGACTCTGTATGTATAATGTATATTGTATATATTGTCTCTATATGATTATTAATGCGGTTTTCTGTCGATAAAACACTTAGTAGCAGTCCGGAACTGGTAAGTTGATAGTGTGAACAAATTCGTGCCTCGGAGATCACGTTAAGCAGCCAGTCTTGAGCCTTGTGATAGAAGAAAAGTACTTTAAATCTTGATAGGGACCATCCATAAATTACGACACACGAATTTATAGATTTTTTGAACCCTCCGCCGCTCCTTGTGACAGGTGCTCACTTTTGTGGGACATGGTGTGACGTCACATATTTTGCAATTTTACAGCCAAAACCGAGTAAATTGAAAACAGCAGTTCCAAAAATGTTATTTTAATAATATCAACATCAACAGCGCGATACAGCGAGCCGCTTGCTGCCCAGTGAGAATTCGCCAACAAAACAATATAAACCTTATATAGCGTAGAGAAAGATCATTTTTTTTATGCGCTTACCTACGGTTAATGTTTTGTATTTTAATACTTGTAGAAGCATATGTCTCCATCCTGCCCCTTGTCACACAATGTCAGACTTCGTTGACTTGTTCGGTAGTTTTCCCGTGATGCGTTCCAAGACAGACAAACACAAAAATTCTAAAAACTATAGATTCGGCCTCTGTATCGATAATAATGACTTTTTCAGTAAGATTTTCCAAAAAATATTCTATGTACAGATTCGACTCAGTTATAATTTTATTACATGTATTATACCTTTCACCTACATAGTATATCAATATAGTATCATTTATCATGGCCCTAACAGGAGAGTTCTACTAAATTCATTTATTATCGTTGGCCTAAACGTTTCGGCTTAGTTAAGTGGAAAATCTATTATAAAGCTGCTACACTATTTGATAGATTATTTGTACTGTGTCTTGGATATTAAATATTATAATAATATTATGTTTTATAGTTTATTGACCTTTAAATTATAATGAAAACTTTATCAAGGGGCAGATTCTATTACGTGCGATGAAGATGACAGAGAGCTAAACGCTATTATGGTTATCATTGACGATATAATAAATAATTATATCTAACCATTATCCCTTAGAGTGATTCACATTATGTCTTTAACGGTAAATACCGAAAATAAAAACTCTTGTCTTTGTTGCATTTGAAGTTTGACCTTCATAGTCTAACGAATCGGAGGCAGGTATTGCTACAATATAGTTTTTCGGGCGTCTGACCAATTATAAATAACTAATTATTTTATTATTCATGCAATAAATTCGGGTAAGTTATGCTATATCCTTACTCTTTAAATCAAAAAATCTTTTCAGATTTTACTTTTAGTTTCTGTTCCCGAAGTTCCGATTGCTTTACAGTAAATATGGTCATGGGAGAGACCTAGATTTTTGACGACTCAAAAGCTAATTCATCTAAATTTATCTTTTCCATAGGGAAGACTAACTAGGTGTTGCCAGCGTCGTGGGATCGATTAATATAAAACCATGACAAAAAAAAGGTTCCTTTAATTTCAAACAATTGTGTAAATCTACTAAAGTATTATACGTCTTATTCTTATAAATTCATTCTTCTTTATACTATTATATTGGACTGTAAATTTAAATTTTCGCTTTCCATAATATTATATAATAATTACAGATATTAAGGTATATAGCCACTTAAGAATTCACGCGTTTAAGTCACGTAATGTAATTATTATACATTATATTTGTCTTGTCAACGTGAAGAGTAAAGACCGTACTGCTATATGGGTGCATCTATGCCCAAGTTTGCCTCGCGACGTACTGCATTAAATGAATTGCTAGCGACTCAACCTCGCTTCGCTCGGATTCGTCCCTAGGTTGATTCCCCATGCAAACTTTCATCTCCATTTTCACCTTTTTAAGGGATGATTTCCGGGATAAAAACTATTGTGTCCTTCCCAGGGTCTCAAACTAACTTCTTACCAAATTTCTTTTAAGTCGGTTCATTAGTTTCGGAACCTATTCGGTACAAACAAACATATAAAAAATCAAATCTTACCTCTTTATAATATTAGTATAGATAAGTTTTTTGAAAAGTTATTAATTATTGGTTTTGATGACACGTTTGGCTCAGTTGGTAGTGACCCTACTTGCTGTGTCAGCTGTTGCGGGTTCGAGTCTCGCTGGGGACATTCATTTGTGTGATGAACACGAATGTTTGTACTCCCGTCATGGGTGTTTATATTAATAATATGCATGTATTTAAAGTTATATATGTGTAGTGTATTAACTATCTGGTATCCATAACACAAGCCTCGTAGCTTACCATGGTACTAGATGGCGCTGTGTGTTAATGTCCCAACATTTATTGGTATTAAACTCAATTTAACATCACGCCGTTGGGCGCGGGCTTCGATTAAATGCGACGGGGATCAGGCCAGGACGCTAGCCAAATGAGGCTAGTATATATATATATATATATATATATATATATATATATATATATATATATATATACACACACAGGATCACCTGCTGGGCTAATCTGAAGATTACCTGAAAATTTTATCACAATCGCTCCAGCTGTTTTGGAGTCCATAGGAAACAGATACACACATTGATTTTTATTTTATTTAATCAATATTTAAAATTTATTTATTGCTCAGAAAATGGGGTCTTTTATGAAAATTTAGTGACACACTGACTGCAGCGCCACCTACTGGCTCTATTTGTGAATTCAAACCTTGCAGGGACCCACTCGAACATACACAAAAAATATCATTAAAATAGTCTACACCGTTTGGGAGATGATCAGGGACACACTGATTGCAACGCCATATACTGGGCCCATTTGTGTTTTCAAACAATCCAGGAGCCCATTGAAATATACACACAAAATTTCATCCAAATCGGACCAGTCCTTTAGGAGGAGTAGGTTAACAAACACACGTACAGAAGAATTATATATATTAAGATATAATATGGCGGTAAGACAAGTATTAATTATATTGGAAAAAATGATAATACCAAAGCTAACGCGGTTTAACACGGCGGCGGAGGTTCTCAATTCGTCGGAATTTTTTCTTTTTAATTTATGTTCACCGATTACTCTAAGACGCCTGAACCAATTTGGAAAATTCTTATTTTGTTTCAAAGGATATACTTTACAGGTGGTCTCATTACAATTTTATCGAAATCACTCGAGCGGCTTTTAAAAAATCAACAATAACTTATTTTTAAATAAATGGCTTAATCGAATATGTTATAAAAAAACTTTCTTCTTACAAATTACCTGCTTATTACGTCTACATTAAAAAGAAAAAAAGTAGCTTAACGGGGGTTTTCATTTAGAATAGATACCTAATCAGTAATTTTCGAATTCGGTGCCAGCCGATGCAAATTAAAGTACACACAAGCAGATTTCGAAAATATCTGATTAGGTATCTATTCTAAATGGAAACCCCCGTATAGTTATTTTTTACTTTTTAGTTGCTACAAGTCGGTTTTTATTTTATTCTTAAAAAGTTTATACTAGTGTAAGACTAAGTTGGCCATGTTGGTAGGCTGTAGTTAGAAACTATCATAAATATATTATATGACCTTAAAACTTTTAATTTGGTGCCATTTAGGCTCTTCACAAGCATTTCATTTAACATTTTCATTAACAATCTTAACATTCCTTAAGGACACTCTAATAACATTTGGAACAAATTCTTTGATAAGTTTCACAAAATTCCACATTAAATCTATAACGCTTTAGTAAAAGGCTTGTTTAATGTTTATTAAATTTAAACCTCCAGTTATGCTTTATAACATTCTCGTGGACGAAGCATATTAATTTATCTTATAATTTCAGGAAATGATAGAAACAACATTTCCTATGAATATGAAACAAAGATAGACGCTGTTTTGTCAATATTTTATCAATAAAAAAAAAATGAGGAAAGAAGCAAAAATCGTTCCTGTACATAAAGGTGAAAACGAAACATTAATCGGTAACTACCGTCCAATATCAATTTTATTGTAATTTTCAAACATTTTCAAAGACCTTGTTTGTCCGTTTATTAACTACCATTTTAAAAACATAATAGCGACTAATCAGCATGGCTTTGTCAAAGGAAGTTCAACTGTAACAAATCTTGTTAACTTTACCAATTCTATTATACATTCAGTTGACAGACTTTATCAAGTAGACGCTATATATACGGATCTAAGCAAAGCTTTCGATAGGGTGCCCCATGTTCAACTCTTGCAAAAACTAAAAGTCTTCTGAAGTATCGGGCACAATGCTTCAGTGGTTCGCATCGTACTTACAAAAACGGTATTTTTTGTAACCTTAAATGGATTTCAGTCACAAAAATACTCGATTACCTCAGGAGTTCTACAAGGCTCCATTTTAGGTCCCATTCTTTTTACCGTATTTATTAATGATGTAACAATTTGCTTTAAAAATTCAACGCCATATCTTTTTGCCGATGACATAACATTTATACGTACAGTGAACACCTTAGAGGATTCGTTGTTGCTACAGGATGACACACTTCACTGAATGGTGTCAAAAAAATGGTATGAGTTTAAATGCGAACAAATGCAAACACATTAAATTCACTCGAAACCTTAACATATTTCCTTCTACGTATTACATCAACAAAGTTACCTTACAAGAAGTAGATAGAATTAAAGATTTTGGTATCATTCTAGATGTAAAACTTACTCCATATGTTCTCCATATGGATAAGGCGATTAAAAGGGCTTCTAAAATGTTAGGTTTTATTATCCGTGTTTGTAGGAGGATTTTGATGCCGAGTACTAAAGTTCTACTATATAATAGTTTTGTGAGAACAATCTTGGAGTATGGCAGTGTGGTTTGGCGACCACATTACTCAACGCACTCTTTAAGAATTGAACGACTGTCGAAGCGATTTACACGACACTTAGCTTTTTCAACGGGGGTAGCAAACAAGTTGGACTCATATGACAGCAGACTACAACATTTTGAAACGGAGTCACTTACTATGCGAAGAGATATGCTTCATATGATGGTCCTTTTCAAAATATGTCGTAATGAAATAGATTTTCCTCATCTCCTGCAGTTGTTCAATTTTTATGTTGCCTATATACTATTTCTGAAGCATGTTGTGTTTACCTTTATATAGATTTACAATTTACCAATGTTATTTATGATATTAATTATAGTGCTAGTATTAAATAATTGTAAAATTGCTGGTAGACCTTAAATAAATAAAATAAAAATAAATAAAAAGATCAATTTGCCTTCAAATGGACTTAAGTCAATTTCTTTACTCGTCTGCGTGCAGAACCGGAGGCGTGTCCTAGCTATTCGAGTTTCTGACAAGAACTGAAAACATTCAAAACATTTGAAAAACTGGCGATGATATTCTATCATTCTTTAAACGGCCACGTAATGTCTTTGTTCCTCCTGTGAAACCTCACCGGCGATGTCGAATTAAATGGAATAGAGTGCACTACGTAGGGCACCATTTATAATATCCTGTTTATTACGTATAGATTAAAAAATATGAATATATGTATAATACAATACAACAACTTCACAGCTTGGGATGGAAGTATCCATTTTGCTGATTAATAAAAACTTTTTAACAAAAAAATAAAAACCGACTTCAAACAAAAGCACTAAAAATTAAAAAATAACTGATTGGTAGTTTTCATTTACTATACATACCTAATCAAATATTTTCGAAGTCGGTGTGCTTTGGCTAAGTAATTAAAGCCTACCTATTAAATACATACCTAATCAAATATTTTTGAAATCGGTCCCAGCCCATACAAAGCAAAGCACACCGACTTCGAAAATATTTGATTAGGTATGTATAGTAAATGAAAACTACCAATCAGTTATTTTTCACTTTTTAGTGCTTTTGTTTGAAGTCGGTTTTTATTTTTTTGTTAAAAAGTTTTTATTTTTCCCTTTTTAGTGTAGACAGTAGTAGCAAAGTAAGGATTCTAACGTGTTAGGCTTGTCAAATCAAACAAAATAAGCCCAAACTCAAAGTATCTACTATTAGCCGTTGAAGAGTTCCACCTATCCACCTTCTGGCCTTGCCATCAGATCAGGTCAACAACACCGAACCACTGTACTATCAACGGAAATAGAAATACTTGCAAAGTTTTAAGTCAATATGACAATTAGAAGTAGGTTAAATTGATCATTAGTTGTTTTTCCACTCTTAGGGGTGGTATTTTTTTTTGAAATTTAAATGGGACCAATCTGGAAGTATACTCTTTCAAACAAAACAAAAATTGTCCAAATCGGTTAATAAATGACGGAGTTCTGAGGTAACAAACATAAAAAAAAAAAAAAAAAACATACAGGCGAATTGAGAACCTCCTCCTTTTTGAAGTCGGTTGAAAAACATGAAAAATATTCGTGTAGTAATAGGTTTTCTTGCAATTGAATGAATGAATGAATATGCTGGGACATTAATACAGCACCATCTATATAGTTCCATAGTAAGCTACGGCTACGGCTACGGCTAGTTTTATGGATCTCAGGTAGTTGATACACTACACATAATATATAACTTTAAATACATACATATTTTAAATATATATACCATTTAAATTGAAGCAATGATATTGAAAATGCACCTTTCATAGAAATCAAGTATATTTTAAACGAAATAAATATAATTCACTGAATACGAAAATTAACAAAAGAATACAGTATTCTGTTGCTTTATAGTAATAACCTTTTAAAATAATATAAAACTTGTCATACAAAAGTATATAAGCATGTAATATCAAGAGCCATTTAGTAAATTTTAGGTCCCACAGACAGATACACAAACTACAACTTCAACATAATAAACCAAACCTAACGTTGTATATCGGTAAGGGTTTATTAATAATGCTATTGAATATTGACTCGAGTGAGGAGGAACATCGTTACTCAACATTGTGGCAATTTTGAATTTGAATTTTACATATATTATAAGAAATTATTTATATATTTTTTTAATTATCTCACTGAGTTACAATGTTAATGGTACTATTAATACTACCCGTTAAAACGTAGCTAGGGGTGAACCCGAGCGGTGCGAAGGTGAGTCGCTAGTTATGACATAAAGTTCTTTTAAAGTCAATCTATTTTAGGAAGCACATTTTTATGTCCGTCATGTTGACAAATAATCAATTTTTAAAATATCGATACAACCAAGCAAAATATTACAATACACTTCCTAGAAGATGCAGTACTAGTATTTATATATTTGTTTACATCTATATTTGTTTACATCAACTTTAAATGCAAATATTATAAGTCGCCCTAAAAAGTCGAAATATACAAAAATGTACTATTACTGTAATATGCCGATTGCCGAATAACCAATAAATAGTGCTATTTTCTTTGTTATTTTAATTAATATTTCTGTAACTAACCAAAGAGGATAATTATATCAACAAACGCTTTGTAAGTTTTATTAATCCACAGTTAATTTTATAAACGAGCCCGGCATGCCCAAACATTGATCTCGACGATCAGTTTTCTTTGCTTCTATATGATTCATCTGTGTAGGCCTCTTTCATTTCATTAAAGTAATCATTAAATTCTTTAGAACTTAACTCGTTTTTAAGCTTATCTGAAAAAAAAGTTATGTTATTAGATTTGCGGCTATTGCGTCTTATAAGTGTCATACAATTTTTGTCTGTTTGTTGTTTATTGATTTAATTGATAAATTAAATATACAAAGACATTTTCGAAAAAATAAAAATATCTATTTTTTTCTTATTCTTCTGGAGATCACAATTTTTTTATAAAAAGTGGCACTGACTTTTTAATCAATTTAAAAGTAATAAGTTCTCCCTTAGATTTAGATAAAATGGTATACTGGATTAAAACGAGAAATATTAAGTTGTGTTATGTTTTTTGTTCTGTTATTTATATGCGTGCCATTTGGGCATATTTAACTTCGCAAATGTCGTGTACAATGGAGGAAATACGGTAGAGATTGAGAACTGATCGGTTTAAAAAACAGGTTTTCACACTTTGGACTGATAACATTTCAAATTATATGAGGAATTTATTGTACAATCTGGACCTACAACAAACAAGACATCACAATAAAGTATATGTATACAAAATAGATAGAGACACAAAAACAGATATTAGTCAATCAATACGAGTACCTTGACTTTTTTCCCTATTTGTCTTAATCAATTACATATGGACCGGTTGATTAACGATTTTTCATACTAGAGATAGCTTTTTCACTTCAGATGGTGTGACATCCGCGATAGGGCCAAATACGGAGGGGATGTGGGGATTCCTCATTCAAAAGGTGTTTTAAATACTCATACCATCTGTTATTAAATTTCATTATCCGATGTTAGTAAGTTTCCTGATAAATTGTTAATGTACCTACTTATTTTGTTTGAAGTCCTGCACTTGTTTGTTGCGTTGTTTGGCTATCTTGAATATTCCCTTGTCCGTTTCTGCATGTTCTAGTCGGGTTGTAACATGTTCTAATTAAATACGATTATTTCTAAATTTTATACTTGTTTTAAACTATATTTTATTATTTTTATAATTATATGAACCTTTGATAGTAAGCTACTAATAACGGCTGACGGTATTTTACCTTATCGACGCCCCGTCGCCGTCGCCGTTGGCTCAGAATACTATGAGCTAAGATGCGATAAGCGACTTAGTAATTTTTAGGTAATTAATTTTCATATTTTTACTTTATACTTTATATTTGTAATTTGAAAACTAAAGTGCAAAAAACCCCAGACAGAAGTTTTTGTACCTATCACCTCGGAAGTATCTACACGTACCTTGTGAAGATTCCTCGAGCGTTATCCTGTCCTGACGAACCTACAGATTTATCCTGCCAAAGAGTGCTGATATAACTGGACTACAATTTAAAGCTACACCTGCAGTGTTGTTACCTAGGATAGTGTATTTCATTTTTATTATTTTGTAATTGTTAGAATGCGTGAGCCCCACGAATATGAACTGAGTTTATTTTTTAATTTAATATACAATTACTACATCCTAGTATAGTTATTTTATTTAATACTAAATTAAGATAACATAACAGGGTGGTCAAAGTCTTATTGGCTGAATCTTTGTCTACGGCAACAGTTTGTTTAGCTGTTTTTTTTTCCAGGTAGTATTCGTTTTCGTCTTCAACCGCTTATGTTGTTTGCCATACCTTACAGCTGTTGTTCTTCTCTCTGAGCTTTTATTTGACGTCGTCGGACTGTCGACAGCTGGCGTCTTTTCCGGATTTTGGTTTTATGACAAAAACAACAAAATAAAAAAAACAGATGTTAGTCTAAATTAATTATTTATTTACAATTTGATATTGTTTTATTATTATAAATTGACCCAAAAATCTACATAAAGGACTGTCCACCAATATCAAAAACAATTGACGATAATGGGGCGAGGGACTCAAGAAGGGAGAACATTATACAGAGTATGAAGAAGTTTAGGGCAGCTGAAAGAATGTAGAATAAATTACCTTCGTCTAGGCTACGCTCACACAGGGGGTGCTCCCTGACTCTGATCTTCGCCAGGGATCAAGCGTTGGACAAAATATAGCGAAATATACTCAAAAAATATGCCCAAATTCTTTTAAGATCCGTCGAAAATAAGAAGGTGACATTGAAGCAGACAACTAGAAAAGAGAATTGAACACAACACACAAGACAAGAGAATTGAATTGTATTTCTTCATCTTAATTTTTTTGTTAAAAAGTTAATGTTTATGTTGGTTTTAAATAAAATTATTTGTAATAACTTCTGTCCACAACCTACATTCTAAGTGTTAAGCCTAAACTTTGCATAAATACATACTAGACATCTTTTATTGCTTATAATAAACACGACAAGGTCTAGATTACAACTATGTTTTTTATTACAAACTATCGACTCACCCTCGCTTCGCTCGGGTTTGTCCCTAGGTATTATGATGGATATAGTATGTTGTCCTTATGAGATAAACAAATGCCACCGCGGACTTTTTTGTAAACCTTTTTAAGGTGTACAATATTGTACTACATTATTTTGATCTATCTCGTAAGGTTCAGCCAGCGTTTGAAATGCAAGCGCAAAAAATGTGTTTATTTATGACATCACATTAGAAACCTCTAAAATTATCAGTGTTTCTCTACTATATTATGCATGTATTATACATATAAAACTTCCTCTTGAATCGCTCTATCTATTAAAAAAAACCGCTTCAATATCCGTTGTTTAGTTTTACAGATCTAAGCATAGATAGGGACAGACAGACAGCGGGAAGCGACTTTGTTTTATACTATGTAGTGATATTATACGAGTATAGTTGGGTAATAAATAATCTTAAGATGAGCAAAGTCGATATTAAAGTAATAAAAAATACAAAACACTTTTTCTGGCTAAAATGTTTACGACACATAAGTATCCAACTAATATTATAAACGCGAAAGTTTATAAGAATGGATGTATGTTTGTTACTCTTTTACGCAAAAACTACCGAATGGATTTTTATAAGACCTTAAAATAATATAGCTCATACATCAGAATAACACATAGACTACTTTTTATCCTGGAAAAATGTACGGTTCCCGTGGCATAGATTCGTTTTTGTTTTTCTAGAGGCGAACCTGAGCGAAGCGAGCGTAAGCCGCTAGAAATTCTATAAAACGTGTTTATGGCAACCATATGGGTAGGTACTTAATATTTTGTTTTTATACTTAAAAAGGAAGTTGGAGTTAAACACTAAAAAAGAAAGTTGTTTTTTTTTGTACAAGAAGAGTTTTAGTAGTCTCATATACTAGTTACAAATTCTATACACACGCATATGTATATACTTACTACTCAGTTTCGTTATAGACTTCTCTTTGCCACCGTAATCAACTGGCAAATCAATTTTCGGAATTATATTGTTTAATTGTTCCATATCTTTGCAGACTGCTATTCGTTGGGATACCTTTGAACTTACAGCTTGTTTTACAATTGAAACAAATGCGTCAATTGCTTTTGAAGGTGTTATAAAATACAAGCCTTTTAATCTCATCCCATATCCCCCCTGGAAATAATCATTACCTCTAGTTATTATATTAATAAATAAATTAATTAAACAAAAAATATTTTAAGCAAAACTATCTTTTCGGATTTTTTCGCGGATTTATTTGGATTTTTGGTTCCGGACGTTTCGAATGCTTTACAGCATTCATGGTCCCGAGAGGGACTGAGGTGTTACATGTCTCGAAGGTATAGTTGTTACAGACAGCCTACCCACAATAAAAAAAAAATACTTAGTGATGATATGAGCGATATTCCTGTTTTTCGAATCGGTACTATAAAAAGTCCAAACACAGATACTCTAAACCAAGATCAATATGTATATCTACAGAAGCGTTAAAATATACGGTTGATAAAAATCAAACGCGAAAAAGTTAAAAATTGAAAAAAAAATATTATAAAAAACGCAAAGTATGTAAATTCTGGTTTGGAATTTTTATAATATTATTTTAGATCTTTAAATATTATAATCTTTGATATATTGCAACATATGACTCAATAACTTACAACTGTACTACATTCGACTACTTTAAGGATAGTAGCCACTAAGCACAGTTGTTTGCCAAATGCCCAGTACGATTAATGAAAAATAAATTGCATGAATTTTTCAAACATTAGCAACTGCACAACAATAAACATTACATATAAAAAATACAAGTCTCGCAACGCAGTTCTTCTACCGCAAAAAGTTGTCTAAAAATTCAATCCCACAACTTTGTCATAAATTGTTACCTAATTAGTTATTTCAATAACAACATTTCAATAACAACAGAGACCGTATCAATATTAGATATCTTTATTTGTTTAATAAATAGAATGACTTGGCCATCGGACGGAAACATAATCAGATAAGAATAATCTACTATTTTAAATAGTTCTAATTGAACATACCGCTAGAGCTCAAATTTGTGCAAACACGAACATAAATAATGAGCTAATCCGTAAATTCTGAACTACACAAATGCTTAACTGAAATAGACAAGAAATATTCGCCGCTTAATTTACACGATAGAAATGTGCAATTTAATCAAAATAAAATTAGTAAGCAGCAGAAATTAGAAGCATGATGTCAAAAATCACTTCATGGAAGACATCTAGCTAGATCAGAGTCAAATATACATCGACAAAGATGCGTCGATGGCTGTGGCGTGGAGAGCTCTTCCTGGAGACAGGCCTTTATGACCATTCAATATCAGGTAATACACATCCGTAACTACCAAAAACATATTATTAGAAAGCCCAACATGTTGACTGATCTATGTAGACGATGCCACTGTAGTTCTGAAACTATTCAGCACATTACTGGAGCCTGCAAGTCCATAGTCCAAGCTGACTACAAGCATCGGCACGATTAAGTCGCCGCCATCATATATCAACACCTTACCCTTAAATATACACTCATCATACAGGCACAAAAACACCCTACTATAAGTACACACCTCAAACTATTTTAGAATCTCCTAATTACAAACTTTACTGGGACCGTACAATCATTACCGATAGAACTATACATTACAACAGACCGGATATATTGCTTCTCGACAAACACTATCTTGCACCAACATATTCTAGTAAAATAGCTAAATAAATTAAAAAAAAGAATATTTTATTCATTAACAAAATGTTTACAAATCTATACTATAATAAAACAGTAGAGGTCTGATGTCTGTACATAGCAAAAAATTGCTAAAAACCAAGTCAAGGGGATGTAAGAAGACAAATAGAACAAATCATACACCACCGAGGCAGTCTACTAGTCTAGAAAATAAACTTATACAGGTACCAAATAAAACGTAATTCGGTAAAAGGCTATTTGAGATTTACAAAAAAGCCACCTTTTCCATTTCAAACTGTCCCTCTCGACATTTATCGAAGTATTACAAACACTTAAACATGTAAAGCAAACAACGAATACACATTCTTAATCGGAGGAAAACAAAGCAAAACACCACAAACTTATTGAAACAATTGCAACGACATATATCTTCATTTGGGTGTCCAAAAGTTTGCACCTAACGTTTTGACCCTAAAGTTCAAGAGTTAACACAAATTCATTTTTTCGTTTGACGACTGATAAATGAACTTCTCTGATTAGTTAATTTGAATCGACACTAACGCCATATGTTGCATGTGATAACATGTTATAGTTGCATTCAGAGATTTAAAAATATTAGGGATGCATTCTGATTCTCATTTTTTTCCAAATAGCCTCAAGTTGCCCCATTCTACCGGTACCTTGTTATACAACAAAACATAAAAAAAATTGATATTTAAATATTAAACATTCTGTTACCATACCATTCTGTTTACCAAAATCTTTTAAGAAGCGGCATTTTTAAATAGTTATTAGTACTGTGATAATATTTAAAATGGCAGATATGAGACAAGTACAATTTTATCTATTACATTATAATAGTAGTAGTAAAAAATATAGTACTTACAATTATAATGGAAGAAAACTTTAGTAACTCGAACATATTAACGGCTTTTAGCATATCCATGATGTTGGTGTCAGTGAAGTCAAAAACTCCTATTATACCGGTGGAGTAATCATTAGCTTGAAGGTATTCACATATCTGTAGTCAACAAAAGTTAAGATAATTACATTACCCATTTATATTAACAAAATATATCATAATTTTTTCTAGGTTCGGTCGACAACCAAATTGTAGGTTAAAACCTTAATATTGCTTTTCTTAGACCATTATAATAAGTAATGGTTTTCAATGTAAATGTTAAACGTCACGATTATCCAGTCTCAGCTATATTATAATTAAAAATATATGCTGCCTTAAATTAAAAAAAAACTCCAGATAAACACAAATATTTGTTGCCAAAATAAATAAAATATTTATTCTCTGCAAGTAACTCACCCTAATACAGTATCTATAAATATCTAGAAAACCAGCTTCGAAACGTTGCCCCTTGATATTATATATTACTACTCTGTAATAGTCTTTCGTCATTTTTGGTAAAAAATAACATCTTCTGTAAAAAGACAAAAAAACAAAGTCATATATACGGTCAAAACAGGTAATTCGAGTTTTCAAGGTAGAAAATAACATTGCAGTCTTTATTTTACGCAATTGAAGTGTTTCAGTTAAACTGTATTTACTTGCTTGATTTTATTTACCACTAACCGTCACAATCAACCAGTGATTTAATTTTGTATACTTACATGTTACCTAGACTTCTTTCATCTCGGCTTATAAAATGGTGTCATGGAGTAGAATTTATGAAATATATACCAAATTACATTTGATCGCTATACATATAATAAAATTGAATTAAGTCGAAACTGTACATTAAATATTTTTTTGGAAAATCTTATTGAAATAGAGATTATTATTGATACAGAATGATACACAATGCCGAATCTATAGTTTTTAGAGTTTTTGTCTGTCTGTCTGTCTGTTATCGCATCACGGAAAAACCACTGCAGGGATTTTGAACAAAGTTGGTATGGTGATAGCTGGTTATTCGGGTCAACATATAGAATACTTTTAACTGCAGGAAAATGTCTCATTTCTGAGAAAAAATACAAATACTGCAATGTAAGAGTATACTAATATGTAAAACCTATGAATTTGGTTTTTGGTCATCTGAACGCGGGCTGAGCCGCGGGCAATGCTAGTACGTTATAAAATCAGAGACCGTGACATAACATGCATAACGTGGGAAAGCGCAGATTGAATTTATGTAGGAAGAAAATGTTCACACTGACAAAATAGAAATTTATATTTGTCAGGTCAAGGAATAGCGTTGCATATCACCTACAAGAAAATTATGTTTGTGTACACAAATGCATGCGAGGAATGTGTGTAGTTCATCAGGAGCACACTCGTTTTGGAAAAAAAATTGAACAGATAGAAACTCTAGGTCTCACACCTAGAATTTTCATGTGCGAAGATAATTTTTGATTTGATAAATTCAGTCGATGAAGATTTTGAATATGGTCAAAGAAAAACACATATTTACTTATTAGATATTCATATCTTAAATTGTCGGCTGGCACCGATTTCGAAAATATCTGATTAGGTATCTATTCTAAATGAAAACCCCTGTTTAGTCATTTTTTACATTTTAGTGCCTGGAAGTCGATTTTTACTTTTTTTTTTATTTTTATTTGTCAATTTTTAGTGAAGACGTAATAAGCAGGTAATTTGTTAGGAGAAAGTTTTTTTGATAACATGTTCGATTAAGAAATTTATTAAAAAAAATTATTTGTTGATTTAAAAAAAACGCTTGACCGATTTCGATAAAATTTATATGGGACCACCTCGGAAGTATATAGCCTTTGAAACAAAAAAAATCCAAATCGGTTCAAGCGTCTTCGAGTAATCGGTGAACATACATAAAAAAACGATTCCGATGAATTGAGAACCTCCTCCTTTTTGAAAGTCGGTTAAAAACATGACGAAACTTGCATCCTTGAGAGAATCTAATCAATTTTCGAATGACATGTGAGCTCTCCAACTCACACCTTGACACCTAATCCCTTCTAGCAATGAAGACAAGTCAAGAATTGAGCGATGCTAGAATATGGATATATCTTGCAATGAACATGAAAACCAAAAGAGTATGATAATAAATTATAATTCTGAAATAAATTTCTCTTAAAGTGTGATACTTACATGTCATTTAATAATGGAGAATTCTGGATGTCAAAATTCTCATAAAATTCAGGTACTAAACTCCTCAGCGTGCAAGTTTTATCTAACTTCACTTTTGATTTTTCTATGGAACCTTTAGATATTATGAGTGTCCTCTCCAAATATTCCCTAGCTGTAGGGAATAAATAGAATTTTAATGAATATTATTATTTATTCAAAGTATTATAGTTATGTTAACATTAATATATTATTCGCTCGATTATTGTCAGTTTGTGATATAAAACTGCGACTTTTTTTTGTTTCTATAAAAAAACAACCCTAACTTATAAGGTTATATACAGTTTTAAGAATATTGATAGCTAAAATATTAAGCTCCAAATAAGATCGAGTGAACTTAAATTAAATTTTTTATTGCCCGGTAGGTTAGAATTATATTGTTTTATTATGACGCAGTAATCTATCTATACTATAATAAAAGAGTAGAGGTCGAATGTCTGTACATAGCAAAATAATGCTAAAAACCGAGTCAGGGGGATGTAAGAAGACAAATAGAACAAATCCAGATTTTTTTCAATTTTTTTTGTTTCTCTGTCTGTTTGTCTGTTTGTCTGTTTGTACGGGCTAATCTACGAATCTATTGGACCGATTTAAATGAAATTTTGCATGGTAGTACCTTATATCCCCGGGCAATATCTTAGATACTTTTTATCCCGGAAAATTAAATAGTTCCCGTGGGATAGTTAAAAAACTATAACTTACTTTAACTTATTAAACTTAACTATAACTTACTTTAACTTACTTTAACTTTAACCATTTGTCCAAATTACATGCAGTAAAAAGGAAAAGTTTTTATTTTAAACATTTTAGACGATAAATTTACTTATTTTGATAAGAATTCTTAATTATTGATAATATGACCAATAAACATCACCTACCGATTTAAATTATTTTTTTAATATAAAAAACTACTTTTTGTGACTTTAATAATATAAAAGTTAGACATATGCTGTCGCTGACTTTTTTGTAGGCATTATTAAGCACTACAACTTTTCTCTAGAATATAATCATATCGTTAAGGCAGCGTTCGAAAGAAACGTTTTCGTTCGACCGTTTTTTCTCCGACTTATTTTGCAAATCCGACTACCACGAAAAAGCCTTTTCATTCTTCGGGTTAATATATAGCCTATGACACTCAGAAAGAACGTGGTTTTCTATTGGTAAAAGAATTTTGAAAATCGGTTCAGTAGATCCAGAGATTACCCCCTACAACGTCACAAACTCACAAGATCACAAACTTTACTTTTTTTTATAATATTAGTATAGATTACATTCAGAATTTAAGAAAAGGCGTTCTGACAGAGATTTGTTCCTGACGGAGGTCCCCTAAACGTTTATATAATATTTTAGAAAATGAACTTATGAATCTATTGTCACGGGTTTTACTTTTTACAGGATAAAGTTCAACCAGAAGGCAATGCTTCAAAAGGCCAAAGGAGACAAGGCTTCGTAGTTTATAGTCTGTAAAAGTAATGAAACGATTTTGTGTATATAAAATTTTTCTCTCTAATACAAATCTGCTCTATTTTTGAGTAAGCTAAGCTCTTGAGTGAAACCGTAATTAAAAACTGATATTAAATAAATAAGTGGTACTTACAATAATCTTTCTTCAAAAAGTAGTCTTGTTTCTTTTCTTTAGCCAATCAATCAAATGATTAATACTTTCTTCCAATCTCTCCGGCTTGTCCAAATCATATTGTTTTCTAAGATACTGTAGAGTATCTACGTTAAATTTTAATACCGGGGTTTCGTGTAATACTTCCATAACCTAAAAAAATTAAATATTAAATTAATAATTTGACACGTTTGTCTCAGTTTGTAATGACCCTACTTGCTGTGCCAGCGGTCGCGGATGTTTATATTTATAATATGTATTGATTTAAAGTTATATATATATATATATATACATATATATATATATATATATATATATATATATATATATATATATATATATATATATGTGTGTGTGTGTGTGTGTGTGTGTAGTGTATCAACTGTGTAGTATTCATGACACAAGCCCCGTAGCTTACCATGGAATTAGGCAGTGCTGCGTATTAATGTCCCAACAACCACTCCGTTTGAGAGAACTAAGACAATTGCTTGTTCGATACGTTCGTATCTATAATATAATATATAGTACGAAACTGACTGGCTGAGTGTTTCCTTGACTGATCAATCAACGCTTAGCTGAAACCGCTGGTTCTAGAAGCATGAAATTTTGCACAAGTGTTCCTTAAATAACGTTAATGTACACTAAGAATGGATTTTTGGAAATTCATCCCATAAGGAGTTAAAATAGGGACTGAATGTATGTATGAAACGTCGTCGTTTTTGACGTTAGAAATATAAAAATCGATTTATGAGCACTGGGTTAGAGAAAATAAAATTAGAGTACCGCTTTTTTATGAAAATTCATTCTTTAAGTGTTTAAAATAGGGAATGACGTTTGTATGTAACTTCTTCATTTTTGAATTAAGAATTGTAAACATTGGTAGATATTAAGATAAGCTCATGAATGGTTAGAAATAAAAGTGTACCTACTGTTTCACTTTTTTTGAACGCTTCATCAAATGACGGAGTTCCATATATACTTTCATACCCTATTGATGATGATAATGTTCTCATAGCCGATTCCGGCTACGGCGGCCAATCTCATTGAGACTAGCCAACTGCGCAGAAGATATTATAGTGCAAAAGTGTACGCGCAGACACACGTACACTGTAGTCCTGTCACTCTCATACTCCGGTGGGACGACTGCTCGACACGACCAGTGAGAGTTAAGGCGCAGGACCGACGGCTTTACGTGCTCTTCGAGGCACGGGGGTGAAACACCGCCATTCCCTTCTTCTACTTCCCAACTCCAGGCTATTACTGAGACTTACTGTACAGAAAGACTCAATAACAAAACTTGGCCCGACCCGGGACTCGAACCCAGGACCTCCGAGTGTGCAGCCGTACATGCTAGCCACTACACCACCGAGACAGTTATATTATATTGCTCTAAAAAGAAGAATATATACTTTTATTAAAATCAAACCCAACAATTTATTACATTACACAATTTATATGATATAAAAGCTTGTCGCGAGATTTCGGAGTAATAAATTGGGACACAAAATTATTACAATCTATCAATAAAAACTTAAAAAAAGAATAAAAACTGACTTCCAGGCACAAAAATGTAAAAAATAACTAAACGGAGGTTTTCATTTAGAATAGCTACCTAATCAGATATTTTCGAAGTTATAATAGGTATCTATTCTAAATGAAAACCTCCTTTTAGTTATTTTTTACATTTTAGTGCCTGGAAGTCGGTTTTTTTTTAGTTTTTATTTTTCCATTTTTAGTGTAGACGTAATAAGCAGGTAATTTGTAAGAAGAAAGTTTTTTATTTACATATTCGATTAAACAATTTATTTAAAAAATATATTTATTGTTAATTTTAAAAAAAACCGCTCGACCGATTTCGATAAAATTTATATGGGGCCACCTGGGAAGTATTATAACCCTTTGAAACACAAAAAAAAAACCAAATCGGTTCAGGCGTCTTCGAGTGATCGGTAAACATACATAAGAAATAAAAAAGATTCCGACGAATTGAGAACTTCCTCCTTTTTGGAAGTCGGTTAAAAAGGAACTTTCCTTGATCTTTTGTAGCGAAAGTCTACTTTTATGTACTTAATGATTGGAGTAACATTTCATACAAGCTTTATTCTCAAATTATTGAAAACAAGTTTTTTTTAAATGCAATGAAATGAACTAGTATTTATCCATAAAGTAAATATTCAATATGACAGTTATAAAGTAAAAAATTATTTATCAATATCAAGGAACTGAATCATAATAATATGTAATATTTTTTTTCAATATAATGAATGACCTATTCTTTCCATAATTCAAAATTTGTTAAATATCTTTGAATAATTTTAAGTGTTAATTTAACATTAAATAACAAGAAAAACAAGACGTTTGTATAGATAATATTTAACTTCTTTGCTATGTTTTGTTTAATTTTTTTTTGATTATAATGTTGAATTTCAGTTGAATTTATTTTATATTATAATTTTTTTTTAATTACTTATAGTAAAATATTATTTCTATTTTTTTTTTGTTTCAGGGTGCACGTTCCATGACCACCTTTTTGTTTGTTCTTCTGCAGTTTGTTACGGGTCTAATGAATAAATGATATAAAAGTAATAATATTATATACCTACTATAATTATAAATTTACCTGTTTTTGTACAAAAGAGCGAAGTTCAAAAACATTAGTTATAGTGCTGGGGCCTTACCATCACCTATTTTGAAACATTCTTACATCAAGACTGTTTTGTTTCAAGATTACAATAATCTTACTTTTATTCGTACTCTGACTTTTTTGATGATGTGTAATAAATGCTATGCTACCAGTCTTATAAATCATCTAATTATTACCCAAGTATTATATATAAAAATCAGCTTTTATACTATAACGTAAGTAGAATTATGATTTCATGAAAAGGGTGTCTGGCAAGGGTTTGCCACGATGTTAAGTGTCTGGCATTGAATGACGTGATTTTTAATAATATTCTGAAGGTAATACCAAAAAATCACACTTTATTATTTGACGAATATAGAACGGTATTTTACACACCTTTAGTACCGTGTACCTGCCAAAGCCACCATAGCCTGAACTTCATAATAGTCCATGGTTCTTATCTGTGTTGGGAGCATGCACTGACAAACTTTCAGCCTTTAAAAAATGACCAAGGTCTGGCGTTCACGGGCTCTTCCTCTATAAATATGATTAGTGACGAATTGAATGAACAATTGCTAAGAAAAAGGTATTACCATACATTCAATTCATACCATGAGATGAATTTTAATAAATAGCATTCTTACTTTTATGTCACAATGAGCAATCTTATAAAAGTTTGTTAATAGGTGAGATTGTACTATTATTTTCAAAATGTATGTTATAAAAGGTAATTGATTGTGCAAAAAAAACCTATTATTTTAGTAAATTTTAGTACTTCTTTAATGAATTTATACCTACTTTGATTCTAGAAGTGCAGTAATTTCGAAATACATGTTTTTAAAAGCTGATAATGGAGAAGCTTGTAGTACACGATATATCGTTTAAGTTATGTTTCGAATGTGACCCTTGTGATTTAAATTCAGAAGAATTTACTAAGTGTACGTTCAATGCCGTAGTTGATAATGATTTATTTTTAAATACTTAATTAAATAATTATATTTAATTAAGTATTTAAAAATAAATTAATTTGAAATAAAAAAACAGATTTTTTCTTGCCTCTCCGAGTGATTCCTTTGCGAAGTACTTTGTGAATTCGCAATATCATTTGAATAGCCTATTGTTGATATAAAGTAGGTATAAATCCAATTCTCTCTTCATCTGCAAATATTAAGTAAAGCTAAACATTAAAACCATGTGAAATTATGCAGGCTAGTCTTATTTTAAATATTTTTTTTTTCAATTTTATTCAATGAATAAAACGCTTAAGAACACGTTTCCTTGTTTCTTAATTATTTTTAATACGCGCTTTATTTTTATTTTGAAATATGGCATTTATACTTACTACTTTGCTATAAATAGGTATTTAAAACTTATATTTATAATTTAATCTTGCTTGTGGAAATGATAGGTAGAAGAAAGGAGTTTATAGAAGATTTTTGTTATTTTTAGCTGCAACATGGCTCCAATGCAAGACAAAATAAGAAAACTGAAAAAAATATGTCACAAAAACATAGAGAGCAAGTAAAGCAAAGTTATCAGATTTAATTAAATTGCACTGAATGTCATATATATATATATATATATATATATATATATATATATATATATATATATATATATATATATATATATATATATATATATATTTATGTGTGTGTGTGTGTGTAGTGTATCAACTGTGTAGTATTCATGACACAAGCCCCGTAGCTTACCATGGAATTAGGCAGTGCTGCGTATTAATGTCCCAACAACCACTCCGTTTGAGAGAACTAAGACAATTGCTTGTCCGATACTTTCGTATCTATAATATAATATATAGTACGAAACTGACTGGCTGAGTGTTTCCTTGACTGATCAATCAACGCTTAGCTGAAACCGCTGGTTCTAGAAGCATGAAATTTTGCACAAGTGTTCCTTAAATGACGTCAATGTACACTAAGAATGGATTTTTGGAAATTCATCCCATAAGGAGTTAAAATAGGGCCTGAATGTATGTATGAAACATCGTCGTTTTTGACGTTAGAAATATAAAAATCGATTTATGAGCACTGGGTTAGAGAAAATAAAATTACAGTACCGCTTTTTTATGAAAATTCATTCTTTAAGTGTTTAAAATAGGGAATGACGTTTGTATGTAACTTCTTCATTTTTGAATTAAGAATTGTAAACATTGGTAGATATTAAGATAAGCTCATGAATGGTTAGAAATAAAAGTGTACCTACTGTTTCACTTTTTTTGAACGCTTCAAATGACGGAGTTCCATATATACTTTTATACCTTATTGATGATGATAATGTTCTCCTAGCCGATTCCGGCTACGGCGGCCAATCTCATTGAGACTAGCCAACTGCGCAGGAGATATTATAGTGCACAAGTGTACGCGCAGACACAAGTACACTCTCTATTCCTGTCACTCTCATACTCCGGTGGGACGACTGCTCGACACGACCAGTGAGAGTTAAGGCGCAGGACCGACGGCTTTACGTGCTCTTCGAGGCACGGGGGTGAAACACCGCCATTCCCTTCTTCTACTTCCCAACTCCAGGCTATTACTGAGACTTACTGTACAGAAAGACTCAATAACATAACTTGGCCCGACCCGGGACTCGAACCCAAGACCTCCGAGTGTGCAGCCGTACATGCTAGCCACTACACCACCGAGGCAGTTATATTATATTGCTCTAAAAAGAAGAATATATACTTTTATTAAAATCAAACCCAACAATTTATTACATTACACAATTTATATGATATAAAAGCTTGTCGCGAGATTTCGGAGTAATAAATTGGGACACAAAATTATTACAATCTATCAATAAAAACTTTAAAAAAGAATAAAAACTGACTTCCAGGCACAAAAATGTAAAAAATAACTAAACGGAGGTTTACACTTAGAATAGCTACCTAATCAGATATTTTCGTAGTTCGAATAGGTATCTATTCTAAATGAAAACCTCCTTTTAGTTATTTTTTAAATTTTAGTGCCTGGAAGTCGGTTTTTTTTAAGTTTTTATTTTTCCATTTTTAGTGTAGACGTAATAAGCAGGTAATTTGTAAGAAGAAAGTTTTTTTTTACATATTCGATTAAACAATTTATTTATAAAATATATTTATTGTTAATTTAAAAAAAAACCGCTCGACCGATTTCGATAAAATTTATATGGGTCCACCTGGGAAGTATTATAAACCTTTGAAACATAAAAAAAAACCAAATCGGTTCAGGCGTCTTCGAGTGATCGGTAAACATACATAAGAAATAAAAAAGATTCCGACGAATTGAGAACTTCCTCCTTTTTGGAAGTCGGTTAAAAAGGAACTTTCCTTGATCTTTTGTAGCGAAAGTCTACTTTTATGTACTTAATGATTGGAGTAACATTTCATACAAGCTTTATTCTCAAATTATTGAAAACAAGTTTTTTTTTAAATGCAATGAAATGAACTAGTATTTATCCATAAAGTAAATATTCAATATGACAGTTATAAAGTAAAAAATTATTTATCAATATCAAGGAACTGAATCATAATAATATGTAATATTTTTTTTTCAATATAATGAATGACCTCTTCTTTCCATAATTCAAAATTTGTTAAATATCTTTGAATAATTTTAAGTGTTAATTTAACATTAAATAACAAGAAAAACAAGACGTTTGTATAGATAATATTTAACTTCTTTGCTATGTTTTGTTTAATTTTTTTTTGATTATAATGTTGAATTTCAGTTGAATTTATTTTATATTATAATTTTTTTTAATTACTTATAGTAAAATATTATTTCTATTTTTTTTTTGTTTCAGGGTGCACGTTCCATGACCACCTTTTTGTTTGTTCTTCTGCAGTTTGTTACGGGTCTAATGAATAAATGATATAAAAGTAAGAATATTATATACCTACTATAATTATACATTTACCTGTTTTTGTACAAAAGAGCGAAGTTCAAAAACATTAGTTATAGTGCTGGGGCCTTACCATCACCTATTTTGAAACATTCTTACATCAAGACTGTTTTGTTTCAAGATTATAATAATCTTACTTTTATTCGTACTCTGACCTTTTTGATGATGTGTAATAAATGCTATGCTATCAGTCTTATAAATCATCTAATTATTACCCAAGTATTATATATAAAAATCAGCTTTTATACTATAACGTAAGTAGAATTATGATTTCATGAAAAGGGTATCTGGCAAGGGTTTGCCACGATGTTAAGTGTCTGGCATTGAATGACGTGATTTTTAATAATATTCTGAAGGTAATACCAAAAAATCACACTTTATTATTTGACGAATTTAGAACGGTATTTTACACACCTTTAGTACCGTGTACCTGCCAAAGCCACCATAGCCTGAACTTCATAATAGTCCATGGTTCTTATCTGTGTTGGGAGCATGCACTGACAAACTTTCAGCCTTTAAAAAATGACCAAGGTCTGGCGTTCACGGGCTCTTCCTCTATAAATATGATTAGTGACGAATTGAATGAACAATTGCTAAGAAAAAGGTATTACCATACATTCAATTCATACCATGAGATGAATTTTAATAAATAGCATTCTTACTTTTATGTCACAATGAGCAATCTTATAAAAGTTTGTTAATAGGTGAGATTGTACAATACTATTATTTTCAAAATGTATGTTATAAAAGGTAATTGATTGTGCAAAAAAAACCTATTATTTTAGTAAATTTTAGTACTTCTTTAATGAATTTATACCTACTTTGATTCTAGAAGTGCAGTAATTTCGAAATACATGTTTTTAAAAGCTGATAATGGAGAAGCTTGTAGTACACGATATATCGTTTAAGTTATGTTTCGAATGTGACCCTTGTGATTTAAATTCAGAAGAATTTACTAAGTGTACGTTCAATGCCGTAGTTGATAATGATTTATTTTTAAATACTTAATTAAATAATTATATTTAATTAAGTATTTAAAAATAAATTAATTTGAAATAAAAAAAAAACAGATTTTTCTTGCCTCTCCGAGTGATTCCTTTGCGAAGTACTTTGTGAATTCGCAATATCATTTGAATAGCCTATTGTTGATATAAAGTAGGTATAAATCCAATTCTCTCTTCATCTGCAAATATTAAATAAAGCTAAACATTAAAACCATGTGAAATTATGCAGGCTAGTCTTATTTTAAATATTTTTTTTTTTAATTTTATTCAATGAATAAAACGCTTAAGAACACGTTTCCTTGTTTCTTAATTATTTTTAATACGCGCTTTATTTTTATTTTGAAATATGGCATTTATACTTACTACTTTGCTATAAATAGGTATTTAAAACTTATATTTATAATTTAATCTTGCTTGTGGAAATGATAGGTAGAAGAAAGGAGTTTATAGAAGATTTTTGTTATTTTTAGCTGCAACATGGCTCCAATGCAAGACAAAATAAGAAAACTGAAAAAAATATGTCACAAAAACATAGAGAGCAAGTAAAGCAAAGTTATCAGATTTAATTAAATTGCACTGAATGTCATACACATCGCATCTGTCTTCATAATAAAATAGGTAAAATTATACAGAAACTATTCATGTCAGTTTCGATAAAAGTGAAGTTCTTCATTCATTGCCACATAGTACTCATGCATTAGGCACTCCAGACAAAGAAAGACATAAGGAAGTCCACGCATCAGAAAGCAGTTCTCCTCCTCGAGCTGAATCTTTAACACGATTTGATAATTCGCGTTCAGTTCATCGTATTCTACAGGAACCCAATCCTTTTCTTATGGCTAGCTCGTCTACTCTCAAAGACAGAAAATTCTCGATACCTATTGATGATTCTGAGTGTGATGATACACGTGTTTTTGAACAGCCTGAATCCTCTGACAGAAATACTGTGTCAAATGATATGTGTTTGATGATGACAATCTGTCGAATTTTGATGATTCAGTCCATGAAAATGAACCTGTTAAGGTTTTGGTTCTTTTAAAACGCAGCCGATACTTTTACTCCAAGTCTTCTTCGGATGAGAGTGTCGGAAAAGAAATAAAGAGAAAAAATATAAAGATCGAATATTTAATACTTCTGAATCCGAAACGGAAGTACGAAAACCAAGAAAGCGTATCATACTACAACCATCGAGCTCTTCAGAAGAAAATATTTTTTAACTCCCTGGTTAATATTATGTTTTAACTTTTGCATTACATGTTACGTAACAAAAAAAAAACTGATTAATAAAAGATATTTTTGTGGTTTTTTTGTTGAATTTTACATTTTTTTAATATTTTTTTTAACAAAAGCACTACTAAATTTTGTAAATATCAACTTAATTTTTTTAAATTATAATTTAAACTAGTGAATAAACAAGATTAGACGGTGAATGAATTTCATTTCTTTCTTTAATTACCTTACAATCATTTTTTTTCAGAAAAGAACAATAAATTTAACTACAAAATCTATCAAAAACTAAAGAAATATCGATAAATTCGAAAAAATTATAATATAAATAGATTCTACGGCAAAAAAATATAAAAGCACTGGTATTGTCTTTGAATTAACAGATTTATGGTGTAAAAATGAAAGGTTTAATTGCAGACACGTAATGATTTATTCAATATCATTTTACAGATAGAGAAGGTCGGTAGAAGGAAAAATAATTTGCGTTAGAAAGTTAACAGAAAATCAACATTGCCTTCAAATATTAACAGGCGCTAAAATACCATTTGAATTGTAATATTAATATTACATATACTTATAATCCATTATAATATAGTTGTATAATGAAAGAAAGTAGAACTTTCAACAATCTTCGGGTTGCGGTAGAGGGCAGGTTTTGCTGAAAGCCCTTCCGATGATTCCATTTGAAGTCTTGATATCTGCCACTCTAATTACACCATCAGTTTCTCGATGAACGTTCGTTATTCTACCAAATCTCCATTTGAGTGGTGGTAGATTATCACCTTTTACGAGAACGAGACTATTTAATTTTAATTGAGCTTCAGACATTTGCCATTTGATTCTTGTTTGAATTTCAGAGATGTACTCTTTGCCCCACCGCTTCCAGAACTGTTGGCGCAATTGTTCTATTCTCTGGCAGCCTATGAACATTTTCATCCTCGTAGTTTGGTGTCGGAAGGGCCGAAAGTGATCGCTCAATAAGAAAATGTCCCGGGGTCAATGATGTCAAATCCGCAGGGTCCGTGGATAGATAAGTCAGTGGTCGGGAGTTTAACACAGCTTCAATTTGTGCCAGTACTGTATATAGCTCCTCATATGTAAGATTATATTTACCCAATACTCTTACTAAATGACATTTTGTGGATTTGACGCCTTCTTTCCACAGATCTCCGAAATGAGATGAATATGCTGGATTAAACTGATTTTTTTTCCGTCATCAGTCACTCGGGCAACAGTCTCAGATAAAGTAACAGCGTTAGTTTTCAAAAAATTTGCAATATCATTAAGCGCGCCAACGAATTAGGTTCCATTGTCTGTATATATGTATTTTGGTTTCCCTCTACCCTCTGCCCTAGCTCGAGCATAACGAAGACATTGCCGGTAACATGATTTGGCCAAATTAAAAACAAAACGTAATAGGACTACTTCTTATCATCCTTGTACCAATGGCATGATTGATTGAGTTCATAGACAGTTCAAAGCTGCATTAATGTGTCATCAGGAAACTCGGTTGCGAGCTTTTAAGAAGGACCTAAAAAGTACAGTAGCTGAAATGCTCTACGGTGAACCCTTTCGTTTGCCTTGGGAGATGCTCGCACCAGCAGCTCTTGAAAACTTTGAAGATCAGTCACATTTTCACTTCGTGACAAAATGTCTAAACTTCGCCCTATTCCTGCATCTAGATACGCGGATCCAAGATTTTTTGTTTTTAAAGACCTAAAGACAGCATGTCATATTTTCTTAAGAGGCGACTCAATTCGACGACTTCTGCAACCACCATATACTGGACCATATCAGATTATAGACAGGGTTAGTGATGGTAAGACAATCACAATCGCCATCAAGAATAAAAAAGTCTTTGTATGTTTGTTGGTACAAGACCAATGGCATGATTGATTGAGTTCATAGACAGTTCAAAGCTGCATTAATGTGTCATCAGGAAACTCGGTTGCGAGCTTTTAAGAAGGACCTAAAAAGTACAGTAGCTGAAATGCTCTACGGTGAACCCTTTCGTTTGCCTTGGGAGATGCTCGCACCAGCAGCTCTTGAAAACTTTGAAGATCAGTCACATTTTCACTTCGTGACAAAATGTCTAAACTTCGCCCTATTCCTGCATCTAGATACGCGGATCCAAGATTTTTTGTTTTTAAAGACCTAAAGACAGCATGTCATATTTTCTTAAGAGGCGACTCAATTCGACGACTTCTGCAACCACCATATACTGGACCATATCAGATTATAGACAGGGTTAGTGATGGTAAGACAATCACAATCGCCATCAAGAATAAAAAAGTCTTTATATGTTGTTTCGTTTCGCCCGTTTAAAAAGAAGAAAAAACAGTTAAGTTGATATAACATATGTCATGTAAGACTATAAGGATTTTCTCATTATTAAAACTGATGTAAATAATTCTATTAGAGTTGGTTTTAATTTCACCTATACTCCAAAAGTTTATTTAAAAAAAATTAAATTTGATAGTTTAAAATAAAACAAAGACAGCTGTGCAATTTTCGCGATGAAAAGCTTCATCTTCATCTTCAATTATGGGATCTGGCGAATCAATTTCCTTCAAAGTTAAATCATCCGGCTGAAGCAATAACTTAGCGAAATCTGTGCATGAAATATTTTTTTTAAATATAGACCCCAAAACAATAGTTATTAAACATTTCGTCTGTTTGTCTGTTGTGTGTGCGCGTTTCACGCAAAAGTAATGAATCGATTTTAACGAAATTTAATCAAATGATAACTTATTACTCGGTTCAACATTTAAGATACCTTTTACTTCAGGAAAATCTGTTTCCCCACGGGAAAACACAATAACTGGTTTTATCGAGTCCTCCTTAGAAACCTTCCACTGGTTAAACCTTAAGACATACATCAAAACAATGTACTAAAAAATTGTAGGCCTTAAAAACTACAGAAAATCCGTAATAGTCATCCGTATCTATGTCCTAAGGAACACTCGCAATAACTATTTTTATTATATGTATATTATTATATTAAAGACAATGGTCGCGATTGTGATGACTGACTTATCAAAGTTCAGCCCAAGCCGATGATGATAGACCAGCACCAATAAAAGAGCCCGTTTTATATAAATATATAAAATAAATGTGTTGGGACATTAACACGCAGCTCCATCTAGTTCCATGCTTAGCTACGAGGCTTGTGTTATGGATATCTAATAGTTGATACACTACACATATATACCTTTAAATACATATATATTATAACTATAAATATAAACACCCGTGACTGGAGCACAAACATTCGTGCTCAGCACACGAATGCCCCCAGCGGGACTCGAACCTGCGACCGCTGGCACAGCAAGTAGGGTCACTACGAACTGAGTCAAACGTATCGTCTCTCTCTCGTCTATATATCTATACTAAGATTAAATGCGAAAGTAACTCCGTCTGTCTGTCTATCTGCCTGTCCGTCACTTTTTCACGCTTAATCCGTTGAACCGATTTAGATGAAATTTGATATGGAAATATTTGGCGACCTTGGGAATGACATAAGATAGTTTTCATCCCGGAAAACATAAGATCATATATAAGAGGGTGAAAAGGGGGGTGGAAGATTGAATGGAAAATCAATCATTTCTCAAGTACGGGGCTTATATTTTTTTTTATAATTCTTACCTACTTTTCTATACCTACCTATTTATGTATATTGTATATACATATATGTATAATGTATATATTATAGGCTATTCGATACTTACTGTTAACCCTACCTCTTACTACTACCTTGTTAGAGCGAAGCAAGGGTAAATCTACATAAACAAACTAACGTTAACAAATAAAGAACGATTTGCGCCGGTTTTTGATCATAAATTTTTTTACATACACAGTATTCAGGGTTAAAGATAGAAATGCATGCAGTGTTTTTCAAACTTTCCTAAGCCCTTTTGGTACAGCAAAATATACTGCGACTAAAATAAATACTACACGGCGTATGTGCTTTTAGTGAAGCTGGCCTCTTTAAATTACTTGAAAAAGATATTTTTTTCTAGTCAATGTATTAACTGTGACAATTTTACTTGCACATATTGTGATCAAATTATTTATATTTTACAAAAAGCTTCTGAACTTAGTTTTTCCAATAATAATAGAAAATGTAAAAAAGTGGTAGGTTGGAACTACCATGTTAGTGAGAGCCATAAAATAGCTAGATTTCATTATTCGTGTTGGTTATTAAGTGCGAAACCAACTTCTGGTTCAATTTATGATGAAATGATAAATAGTCCTATTTTTTTTAGAAACAAGCTCAAATGGTGTCAAAACAATAGCGATAGCGATCAGATTAAAATGAATCATATAGGTACTCATAAAGCAAATAAGGATTTTAAAAAATTCTGGCAGGCAACAAAATTTTCTCAAAATACTCGTAGATCTCGGCTTCCACAACATGTTGAAGGAATATATGAACCTAAACAAATCGCTGACATGTTTGCAAAAAAATTATAGTAGAGCCTATGCCTGTAGAAGGAATTCAGAATGAAAATGCTCCTCCTCTTTGGAACACGAAAATATACAGTCTCTACCTAAAGACGTTGCTAAAGTTAAAAAATATATACCATTAGGTGGAACGTAGTATAAAAAAAAGCGTGGAAAGTCTCCAGGACACGACGGATTGAGCACTTATTTATGCAAGTGATGAAATAAAAAAATACGTTTAAAAAGCTGACTTCAAAAACTAAAAAGTATAAAATTACTTAATAAAGATTTAATTTAATACACCTCTTATACAAATCTTTAATATTAATAAAATACTATTATTTATATTATGTGCTACCTATATATACCTAGTAGGTACCTACACTCGCCGCGACCTGAGAGATCTATACTAAAGGCACCGACTTTGAACCTATCAATAGGTATGTATGTATGTATTCAGCCCTTTGTAACGTCCCAATGTTGGGCACGGGCCTCCCTTCTATACGAGGGAGATCAGGCCATAGTCCTCCACGCTGGCCAAGTGCGGGTTGGACATGCAGGTTTCCTTACGATGTTTTCCTTCACCTTAAGCAAAAGTGGTAATCATGTTGGAAATGATTCGCACATGAAAATATCAGGGGTGCGAGACCCGGGATTTGAACTCGCTTCACTCGGTTTCCTAAGTGAACGTGCTACCACTGGGCTACCACTGTCATTCAATCATCAATAGGTAGCACATACAAATAATAGTATTTTATTAATATTAAAGGTATTATTAGGTTTGCATAAGAGGTGTATTAAATTAAAACTTTATTAAGTTATTTTATACTTTTTATTATTTAAAGTCGGTTTTTTAAGCGTAGTTTTTTTTATTTTTACTTTTAAGTACTACAGACACTAGGTTGTTCTGTAAACTACAGTAGGTAATGTAACGATTAGTTATAATATTTCTCAGTTTCTCTACTCCGCACGCTCGCTCCGCTTCAATAACAGGAAGCCTAATACCCACTTATCGGGATACGGGTTAATAATAATATATAATCAACCTAAATTAAAACTCCTAAAAAAGCCGTACACAAACTAAAATAAAATTACATCGTCCACGTAAACAAAAATGTTCATAAAATAAAAAACTACAGGGCCAAACTGTGTTAAATTTTTATGGGACCAAATGGCAATTATTCCGCATCAAATGCAAACAAATGCAAGAATCACGTAAATCGGATTATTTATGATTTAGAAGGGATTTATCTCAACGTAATCGGTGTACCTGTACATACATAAAAAAAAAAAACCAATCGAATTGAGGACCTCTTTCTTGTTGAAGTCGCTTAAATAGTGTTATTTACATTTTTTAATTTATGTATCAAGTTTAACTATTTTCCTAAAAGTATTATGAAAACTGTAGTTGTGTCTCTTCCAAAGGATAAAACTGGTGATCTAACTAAACTAAGTAATTATAGGCCTATTTCACTAGCTCGTATAATTGGTAAAATATTAGAGAGACTATTACATCCGCATATTGCGGAGAATGTAACATTAAATGATGCTCAGTTTGGTTTTTTTCCCAGTATTTCAACAAAATCAGCAATCTTTGGTCTTAAAAATACAATAAAATATTACACAAGTAGGGATCTTTTCGGATTTTTTCACGGATTTATTTTGATTTTTAGTTCCCGACGTTTAAAATGCTTTACAGCAATCATGGTCATGAGTGAGACTCTCTCTTTCTCGTCACTCCCATTGCTATAAATCGCAAAAATCCGAAAAGATAGTTTTATTTAAAATATTAATTAATAGGGTAAGGAACACAGGAACAACGGTCGTAAAAGAAATGTTATTTATCTTATAAAATACTTTATTATGTATACTACTTTATCTCACTTCTAATATTTTACTTTATTGTATGTATTATTTATTCTTGTTTTTTATTCAGCTACAATGTTTTTTTTGTAAATTTGAATATTAATGAAGACAAAGTTTTTCTTAACTCAAATAACTTTAAGTGCAAATATTATAAGTCGCCCACATATGAAGATAAATTGTTTTCGATATGCTGAATAAGCTGTAGAGTGTTTTCCTCGTTATAATAATTAAAATTTTTGTAACTAATCAAAGAAGATCCATGGATCAACAAGTGCTTTTTAAGTTTTATTAATCTACAGTTAATTTTCTAAACGAGCCCGGCATGCCCAAACATTGATCGTTGAATTTTTCTTCACTTCTATATGATTCATCTGTGCGGGCCTCTTTCATTTCATTAAAGTAATCATTAAATTCTTTAGAACTTAACTCGTTTTTAAGATTCTCTGCAAAAAATATAATTATGTTATTATATTTGCGGCTATTTCGTGCATATAGCTGTCATAGATTTTTGTCGGATTGTTTACCTACCTACGTTGTTGATTCAACTGATAAATTAATAATTTTCAAAAAATTATATTTAATAAGTACCTAATTTTTGACAAAAAAGTGACACAGGTTTTAAAAACAATTTGAATGTAATAAATTCACCGTAATAAGTTTAAGGATTTAGATAAAACGTCATCATCATTTTTTTTGTTAGAAATTAAAGTTTATTTCTATGTTCATTTTAATTACAATTATTTGAAGCAACTTCTGTTTATAATTTACATCCAAAGGGTTAAGCGAAAATCTTGCATAAATACATACTAAACATCTTATAAATAATATTAATCTCCATGACCAACAAGGCCAAGATAACAATTATTTTTTTATTGTCCATATTATACATGTTGGATAATGTAATAATAAAAATTAACTTAAGATAGCCAAAGTCCATATTAAACTAAGTAAAAACACGATCTTTTAGCATCAAATGTTAACAACACATTTTTTTATAAAAAATATATATTTTTATAATAAAGTAATAAGTGTTTATTGCAATCATATTGATTTTAGTTGAAGCAAAATTTTATACGTTTATGCATACTTACTATTAAGTTCCTGTATAGATTTCTCTTTCCCACCGTATTCTAATGGCAAATCATCTTTCGGAATTATATTGTATAATTGATCCATATCTTTGAAGACTCCTATTCGTTGGGATATCTTTGAACTTACAGCTTGCTTTACAATTGAAACCAATACGTCTATTGCTTTCGAAGGTGTTATAAAATATAAGCCTTTCAATCTCATCCCATATCCCTCCTGAAAATAGTCTTTATTTTCATTATTACAATGATGAATTATTACAATATTTCATAAAAAATGTTTTACTTAGTGATAAGATGGGCGAAATTCTTGTTTCTGAAATTAGCCAAGATAAGCCAATAAACGTTTGTTATATCGAACGGAAAAATAATCACATAAGAATAAACTACTATTTTAAATAGTTCTAATTGAACATACCGGTAGCAGGTCAAAATTATAAATACACAAACATAAATAATGCGCTCAGAACGCTAATATCAGGTAAATTTTGTTATTTACCGTGTACGATTGCCAAATCCCATGTCATTCAAAAATAAAGATATCTAACATTGATACGATCTCTATAAAAATAATAGTTATTTAACTATTTAAGTAACAGGTTATGACAAAGTTGTTGAATAGATGCTTCTATACAAAGTTAATGAATAAATTAACCGATTTGGTTTTATTATTAGCTTTTCAAGGGAATAAATAATCAGATCTCAAAAAAAATTTGCGGTACAAGAACTGCGTTGCGAGGCTTGCATTTTTTACATGTTACTTTTATCATGAGATTACACTGACGTAAGACATTGTAATTTATAATTACTTCGTTATAATGTTAAGTGTAGTTAAAATTTAATACCTTGTTATACAAGCCATAAAAATATAATCGGTGATTTTATATTGTAATTTGATAAATTTAAATATTCGAATTATCTATACATATAATATTTATCTATACTATTATAAAGAGGTAAAGTTTGTGATCTTGTGAGTTTGTGACCTTTTAGGGGGTAATCTCTGGATCTACTGAACCGATTTTCAAAATTCTTTTGCCAATAGATAGCCACGTTCTTTTTGAGTGTCATAAGCTATATATTAACCCGAAGAATGAAAAGGCTTTTTCGTGGTAGTCGGATTTGCAAAGTAAGTCGGAGAAAAAACGGTCGAACGAAAACGTTTCTTACGAATGCTGCCTTAACGATGAGAGATATATGATTATGTTCTAGAAAAAAGTTGTAGAGCTTAATAATGCCTACAAAAAAGTCAACGACAGCATATGTCTAACTTTTATATTTAAGTCACAAAAAGTAGTTTTTATATTTAAAAAATAATTTAAATCGGGTAGGCCATGTTTATTGGTCATATTATCAACAATTATGAATTCTTATCAAAATAAGTAAATTTATCGTCTAAAATGTTTAAAATAAAAGACTTTTTCCTTTTACTGCATATAATTTGGACAAATGGTTAAAGAGATAATACAACATATTCGTAGGTATGGACGAACCCGAGCGAGCTGTTTGTCTGTTTTCCTGTTTGTACGGGCTAATCTCCGAATCTATTAGACCGATTTAAATGAAATATTGCATGGTGGTACCTTATATCCCCGGGCAACATCTTAGATACTTTTCATCCCGGAAAATTAAAAAGTTCCCGTGGGATAGTTAAAAAACTATAGTAACTTATACAGCTTAGTACACAACAACTTATGCACCTAATTTAGTAAAATTTGGCATGCTGATACCTCATATTGCCGGTTAAACAACAGGTTACTTTTCATCCCGGAAAAATAAACGGTTCCCGTGGGCTAGATCTGTTTGTGCTTTTCTAGAGGCGAATCCGAGCGAAGCGAGGGTGAGCCGCTAGTTTTTATATAAAAACTAAAAAAACGACTTCCAGGCACTAAAATGTAAAAAATAACTAAACGGGGGTTTTCATTTAGGATAGATACCTAATCATATGTTTGCGAAGTCGATGAACATTTTCACCGATTACTCACAGAATGTGTACAATGTATAAGAAAACCGATGAATTGAGAACCTCCTCCTTTTTGGAAGTCGGTTAAAAATGCTTTGTTCTGAATGACTTACTAACGGATCAACGCACAGCCTAAACCGCTGATCGTAGAGAACTGAAACTTGAAGGGTGTGTTCTTTGTATGACGTAAGCATCCGCTAAGAAAAGATTTTCCGAAATTCTACCCCTTAGGGGGTGAATAAGGGAGGCAAAGTTTGTATAGGACAACGTGATTCCTTGGTCCAATCTGCTTCAAATTTTGCATAAACAATCTTTAACAGAATTGATGGAAAACGTGCTTCGTATTTTATTGAAAATCATTCCCTGACGGGGTTAAAAAGGGGTAAAAGGTTATTTTGGGGGTGACTTGTTTCGAAGTTGATATCAATACCACTTAGTGCTTTTGATTTAAATTACATTTTATTTTGACACATGTTTGAAAACTCAATCCGATTTTATTCAAGCTGCCTGAAATATGTAAATAATCTTTACGAACTCTCCGTATACCAGACACTCTTATGATTAAATTAACAATATTTAACTATCAAGAATAATCATGCAAAATTCATAATATTAATAATCCATACTAATGTCTGCCCGTCTGTCTGTTACCTTTTCAGGCTTAATTTGCAGAACCGATTTAGACGAAATTTGCTATGGAGATAGCTTGAGACCTTAGGAAGGACATAGGATAGTTTTATGGTGGAACTTTGTATGGAGAATCAATCATTTCTCAAGTAAGGGATAGAAAACTGATCATACCTATGTGATGATGATGTTCTCCTAGCCGATTCCGGCCACGGCGGCCAATCTCAATGAGATTAGCCAACTGCGCAGGAGATATTATAGTGCTCAAGTGTACGCGCAGACACAAGTGCACTCTCTATTCCTATCACTCTCATACTCCGGTGGGACAACCACTCGACACGACCGGTGAGAGTTAAGGCGCAGGACCGACGGCTTTACGTGCTCTCCGAGGCACGGGGGTGAAAACACCGCCAACTTCCCAACTCCGGGCTGTTACTGAAACTTACTATACAGGAAGACTCAATAACTAAACTTGGCCCGACCCAGGACTCGAACCCAGGACCTCCGGGTGTGCAGCCGTACATGCTAGCCACTACACCACCGAGGCAGTTTACCTATGTATATAATATATATATCTCCACACTAATATTATAAATGTGAATAATATTATAAATGTGAAAGTGTTTGTTTCTTTGTTTGTCCTTCTTTCATATCGCAACGGAGTGACGGATAGGCATATTTTTTGTGTGGAGCTAGTTTTGAGGGCTGGAGAGTAACATAGGCTACTTTTTACCGCGGGAGATTATTTCCACAACCCAAAAAAATATTTATGATCAGAATTACTTGAAACTTGGTAGTAATACTATTCAATACAATTAAATAAATAAATGTTTTTAGTATTTTCCGAAATTCATCCCTTAAGGGGGTAAAATAGGGGATGAAAGTTTTTATGAAACCTAAGTTTTTCGAGTTTTGTTTTCTTTTAGCGCTAGCGCAGCCTCCGGTTTCTGCTAGTCTCTACATATAATAAAAATGTAACTGATCGCTATTTATGCATGGATGACATTTGAGAAAAACTGCTTTTGGGGGTCCTTATTAACGCAATAAAACCCAAAACAATCATCTTTAGAATTTTTGTCTGTTTGTCGGTTTGTCTGTTTATCAGTGCGTTTACGCACGCTAATCTCAAAAACGGCTTAACCGATTTGCGTGCGGCTTTAGTTACTTAATATTTAGTGTTTGTTTTATTTCAATCGGCTCATAAATAAAAAAGTTATGCCAATTTAAAGAATCACCTAGGAACGTAGACGCTAGTGATCAATAAAATTAGTCATCAAGAATGTTTACCAGTCTTTTAAGAAACAGCATTTTTAAATACTAATTAGTACTGTGATAATATTATTAAAAACAGCAGATATGTGTCAGGTACACTAATGTCTATTACATTAGAATAATGGTAGTAAAAATATAGTACTTACAATTATAATTGAAAAAAACTTTCGTAAATCAAACAAATTAAAGACTTTTAGATATTCCATGATATTGATTTCAGTGAAGTCAAAAACTCCTATTATACCGTCGCAGTAATCATTAGCTTGAATGTATTCACCCATCTGTAGTAAACAAAAGTAAAAAAAAAAATAGATAACCTATTATATTAACAAAATATTAATTTTTCTTAGGTTCGGTCGACGACCAAATTATAGGTTAGAACTTAATATCGCTTTCTTTTAGACGGTTATACATAAATACGAGTATAAGTAATGGTTTTCAATGTAAATGTTAATGTGACATTTATGCAGTTCTTAAGTAACTCACCCTAACATAGTATCTATACATATCAAGCAAACCGGCTTCGAAACGTTGCCCATTGTAACTAGCCATTAATATTCTGCAATAGTCTTTCGTCATGTTTGGTAAGAAATAACACCTTCTGTAAGAAAAAAATATTCAAATCAGATACAAGATCAAAACAGGAAATTAAACAGGAACATATACAGCTTGGTACACAAAAGCTACTGATTGGATTTTAATGAAACTTTACAATAATTTAGTTTATACATCAGAATAACAAATAGGCTACTTTTTATACCGGAAAAATGTAGCAGCTCTAGCAACGAGGAGAAGCGAATGCTAGAATATGGAATGAATTCATTCAATCAATTCATCTACTTATCTTGCGACAAATGAATATGAAAACAAAGAAAAGTATGATAATAATTATAATTCTGAAATATATTTCTCTTAGAGTGCAATAAATACTTACATGTCATTTAATAATGGAGAATTCTGGACGGCAAAATTCTCGAAAAAATCAGGTACTAAACTCCTAAGCGTGCAAATTTTATCTAACTTCACTTTTGATTTTTCTACGGAACCTTTAGATATTATGAGTGTCCTCTCCAAATATTCCCTAGCTGTAGGGAATAAATTGAATTTCAATTAATATTATTTATTCCAAGAATTATTATATTTATATCAATTTATTATTCGCTCGACTATTGTCAGTTTGTGATATATAACTTTTATATGTTTTTATAAAACCAAAACCGTAGTTTATCAGAAAATAAGAAAGTATTATATCCTTGGAGTGTTCTAAGAGACACTTCATATTAAATTACGTTTTGGAATTAAAGAAAAGGCGTAAGGAACTTCGTTCCCGATAGGGGGTCGAGTCTTGACCGGATACTAATATTTTTTTATAATTAAAGGCAAACTTAAGAATTTATTGTCACAGGTTTTATCATTTAAATTTGATTGTAGTTTTAATTTTCAATGATTTACGAGTATATAAAGTGTTTTAAAGAATAGTCTCTAAAACTAATGAAGCTATATTTTTGTTATAAAATTTTACTCACAAATTCAAATTTGCCCTATCTTTGAGTAAGCTAAGATATTTACATAATTTAATTATAAGTTAAGAACCGTAATTGAAAACTAATATTAAATAAATAAGTGGTACTTACAATAATCCTTTTTCAATAAGTGGTCTTGTTTCTTTAGCCAATCAATCAAATGATTAATACTTTCTTCCAATCTCTCCGGTTCGTCCAAATCGTATTGTTTTCTAAGATACTGTAGAGTATCTACGTTAAATTTTAATACCAGGGTTTCGCGTAATACTTCCATAACCACTCAGTTTGACAGAACTAATACAATTGCTTGTCCGATACGTTCCGTGTATACTATAAGTATGATTTAGATTGATTATTAAAGTAAGCAAAGCTGATCGTTCACGTAATCAATACAGATATTAAATAAATAAAACTAAAATGTCTGTTTGTAAAGTCAAAATAACAGCTTTTTACTAATTATATATTATAAAATTATATGTAACGGTACTTATAAGAAAAACACAATTTTTAATTTTTTTGTCTATCTGTCTGTTTGTTCCGGATATTCATTTACTTCTTCATTTTTAAAGTAAGAATTGTAAAAATTGGTAGATAAGATCGTGCAAGGTTAGGAATAAAAGTGTACTGTATCAAATTTTTTTGAACTCTTAAAATGAGCCTTATAGAAACTTTTATTTCTTATTTTACCCCCTTAAAGAATGCATATTCATAAAAAACGATACTGTAAACTTTTTTCAATCGACTTCCTCAAAAAGGAGGCAGTTCTCAATTCGGCTGTATATTTTTTTTTAATTTTTTTTATGTTTGTTACCTCAGAACTCCGTCATTTATAAACCGATTTGGACAATTTTTGTTTTGTTTGAAAGTGTATACTTCCAGATTGGTCCCACTTAAATTTCAAAAAAAAAATATCACCCCTAAGGGTGGAAAAACAGCTTATGATGAATTTAACCTACTTCTAATTGTCATATTGACTTGAAACTTTGCAAGTGTTTCTACTTTCGTTGATAGTGCAGTGGTTCGGTATTGTTGACCTGATCTGATGGTAAGGCCAGAAGGTGGATAGGTGGAACTCTTCAACGGCTAATAGTAGATACTTTGAGTTTGGGCTTATTTTGTTGGATTTGATAAGCCTAACACGTTAGAATTCTTACTTTGCTACTACTGTCTACACTAAAGAGGGAAAAATAAAAACTTTTTAACAAAAAATAAAAACCGACTTCAAACAAAAGCACTAAAAAGTAAAAATAACTGATTGGTACTTTTCATTTACTATACATACTTAATCAAATAATTTCGAAGTCGGTGCCAGCCGATACAAAGCAAAACACACTGCAACTCTTACGAAAAAAATATAAGGACCATTTGTGTAGAGAATTTTAAGATCTACAACTTTAGTCTGAGGTGTTTTTTGATAAAACTTACCGTTTCCGAGAAAAATCCAAAATACCTCAAATTTTGATCTCTGACCCCGAATAACTCTTGTGGCACAAATAGGATCGATGGGGATTTTTAAAACTTTATTTGTAACGGTAAACCCCAGCTCTCCACCAATATTTGGCTTTCCGGGATTTTTTGCTATTTGACCACTATTTTTATGTCTAAATTGGCCGGACTATTAGTTTAAGTTGAAACTCGTGCCGTCTGCGGTTATCGCTAAATCCATTAAATAAAGGTCATTTAATGGCAAGGTTTTCTTATCATTTAGATGAATTATTACATAATTTTATGTACAAAACACCCGATACAGACCAAATTAATTAGGTGTAATGCGTTGGACCTCTCACAAAAAATGTCCCAAAAATATTTAGAAAGCAATAATTTTCGCGATATAATTTAATAAAATATTAAGCGACCACTTTAAATGGTCACTTAAGGTACAGGATAACATGAAAGAATAAAAAATAGGTTCAAGTTGCAGGATATACAGTAATTAATCACAACAAAAACACTTGTAGTAAAGATTTCTATTTATATCGTCGGAATTCAGAATTAATTAATAGTGCCTCAGCCACATCTCTTCAATCTTGCCTGTGTCTATGTGCCCGCGGTCTTTCACCTTAATTTTGAAGAGAACTCGCTTTAAGTGACTTTTATTGCAAGCAACAAAGATTCTTTGAAAGAACATTTTACAAGAAAACAACTGTGCGCGCAGTCAAATGGTCAGTATTTTTTTGCTTTAAAGGCAGTTTACTTAAACGTAATTCTTTGGTGTTTTTTTTTACTTTTATCGCTTTTTTTTCGCAGTAAAACATTGTTACGTTACGTACAAATGAGTTGCATCTTTAATACGCAGGCAAAACTACGGTTCTTAAGGCGCCACAATTTGAAGATGCATTTGTATAGATCTCGACGAAATAAGACGAAAAATAAGAATAAAATTTTACGATATCTCGCTTAGTTTTCGATTTATCAATACTCAAAAATTGAAAAATGTATTTTTTGTACTTTTTTTGACAAAATTCGATATATTTTTAACAATAAAACTAAAATTTTTCGATGTCTCTATTAGTTTTTGAGATATCGATACTCGAAAATCTTAAAGAATGAAATTTTTATGTCGCAGGGAAACTGTAAGATCCATTAAATTATAATTTAATTAGTAAAATTATAATCACCCGGAGTACTTATTATCAATCGTCTCCTTTTCTTACAATAATATCACGGGATATTTTTACCACCTTTGGTATTGCTACTATTGACATAAATTATTATCAATAGTAGCAATACCAAACATACACTAGGGTAGTTACAATTTCACTGAATGTGCTTAGGGAAATTATAATATACCTAAAAATTCTTCGTGATATTGTACGAAAGTTGTGTAAAAGTTCTGTAAGTTAGTTTCCTGTTTGAAAAGTAACATAAAGTTACCTTAGGATTTCTGCTTAGGATCTTTTAGCATTATGCCAATGCACATGGACTAAGATACAATACTAATAAAACTTTTATGGAGGTTTTAAAAGCAGATAGGGGACCGGAGAATATTTCTGAGCTAAAATGGAGTGATGGTAGTGTCATAAAGGTCGTTAGGGTTTCAAGAACCTTGGTCATATTATTTCTGAAGATCTTAAGGATGATCTGGACATAGAGCAAGAAAGACGGTCACTCTCGATTCGCTGCAACATGCTGGCTCGCCCAGAGAAATAACCTACCTCAACATTCTTTGTAAATCTCCTACCTAGCCAGAAAAATGAGGCAGCTAAAGAAATCAAATACATCTACCATTAACCTGTAAGCATATAGGATCCCAAGAAGAAAAAATCAATCGTACAGTGACAACGGTGTCAGCAATATGGGCACACCAAAAATTACTGCATGAAACAGGTACATAAAACCTCAGACAGTCCAAAGTGCGACAGAAATACGCTAGTCCAATGTGCACTGTGCTGCAGGCTCTCATCCGGCAAACTACATTGGTTGTGAGGTGTACAGAGAAATACTTGCTAGAAAAGTTAACAAATACGGTCATCAAAGAGCTGATAGATGTGCTATTGCAAGAGACAACACGATTCGAGATACAAATCCTCAAAAAAATTTTGCTCAACAATCACCATTGAAAAAAACGAACCATTTTCTTACGCCAAAGCTACTAAAAACATGCCACACAAAGTGATCTCAGAAAATGCCATACCTAATATAAATCAAGATCTAACAGTATTAGAAACTGTCTTCACCAAACAAAACGAGAAATCCTACTTAATCTTACAACAAATGAGTACTCACGACTACGCTCATAACCAAATTACTAGGTTAACAGGTCTTGGGTTAAGACTTTCGACTACACCTATCTTCTATCTCGCATAGTCGCGACTGCTTGAACAGTTTCGTGTATGTGTGCACATAGAAGACTCTAGTTTGCTATGCGGTCGCAGCTTGAAGCAGTCGATACTGAAAGCAGTCTTGAAGCAGTCGAATCGAGGCTTCAAACTGCCCGTGTATGACCAGCCTTACCTGTAGATACACTACAGGTAATGATAGATGTTACAATTCAAAGTACTAGGTGTTTGCACGGCTTTTGCTTTCTGTTGGCCGTATTATTCATTATGGTGATGGTATTTTAAAGTTTGTTTATGCCTTGCACCTTGGATGAGATTGCCGAACAGTTGCACGGTGGAAAAGGATCCAGGCGATATGATTTTGTTTTCTCCGGATGACGGTTTGGTAACCGATGAAGATAGTGGAAATGTAAAGGAGGCTAACATTCTGCATCTGCCAAGTCGTATGCTTCGGTCTCAAGTAGAGGTACAAAGTAGACCTTATGTCTCTAGGGCAAATCTTCTCTATCAAGAGGTGGAAGAAAATGTTTAAGTTGAAGAAGAATAAAATACCCTAACAAAATTGTTCTCTAACACTTCGTTTACTGCTTGCGGTAAAGAAGACTGATTAAGAAGTCTCTATAAACTTACAGGAAGACATGATGGATGTTGAGTGTTTCCAATTGCTCTATAGTGACGAAATTATAAAGTTTTACAGCTGATACGAGCAATTTTTATGCTTTACAGAGAAATCACACTAATTATGACAACTGATGAAATTAGAGTGAACATTGCAATATTGCTATTTACAGAGTATTTGACACCCAAGAATTTGAAAATGATCTAGGTAATAAAGAATGATACCCACAACGAGCTAGTAGCCTCCAGTATGCGGCCAAACAGATTTTTCGAGATTCAACAAAATCTTCATCTTTATGGCAGTACTCTATTATCAATCCTACGATGATTTTGAAAAAGTTCGCGAATATTTTACAAAGCTAAATAATTAAAAATTCTTGTAAAAAAACTAATGTTTTACTTTTACAGAAACGAAGGGGTAACTGTACATATAAGCACTTCAATTATTGACCAGTGTCACCTGTAGGTGTCACTCCTATAAAAATATATGGGCGTGGTAGTTTTTTTGTGTAAACTAAATATATCTATACTATTAAGTAGAAGAGATAGTCTGTTTTTACTTTTTTACACGAATGGGAATTGAACACGGAAATAAAACGCTTAAGCAAAAATCCTACCTTTAGAACAACAAAAGGATTTATCAACTATTTTGAAGTACTACTCTATTACTACTCTAGCCTAGCACTGAATTTTTTTTCTAAAAGCTAAGAATACTTTATAACTTATGATAAAATAATAAGTTATTTAAAATTAAAAGTAGACATTTCTCTTCAAAAGAATAAAAAGTAAAAACGGTCCTAATAATATTTATCCTCGACTATTAAATACTCATACATTAATTAATTAAAATGGATAATATGTTAATATTTTGGCTATACATCCTGTAAAGGAGTCACAAATAAAACTTCGCTAATTCAAAATATATTAAATGTATCTAATAAATATCATCTGCTTTTAATATGAAGACTTTTAACCACAACGCGTTACTCAATTATATTTATAAATCACTCCTTTTAAATTAATCTACAGTCAGTTTTCTAAATGAGCCGGGCATTCCTAAATACTCTTCGTTAAACTTCCTTTCACTCCGCTTTGACTCATCTGCTACTAGTTTATTGCTCTCGTCTATAACTTTTCTAGCTTCTTTTGATTTGAGGCAATCTTTCCATTGATCTGCAAATAAGAAATAAGAAAAAAAGAAATCTATTTTATTAATAATAGCTGACTAGCCGTCAGAACGAGTTCATATTTGCTTTCAATTTTAGCTGAGCTATATTTGTTAATCAAGTGGTATTGCTCCTTACGGTCGCCAGGTAATAAAATACAAAGCAAAGGACTATAAGCTAAAAATGAAGACTAATATTCTAAAGAGGTAAAGTTTGTAAGTTTGTATGTGGGTTTGTAATGTGGTAATCTCTGAAATTGTTCGGAAATTTTATCTAAAAGGACCAAAAACAACTCACTTTTATTTATAAATTATATTTGTATTATATTTTATAAATTAACAATTAATTAATATAAATATTCTAAATATTAATATTTTTTTCATGTTATACATTAATATATTAACGTATAAAGTTTGAGATTCATTATTGTTTTCTTAAAAGTAATTTTTGGAATTCGCTTACTGTGAAGCTAGTTTACTTTAACTTGCTGTGCTAGCGGTCGCGGTTTCGAGTCCCGCTGGGGCATTCATTTGTCTGACGAGTACGAATGTTTGTACTCCAGTCAGGGTGTTTATATTTATAATATGTATGTATTTAAAGTTATATATGTATAGTGTATCAACTATCTAGTAATCCATAATACAGGCCTCGTAGCTTACCATGGAACTAGATGGTGTTGTGTGTAAATTTATAACAAAAAAAAATGTTGAGATTTGTCGAAATTCGATTTCCGGTCAACAATTATTCGTAGGTATGAAGAGTGACAAATTAAATTTACCAGCTAATTTCTCACAGCTTGGCCCATCGCCACCATACTCCTTAGGTAGAATTTGTTTGGTAATCTCTTTATGTAGATCTTCATAAGAGTTGTGTACGTATAGTCTACTCGCAACCTTTTCCTTGAGCCCTTGTTTAAGTACAAACACAACTTTGTCTACAAATGATGGCGCATTTATGATATGGATTCCTTTGATTTTAGTACCATAAGCTTCCTGAAATCAATGGATATTGGTTCTTAACTAAAAAACTAAAGTTTTTTTTTTAATTTTATTATTCCACACTCAGGGACTTTTTGTTTTCTATTTTGAAGTTTATATAGGGCCACCATAGAGGTATGACCTTATTAGAGAAATAATTGACACTGATATCTAGAAATATAATCACGAAAAAAAATTACAACGAAATTGAACAGCTGCGTTTCTATTTAATCCATAATTACTAAACATGAACTCCGTAGCTTGTTTAAACTAAAATTTAACTTTATTTTTTATTAAAATTATCAATTATTCAATAAAAATCAAAAAAAATGGCTTTAAACTACGTCTAGTTATTACGTAAATAAAAAAAAAAACCAACAATAGGTCATAAACTATATAAACATATAGGTAGGTCATAAACTATATAAACTATATAAACATATAGGTAGTTTAAGAAAATGTAATGGGCTTCTCCTTCATCCCAAACATCTTTCAAATATAAAATTATAATATTATTAAAATATGTAAGTTACTATGGAGTTATAATTTTAGCTTTCCTGCAACGAACAACATTGTAAAAGAATATCGAGAAAAAAAAACTTATTTCTCATTTGATAAATGTCCAAAATTGCTACAAAACTGAGTTACAATGTTAGTCGAAACAGATATGTAAAAAACTTACTGTACATATAACTTCTCCCTTTTTTAATATAATTGGATTGAGCTTAGTGAGAAAATTCATATTAATATTTTGTAGGTCCAATATAAATCTTTCTGATATACAGTAATCGTAAGACAATCTGTACTCTCCAATCTGAAAAATATGCATCGTATAAACTTAAGAATACAGTATTGGTGTACCACTATTTAATTGTTTTTATTATATTATTCAGCCATTTTTAACGTCCCACTGATGATCACGAGCGTCTCTTTACTACAAGAGGGATCAGGCCATAATCCACCATGCTGACCAAGTGCAGGTTGGCGGACTTCACATGTCTTCCGAAAACTTGCTAGGTTTTCTCAAATATGCAGGTTTCCTCACGATGTTTTCCTTCACCGTAAGAAAAGTGTAAGTGTTACCACTGCCCCAATCAAATTGACTAAAAAGATTAACTAATATATATTTTCATTATAATACTGTGGGCTTAGAAAAAACAACAACCTACAATCGTTTTAGCTAATTGAAATCTAAAAAATATGAATGGATTTAATATATTTTGATGTTATGTTTAATAATCATTATAATAAATGTATGAATGAAATGAAACGAAATTAAAATTTATTCAATTCAACTTATTATAAGCATATTATGTATGTATATTAATTAATCTATTTTAGAATAATAATATTTTTAAATTACTAATTATTTTTATTTTGGACAAATGCCATTTTCACTAAGCACGCAGCTCAAAGCAAAAAAGAAAACGGAGAAGATAACAACAAAACTGAGAATCCGAATAACTGATTATTAATCATATTCGCAATTGCGTTTAACACATAATAATTATTGTATAATAAATGTATTTAATGTGTATAAAATACAAAAATAATTCTTATTTAAACTAAACATTAGCAGAATCTAAATGAAAAGTGCTAGATTACTAAAGATTTATAATACATCCCACTGCTGGGCACGGTCCTCCCCTGGATATGAGTGGATTAGGTCATAGGATACTACACTGATCAAATGAGAGTTTGCTCACTTCACATGCATATCGAAATCTAATTAAGTTCTCTGAGACATGCAGATATTAGTATGAGGTAATATTCATGCTTAAAATGATTTATACATGAAAATCTAAAAGGTGCGAGAACCGAGGTTGAACCCGGTTTACTTGGTTTTCTAAACGAACTTATTACTAATAGGCTACTAGTCTATCTATAAATAACTAAAATTGAAGTGTCTGTTTATAATGTCAAAATAACACTTTTTTACTAAATATATCATATTATACGGTAATCGGTAGATACTTATAGGAAAAATACAATTATTAAAATTTTGTTTCACTATTTATTTGTTCCGACTATTACCCGAAACGGCTGGACCGATTTTGACGGGTCTTTCATTGGCAAATAGCTGATGTTATAAGGAGTAACTTATTATTATTATTTTATCTTTATTTTCCACATAACAACTTTCTAATATACATCCATTTATAATTATTTCCTTTTCCATTTCTTTGGTGGGTAAAAGCCTCCTCCGTTCTTTTCCATCTTTAACTATCTTTGGCCTTATGCATCCAATTTTTTCCTGCTGTGTTTATTATGTCATCAGCCCATCTTTTCTTCTGTCTTCCCACTTTTCTCTTGCCTTTTGGGGCCTGCCATTTGTTGTTTGGTAGGTCCATCTCTTATCTTTGTATCTTGACAAGTGCCCTGCTCAGTTCCACTTCTGTTTCAAACTAAAATGAAGAGTATGTATCAATTTAGTTTTCATGCGGATGTCTGCGTTTCTCGTTTTTTGTATTTTCTTAGTTTCAGTATACTGCATGTTGCATGCATTGCATGTTGACAAGATGTAATTTTGTTTTTTATTTTTTCAGTGAAGACCCATGTCTGGCTAGCGTAAGTTAAGCTTGGGAGAATGCAAGAATCCATTAATGTCTTTTTTATATTAAGGCTATAGTTCCACTTTATAATTTCTTTTTTGGCCTAGTATTTCTTCCAAGTTGTACTTATTCGTCTGTCTATTTCGTTTTCATTGCTATTTGCATCAAAGGATACCTAGGTACACATATTTATTTGTATATTCTATCGGTTTATCCTCTACTTTGATTGTTTTCTTTTGACTGTTTGACATAATTTTAGTTTTGGATGCGTTCATGTTTTAAAGCGAAAGGAGTAACTTAGTCTACTTTTATTTAAGAAAAAGAATTAGGGCTCCGCGCAAAAACAAACTCCATGAAATTATGAACGAAATCCGCGTACCTATGGGCGCACCCAAGCGAAGCAAGGGTAAGTCGCTAGTTCAAAAATATAATATCAATGTAAAATGATGATTCTGTTTTTACTTACCAAAAAGCAATATCTTATATAAGACAGTAAATTAAATTCATCCAATTTTCCGGCCACAGGTTGCGTTACCGTGACCCTCGACTGATCACTTGGACACAGATTAGGTAATGGTACATATAGGCTGTAAAAATATCATTTACTTTTTATACTTAATGTCTTGAAATAAAACTTACGAGGACACGTTTGGCTCAGTTGGTAGTGACCCTACTTGCTGTGCCAGCTGTCGCGGGTTCGAGTTCCGCTGGGGACATTCATTTGTGTGATGAGCACGAATGTTTGTACTCCAGTCATGGGTGTTTATATTTATAATATGTATGTATTTAAAGTTATATATGTGTAGTATATCAACTATCTGGTATCCATAACACAAGCCTCGTAGCTTACCATGGTACTAGATGGCGCTGTGTGTTAATGTCCCAACATTTATTATTTATTTATTTATTTTATGAACTTAGTGTTCACCCAGTGGGCGTAATCGGGCCATAATGAAAAATAAAAATTTGAAGAAAATATATGTGAATTTATCTATCTATGTATATAAAAATTAACTGTAATATTTAAATAAATTGATAGTAAAAAAAACATTTTTAAAAACAAGCTTTCATTTAAATGCTCTAAAATAACTTGAAATTAAATCATATTCACCAATTTATTACATTACACAATCGCATTGTCGCGATGTTTACTTGTTTTATAAAAAAAAAAACATATAGGTATGTATTTTTTTTCTTAGAATTACTAATGTCAAATCAAGTTTACACAGGTAAATCGCACGACAAGCTTTTATATTATATAAATTGTGCAATGTAGTAAGAATATTGATAGACTTAATGTAATTCTATTTTCTTCTTTTAGGGTTTCTTCTCTGAAGTTAACTATATAGGTGTACGTTAGAATTTTGAACTATAATGTGATAATTTGCTTAAAAATACTAACAGGAGTCTTATATCTTAAATCTTCCTCGCACAATCACATAATGTTTCTCTCTCTCTCTCTCTTTCCCACTCTATTATTATTATTTATCCTTGTCTATATATCTGTACGCTCATAGCTCGAAAAATACTGGATCGATTTAGATATTCTTTGGTATTATATAATTAATTACGATATTCTGCAACATTCTAGTATAATATTATAACAAGCTTTTATTTAGCTTCACCTGTCCAGGGTGTGTAATGGAATCTTGCAAGTTAAATTTGACCCACTTCCCAGAGTGCGATTGAGCTGAGGCACACTAGTTTGGTTCCCGATACAATGTACGAATACTTAAATGCCACCAATTTTAATCTAATAAGACGGACGTTACAAAATGTAGATTTATCATTTCCATAGTGGCCCTTATGATACGGGCATCGAATGAAAGGGCTTGATGAGCCAAACACAGTAAGTAAAGTAAATCCCAAAGAATGCGAACTATGATTTTTATGCACTCCCATGATATGGATATCAAATGAAAGGGTTTGCTGAGAAGAATACAAATCACTAAAAATAAATTAAAAAAAATAATTGTAACAAAATATTTTTAAAACCAAGTTTTTATTTAAATGCTCTAAAAAGAATAAAATAAAATTTAAATTAAATCAAACCCAAGAATTTATTACCTTACACAATTTATATGACATAAAACGCTTGTCGCGAGATTTACCTATTTAACTCTTTCATTTGTTTAGATATTTTAATAATTCTTTTATATTTTTTTTATATTATTTTACTTATTTTTTTATAATTAAAACAAAAAAAAAAATAGAGGAACTTCTCCATTATAGCCAAATTGTAGAATTTATATATTTTCGCTTTGATTAAATTTCGTTTTCAAAACGTAACATAGAGTTGTCGTTTTAATAAAATAGGCTATTATTAGATTTTCAAACTTGAATATGATGTTTTTAAAGAAACTTCACTGGCATATTCTATTGAAAGATGTTTGAATAAAGTATATCACGGTAATCGCCCGGAGTGCATGAAGTGAAAACACAAAAATTTTACATCTAAGTAGTTAGCACCAAAGTTACGAGGGTCTCCGGTCTCCACATACGCCAAATCGTTTTAAGAAACGATTACAATAATGCCTTTTGAGCAAAATTCGACGCGTACAATAGTTTAATATATGAAAATACTTACATACAATCGGAAAAGTGCTCAAATTCTTCAATCGTTTTATTTAAACATATCTCTGGCATCATCGCTCTCATTGTAAATAACTTATCAATTTTAGTTTTAGTGCCTTCAGTTGAGCCCCTTGATAAAAGGAGCAAACGTTCTAACATGCTTTGATCTGAAAATTTAATATTTTTTTATAACATTAATAAAACATTTGATTCTTTGGGATTTTACCAAAACAACAATTTTCATTTTCTCTTCATTGATGTACTAGCGACTAACCCTCGCTTCGCTCGGGTTCGTCTCTAGGTTGATTCCCTATACAAACTTTCATTCCCATTTTTAACCCCTTTTAGGGATGATTTACAGGGTAAAAAGTATCCTATATCCTTCTCAAGATCTCAAACTATCTTCTTACCAAATTTCATTTGAATCGGTTCCAGAGATTACCCCCTACAACGTCACAAACTCACAAACTTTACATCTTTATAATATTAGTATAGATGATTAATCTTTATTTATATTCAATAAACAGTATAGTTTTTTTTACTTAATACATTTAATTTCTTTATACAATAGTTTTAAGAAGAATCAGCTTTAAATTAGATTTTTAAGAGTACAAAGTATGTAAAAAACATTATTTGATACTATTTCAATCTACAAAACACATATTTAATGGTAATACGAAAATATTTATAAAACTTAATAAAAACCATCTTAAATCGAAAAATTTAAATACTTAGTATTATTTCTATTTTTATCCCACTAATATTATAAACGCGAAAGTTTGTAAGAATGGACTCCAAAGTCTTTTGGCCGATTTACGAGCAAGAAGTTGCTTGAAAGTGTAAACTAGCAAAATAATTTTATTGTCAATAATTCAAAATATTAAAAATAGGTATAGAAAAAATATTTTGTTTTACTCTTTTGTGGTTTATTAATTTTGTATTAATTTGTGTATTTTAGAAGTTGTTTTTTTAAATTAATTTTTATTCTTTCACACAAAAACTACTGAACAGATTGCGACGAAACTATACAATATCAGTTGAGTTTATATTATATAAATTATATAATATGTGTTATATCAGAGTAACATATCACTACATAATATAAAACAAAGTCGCTTCAAGCTGTCTGTCTGTCCCAATGTACATGTATGTATTTTTTTAATAGATAGAGTGATTCAAGAGGAAGGTTTATAAGTATAGTACATGCGTATTATAGTACAGAAAAGACGAGAAATTAAAAGATTTGTATTTCATACTAACCGTCAAAACGAACCTGAGCGAAGCGAGGGTGAGTCGCTAGTGGGTCATAATTTATAAAGATGTTATACTCGTAGTAATACACAATTGAACTTCGGAAAAGCGATTATTCTGACACACGCATGTAATAGTAGTCAGATGTTTTTACCATTTTTGACCAAAACACCATGTCTAGTTTGTCTATCAATATGAAACTTACTTAAGTATTGGAAAGCTGTGACCAGATGGTCTTGTTTCTTGCACCACTCTTCAATCGCCTTCAAGCTCTCTCGTATTGTGTACACATCGTCTAAGTTGTAGAACTGTCGAACTTTCTTCATTTCTTCTGGCGTCACAATTAAAAGTGGATGATGCGTTATAGTTTCCATCTTCCTATATCCTAGAAAAATAATTCAAGTTTAATTCAAATTCATAACAAAATATTCAGCATTAAAGTATTACATTTTTTACTGTACGTCATGAGTCTTCCTCTAGTTCGAACAAAAAACACAACACAACACAAACAATATTTCATAATAAATAATACAAAATTATATTTTTTATATGTCACAGAGTTCCAAAAATGTTTGTACTAAGCAGTAATCGATCCTTAAACATACAAGCTATAACTTAAGATCGGTTAACTTGATAATAAGATAAGAAGCTATTGTGATAGACGACCCAAATTTTTCATATATTATTCGTATATAATAAATTGTTGAAATTATTGCAACTAGAGAACAATTTACAAATTACAATAATAACATATAATTATTTCGTATTATATAGGTATATTCAAACGCTAAATGCTTGCAGTATCGTTACTTAGGTCCATTACAAATGCAATTATATAAAACCTTTGACATATGTACGTATATATATATATATATATATATAAATATATAATAGGATTCTTACGATAACGAGAAGCTCAATTACACAAGTAGCATGTTATTAGAATGTAATTGTATGACTATAAAAAAAATAACTAGTGTTGCCAGAGTGGTCGAAATTCGATCACAATCATAATTGTTTTTTTTATTCGTAAAAAAATAAAAAAAAACAGTTGACAAACAGAGTAGAAAAAGTTTTCTTCTTTTACTATCTATATTAAAAAAAAAGTGAATGCGTGTAGGTACTTATGCACGCGCGTAAGAAGTTATATTTCTTTGTTTTTTTTTTAGAGCATTTGAATAAAAGTTTGTTTTTAAATGTTTAAACTTTTTTAAGTTTTAAGGTCGTATGCACTCATTGACGGGACTTTACATATATAATGAACACTCCTTGAAGTTCGTGGTCCCCTAGTAGCCGTGACATAAAAACTTTTTAACAAAAATTAAAAACCGACTTCCAGGCGCTAAAATGTAAAAACTAACTAAACGTAGGTTTTCATTTAGAATAGATGCCTAATGAGATATTTTCGTAGTCATTATACATATATATTATTAATTATACATTTACCTGTTTTTGTACAAAAGAGTGAAGTTCAAAAACATTAGTTATAGTCCTGTATGCGTGGAATTATGGCAAGAATGCTAGCTGCATTCCCCACAAATCGATTGGCAATGTCGATTTTTTGTGCAAAAAACGAGCCGGCTCTCTTGTCAGCAGAGGCGATAGGACGATGTGTTATATCTTTTATTGAATCTTCACTTTTTCTTATTCACTTCGATATATTTTTTTGTACTATAATATGATAGACGGGTACGCAGCTAGTTCTTCAATAACACGTTTACAATCATACGTATGTGCGAATCACGTACTCTACTTGACCTTATTTCCTTTGTTAAACCAGATTTAATCTTGTAGGTATGACATTGTACTTGCTGTTACTGTCAAGGTAATTTTTCCTTTACGTATTCACAATTTTTCATCACATACAAAATTAATGGCATACCTTAGGTCTCAGACTGAATAATAATATAAAAAGATCATAGAACTAAACTTAAAGCCAAACAATAATGTGTAATATTTTAAAATAGTGTGTAAATTTTCATAAAATACTCGTTACTTTGATAAGTAAATAAATGTTAATAAATAAGAATAGCTAATCTATACAAAATTATCCTAATTTTTTTTAAGAAAGTAAAATATCTATGGCAAAATCGAGAATAGATTCATAAACAGCAAAATCACGCTTCTATTGTTGACTTTCATTTTTTTTTTGGCGGACTCCGTCTATCTAATTTATTAGTCTTAGTCGGATAACTACTTAATTTCATTAAAAAACTAATTTTTAAACAATTGCGCAATGCATAATCCCTGAGAGTATATTTTTGCACCGCTTAGGATTTTACATCCATTTTGCTCTTAGCTATGCTTGTATATATGTAGTTACCGCTTATAGATGCTATCACTAACTTTCAACAACAAATAAAAACGAAACCAATCAACCGCCTCAGGAGATAAGTTAAGAGAAGCTAAAATGGCATGTAAAATGTAAAAATCTACTGTATTAAAAGCTTTTGTAAAATCTAATAGTGTCAATTCCTTCGTGAACTTGTTTTCATCTATTTAGTTCGCTTTTTACGCAATCGGGTTTTTTATTTCGTATTTTTTTTTATTTGCAGCGTTTTAGGCTTTGTCAGTTAGACATTTTTAGTTATATTTAACAATGTCTTATCGTAAATTACTTCTAAACATAAAAGTTTCGTACATTTTTGTAATCGAATAAAAACTTATCTTTTGATACCCCATTAGATTGATTCGGACGAGAATTTCTTTCAAGATATACAAATTGGCACCTTAGATCCGCCATTTTGATTTTTAATGATATCTATATAATCATACGTACGAATAATCGAACTCGGTTGAGTCGTTTAGTAATAACGAGGGAACATAGGGTCGGACATACATACATGTCAAACACATAACCCTCCTTTGGGCTTCGCCGCAGTCGTGTAAAAAGTAATATTTTTATCCTATTATATGTAGATAATATCTAAAAAGGCTACTATTATATTAAAGTTTTTTTTATAATTACTAATAAATAATTATAAAAACTTATATATCTAAATAAGTACAATAAAATAAATTATTCTCGTATTACTCAATTGCGTACTTAAGTAATTACTTGGTATTTATCGTTCAATAATACAAACATCTAACACATTAGTTTACAATGCATACCGTTCAAGCATTGAGTTATTTTATTAATTTTTATTAATTCCTTATTCATCTTAAAAATAAAATTCCTCAACAAAAAAAATAAAAGCAATAAATTATTAGTAGCAAAAATTCTTATCAAATTAGAATATATTACTTGCACAAAATGTGGAGTTATTTTGAAGTTTCAATAGAAATTATATTAAGTCTACATAATATATAAATACTAACGACATACACTCGCTTCGCTAGGGGAGATCTCTAGGTTCCTAGGTTCCACATGCCATAAAGTAGCCTTTGTGATATTCCAGACCATAGACAATTTGTGTACAAAAATGGGTCTAGCCAGATAAGTATAGCGAATAGGCCCCCAAAGATAACCTATTTCAAAACATAATCAACATGTGCTTGATGTACAAACGCAATCTATATAAGTTCTACTACCATACTCCGCTTTGACCTTAAGATATGAAAAAATGTTATAAAAAGCAGTCATGAGGACTGCCGACAGAAGTGAAAACTTAAAACTATAAACAAACAGCAAAATTTGTAAATTAGAACAATTTACATTTATCTGGTTTTGACAACGTTACGTGACCGTGTCGATGACGACTTACATGAATTTATTCTGCATCCAAGCCTACCTATAGAAGTTTTCACTTCAATAATTTAATCAAATCATAAGGTTTAATTATAATTTATGTATAAAAAGTAGTTGGAATTTTTTTATAAAATATTTTTAAATTTCAAAAAGTTTTCATAACAGAGAAAGATAGTGTATTATTTTATGTATTTAAAATGTCTAACTGACAAACTCTAAAATGCTGCAAATAAAAAAAATAATTTACAAAATAAAAAAAAAACACGACTGCGTAAAAAGCGAACCAAAAAGATGAGAACAAGTTGACGAAGAAACATAGTATTATGCAGCCTTCTTATTTTTCTAGATATACAATAGATAAAAGAAGTTTTATTATTAATTAAGTAATTATTTTTTAGGAAATAGAGTGCAGAGCATCTCAAAATAACAATCATTTTTATTAATTCATATATTAAAATACACTTTTATTACAAACTAGAGTTGCTCTTGTTGTTTGTTTTCCGCCCTTTTTAACGCCGGAACGGTGAGCCTGTAACTTTGTTGTTATTGATGATATGAAAAAATTGACAAATACTTTTTTATAGAATTTTAAATATACTACAAATTTGCCATTTAAAATTTATTCTAACTCTTAGAGTTTAGCTAAAAAATGCAAAAAACCGTAAATTTGAACTTCAAAGCCATATAACAAATCAAATATTGAAGATAGAAATTCGACTCAATGGAACTTTTTGTAGTAAATTTCATAGTAAAAACTGTCCATTCATTCATTTTTTTGAAAAATATTTTCGTCACAGTTTGCAGGACAAAAAAATGTTAAAAATCATGTTTTCCATATAATTTGTATGGGAAAACTTAAAGTTCGATGAAGAACCTCTTAGTATTGGAATTTCGAGCTCCGCTTTTAACAGGAGCTTTGTTGGGGCATTTTCTGAGATATTTTGAGGTGAGAGCGAAGAAAAAAAAATCGTCATTTTTTGGCACACCTGTTACATACGTATTGTATACATGTAATATATAGTCTGTTCTATACTTTCCGTCAATACGTACCTACCTAACCATCACCTACCTTTTTTGATCACAACTTATTTGCTAATAAAAAACATTTGCTTGGTAATTTTGTTACGAGCCGTAAACTTCATATCAAGATAGAACACAATAGATTAGACACTGGCGAGATTTAATGGCTCCGAACGAAATGGTAATTAGAAATAAAATAGGTAAAAAATAAAAACATAAAAAAGAACCGACTTCCGGGCACTAAAATGTAAAAAATTACTAAACGGGGGTTTTCATTTAGAATAGATACCTAATCAGATATTTTCGAAGTTGGTGCCAGCCGATACAAAGCAAATCTATACATATAATAAAATTGTAACTAAGTCGAATAAATATTTTTTGGAAAATCTAATTGAAATAGACATTATTATCGATACAGAGTCCGAATCTATAATTTTTAGAATTTTTGTCTGTCTGTCTGTCTATTACCGCATCACGAGAAAACCACTAGACAGTTTTTGATGAAATTTGGTATGATGATAGCTAGTTATCCGGGTCAACATATAGGATACTTTTTCCCGTGGGTAAATATCTCATTTCTGAGAAAAAATACAAAAACTGCATTGTAAGAGTATACTAATATGTAAAACCTAAGAATTTAATTTTCGGTCATCTGAACGCGGGCGGGACCGCACACAATGCTAGTCTAATATAATTTGATACATAAAATACATCACAAAGATGTATAATATATTAACTTAGTCCAATCGGAATCCGGTTTGGGAACAAAATATTGAAAACCTGAAGTTTTATGATTTTAAAATGTTAGCAGGTATATAAGGAATAGAAATTCGTAAAATGCCCCCGATGCCCTGCTACCCTCGATAAATTGGGGAGGGTTGGGGCGCAAAGCGTTGAAAAATATTTTTTTTCAATTTCTGGCTTATTGTGACATTCTATCGAATAATGTTTTCTACAAAAGTTGTAGGTCTAGTAAAACTCTAAAACTTTTATAATTAACACTTTTATATTATAATAGAAAAGAATAGAAAATAGAATAATAGAAAATAATAGAAAATAGAGAATAATAATGGCCCAAAACAGAAAAAGTATAAACGCGATACGAAGAGTAGTTTTTCGCTTCTTTGTCATAGATAAAGCGAACTTATTTTTGAAAATTGTTCAGGAATTACGAAAATTTATTGGGTAAATTAAAAAATATATTTAAATATAAATAAATACTACAAAATTTCCTTAAACACAGCCGCCATCCATTCATAAAAATAAATATTTAAAAGTTAAAATTTACCCCTACAAAATCACATTTATTTCAAATAAATTAAGTTAATACAATTATTACATAATTCATACAATTATTTACCTGTAAGCGTCCAGTTGGAGACAACAACAGAAAACGACTAAGGCCTTAGTGTACACAAGACATTATAGTTTGCTAGCAAGGATATCACGTAATACGTTTGAAGTATATTTGTTAAAGAACGACTTACGAGAATTGTCTAAATATCTGCACTATACCTAGTAATATTTACGAGTCATTAATGGATCAAATACTTTAGTGCCTTGATGCAAGATGTCAGAACTTTTGGTCCATAATCATTTTGGTTCATGACAATAATATGTTTTTTATAATAATATCATATAATATGCCTATTTTTTTTGTTAAGGATAAATAATTATGAGATACATTTTTTGCAACAAGCCTAAAAATAAATTAATAACTTATAAATAGCATTCACTCAATTCACTCAATTGCTCTTGTGACATTCGACTTGTACGTGTAATGTGATGCCTTTGGCCATGTCTTCGTACATAATCCCTACTCATATAACTAAAAAGATGTTTATGACAAGCATCTGTCTGTACAATTATAAATAAATAAATAAAATAAATATGTTGGGACATTAACACACAGCGCCATCTAGTTCCATGGTAAGCTACGAGGCTTGTGTTATGGATACCAGATAGTTGATACACTACACATATATAACTTTAAATACATACATATTATAAATACAAACACCCATGACTAGAGTACAAACATTCGTGCTCATCACACAAATGAATGCCCCCAGCGGGACTCGAACCCGCGACCACTGGCACAGCAAGTAGGGTCACTACAAACTGAGCCAAACATGTCATCATTTATATGTACGCTTATCTCGAAAACTACTAAAAGAATTTGGATGCAGTTTTTGCTGTTATAATTTGCATTTCTTCTAGAAGATGTTTTGAAAATTGACCTCATACTTTTAGGAGCTGAGCATTGTACTAATACATTAGTGATTTTTTGAATGCTTTTTGTACGATGCTCGCTAACCAAGTAATTGTTCCATTTCTATTTTACAAAGAAGTCCACGATGCGTATTATCTCTATGTTGTCTACGTTGGAGGACGCTAGTAAAGTACTCGTATAAACTATAATAGAAGCTCTCACTGCAAAAGTGGTCTAACTGTACACAAATAATTGAATCATGACAATCCTGTTTTCCATTGAATTGAATTAACCATTAATATGTAAATACTACAGTTTAAAAAGAATCATTTGACATCGGTATAACATTTATTCCACAAGAATTACAAAAAATAAATAAAGTTAAAACTGCATAGGATTCCTGTACTTTTTTCTTATAGATTTCAACTTGGTAAAAACGAAAAAAATACTAACAAAATTCCATCTCAACAAGTTTTTGTTTGTATTTAGCGCAAAATACTATTATAGTTTATATTAAATTATTATTACTAAACATAGCAATAAATGAAAAAAAATTGTTGAAGAGAGCAGTGTATCAAGTACTTTTAAAGTAAACAGGAAGGTCGCATGATCGTGTGAAAACGAGTTTAAATTTACTAGTGAGTAATATTACCGATGAGGTTGAGCATGTTTAGACATGTTATCTGGAATACATGGAAACAATCTGTGGTTGGATTGGATCATGCTTCATCGTCATCAAAACTACCTTAGTTATATTGGAGCTTATAAAGTAGCTTGCCAAACTCTGGTAGGAGATGGGGATTGTTTCAGATATCTATGTTCCAGGTTCCCAAAACTGGCTGAAGCCAAGTTAAAAGAGAGAATTTTCATTGGCCTCGACATAAGAAAACTTCTAACTGGAAATCAGTTACGACTTTTCTTATATCGAAAGACATATGAAGTCCGCCAGCCGGCACTTGGCCAGCGTGGTGGACTATGGCTTGATGCACATCATAACGAAGAGAGGCATTTATTGAGTTCTGTCTTTTAGGAGTTTATCAAGTGCACAAAATGGAATACTAGGGGCCATTACTAGAAAACCATTATATAATGCATGCTGGCAAGTTCAAGAATATTAGATGATATACATTAACTATTTTCCTGAAAACTTGAAATCCTACATATGTGCATAATACGTTAAAAGATTTCACTAGAAAGTCCGTAATGTTGAGAGAGTTACTAAGGAAAATGAGATGTCAATGTGTTGGCTGACTATTGCAGGGTGCTACTCGTAAATCGAGAAACCAAAGAAGGTAATTGTAAACAAATTCGGAGAAATATCAACGAGGAAAAGAAAAGTATTCACAAGAAATTAGAGTACAATTATTATATCTACATATATTATTTCTATATCTATAAGCAATTGTCCCACTGTGATTATAAAATGGCTACCTTATATTGAGCTCATATAGTTATTCACACAATTAAAAAACCTTAATAGTTGTAACACTTTTGTTCATCTGATGTATCTGTTGAACTTTAGAACAACCACTATCCCATAGAGAATCCTAGTGAGCAATTAAAAAGCTATTTCTTATCCAGAAAAAGAAAAAAGTTCCCTTTTTGGGGGAAAGAAAAGTTTTTCATGAGATTATGATGAATATAGACCATAAATAGATTGAGGATACATTTAAGGTTATTTAATATCCTAAGTAGGGATGAAGCAAAGCGGGAAGCTATAAAATGAGATACTGCATACTCGTGATTCAATCACAATGATCTTCAACTTTTTTGATTTAAAGACAATAACATTCTCAATGACACTCGCACATTTTATGTATCCATACATAGTAAATATGTCTATGATCAATAAACATAAATATATACTTTCTTACTCAATAGGCACGTAATGATATTTTTTTATAAAACATAAATACGTTTTTATACGCACTACTTGCTGTCTATTGTATCTTGCTTGTTCATGTAATTTGGTCACAATTACTAAAGTGATCGCAACTCCAGCCTTATCTTTGAATAGATTTAAATAAGTACGCAATTATCACAATAGTTTAATTAACCGACGTGGTTCCATAATAGTTACATTATAATTTATGACGAGTATATTGATAGGTATAGTATGTGGTTATAAAGTGTCATGCATAGGTTACATGTTACGGATATCACATTTCCTATTATGACTTTCAAATAATTAACTATTTTAATTATAATGATAACTTCCTTTAAGTTTATTTATTATTTATGTACTCTGTTTAAACCTGCTTGGTTTTTATAATATACTAGCGACTCACCCTCGCTCCGCTCGGGTTCGTCCCTAGTGAAAATTTAGGTTTGTATGTATTTTTTTATGCCGAATAACATTTTTTTTTTTGGGGTGGACCACCCTTATCACTTAGGGGTATGGAAAATAGATAGTAGCCGATTCTCAGACCTACTAAATACGCATATGAAATTTGGTAAATATCGGTGAAGCCGTTTCAGAGGAGTACGGTAACGAACATTGTGACATGGAAATTTTATATATTAGATAATCTACGAAAAACCTCTAGATTTAACCAGATAAAAATAGCCATAACTCGTGTCACGATTTAGTAGGAATACTTTTTTTAACGGACATTTATGGGGTTGCTAAAAACTAAAAACTGATATTTTGTCACCCAATATATTATTGTTACATAGCTAAAAAGTATATTTTGAGAAATTTACATTGTACTGATATGACAAAACCCATGTGGAAAATTCCGAGTTAAGTCATTTATATTGTCTTTAAAGTGCATGAAAAAACACGGAAATAGTATACAAAATGCATCATTTTCCTCATTTTACCAGTTTCAAGAATTCGTGTGCAGATATTTTTCTCAAATCAAGGCTCTTTTAATGTAAAACATATTTAAATTATATGAATTTTTATTTTTAGAAAAAACGTTTCTTTTAAGTTCCGTTTGTATATAATTATTATTCAACAATTATTGTTTATCTTTTCAGGTGGGACAATATAAGTACGATAAATTTTTGCTTTTGTCTTGCTTTTAGTGACTTTTTATAGTTATACCATTCCTCAAACTCAAAAACTATTCACTTTATCGTCTAATAAATATTTATTAAGAATAAAACTATCTTTTCGGATTATTTCGCGGATTTATTTTGATTTTTGGTTTCCGACGTTCGTATGCTTTACAGCAATCATGGTAACGGGAGAGACTAAGGTTATGGATGTCTCAAACATATACTTGTTACAGACAATGCCTACCCACTATTTTACAAAAATGATTTCAAAAATTCAAAAAATGGCTATAAAGTACCTTACAATTCTTGTTGTTTATTATTTCTAAACATTTTAATTTTTTTAATAAATATTATAATTAAATATAGCAATATTATTTATTTAATTTTTGCTGTTATTATTATAAATATTACAATATTTTTTTTATTAATTACTAATATTATTTAGTGTTGCTATAATCATATTATGTATAACCATAAAGAATATTAAAAATTAAAATATTAATTATTTATCTAAGCAATATTATTGTTTTATATATAATTTAAAAGAAGCTAACATATTAATTTAGATTGCTATTATTTAAAGTTTAAATATTGAGCAACACTATCGCTACCTTTGTAGATAAAGTCCTTTATAGTATAAAAAAAAAATTGATAGAGTATCAACATTTTTTTTTTCTTTAGAATTCAAACGTCATCTTATAACGTCGACGTGATGTTGACTGCAATAACTTTTTAATAACTTTTGGTTGGTGATTTAGTGGCGTGGTGGTGTCTCTCTACAATAAAATGGTATTAATAGTTCTCATAATGTGGTTGTTGTTTCAGCCGAAAAACGCCCACTGCTGGACATAGGCCTCCCCCAAAAAAATTCCACGAGCTTAACCAAATCCGGTCCACTTTGTGGGAGGCCTGCCCACGATTCGCTTTCCGGTACGTGGCCGCCACTCGAGAACTTTTCGTATTTGAAATTAATATTAATTACTAGTTACTTAATATAATTCTAAAGTAAAATAGGAAATAATAAACGTCTGGCAAAGTATGAATCGGGCGTGTGTGAATCGCGTTTGGTCGGTTTTTAATTTTTGGTCAAATAAAGCATAAGTTAACCATCTAGTTTTACTTTAGTACTTTTCTCCTCTGAAACTGTTTTCCTGTGTTTTTAACGGTTTTTCCGTTGGGAAAAATTTATGAATATATAAAAGAGGCCTCGCTCAGCGTGATTGAATTACGGGATTCTTGTAAACTAAAATTTTATTATGTACATAACTTTCAGTTATGATACATGAATTGCATAAAAATATGATAAAACATTGCATTTAATTATATAGCCCAGTCATTTGGTGCTCAAAAAATAGGTTACCTGGAAAATTTTCCGGGATTTTTGAAAATTGATGATTTTATAGATGCTCTTTAGAAATGTCTACTTTGCCACCTTGTATGTTTGCAGCTCGCGACACCATATTAAATAACTAAATTAAATTTAAAACAAAACTTGGACATTCGCCATTTTGTGCAAATCACTTATAATATTCCTTGAAAGTAGTTAAACTTTGAATACGACTATAATATTATGCACATAATTTATTATAAGTACTAGAGGTATAGTAAATTAATGTCTAAGCCAAAACAATTGCACTCACTTTTTCTATTACTCTCATAGGCTGAATTCTGAGTCTCATTAGAAATATAAAATACAAAATAAACTATAATTAATTTATACCCACATAACAAATACTTAATAATCTATTGAAAACAATTTAATTAATTAAAATATGAATTTGTTTTGATATAGATTCAATTCTAGTGATACACATCTCGGATTGTGGGTCAAAAACACTCCTAAGAAATTGCTATATTTTTTTTAAAAACATTATAGATATATTTATTATTTTGCTCATAAGAATTATACTTCTTTTGGGATTCCGCACCTCATAAGGTAAAAAAAGGAACCCTTAGAAGATCCATCTCTCTCTTGTCCGTCTGTCTGTCTGTCCGTGTGTCACCACCGATTTTCTCAGGGGTGACCTAGTAGGTTGAAATTTATACCAGATACTGAGGTCTATAATCCCTATTAGGTGTACAGAAGTCAACACGATAAAAAGATATGGGCAAATTTAGATTATCGCGAAAATTTGTAAGTACCAAAAGTTACCTTAATTTTCAACTTTTTTTATAGAAAACCAAAAGCACTTAACCAGCGTGACGGACTGATCCAATGGCAATGAATTGAAGTTAAGGTAGTTAAGCTCCTTAACAACATCATGTTCTATAACCAAGAATGGTCCTTTCAGCAAGACTCGGCGCCGGGTCATAAAGCTCGATCCTACGCAATCTGGGTTAGAAACCCACGTTCCGGACTTCATCAGAGCTGAAGACTGGCCGTCATCTAGTTCCGATATTAATCCGCTGGATTATGATTTATGGTCAGTTTTAAAGAGTATGGCTTGCTCTAAATGCCATGAGAATTTGGAGTCCCTAAAATAATCCAAACGATTGGCAGTGAAGCATTTTGCCATGGAAAGAGTGCGTGCCATTATTGATAACTGGTCTCAACGTTTAACGGATTGGATTGCAGCCAATGGAGACCACTTCGAATAAGCTTTATATATTTTTAATGGTTTTATATTAATGTATTAAATTAACACACTGTAATAGTAATAAATGTTACGTGCAATAGAAAAAATGTTTTTTTCTTTGTAACAATATTTAGGGCAAGACTATATATGTATATTTAGTATGCTCGAATTTCAACTTTATCATATTATTGAAAATTTGAGGAAGACATATGTGAATAGAATTTATCTATCTATATAAAAAAAGATAATTATTTTCATTTTTTTTTTATTGATAACACCAAAGTTCGTCAATAGCTACTAAACAAAAAAAAAAGAAAATCAGTTGACAAACAGAGGGGAAAAGGTACTACTGACAACTGCTTTGTATTTGCCTGTTTATATTATATAGAAAGAAGAAAGATTAGTTACGTATTGCATCATTTAATTAATCAACATTTAGTTTCGTAAAAGACCCCGGCATTCCCAAATATTCTTCATTAAATTTAGCACAATTACGCCTTGATTCGTCACTCTTAAGGTTGTTAGAAATCTCTACAATTTTTCTTCCTTCATCTGACTTTAAGTACTCTCTCCATTGTTCTAGAAATAAAAAAAAAAACAAAATGTAATTACAATTATTACTACAGATATAGTTTCTTTATGTTAGTAACTCCATAATTATTCAGAGAACCTTACGACATCCTAGTGAGCCTGTAAGACCAACTCTAACACTAAATAAGACGGCCAAAAATGTTTAAATAAGTTTTGGGACCGATTTTATTATAAAGTAGATCTACATAATATATGGTACGCTTATTTAAAAAAATAGTACAATTTGGAATCTGAATGGCTCACCTAGGGTTCGCTGCCACCAAACATTGAATTCGTATTCGTTGTCAAATGTAAAGTAGAAAATTTCCCAATCAACAATATATTATGTGGATACATACATATTATATTTAATTCACAGTTAAGACTTATTTCTCAAAGATACTGTAAAAATTTACTTAGATATAAGAGAATCACTAAAGTTATAAAGCTTGGAGTCGGAAGTGCTATTATCTTTTTTTTTTTAAATTAGCAGTGTGTGTGGTTTGGTGGTGTGAGTGATTTGGTCGATTCAAGCGGATATTTATAATATCCACAAATGGCATGCATCGGCATCTGGGAAGCGTTCAAACATATGGTTTAAAGCCCAATTAAAATTATTCTGGCGGAACAATTTGATGTTGCACTTATTACTTTTACCACCCAGCGGCATATTTCAACCTATTCGCTTGTTCCGTTGTGAGCTGATCTGTACCACGGTATTTACTTCCAGGCATATAAGCAGAGTAATTGAATTGTGTTAAATCGGGAAGGGCGTCTCTAAACCCACGATCTAGTATAAAAAGGTCACTACGCCGAAATAACAAATGAAATGTACTTTCATCGTCACATAACATTCTTTGTAATATAATTGCGTCTGAGTCAGTACCTGCGTATGGTTCACAAACATCTAATATATAACCGATTGCACAAAACACACACTGGTCGATTTTCTGCCATATTAAACAGAATCCAATTCGCATTTAAACAGAATCAAGTCCAAAAACGTATGCCAAAGTGATCAGGTTAGGAATAAATAAAAGCCCAGTATGCAAGTAGCGTTCAAAAGGTTTATAAAAAAAGCACAAGGTAAGTCGATGAAGAAAAAAGAAGCAAAAATAACGTGATACCATACGTTTTGTAATTAGGTTAATTTTACTAATATTCAAATATTTTTTTTCTTTGTGGGGGCTTGGGGGCGAAAAATCGACCTAGATTAGTCATATGTTTGAGAAAACACGTGTTTTCGAGTTTTCATGCAGTTTTCTTTCGTATTACTCCACACAAAACATGCTCGGCTAATTTCGCATGCTCAGTCATAAGCATCATGGTCAAGCGGCCAAAGTGCAAGATTGACAATCACAAGGTGTCCAGGTTCAAATCCCGGTCGGATAAAAAGTTTTTAATTTTGTTTTTTATTGCTTTTTTTTGTATTTATTCAAGTTTTTAGTGTTTTTTTTTTGTTTTTAAGTCAAATTAAGAAGAAAATTGTACTATTGATCAAAAATTCCGAGCGAAGCTCGGTCACCCATGTACTAAATGTATACATGTACCATTTTTGTCATAACTCTGTTATGCATTTTCCTACCACTGTATTGTTTTTATCTCCTTTTTGAGTGTACAATAAAGAGTGTTCATTATAATTACTATTACGAGTATTATTTATTATTAAATGCACTAAAAACTAAATAAACTTTGAATATCTATATTATTTTGTAGTTGAATATATATTTTTACCTTGTAATTTCGCCACGCTTGGCGCATCACCACCGTAGTCCTCAGGCAAAATCTCTTTCGATACATAGTCATATATTGTTTCGTATGAAGTGTGAATATATATCCTGCTTCGTAGTTTTTCACTCACTATTTTTTTGTATATAGACACGAATAAATCCACAAATGCAGGAGCATTAATTACATGAATACCTTTTATCCTTAATCCATAGACAGTCTGAAATATGAAAAAAAATATATATTTAAATTTGATTTTTTTTAATTAAAAGTTTATATTCATTAAATAAGTACATTGAGTAATACTTGAAGAAATTAAAATAAAGTTGTAAAAAAGGAAGAAAAAGAACAAGAAATAAAAAGGCTTGAAAATTAAAAAAAAAAATTAAAATATTATTACCTTGGCTATAATGTCAGCATCTCTTAAAACAACAGGATTTACTTTTGTTATATCATTCATAGAAACACACTTGAAATCCAGAATGTATACATCTTTTAAACTGTAGTCGAAGCTAAGCCTGTACTCTGTTAACTATAATTTATTTAAATTATTTAGAAAGGGTCGATGTAAAGTTTACCTATATATTAAAAATAGCGACTCCGCTCTGGTTCGTTCCAAGTTACGTTTTAAAGATTAGTATAGATTTCTCACAGAGGAGATATTTTCCTGCACTAAAAAGTATCTTGTATGTTGACCTGGATAACCAACTATCATCATACCAAATTTCATCAAAATCTGTCCAGTGGTTTTCTCGTGATACATTCTCAGACAGCAGAGAAAAATTCTAATAACTATAGATTCGGCCTCTGTATCGATAATAATGACTAATTTTATAGAATTACACAACATATTTTATATATAAACATTTTTTGGAAAATCTTATAAGATTTTCCAAAAAATGTTTGATGTACAGATTCGACTCAGAATTTCATTATATGTATAGACTAGCGGCTCACCCTCGCTTCGCTCGGGTTCGCATCTAAGCAAACGACAACAAATCTATTCCACGGGAACCGTAAATTTTTCCGAGATAAAAAGTAACCTATTTGTTATTCTGATGTATGAACTATATTATTGTAAAGTTTCATTAAAATCCAATTAGTAGTTTTTGTGTACTAAGCTGTAAAATTTACTATAGTTTTTTACTATCCCACGAGGATTCTTTAATTTTCCGGGATGAAAAGTATCTAAAATGTTGCCCGGGGATATAAAGTATCACCAAGCAAAGTTTTATTTAAATCAGTCTAACAGTTTCTGAGATTAGCCCGTACAAACAGACAAACAAATAGAGAAACAAAAATAATGAAAAACATCTGGAGTTGTTCCATTTCTCTTCTTACATCCCCCTGACGTGGTTTTTGGCATTTTTTTTTCTATGTACAGACATTCGACCTCTACAGTTTTATTATATGTATAGATTTATTAATAAAAAATATCACCGTCCTCACAATCATTTAGGATTCTTTTACGATAGTGACACATTACGATATGGTCACATGGGCATCAAATGAAAGGGCTTGATGAGCGAAACACAATAAGCAACGTGACGTCATTGTAAATTCAACACGGCGGCCGCCGCAAAATAGCGATTTATAATTTATACATTAACTTCTATGATATGGGAATCAAATGAGAGGGCTTGATGAGTGAAATACGATGAGTAAAGTGACGTCATTGTAAATCCAATATGGCGGACGTCGCAAAATGGCGATTTATTATTACAAATTTTTATTTGGTTTCACCTTTCCCGGTGTCTGTCTGTCTTTCGGTTATTAAATCTTGAAAGGTAAATTTAATTAAACGTCATTATAAATAATAAATATAGCGGATTTCCATAGATGGCGCACTATGTTTTTTAAGCACCATCATGATATGTACGTTTGCTGAGAAGAATACGAATACAATAAAAACGAAACAATAAAAATAAACTAATAATAAACAACATTTTTAAAAACACGCTTTTATTTAAATGCTCTAAAAAGCAGAAAATAAACTTTAAAATAAATCAAACCCAATAATTTGTTTAATATTACATTTATATGATATAAAAGCTTGTCGCGAGATTTAAATTAATTTATTTTGTTTTATAAATTAATCTAATTAATTAATTTTTATTTATTAACATTTATTTACTTATTATTATCATTTGTATTACATTTTAAAACACTATTATAGATTGATTTCATTTGTAGTTCTATGACACTCCGTCTATATTACTCTTAGTACTTAGTCTGAGCCTTGTATAATAATGAATAATATTTGGTACGTTTTAATTCTAGGAAATACAGAAATTACATTATTATTTAAAATTACATAAAATTATTAGTATAATACTGAATACTAACGATTATTGTGAATTTTAATTCAATGTAAGTTGATTTTAATAAGAAAATTGTAACTTACCAAAAAACAATACCTCATATAAGTTAACAAATCAAAGTCCGCCCAGTTTTCTTTCAAATGTTTCACGACAAACACTCTAGTTTGCTCTTTATCCATTTTAGGCAGTGGTATATAAGCGCTGAAAATATAATCTAAATGTATTATATTTAAAGGTAATGGTAGTCCAGTGGTAGCGCGCTCGCTTGGGAAACCGAGTGAAGGGAGTTCAAATTCCGGGTCTCGCACCTCTGATTTTTCATGTGCGAATTATTTCCAACATGATTACCACTTGTCTTGACGGTGAAGGAAAACATCGTGAGGAAACTTGCAGGTCTGAGAGAACCTAGCAAGTTTTCAAAAGACATGTGAAGTCCGCCAACCCGCGCACTTAGCCAGCATGGTGGACTATGGCCTAATTCCCCTCGTACTGAAGGCAAGCCCATGCCCAGCATTGGGACGTTAAAAAGGGCTGAATACATACACACATTTTGTCTCTATTTATGTATCCCTGTGGACTCTCAGCTCTTTTCCAGACGGACGGAAAGGATATGAACAACCGCGATAACCAAAAATTTAATATTCCGTTACTTTAGTGACATTGCATTGATATGGTAATTTAGGTCTGATCTCATAGAGGCAGTGTCACCTGGAATCTGCTATCAATAAAAAAAATTATCAACTCTTTACTAAAATACTGCAGAGATATCGTATTTAGGACTCCTTGAAATGGCCTCAATGAATATGTTATTGTGTGGATTGGGAGTAAAATTTTAATTTAAAAGTTTTCCTATTATTTTCTGCCAAAATAGACTGTAAAAATTAGTAAATCAATAACATTTTGTTTGACCATGAGCTGTTAAAATAAATTATTTATTTCTAGTAATATTAATATCTACAAACTATTTGTCTAGGTAGTCATCAAACTCGTCAACTGATCTGTTGGCAACGATTTGTGGTGATAATCCTTTTATTGTCAATAGCTTGTCAATTTTTGTTTTAGTCGCTTCGAGAGAACCTCTGGACAGACATATCAGACGTTCTATTATGTCATGAGCTGAAAAGAGAATACTTCACTTAACTGTATAATTTATTTATAATCTTTTTTATTCACTAATTTCCCTTGTATGTTTTTTATATAATACTAGCATTGCCCGCAGCTCCGCCCGCGTTCAGATGACCAAAAACCAAATTCTTAGGTTTTACATATTATTATACTCTTACATTGCAGTTTTTGTATTTTTTCTCAGAAATGAGATATTTTTCCGCGGTAAAATGTATCCTATATATTGACCCGGATAACCAGCTATCACCATACCAAATTTCAACAAAATCCCTCTAGTGGTTTTTCTGTGATGCGGTAACAGACAGGCAGACAGACAAAATTTCTAAAAACTGTACATTCGGCCTCTGTATCGATAATTATGTCTATTTCAATAAGATTTTCCAAAAAATATTTAATGTAAAAATTCGGTTTAATTACAATTTTATCATACGTATAGACTAAACTGAATTGAAGTATACGAAATAAATAATTTTATTTTTCAAAATTTAATTTCTAACAAAAATTAAGCGTTTTTCTTTTTCTTGTGTCCGATTTATAAGTTAATATTTTGTGGGTAGTTACACTTATTAGTAAATAGTTTAAAATTATACATGAATATTGCTATACTAAAAATGTATTTTTAACTAGTTTTTGCCAGCGGCTTCGCTTGCATGGTAACTAGACCGGGAATCAAAAGTAGTCTATGTGTTCATCCCCGGGATGCAATCTATGCGCTTGCAAAATTTTATTGAAATCTGTTCAGCTGTTTAATCGTGAAAAGATAAACAGACAAAGTTACATTCACATTGTAATATTATAGTATGGATTCTTTAGTAACTTATTTAAATTTAATCTCCATTACTTTGACTATATATAGAACTTACTTAGATATTTACTAGCTTCTACCAAGTGTTCCTGTTTCTTGCACCATTCCTTTATTGCATCGATAAAGTCCTTTATTTTTTGTTCATCCAAATTATAAAATTCACGTGTTTTAATAATCTCTTCTTGTGTAGCTTGTAGCAAAGAATGGAATCTTTCTGCCTCCATTTTCTGTAAAATCTTTGAAAATATAACTTTGATATAGTATATGTATACAAAAATGATAATATTGAATATTTCTAACAACAATGTTATATGGTAAGTCAGAGAGAGTTGCCTATAGTTTTAAATAAAGAGCAATATTAATAGCTCGCGGCTCACCCTCGCTTCGCTCGGGTTTGCTTCTAGACAAACAAAAACAAATCTGTCTCACGGGAACTGTACATTTTTCCGGGATAAAAAGTAGCCTATTTGTTATACTGATGCATGGACTATATTATTGTAAGGTTTCTAGCGTAATAAAATTCTTAACTAAAATCCAATCAGTAGTTTTTCTGTACTAAGCTGTGTACTAAGCTGTATGTAATAAGTTACTATAGTTTTTTAACTATCCCACGGGGATCCTTTAATTTTTCGGGATGAGAAGTATCTAAAATGTTGACCGGGAATATAAGGTACCACCAAGCAAAATTTCATTTAAATTAGTCCAACAGTTTCTGAGATTAGCTCGTACAAACAGACAAACAAACACAGAAACAAAAAAATAAAAAAAAATGTGGATTTGTTCCGTTTCTCTTCTTACATCCCTTTGACTCGGTTTTTAGCATTTTTTTTCTATTTACAGACATTTGACCTCTAGAGTTTTATTATAATACGTATAGATATATGTAAGATACTACATAAAATATGCATAGTTTATTTTAATTCAACGTTTATTTCTGTCATTCAGATTTAGAACTATTTTGCAATATATTTTAGATTAAAAATTTTTTTTTTTCTAAAACAAGTGTGTGTGTGTGTGTGTGTGTGTGCGTGACTGTGTCAAACTGAAAATTTTAGTACATTGTTTTGATGTATATTTTAAGGTTTAGTCAGTGGGAGGTTTCTAAAGAGGACTCGATACTAGTTATTGTGATTTCCCGTGGAAAAAAAGATTTTCCTGTAGTAAAAGGTATTCTAAATGTTGACCCGAGTAATAAGTTACCACTTCACCAAATTTAGTTGAAATCGGTTCATTACTCTTTGCGTGAAACGCGCACATA